>CM033473.1:16374346-16540377 GCA_019447015.1 Hymenochirus boettgeri | reverse complement strand
TTTCGCCGGTGTCGTGGTAACAGGTCTATTAAACAGCTGACTTGCGAGTATCCAATAAAGATAGTTCTGCCGTTCGGTAACGGTCATTAACAAGCTGATTTTCGAATATCCAATAAAGATGTCTGTCGATTTGGTAACGGTCTATTAAACAGCTGATTGCAGGTATCCAATAAAGATAGTTCTGCTGGTTCAGTACTGGCCTATTAAACAGCTGATTGTGAGTATCCAATAAAGATAGTTCTGCTGGTTCAGTACCGGTCTATTAAACAGCTGATTGTGAGTATCCAATATAAGTTCTGTGGTTCGGACCGGTCTATTAAACAGCTGATTGTGAGTATCAATAAAAGTAGTTCTGCGGTTCGGTACCGGTCTATTAAACAGCGTGATTCTGAATATTCAATAAAGATTAATTCTGTCGATTTGGTTACCGTCTATTAAACAGCTGATTGCGGAGTACACTAAAGATAGTTCTGCTGGTTCAGTACTGGGCTATATAAACAGCTGATTGCGAGTATCCAATAAAGATAGTCTGCCGGTTCAGTACGGTCATTAAACAGCTGATTGTGAGTATCCATAAAGATAGTTTGCCGGTTCAGTACCGGTCTATTAAACAGCTGATTGCCAGTATCCAATAAAGATAGTTCTGCTGGTTCGGTACCGGTCTATTAAACAGCTGATCTCGAGTATCTAATAAAGATAGTTCTGCTGGTTCGGTAACGGTCTATTTAACCGCTGATCGCAATTATCCAATAAAGATAGTTCTGCCGGTTCGGTACCGGTCTATTTAACCGCTGATCGCAATTATCCAATAAAGATAGTTCTGCCGGTTCGGTACCGGTCTATTAAACAGCTGATTGTGAGTATGCAATAAAGATAGTTCTGCCGGTTCGGTACCGGTTTATTAAACAGCTCATTGCAAGTATCCAATAAGGATAGTTCTGTGGCTTGGTAACGGTTCATTAAACAGCTGATCGCGGGAGTATCCAATAAAGGTAGTTCTGCCGGTTCGGTATCGGTCTATTAAACAGCGGATTGCGAAGTCCAATAAGATAGTTCTGCCAGTTCGGTACCGTCTATTAAACAGTGGATGCGAATGTCCAATAAAGATAGTTCTGCCAGCGTGGTACCGGTCTATTAAATAGCTGATCGCGAGTATCTAAAAGGTAGTTTCTGCCGGTTCGGGGACCGGTCTATTAAACAGCTGATCGTGAGATACAATAAAGTAGTTCTGCTGGTTCGGTACCGGTCTATTAAACAGCTGATCGCGAGGTTCCAAATAAGATAGTCTGCCAGTTCGTACCGGTCTATTAAATAGCTGATGCCGAGTATCTAATAAGGATAGTTCTGCGGTTCGGTACCGGTCTATTAAAACAGCTGATCGTGAGTATACAATAAAGATAGTTCTGCTGGTTCGGTACCGGTCTATAAACAGCTGATCGCAGAGTATCCAATAAAGATAGTTCTGCCAGTTCGGTACCGGTTCTATAAACAGCTGATCGCGGAGTATCCAAATAAAATAGTTCTGCCGGTTCGGTACGGTCTATTAAACAGCTGATCGCGAGTATCCAAAAAAATAGTTCTGCTGGTTCGGTATCGGTCTATTAAACAGCTGATCGCAAGTATCCAATAAAGATAGTTCTGCCAGTTCGGTACCGGTCTATTAAACAGCTGATCGCGAGTATATAATAAGGATAGTTCTGCCGGTTCGGTACCGGTCTATTAACACGTGTCGGAGTATACAATAAAGATAGTTTGCTGGTTCGGTATCGGTCTATTAACAGCTGATCGCAAGTGATCCAATAAAGATAGTTCTGCCCAGTTCGCGGGTACCTAGGTCTATCAAAACAGCTGATCGAGGTATCAATAAAGAAAGTTCTCCGGTTCGGTACCGGTCTATTAAACAGCTGATTGCGAGTATCCAATAAAGATAAAGATAGTTCTGCCGGTTCGGTATCGGTCTATAAACAGCTGATCGCGAGTAGCCAATAAAAATAGTTCTGCTTGTTCTGTACCGGTCTATTAAACAGCTGATAGCGAGTATACAATAAAGAAGTTCTGTTGTTCAGCAACGGATTAAAAAAGTTTTGAAACGTCACTACATTTTAAAGTTGTGTATTTTCTGTTCCTAGTGTGAACGAGCCCTAAATAATATCCCTAATCTGGAAGCTAAGAAAAGTGTTTTCTGCCACCTATGGTCACAATGTGGTACAATGCATTCATCAATCAGCCAACTGCATTTCAGAATAGTGGTTTTCAAGGTTTATTCAGATCCCTTCATAAGAATGGACCACAAAATGGCAAAATGTGTATGGTAAAACCGTTACTACTTTGCATTAAAGGCTTATATGTTTTTAGCTTCCAGCTAGTTGATGGTAAGCTTGATTTATTTTCTTCTGTCAGCCTGGTGATGTCACAATACCTGGTGATGTCACAATGCCAGGTGATGTCAAAAAACCTGGTGATGTCACAAAGCCTGTTGGTTGATCTATTTTATCATTTTTGATTGAGAGGTAGTAGGTGTTTTTTTCTAACTGCTCTGATATTGCAATTTCTTTTGAGTTCTTGGTGATATTCAGAGATTTAGATTTTTCTTCCATTTTTCCATTTCTGATTAGGGAACATTTTATAATGTAAATATTAAAGAATAATTTTGTGCGGGGGCGGCTTTCTGGCCCTGGCAATGATTGCGATCTTTTGAAAACATCTGTAAGTACATTGCCCTTTTTATTGTACTAATATATTTACGAATTGAATGTGGTTTAGGTTTTGTATGTACAGTATGGGATTATAAGCTTGAAATCAAAGAATCTTTAAAGTTTGTTATTTATAATCCTTCTTATTGGAATGGTATTGCTGGATACCATTCCAGGTACATCATTTCATTACTTAGCAATATATAAAATTTGCCCGCATTGATTGGGACATAAGTTTGCCCACATTGATTGGGACACAAGTTTGCCCACATTGACTGGGACATAAGTTTTCCTACATTGATTGGGACATAAGTTTGCCCACATTTATTGGGACACAAGTTTGCCCACATTGATTAGGACATAAGTTTGTCCACATTGGTTGGGACACAAGTTTACCCTCAATGATTGGGACACAGGTTTGCCCACAGTGATTGGGACATACGTTTGCCCACCTTGATTGGGGCAAAAGTATGCCCAATTGACTGGGGACACAAGTTTGCCCAATTCATGCGGACCAAGTCGCCCACATTGATCGAGACATAAGTTTGCCCACATTGACTAAGACATAATTTTGTCAACAGTGATTTGGATATAGGAATGCCCACACTGACTTGCACATAATTTTGCCCACATTGATCAGGACATAAGTTTGCCAATGTTGATTGGGACACAAGTTTGCTCACATTGACTGGGACACAGGTTTGCACCATTGACGGGATACAAGGTTTGCCCACATTGACTGGGACATAAGTTTGCCCACATTTATCAGGACATAAGTTGCTCACATTGATTGGGACATAAGTTTGCCCACATTGATTGGGACATAAGTTTGTCCACATTGACTTGGATGTAATTTTGCCTGCAGTGATTTGGACATAGGCATGCCCACATTGACTGGGACATAAGTTTGCCCACATTGATTGTGACAAAAGTTTGCCAACATTGACTTGGACATAATTTTGCCCACATTTATCAGGACATAGGTTTGCCCATGTTGATTGGGACACAAGTTTGCCCACATTGACTTGGACATAAGTTTGCCCACATTACTTAGGACACAAGTTTGCCCTCAGTGATTTGGAAAGTAAGTTTGTTTGTGTGGTATCCTCCCCAGTGAGGCTCAAATCCCTAGATCCACCCTGGGGACATAAGTTTGCCCACATTGTGTTGGGGACACAGATTTGCCCCAAATGATTGGGACATATTGTGCCCACATTGATTGGGACAAAAGTTTGCCCACATTACTTGGGACACGGGTTTGCCCACCTTAACTGGGACATAAGTTTGCCCACCTTGATTGGGACATAAGTTTGCCCACAATGATTGTGACAAAAGTTTGCCAACATTAACTGGGACATAAGTTTGCCCACATTGATCGGGACACAAGTTTTCCCACAGGATTGGTTCAAAAATTTGTCTACATTAATAGGGAATAAATTTGCCCAATAACTGGGACATACGTTTGCCCACATTGATTGGGACACAGGTGTGGCACAACTAGACTGGGACATAAGTTTGTTTGCTCACATTGATTGGGACTCAGTTTTGCCCACAGTGATTGGACATAAGTTTACCTACATTGATTGGGAACAAGTTGCCCACAGTGATTTGGGACATAAGTTGTTGCCTACATTGATTGGGACATACATTTGCCCACATTGATTGGGCACATAAATTGCCCCACAGTGATTGGGACATAAATTTGCCACCTTGACTGGGATCTGTCATAGTTGGGCCACCCACATTGGATTGGGAACATAGGTTTTGCCCACATAGGATCTTGGGACATAAGTTTGCCAAAAGTCATTGATTGGGAGTCATACAGGTTGCCCACAGTGCTTGGGTCATAAGTTTGCCCTCAGTGATTGGGACACACGTTTGCCCTAATTGGATGGACATAAGGTTTGCCACCCACATTGATTTGGGACACAGATTTGCCTCGACTGATTAGGGACATATTGTCGCCCACCATTGAGGACGGGGCAACAAGTTTGGCCACATCTGACTTCGGGACCCACAGGTTTGCCCACCTTAACGGGACAAGTTGCCCACTTGATGGGGACATAAAGTGTTGCCACATGAGGTGACATTAAGTTTGCCACATTGATTGTGAGCAAAAGCTTGGCCAACAGTAACTGCGGTGGCATAGTTTGACCCACATTGATTGGGACACAAGTTTGCGCACAGTGAATTGGTTCAGTAAATTGTCTACAGTAGATAGGAGCATTACATGTACCCACATCTTGATGGGGGACGCATAGGTTTGCCCACATTTGAATGGGACATAAGTTTGCTCAATGGGCTTGGGTACACAGCTTTGCCCATCAGTGATGGGACAGTCAGTGTACCTACATGATGTGTGGACACAAGTTGCCCCACAGTGATAGGGGAAATAAGTTTGCTACATTTAATTGGAGACATTTAGATTTGCCCAATGATTTGGATAATAAGTTTGCCCACAGTGATGTGGACATAAAATTTGCCCCATTGACGGGACATTACGTTTGCCCACATGCTTTGGGGACTATAGGTTTGACCGACATTGACTGGGCCATAAGTTTGCCCACTTGATTGAGGACATAAGTTGCCCACATTGATTGGGCACATAAGTTTGCCACATGATGGGACATAAGGGTTGCCCACATTGATTGCGGACAACTAAGTGATTGGGACCTAAGTGATTGGGACATAGGGGATTTTTCATCGGGCACAAGTTTGCCCCCAGTTGATCCGGACATACTTTTCCCACATTGATTGGGGCTTGTAAGTTTGCCACCACCTAGGACTGTTACAAAGTTTGCCCACATTGACTGGGACATAAATTTGCCCACATTAACTGGGACATAAGTTTACTCACATGGTGATTGGGGACATAGGTTTGCCCCACATTGAAGTTGGGGACACAAGTTTGCCCACATGTGATTGGGACACAAAATTTGCCCACAGTTGGAAATAAGTATTGCCTACATTGATTGACATATGTTTGCATACATGACTGGGACACAATTGATGGGACAAAGTTAACAACATTTGACTGGGACAGAAGGTTTGTCCAAACTGATTTGGGACATAAGTTTGCCAAACTGATCGGGACATAAGTTTGCCCACAGTGCCTGGGACAGAACAGTTATGCCCACACTTTGATTGTGGTTTAAGTTTGCCCACATTAACTTGGACATAAGTTTTGCCCCACATTGGGACTAGGACATAAAATTTGCACATTAAACTGGGACAGAAGACCTTTATCACATTGAGTGGGAAATAGGTAGCCACATTGAATGGGACATAAGTTTGCCCAACACCATAGGAGTGGGACACACAATTTGGCCACAATGATTGGGACATAAAGTTTGCCTACAAGTGATTAGGGCAATCAGTATGTTTGACCTACAGTGACTGGGGGACACATTGATAGGGACAAAGGTTTAAGTCACTATTTGACTGGGACATAAAGTTTTCACACTGACGTGGGACACAAGTTTGCCCCAGTGATTGGGACACAAGTTTGCCCCTAAATTGGACTGGGACATATTATAGTTTGCCCCACATACGATTGGGACACCAGATTTGCAGCACAGAGATGTGGGGACATTTTGTGACATGAACATTCTTGGAGACACAAGTGTTGCCACCTTAAAAACTGGGGACATAAGTTTGCCCGACCCTTGATGGGACAAAAGTTTGCCCCCATGAACGCGGACCTTGAAGATTGCCCACATTGATTGTGACAAAAGTTTGCCAACATTAACTGGGGACAAATATATGTTTTGCCCACATTCGATTTGGGACACAAGTTTGCACACCCATGATTGTTCAAAAATTTGTATACATTAGATAGGGCCTACTAACTTTGCCCACATTTACTGGGACATTATGTTTGCCCACATGATTGGGACATAGTTTGCCTACATTGACTGGGAAAGTTGCTCACATTGATTGGGAGACAATACAAAGTTGCCCACAGGATTGGAATAAGATTACCTACAGCATTTGGGACACAAGTTGGCACCAACCGTGGATTGGGAATTAATGTGACCAGCATGGACTGGGACGTAAGTTTACTGCCCACAGTGATGGGACATAGGTTTGCCCACATTGAAGGGACATAAGTTGCCCCACATTGAGTGGGACAAGAAGTCTTGCCCGCATTGATTGGGACATAAGTTGTACCTCAGATGATTTGGACGCAAAAAGTTTGCCCTTAATTGACTGGACATAAGTGTGCCCACATTGCTTGGCACAGAATTTGCCTCAATGGACTTGGGATTATTTGTGCACCCACATTGATTGGGACGACAATTTGCCCACATTACTGCGGAACAGGTTTGCTCCCACCTTAAACCTGGGACCATAAAGTTTGCCTCCGTGATTTGGGACATAAGTTTAGACCACATTGACTGCAGACATAAGTTGCCCACATTTGATTGTGTACAAAAGTTGCCCAACATTAAATGGGTATAAGTTCCCACATTGACTGGGGAAACAAGTCTACGCAGAGCCTTTACGTATAGGGTCATAATTTGTCTAATTAATAGGGACATAAGTTTGCCACATTAAATGGGAACATACATTTGCCCACTTGATGGGACATAGGTTTGCCCACATTGATGGGACTAAGTTTGCCCACATTGAGTTGGGGCACAAATTGGCTCCACAATGATGGAACATAAGTTTGCCTAGCATGATTGGGGACATATGTTTGCATACATTGACTGTGGACACATTGCTTGGACAATAGGGTTAACCACATTGACTGTGGACATTATTTTCCACACTTGTATTGGGACATAAGTTATGCCCCAAACTGATAGACAGAAGTTTGCCCACGTGCCTTGGGACCTAAGTTTGCCCACATTGATTGGGGCTTAAGTTAGCCCAAAATTAAACTTGGACCAAGTATTGTCCCACATTGACTTAGGACATAAAAATTGCACACATTAAACTGCAATAAGTTTATCACATTGATTGGGGGACACAGTGTACTGACACGCACATTGATGGGGAACATAACGCCTTTTGCCCACACATTGATGGGACACCAAATTGCCCACAATGATTGAACATAATTCATGCCCCTAGCATTGTTGGGACATATTGTACCTACATTGACTGGGGACACAGTGAATAGGGACAAAAGGTAACCACATTGCCTGGGACATAGATTGCCACACGTTGCGGGACAAAGTTTCGCCCTCAGTGATTGGCGACACAGTTTGCCCTAATCGGAGGGGACATAAGTTTGCCACATTGAATTGGAGGACACAGATTTGCCCCAAAATGATTGGGACATATTGTGCCCACATTACTGGGACACAAGTTAGCCCACCTTAAATGGGACATAAGATTTGGTCCACCTTGACTTGGGGAAATGAGTATTTGCACCCACATTGCATTGGGACATAAGTTTGCCCGCGACTTGATTGGGACATAGTTTGCCGCAGTGTGATCTTGGACACAAGAAGTGTTGCGCCCTAATTGAACTGGGAATAAGTTTGCACATATTGATTGGGAACAGATCTTGCCTCAAAATGATTGGGGACATATTGTGCCCACATTGATGGGGAGACAAGTTTGCGCCCACATTACTGGGACACAGGGTTGCCAACCTTAACTGGGACTAAGTATTGACCTCCGTGATTGGGGACATTTAAGTTTGCCCACATTGAGGGTGGGACATAAGTGCCCAGCATGGATTGGACAAAAAGTTTTGCCAACAGTAACTGGGTCATAAGTTTTCCCACATTGATTGGGACAACAAGTCGTATCCCGCCAGTATTGGTTTCATAAATTTGTCTACATGTAATAGGGACATAGGTTTGCCGCACATTACTGGGAAATAAATTTGCCCACATTGATTGGGAGAAATAGGTTTGCCCACAGTGACGGACATATAAGTGCTTTTGCCCACATTATTGGGACACAAAGTTTGCGACCACGCAATGAATTGGAACATAAAAGGTTTCGACCCTACATTTGATTGGGACATGTTATCGTTTGATGACATTGACGTGGGACACATTGATGGACAAAAAGTTTAAGGGCCACAGTATGAATGGGACATACAGTTTTACCACACTGATTGGGACATAAGTTGCCCACACATATGAGGAGAGGACATAAGTTTGCGCGCAGTTGCCCGGGACATAAGTTTGCCCAATTGATTGGGGCTTCTTAAGTTTGCCGACATAACTTGGACAGATAAGTTTGCCCCATTGACATTAGGACATAATTGCCGACACATTAACTGGGATATAGTTTACATCACATTGATAGGGGACATAGGTATTGCCCACATGGACTGGGACATAAGTTTCCCACATTGATTGGGGACACAGAATTTGCCCCCGACAATGATGGGAACATAAGTGTGCGATCATTGAGTGCGACTATGTTTGCAACATTGACGGGGACAAGTTGATAGGACAAAGGTTTAACACACATGTGACTGGGAATAAGAGTTTTCACACTGATTGGGACACAAGTTTGCCCCAGTGATTGGGACACAAGGTGCCCTAATTGCTGGGACCTAATCTAGTTGCCCACATTGATGGGACACGATTTAGCCCCAAAATGAGCATGGGATATGTGCCCACAATTACTTGGGACACAAGTTTGCCACTTACACGGGGGTACATTAAGTTTTGCCACCTGAATTTGGACATAAGTTTGCCCACATGACTGGGACATAAGTTTTCACCACCTTTGATCGTGACAAAAGTTTGCGCACACTTACCTGAGACAAAACAGCTGTTTGCCACCACATCGATATGGGACACAAGTTTGCCCACAGTGTAGATATGGTTCATAGAATTTGTATAAATAATAGGACCAATAAATTTGGCCCACATCTAACTGGGACATTAAGTTGCCCACTATTGATTGGGACAAGGTTTGCCTACAGTGACTGGGACATGAAGTTGCCCAATTGATTGGGACATTAGGTTGGCCTACATTATAGACTGGGACATAAGGTTGATACACATTATGATGGGACACAAGATGTGTGCCCACAGGTGAATATTGGACCATAAATTACACATTGTGATTGACACAAGTTTGCCCACATGATTGGGACATACATTTGCCAACATTGACTGGGACGTTAAGTTGCCCACAGATTGAGGACATAGGTTGGACATGACTGAGGACATTAAGTTTGCACCGACAGTGTGAGTTGGGACATAAGTTTGCTCCGCATTGATTGGTGGATCATAATAAGTATGCCCTCAGGTGTTGGCCAAAAGTTTGTCCGCTATATGACTGGGGACAATGTAAGTTTGCCTCAACCTTGATTTGGGACAGTACAAATTTGCCTCAAATGAATGGGACATATTGTGCCCACATTGCTTAGGGACACAAGTTGCCACATTTTGGGACACCGGTTTGCCCACCTTTACTGAGAGCCACAGGTTTGCCCACATTGACTGGGATACAGGTTTGCCCACATTGACTGGGACATAAGTTTGCCCACATTTATCAGGACATAAGTTTGCTCACATTGAGTGGGACATAAGTTTGCCCACATTGATTGGGACATAAGTTTGCCCACATTGACTTGGATGTAATTTTGCCTGCAGTGATTTGGACATAGGTTTGCCCATGTTGATTGGGACACAAGTTTGCCCACATTGACTTGGACATAAGTTTGCCCACATTTGCCCTCAGTGATTGGGACATATATTTGTCTACATTGACTGGGACATAATTTTGCCCTCATTGATTGGCAAACAAGTTTGCCCACAGTGATTGGGACATAAGTTTGCCCACAGTGATTGGGACATAAGTTTGCCTACATTGACTGGGACATAAGTTTGTCCACATTGATTGGAACACAAGTTTGCCCACAGTGATGTAGAAAAATATAAATTTGTCTACATTGATTGGGACATAAGTTTGCCCACATTGATTGGGACATAAGTTTGCCAAAATTGACTGGGACATAAGTTTGCCCAAATTGACTGGGACATAAGTTTGCCCACATTGATTGGGACATTAGTTTGCCCACATTAACTGGGACATAAGTTTTCCCACACTGATTTGGACATAGGTCTGCCCACATTGACTGACTCTGGGACAAAAGTTTGCCCACATTAATTGGGACACAAGTTTGCCCACAGTGATCCAATAAGAAGTTCAGCCAGTTCGGTACCGCGTCGATAAACAGCTGTTGCGAGTATCCCAATAAAGATCAGTTCTGCCGGTTCGCACGACCGCGGCATATTAAACACGCTGCAACGACAGAATGCCGAGCTATAGTCTTCCAATAAGATAGTTCTGCGGTTATGGTACCGAGACTATTAAACAGTGATTGCGACGTATCCAATAAAGAATATGTCTGCCGAGATTCGTTATCGGTTCTATTAAACAGCTGATTGCGAGTATCCAATTAAGAGTAGTTCTGCCGGTTCGGTACCGGTCTATTAAACAGCTGATTGCGAGTATCCAATAAAGATTAAGTTCTGCCGGTTCGGTATCGGTCTATTAACAAGTGATTGACGAGTATCCAATAAGATAGTTCTGGCGTTCAGTACCCAGGTCTATTAAACAGTGATTTCTGAATATCAATAAAGTTAGGTTCTGGTGGTTCAGGTACGGTCTATTAAAACAGCTGATGCAATATCAATAAAGATAGGTGCTGCCATTTCGGGATACCGGTCTATTAAACAGCTGATTGCGAGTATCCAAGAAAGATAGTTCTGCCAGGTTCGGTTACCGGTCTGATTAAACAGCTGATTGCGATATTCCAATAAAGATAGTTCTGCCAGTCGGTACCGGTCTATTAAACAGCTGACTGCGAGTATCCAATAAAGATAGTTCTGCCATTTCGGTACCGGTCTATTAAAAACAGTTATTGCGATATCCAATAAAGATGTTTCTGCAAGTTCGTTACCGGTCTATTAAAAAGCTGATTGCGGAGATATCCAATAAAGATAGTTCTGCCAGTTCGGTATCCGGTCTATTAAACAGCTGATTGCGCGTTGTCCAATAAAGATAGTTCTGCCAGTTTGGTACCGGTCTATTAACAGCTGATTGCGGTATCCAATAAAGATAGTTCTGCCGGTTCGGTATCGGTTATTAAACAGTTGATTGCGAGTATCCAATAAAGATAGTTCTGCCGGTTCGGTCGGTCTATTAAACAGCGATTGCGAGTATCCAATAAAGATAGTTCGTGCCAGTTCGGGACGGGCTCTATTAAACAGCTGATTGCGAGTATCCAATTAAAGATAGTTAGCGGTTCGGTTACGTCGATTAAACAACTGATGCGCTATCAATAAGGATAGTTCTGCGGTTCGGGTTTAATGGTCTATTAAACAGCTGATTGCGAGTATCCAATAAAGAAGTTCTGCCAGTTCGGTATCGGTCTATTAAACAAATGATTGCGAATATCCAATAAAGATATTCTGCCAGTTCCGGGTACGGTCTATTAAACAGCTTTATTGCGAATTCCAATAAAGATAGTTCTGCCAGTTCGGTAACGGTCATTAAAACAGCTGATGTGAATATTCCCATAAAGATAGTTCTGCCGTTCGGTACCGGTCTATAAACAGGTGATGCGAGTATCCAATAAAGATAGTTCGAGGTTTGGTTTGCTCCGGTCATAAACAGCTGATGAGAGTATCCAATAAAGATGTTCTGCCGGTGCGGATATCGGATTTAAAAAGCTGATTGCGAGTATCATAAAGATAGGCTGCCCCGGTCGGTACCGCGTCTATTAAAAACAGCTGATTGCGAGTAATTCAATAAAGATAGTTCTGCCAGTTCGTACCGGTCTATTTAAACAGTGATTGCGGGCAGTATCCAATAAAAGGATAGTCTGCCGGTTCGGTACGTCTCTTAAACAACTGATGGACGAATATCCAATTAAGGATAGCTTCTGCCGGTGTCGTACTGGTCTAGATAACAGCTGATTGCGAGTATCCAATAACGATATGTCTGCCAGTTCGGTACCGGTTCAATGAAACAGCTGATTGCGAAGATCCAATAAAAGATGTTCTGCCAGTTCGGTACGGTCTATTAAACCAGCTGATTGCGAAGTATCCAATAAAGCAAGTTCTGCCCGGTTCAGTACCGGCTATTAAACAGCTGATTCTGAACTATCCAATAAGAATAGTTCTGCCGGTTCGGGTACCGCGTCTAATATTAAACAGATTGATGCGAATATCCAATAAAGATAGTTCCTGCCAGTCGCGGTACCGGTCTATTAAACAGTGATTGCGAATATCCAATAAAGATAGTTCTGCACAGTCGGGTACCGGTCTATTAAACCAGCTGATTGCGAGTATCATAAGGATAGTTCTGACGGTTCGGTTCGGTTATTTAACCAGCTGATGGCGGAGTATCCAATAAAGATAGTTCTGCTCGTTCGGTACCGGTCAATTAAACAGCTGATGCGAGATCCAATAAAGATAGTTTCTGCCAGTTCGGTACCGGTCTATTAAACAGTGATGGCGAGTATCCAATAAAGATAGTTATGCCAGTTCGGGTACCGGTATTATAAACAGGCTGATGGCGAATATCCAATAAAGATAGTTCTGACCGGTTCTGGACGGTCTATTTAACCGCTGCTGATTGCGAATATTCCCATGAAAGATAGTTCTGCCGGTTCGGTACCGGTCTATTAAAACAGCTGATTGCGAATATCAATAAAGATCGTTCTGCCTGTCGGTACCGGTCAGTTAAACAGATGATTGCGAATATCCATAAAGAAGTTCTGCCGGTTCGATACGGTTAAAACACAGCTGATGCGAAATTTCCAAGAAAGACTAGTTCTGCGGTTCCAGTACCGGTCATTAAAACAGCTGATTGCGACTTTCCAATAAAGATAGTTCTGCGGTTTTGGTAACAGGTCAATTAAACACTTGATTGCGGAATATCCAATAAAAGATAGTTCTGCCAGTTCGGTACGGTCTTTAAACAGCTGATTGCGAGTATCCAATAAAGAAGTTTGGCGGGGGTTCAGTACCGGTCTATTAAACATGGCTGATTCGGAAGATCAATAAAGATAGTTCTGCCGGTTGGTACAGGTCTATAACAGCTGATTGCGAATATCCCAATAAAATAGTTCTGCCAGTTCGTTCCGTCTCTTAAACAGATGATTTGCGGAATATCCCAAATAAAGATAGTTGTGCCAGTTCGGTTTACGGTTATTAAACAGATGATTGCGAGATCCAATAAAGTGTTAGACAGTTCGGTTTACCGGTCTATTTAAACAGCTGATTGCGAAACCATAAAGATAGTTCTGCCAGTTTCGGGACCGGTCTAGAAACAGCGGATTGCGAATATCCAATAAAGGTTAGTTCTGCCGGTTCGGTACGGTCTATTAAAACAGTGATTGCGAGTATCAAATAAAGAGATCATTCTGCCGGTCGGTTACCGGTCTATTAACAGCTGATGCGCAGTATCAATAAAGATAGTTCTGCGGGTCGGTACCGGTTCTAGTAAAACAGCTGATGCGAATATCCAATAAAGCGGAGTTCTGCCGGTTCGGTTTACCGGGTCTAGTAAAAAGCTGATTGCGAAATATCCAATAAAGATAGTTTCTGAGGTTCGGGACCGGTCTATTAAACAGCTGAGTGACGAATATCCAATAAAGATAGTTCTCCCCAGTGCGGGACCGGTCTTATTAACAGCTGATTGCGAATATCTAATAAGATAGTTCTGCCGGTCCCCGATACCCGGTCATTAAACAGCTGATTGCGAATACAATAAAGATAGTTCGGCCAGTTCGGTACCGCGTCAATTAAACAGCTGATTGCGAATATCAAATAAAGAGTAGTTCTTGCCGGTTGGTAACGGTCAATGAAACAGCTGATTGCGAATAATCCAATAAAAGATAGCTTCTTGCCGGTTCGGATCGGTCTATTAAACAAGATGATTTGCGAATATCATAAAGATGTTCGTGCCAGTTGGTACGGTCTATAAAAGCTGATTGCGAGTATCCAATAAGATAGTTCTGCCTGGTTCGGTAACGGTCAATTAAACAGCTGATGCGAATATCCAATAAGAGACGTTTCTGACCAGTTTGGTTACGGTCGATTAAACGCTGATTGCGAGTATCCAATAAAGATAGTTCTGCCGAGTTCGGGTACCGGTCTATTTAAACAGCTGATCGAGGTTCCAATAAAGATAGTTCTTGCCGGTTCGTACGGTTCTATGAAACAGCTGCTTCCGAGTATCCAAGAAAGATAGTTTGCCAGTTCGGTAGACCAGGTCTTTATAAAAACAGGCTGATTGCGAATATCCAAGAAAGATGTTAGCCAGGGTCTTGGTACGGTCTTATTAAAACAGCGATTTCGAGTATCAATAAAGATAAGTTCTGCCAAATGCGGTAATCGGTCTATAAACAGCTGATTGCGAGTATCCAAATAAGGTAGTTCTGGCCAGTTTGCGTAATGTCTATTAAACAGCTGGATGCGAGTATCCAAAAAAAGATACTTCTGCCAGTTCGGTACGTATATGAAACAGCTGATGCGAGTATCCAATATAAAAGATAGTTCTGCCGGTTCGGTACCGGTCTATTAAACAGCGGATTGCGAATATCAATAAAGATAGTTCTGCCGGTTCGGTACCGGTCTATTAAACAGCTGCTTGCGGAAGAATCCAATAAAGATAGTTCTGACGGTGCGGTACGGTCTATTAAACGTGATTGCGAATATTCAATAAAGATAGTTCTGCCGGTTCGGGTACCGGTATATTAAAGCTGATTGCGGAAATCCAATAAAGATCGTTTGCGGTTGGTACCGGTCTATTAACAGCTGATTGCGCGTATCCAATAAAGATAGTTCTGCGTTCTGTGGTACCGTCTATTAAACAGATGATTGCGAATAATCCAATAAAGATAGTTCTTTGCCCGGTTCGGTCCGGTCTATTAAACAGCTGATGCGGAAACCAATAAAGGATAGTTATGCCGTTCGGGACCGGTCTATTAAACAGCTGATGCGAGTATCCAATAAAGTAGTTCTGCAGTGTCGGTACCGGTCTATTAAACAGCGATTGCGAGTATCCAATAAGATTAGATTCTGCCAGTTCGTACCGGTCTATAAACAGCCTTATTGCCAGTATCCAATAAAGATAGTTCTGCTGGTTCGGTAACGGTATATATTAAACAGCGATCTCGAGTACCAATAAAGAAGTTTGCTGGTTCGTACCGGTCTATTAAACAGCTGATCGCGAGTATCCAAATAAAGATAGTTCTGTGGTTCGGTAACGGTCATATTAAACAGCTGAATTGCGAGGATACAATAAAGATAGTTCTGCTGGTTCGGTACGGTCTATTAAACAGCTGATTTGAGTAGGCAATAAAGATAGTTCTGCCGGTTTAGGTACGGTTTATTAAAAAGCTCATTGCAAGTTTCCAATAAGGATAGTTCTGCTGGCTTGGTACGTCTATAAACAGTGCACGCGAGTATCCAATAAAAGGTAGTTCTGCCGGTTCGGTATCGGTCTATTTCTATTATTAACTAGCTGATCGCGAGTTATCCAATAAAGGTAGTCGGCCGGTTCGGTACTGGTCAATTAAAAACAGCTGACCGCGAGTATCTAATAAAGGTAATTCTGCCGGTTGGTACGTCTATTAAAAAACAGCTGATCGCGAGGATCCATAACAGCATAGGTTCTTTCCGGTTTGGTACCACTCTATTAAACAGCGGTTTGCCGAATGTCCAATTAAAGATAGTTCCTGTAGTTCTGGTACGAGTTTCTATTAAAACAGTGGATTGCGAATGTCCAATAAAGAGAGTTCTGCCAGTTCGGGTACCGGTCTATAAATAGCTGCTCGTTGAGTATCCAATAAAGATAGTTTCTGCGGTCGTACCGGGCGATAAACAGCTGTCGCGGAGTATCCAATTAAAGATAGTTTTGCTGGTTCGGTACGGCTATTAAACAGCTGATCGCGAGATCCAATAAAAGATGAGTTCTGCCAGTTCGGTACGGTCTTTTAATAGCTGATAGCGAGTATCTATAAGGATAGTCTGCCGGTTCGCTACCGTCTTATTTAAAAACAGCTGATCGTGGAGTATTACAAGAAAGTAGATTCTGTGGTTAGGTAACGGTCTATTAAAACAGCTGATCGCGAGATCCAATAAAGATTGTTTCGCAGAGTTCGGTTTACGGTCTATTTAAACAGCGGATCGCGAGTATCCAATAAAGATAGGTCTGCCGGTCGTGACCGGTCCGATTTAAACAGGGGATTGCGAAATATCCATAAAAGATAGTTCTGCAGGTTCGGTACCGGTATTAAACAGCTGATGCGGGAATATACAATAAAGATAGTCTGCCGGTTCCGGTACCGGTCTATGAAACAGCGATTGACGAGTTATCCAATAAGATAGTTGCTGCCCAGTTCGGTACCGGTCTATAAACAGTGATTGCGAGTATCAATAAAGATAGTTTGCCAGTTCGGTACCGGTCTATTAAAACAGCTGTTGCCAGTATCCAAATAAAGATAGTTCTGTGGTTCGGTTACCGGGTCTATTAAACAGCTGATCTCGAGTATCCAATAAGATAAGTTCTGCGGTTCGGTACCGGTCTATAAACAAGCTGATCGAGTATACAATAAAGTAGTTCTGCTGGTTCGGTTGGTCCCGGTCTATAACCAGTGATTGCGAGGTATCCAATAAGATCGTTCTGCGGTTCGGTACCGTATATTAACAGCTGATTTTGAGTATGCAATAAAGGAGTTCTGCCGGTAGGTACCGGTTTATTAAACAGCTCATTGCAAGTTCCCAATAAGGATAGTTTGCTGGCTTAGGGTAACGGTCTATTAAACAGCTGATCGCGAGTATCCAATAAAGGCGTTCTTGCCGGTCGGATCGGTCTATTAAATAGATGATCGCGGAGTTATACAATAAAGGTTAGTTCTGCCGGTTCGGTACTGCGTCAATTAAAACAAGCTGACCTCGAGTATCTACTAAAGGTAAATTCGGCCGGTTGTGGTAGCCGGTCTATAAACAGCTGATCGCGAGTATCCAATAGAAAGATAGTTCTTCCGGTTTGGTTAACCACTCTTATAAAACAGCGGGATGCGAAGGTCCAATAAAGATAGTGCTGCCAGTTCGGTAACCGGTCTATTAAAACAAGGGATGCGAATGTCCATATAAAAGATAGTTTCCTGCCAGTTCGGTCACAACCGTTATAAATAGCGATCGTGAGTATCCATAAAGATAGTTTTGTGGTTCGTACCGGTCTATTAAAAAGCTGACGCGAGTATCCAATAATAAAGATAGTTTTGCTGGTGCGTTACGGTCATTAAACAGCGTATCGCGAGTATCCAATAAGATAGTTCTGCCAGTTCGGTACCGGTCTTTGAAATAGTGATCGCGAGTATCTAATAAGAGAGTTCTGCGAGTTTGGTACCGCAGGTCTATAAAACAGCTGATGCGAGTATCCAATAAAGAAGATAGTTATTCGGTTTGGTACCACTCTATTAAACAGCGGATTGCGGAATGTCCAATAAAGTAAGATAGTCTGCCAGTTCGGTACGGTCTATAACAGTGGATTCGAATGTCAATAAAAGAGTAGTTCTGCAGTGCGGTATGCAGGTCTATTAAATAGCTGATCGTGAGTATCAAAAAGATAGTTCTGCTGGTGCGTCGGTAACGTGTTCATTAAACAGTGATCGCGATGTATCCATATAAAGATAGTTTGTGGTTCGGTTAAGGTCTAGTAAACAGATGATCGCGAGTATCAAATAAGATCAGTTCTTGCCAGTCGGTACCGTGGTCTTTTAAATAGCTGATCGCGCGTATCTAATAAGGATTAGTTCTGCCGTCGCTACGGTCTCTATTAAACAGCTGATCGTGAGTATACAAAAAGATAGTTCTGCTGGGTTAGGTACCGGTCTATTTAAACAGCTGATCGCGGGAGTATCCAATAAGATAGTTTGCCAGTTCGGTACCGGTCTATTAAACAGCTGATCGCGAGTATCCAATAAAACTAGTTCTGAGGTCTCGGGAGCGGTCTATTTAAACAGCGATGCGAGTATCCAATAAAAGATAAGATAGGTTCTGCCGGTTCGCGGTACCCAAGTCTATATATAAACAGTTGATCGCGATAGCAATAAAGATAGTTCTGCTTGTTCTGTACCGGTCTAAACAGCTGATAGCGGATACATAAAGATTAGTTGCTGGTTCAGCAAACGGAATTTAAAAAGGTTTGAAACGTCACTACGTTTTAAAGTTGTGTATTTTTATGTTCCCTAGTGTGAGGGAAGCCCTAAATAATATCCCGAGATGGAAGCTAAGAAAAAAAGGGTTTTCTGCCCTAGTGGTCACATTGGGTACAATGGAGCATCAATCAGCCAACTGCATTTCAGAATCAGTGTTTTTCACTGGTTATTCAGATCCGTCATAATAAATAATAGAATGGACCACAAAATGGGCACAAAATCGTGGATGGTTAAACCTGTTACTACTTTGCATTGAAAAAGGCTTATATGCTTCTTTAGCTTTCAGCTAGTGTGGTTTAAGCTTGATTTTATTCTACTTGTCAGCCTGGGATGTCACAATACCTGGTGATGTCAACAATGCCTGGTGATGGCACAAAAACCTGGGTGATGTCACCAAGGACTGTGGTTTGATCTATTTTTATCATTGTTTTGATTGAGAGGTAGTAGGTGTTTTTTTATAACTGCTCTGACAATGTTCTTTGAGTTTCTTGGTGATATTCTAGAGATTTTTAGATTGTGCTTCATTTTTTCCATTTTCATTAAGGTAACATTTTATTAATGTAAATATACAGAATAATTGTTGGCTTGGGGTCGGCGTTTCTGGCCCTGGCAATGATCTCCGATCGTTTGAAAACATCTGGTATTACGAATTGATGTGGTTTAGGTTTTGTTATGTACAGAATGGGATATAAGCTGAAATCAAAGAATCTTTAAGTTTTGGTTATTATATCGCTTCTTATTGGAATTGTATTGCTGATACGATTCCAGGTACATCATTTCATTCATTAGCAATATATTACAAATTTTGTCGCATTGTTGGACATAAGTTTGCCCACATTGATTGAGGAACAAGTTTGCCCACATTGACTTGAAGACATTAGTTTTCCTACATTGATTGATTGGGACATTAAGTTTGCCCACATTATTGGGACAACAAGTTTGCCCCACACATTGATTAGGACACATAAGGTGTCCACATTGGTCGGACACAAGTTACCCTAATGATTGGGACACAGGTTGCCCACAGTGATTGGGACATACGTTTGGCCCACCTTGATTGGGACAAAGTTGCCAAAGACGGGCAAAGTTTGCCACATTCATCGGGACATAAGTTGCCCACAGTGATCGAGACATAGTTTGCCCAAATTGACTACGACATAATTTGGTCAACAGTGATGGATAATAGGAATGCCCACACTGACTTGGACATAATTTTGCCCACATGATCAGGACATAAGTTTTGCCAAGTGATGGGGCACCAAGTTTTGCCACATTGACTGGGACATAAGTTCCACATGGATTGGACAAATTGCCCCAAAAACGCATTGAGGACATATGTGCCCATATTGATGGGACATAAGTTTTCTCCACATTGACTGGGAATAAGTTACCAAGGGGATTGGACAGTTTAAATTGTCGACATTGATGGGACAGTTTGACCCACATGATTGGGAGGGAAAACAAGTTTGCCCACAGTGATTGGGACATAAGTGTGCCACATTGGACGGGGCATAAGTATGCCCAAATTGACTGCAACAGAAGTTTGCCCTCATTGATTGGGGCCACAAGTTTGCAAACCATTGACTGAGGCATCGTTGGCCCACAGTTTGATTGGGACCATATATTGTCTACATTGACTGGGAAATAATTTTGCCCTCATTAATTGCAAAGCAAGTTTGCCACAGTGATTGGGTCATAAGTTTGCCCACAGTTGAGTGGGAATAGTTTGCCCACATTGACTGGACAAAGTTTGCCCACATTGAGTGACACAAGTTTGCCACAGTGATGTAGAACATCTTAAATTTGTCTACATTGAATGGAGGACATAAGTTTGCCCACATGATTGGACATAAAAGTTTGCCAATTGGACTGGGACATAAAGTTTGCCCAATTGGACTGGGACATAAGTTTGCCCACAATTGAGTGGGACATTAGCGTTGCCCAAATTGCTGATGAATAAGTTTTCCCCACACTGATTGGGACAAGTTACCCAATTGACTGAATCTGGTCAAAGGTTTGCCCACATAATTGGGACACAAGTTTGCCCCACAGTGATGGAACATACGTTTGCCACGTTGATTGGACACAAGTGGCCTCAACTCGTAGGACATAAGTTTGTCCACATATTTGGTGACAAAGGTTGCCCTAAGATAGGGACACAAGTTGCCCTCAGTGATGGGGATATATTTGGCCCCCATTGATTGGACCACAAGTTTTCCCACATTGATTGGGACACCAGGTTGCCCACATTGACTGGGGATACAGGTTGCCAATTGACTTGGACATAATTTTGCACACATTGATCAGGAATAAGTTTGCCAATGTGATTGGGACACAAAGTTTGCTACATGACGGGAATAAGTTTTCCCACATTGAGTGAGGACACAAATTTGCCCAAAATGTTTGAGACATTATTTTGCTCCACATTGTGAACATAAGTTTTCCCACATTGACTTGGACATAAGGTTACCACACAGTGATTGGTACCTAAAATTTGTATACATTCACTGCGGACATGTTTGCCCCATGATTACGGAAACCAGTTTGCCCACATGATTGGGACATAAGTTACCAACATTGACTGAGGCATTAAGTTGCCCACACTACTGGGACCACAGTGGGCCCAAAGTGAATTGGAACATAAGGTTGCCCCGTTTGATTGAACACAAGTTTGCCCCAATGATTTTAAAGGGGACAAAGTATTGTCCACATTGATGGGGACCCAAGTTGCCCTCAATGATTGGGACACAAGTTTCCCTCAGTTGATGGGGATATATTTTGCCCACATGATTGGGACACAAGTTGTCCCAAATTGATTGGGACACAGGTTTGCCCCACATTGACTGGGATACCGGTTTGCCCACATTGACTGGGACATAGTTGCCCACATGTAGCAGGACGAAGTTTGCTCACATTGAGTGGACATAAGTTGCCCACATTGATTGGGACATAAGGTGTGCCCAACATTGATGGATTGTAATTTGCTGCAGTGATTTGGACATAGGTTTGCCCATGTTGATTGGGACACACGTTTGCCCACATGGACTTGGACATAAAAGTTTGCCCACATTGCCTCAGTTGATTGGGACATATATTTGTCTACTTTGTACTGGACATACTTTTGCCATCATTGCTTGGCAAAACAGTTTGCCCACAGTGATTGGGGACATAAGTTTTGCCCACAGTGATTGGGACTAAGTTTGCACATGACTGGGACATAAGGTTTGTCCACATTGACTTGGAACACAAGTTGCCCACGTGATGATAGAAAAATATAAATTTGTCTACAGTGGGGAAAAAATTTTGGGGGGGGGGGGGGGGGGAACAAAAATAAGTTTGGTTTGTGCCACATATTGGGACTAAGTTTGCCCAAAAATTGACTGGGGACATAGTTGCCAATTGACTGGGACATAAGTTTGCCCACATTGATTGGCACATTCGTTTGCCCAACATAACGGGGGACATAAGTTTTCCAACACTGATTTGGGACATTAGGTCTGCCCCATTGATGACTATGGGACAAAAGTTTTGCCCCACATTAATTGGGACACAAGTGTGCCCACAGTGATTGGAACATAAGTTTGCCCAAGTTGATTGGACACAAGTTTGCCCTCAATGATTAGGACATAATTTTGTCCACCATTGATTGGGACACAAGTTGCCCCTCAATGATTGGGACACAAGTTTGCCCTCCGTGATGGGGGATATATTTGCCCACATATGGGACCACAAGTTTCCCCACATGATTGGGACACAGGTTTGCCCACCATGGACTGGGATACAGGTGCCCACATTGACTGGGACCTAGTTTGCCCACATTTATCAGGGACATTAAGTTTGCTCACATGAGTGGGACATTTAAGTTTGCCCCCAACATTGATTGGGACATAAGTTGCCCACATTGACTTGGATGTAATTTGCCTTGCAGTGATTTGGGACATAGGTTTGCCCATGTTGATTGGGACACAATTTGCCACAGTGAATTGGACATAAGTTTGCCCACCTTAATTAGGGACAACAAGTTGCCCTCAGTGATTGGGACCAGTTGCCCGAATGACTGGGACATAAGTTGCCCCAATTGATGGGACACAGATTTGCACCAAAGGATTGGGACATGATTGTGCCCACATGACTGGGACCTAAGTTTTGCCCAAATTGATTGTGCAAAGTTTGCCAACATTGACTGGACATAATTTTTGCCCACATTGATCAGGACATAGTTGCCCATGTTTGATTTGGGGGACAACAAGTTTGCCCACATTGACTTGGACACAGTTTCCCCAAATTACTAGGACACAAGTTTGCCTCAGTGATTGGGACACAAGTTTGCCCTGAATGACTGGGGAGCACAAGTTTGCCCCCCTTGATGGCACAGATTTGCCCCAAATATTGCGGACAATTGTTGCCCACATTGATTGGGACACAGTTGCCCACATACTTGGGACACGGTTTACCCAACTAACCTTGGACAACGTTTCCTGCCCACCTTGATTGGGACATAAGTTTTGCCCACATGAGGGACATAAGTTTGCCCACACTGCGTGACAAAAGTTGCCACATTAGATGGGACATAAGTTGGCCCACATGAGTGGGACACAAGGTTTGCCCACAGTGATTGGTTCATAAATTGTCTAATTAATGGGACATAAATTTGCACAAATAAATGGGACAACGTTTGACCACATTGATTGGGGGACCACAGGTTTGCCCACATTGCCTGGGACATAAGTTCGCTCACATTGAGTGGGACACAAGTTTGCCCACAGTGATTGGACATAAGTTTAACGACTGATGGGACACAAGTTGGCCACAGTGATTGGGACATAAGTTTGCCTACATTGATTGGGACATTACATTTGCCACATGATTGGGACAACGTTGCTCCCCCAAAAAACCCAAAATTTTTATGGGGGGGACTGGGACATATGTTTGCCACATTGATTGGGGACATAGGTTTTTGCCCACATGATGGGACATACGTTTGCCCAATTGATTGGGACATAAGTTTGCTCAATTGATGGGGACATTAAGGGTGCCCTCAGTGTATGGGGACACAAGTTTTCCCGAATTGACTGGGACATAAGTTTGCCCACATGGATTGGACAAAGATTGCCTCAAATGATTGGGACATATGTTGCCCACATTGTTGGGGCAACAATTTGGCCCACATTATTGGGGACACAGGCTTTGCCAACCTTAACGGGACATAAAGTTTGCCACCTTGGATTGGGACATAGTGCCCCACATTGACTGGGACATAAGTTTGCCCACATTGATTGTGACAAAAGTTTGCCAACATTAACTGGGTCATAAGTTTGCCCACATTGATTGGGACACAAGTTTTCCCACAGTGATTGGTTCATAAATTTGTCTACATTAATAGGGACATAAGTTTGCCCACATTAACTGGGACATACGTTTGCCCACATTGATTGGGACATAGGTTTGCCCACATTGACTGGGACATAAGTTTGCTCACATTGATTGGGACACAAGTTTGCCCACAGTGATTGGACATAAGTTTACCTACATTGATTGGGACACAAGTTTGCCCACAGTGATTGGGACATAAGTTTGCCTACATTAATTTGGACATACATTTGCCCACATTGATTGGGACATAAGTTTGCCCACAGTGATTGGGACATAAATTTGCCCGCATTGACTGGGACATAAGTTTGCCCACATTGATTGGGACATAGGTTTGCCCACATTGACTGGGACATAAGTTTGCCCACATTGATTGGGACATAAGTTTGCCCACATTCATTGGGACATAAGTTTGCCCACATTGATTGGGACATAAGTTTGCCCACATTGATTGGGACCTAAGTGATTGGGACATAGGGGATTGGGACACAAGTTTGCCCACAGTGATCAGGACATACATTTTCCCACATTGATTGGGGCTTAAGTTTGCCCACATTAACTGGGACATAAGTTTGCCCACATTGACTGGGACATAAATTTGCCCACATTAACTGGGACATAAGTTTACTCACATTGATTGGGACATAGGTTTGCCCACATTGACTGGGACATAAGTTTGCCCACATTGATTGGGACACAAATTTGCCCACAATGATTGGAACATAAGTTTGCCTACATTGATTGGGACATATGTTTGCCTACATTGACTGTGACACATTGATTGGGACAAAAGTTTAACCACATTGACTGGGACATAAGTTTTCCACACTGATTGGGACATAAGTTTGCCCACACTGATCAGGACATAAGTTTGCCCACAGTGCCTGGGACATAAGTTTGCCCACATTGATTGGGGCTTAAGTTTGCCCACATTAACTGGGACATAAGTTTGCTCACATTGACTAGGACATAAATTTGCCCACATTAACTGGGACATAAGTTTACTCACATTGATTGGGACATAGCTTTGCCCACATTGACTGGGACATAAGTTTGCCCACATTGATTGGGACACAAATTTGCCCACAATGATTGGAACATAAGTTTGCCTACATTGATTGGGACATATGTTTGCCTACATTGATTGGGACACATTGATTGGGACAAAAGTTTAACCACATTGACTGGGACATAAGTTTTCCACACTGATTGGGACATAAGTTTGCCCACATTGATCGGGACATAAGTTTGCCCACAGTGCCTGGGACATAAGTTTGCCAACATTGACTGGGACATAAATTTTCCCACATTCCAAAAGCCGTTTGGAATCCAAAAGGAATTTTTCCTCCTTTGTGGCAAATTGCCTTCATAGGCGTTTTATTTCGCCTTCCTCTTAGCCAATAATTGGTAAAAATGTTGAAGTTGAGGAACATGTACTAATGTTCCAATAAACTGTTAAAACATAAACATCTGTGTATTGTCTGGTTTATATGTTGGAAAGGAAATTCCTGTTACATTATAGGAGATCATGTGGAGATGTAATCATGGAGAGATGGTGGAATGTTTATTCAATGACCTTAGTCATTGGTTTAAAAGACCAGGGTGACATATTCATTGCAATAAGGTTATAACATTTAACTAGAAAGGGAAAATTTTTAGTATAAACTGTGAATTTGGCTTGAAAGACTGCATTTTGGAAGGGAATTTGTGTGTTTGTGCTGCAGATTTTAAAACTCAATAATGCCAATGAAGAGGACATTGTTGTTTTTTACTTACCCTTTAAATATGTCACATGCATTAAACGTAGGTCAGTTGGTGTGTGTGTATTCATATCAGATTGGGGGATAAAATACTAACAGGGAGATTCAATAAAAGTTCTTATCATTTAAAATGGTGCTAATTTTGGCCCAGCCAATCAGAACTTATGTAACATTTGAAAGCTAAATATAACTTTGTCTAATTGATTCTCGTACCATATCTCTGTTACCAATGTGAAAATCTTCATTCCTCCCTGCACATTGTTACAATCCCACTGTAAGGATTCTCAACAGTAAAAACCGATATGTAAAAAAAAACGGTTTTTAGCAGATTTAGCCTTTTCGGCATCCTCTACAACCACCTCAGCTCCATTATTTAATGGTCCCACATTCTCAGTCCTCATTTTTTACCATGTTTATATACTTAAAAAACATCTTGGGGATGACTTGCTTTGTTCGGCAATCCGTATTGCCGTATGTCTTTTTTTGTTTACAACCATAAAACTACTTTTATTGAGGATAAATCTAAATAGTTTTTTTTACTTTAGTTACCCTTAATATGGCTTCCATGTGGAATGGAAAGGTAGGTCAGTATGGGTGTACCTGGTCTGTGTGGGGGTGGGGGTATCACCACTTGTATTTATGACCATGAAAAAAACTGTTTGAAATATCTGCATTTGAGGATTGTTACTATTAAGTCTATGGGAAAAAATGTCCGGAAATTCGCCAATAACAACGTAACGCTTCTGCGGATTCCTTAGTAGAAGATAGCACACTTCTCCATATGCCCCGCACGTCTGATACGAATTTCATGTCTCTAGCTCAAAAACTGTGGGAGGAGATACGGTCCAAAAAAGCGGAAGAATAAAACGGAGAAGAAGAAAAAGAAGAAGCATACACAGTACGATCTAATCAGCTCCATTTACTTAAAGTAAAGGGAGCCAATAATGGACGATGGAAATTTTCTGCAGTTTCTGACCAACCGTAATGCAGATTACAGGTTGTTTGTCAGCACTACTATCGGCCGGGAAGAGCCCTACACACTGCTTCATTATCGTTAGAACAAGGGTGGGCCAATTCAATTTTACAAGGGCCACATGAGAAACTGGATTGTGTGTAAAGGGCCGGCTCAAATAGGTTCAACTTATTTGCAAAGCTGGATTTTTATAAATAGATTTAATAATATATCTGGTTCATGGATGAATTTTGATTATTAGTTGCAATTTTTAATGGGAGGTGTGTAATACTTTAGATTCATTCCATTAAATCAATTGATGGGTTATCATTTAAAAAAAAGCTGTGTTCCTCCCTCCATACAGTCAATCAGTTGTCACTGCTGACATCACAAACAACCCTACACTGAGTGTTCAAGCCCATTGAGCAGAGAAAGGAGGCAGATACACTTTGCCATCACAGAAAAGAATTTCTAGTACCAAAAAACATGTAATAAATGGTAAAAAAAGCAGTTGGGGTTGTGACCAGATTAGGGGTGGACATACTCTTTAATATAACTTCCCTTTTTTCCACTGGGATCTGGTTCTATTATTCTTTATTCCTCTACGGGTTTCTCTGGAAACTTATGAAATGCGATCAGCCGGTGGTACCAGTATATTAAGCAGCTGATCGCACGTACAGTATCTTTACTGAGAACGCGCAATCAAGCTATTTAGAAAACAGTGATATGGCCCCTAGGTCCCCCACGATGCAGGGGCTGCTGTAGCATTGGTATGCTACTGGGAACTTATATTATTAGACTCATTGGATAGGGCTTAATGTAAATGGATAAACTTTAATTGTAAGGCTGGCATTATGTGTTCAGTGCGTAAAGAAAAATCAAGACAATATATGTCATGTGGGTGAAACTAAACAAAATAAAATGTATTTTTAAAAGGGAACACTATGAGCTGTGTGAGCTTTGTAGTGGGGCCTTGCGGTATTATGAATTCCAATGTGTGATTTTATGTCCTTGTTTTTTTACAGGCATTATAAAAGTGCACCCAAAAAGAAATAAAACGCGTTTAGTGTGACACGAACCCTCAAAAGGGTTAAAAAAAAAAAACAGCCTGTAAGTTTAACTTCAGTGGGTGGAGAAGATCCTGGAAAGTTTAATAAGGGGAAATGTTCTAGAGTAGTTTCAAGGACTGACTACTTAAATATGGCTGCCATGGAAATGGAAGGGTGGGTCAGTAGGTGTGTGTACCTGGATCAGGTTGGAAGTTAAAAAAAAACAACTTTTGATTATTGATCAAAATTAGTTTTTTTTTACTTTAGTTACCCTTTAAGTATGGCTGCAACAGTAATAAAGGGGTAGGTCAGTAGGTGTGTATACCTGTATCACATTGGGGGTTCAAAAAACAAACCTTTTTGATTATTGATCAAAATTTGCTTTTTTGACTTTAGTTACCCTTTAAGTAGGGCTGCCACAGTAATGGATAAGTAGATCAGTAGGTGTGCATACCTGGGTCAGTTAGCACTGATGCTGAGGTCCTGAGTTCAATTCCACCCTTGGACACATATTTGTTTGTATGTTCTCCCCATGCTTGCGTGGGTTTCCTCCGGGCACTCCGGTTTCCCCCACAATCATAAAGACATACTGATAAGTTGTATGTGTCATATATGTGCTTAGACTGTAAGCTTCAGGGCAGGGCCTGATGTGAATGTATAATGTTAAATGTGTTTAAAGTGCTACGGAAAGATGTTAGTGCATGTAAATCCAAATAATAATAATAATAATAATAATAATATAATTAATGACTATCTTTTATTTGAGAATAAATCTAATTTTATTTGTACCTCTATTTACCCTTTTAAAGTATGGTGCCACATTAATGGATAAGTAATTAGTGGTGTGTTGTACTGGGTTCTGGTCTGAGGGGTATAGTAACATAGTTAACATAGTAATTAGGTCGGATAAAGACATCGTCCATCAAAGTCCACCATTCCCTTTTTTTTTTTTTTAACCTAACCTATCACTTGATCCAGAGGAAGGACAAAAACCCCAGAAAAAAGGGGGGAAAATTCCTTACTGACTCCAAACGGGAAATCGGGGGAAAAGTATCCTGGATCAAACCAGATTATATGCATTAATACCAGTTAATTCTCAATATTTTTTAGTTTAGAAGAAAACTTATCCAGGCCTTTTTAGAAAGTATTCAATGAACTTGCCATTTACCAACTCGTGGAAGACAGTTCCACAGTGTCACCGTTCTCACTGAAAGAAAACCTCTCCTAACTTGAAGATGAATGAAAACTTCTTTTCTTCCAACCAAGGATGTCCACGAGGTCCTTCTGATATGACCTATTAGTGAACAATACACCAGAGGTTCACTGTATGGGCCAATTAATATATTGTATAAGTTACATGTCCCACGCAACCGCCGCTTCTCCAATTGTAAAACAGCCATAAACTTGTATAATTGCCTGAATATTCAAGCCCCTCCATTCCCCTTCTTAATTTAGTGCCCTTCTCTTGAACTGCCTCAATTTCCAGAGGTCCATTTTGTATATGGGATTCAAAACTGCACCGCATATTCCAATGTGGCTTACCAGGCTTGTAAAGAGGGAGGAATAATATTTTTTCTTCTCTTGATGTCCATTCCCTCTTTATACAGACAATATCTTGCTAGCTCTAGCTTTTGCTACCTGGATTGTTTGACTACAGCTAGGTCTGTTATTCTACCAGAACACCCAAATCTTTTTCCATTTAGATGCATTAAACACAGAGTTATTTATGGTGTAGGTGGCACAGGGATTATTAAATTCCAAATGCATCACCTTACATTTATTCAAACATTGAATCTCATCGCCATTCTGCTGCCCATTTTGATAATCTATCTAGGTCTGCTTGCAGCAACTGAAATCATTGGAAGTTTCAAAGCTCTGCAAATTAGTGTCATCAGCAAAACACAGAGACCTTGATCTCAATTGCCCCCCTTCTAAGTCATTTATAAACAGAATTGAAAACAGAAGCGGCCCCAGTACAGAACCCTGGGGAACATCGCTTTAGAAACTTTAGCCCACATAGATGTACTCCATAAACCACCACTCTCTGTTTGCGGTCCAATAAAACCAGTTCTCATCATGGAAAAATGTTTTCTTCAAGGCCAAACAGTCCTCCAGTTTATACAATAGTTGCCATATGTGGCACAGTATCAAAGGCTTTTGCAAAATCCAAAATACCACATCCACAGAACTGGGCCTGAATCACTTCTACTCACTTTTCATAAAAACCAATTAAATTTGTCTGGCATGATCTTTTTCATAAATCCATGCTGACTTACTACTAATAAATGATCTCTGGAGGACAAAGTCTAGTTATGATCCCTAAACAAAGTTTCCATCACCTCCCTACCACTGATGTTAGGCTTACAGGTTATAGTTACCAGCGTGAAACGACTACCTTTTTTGAATATTGGTATTAACATTGGCTGTTTTCCAATCCAGCGGCAAATCCCAGACAAAAACCGAATCTGAAAAAGATGAGACACAGTGGTCTTGTAGAACTGAACTAAGCTCTTTTAAAAAATCTAGGATGCAATCATCTGGTCCTGGCGCTTTATTGCTATTTAACTTGTCTGAATTGATTTACCCCCCACTATCTCGGTTATGCCAATGTGTGAAACCTTTCATTTCCTTCCTACATTGTTACAATCCCACTGTAAGGATTCTCAAAAGTAAAAACCGATTGTAAAAAAAAAGGTTTAGCAGATAGCCTTTTCGGCATCCTCTACAACAACCTCGCTCCATTATTTAATGTCCCACATTCTCAGTCCTCATTTTTACCATGTATATACTTAAAAAACAGTCTTGGGGTGGACTTGCTTTGTTCGGCAATCCGTATTGCCGTATGTCTTTTTGTGTTTACAAACATAAAACTATCTTTTATTGAGGATAAATCTAAATTAGTTTTTTTACTTAGTTACCCTTTAAATATGGCTCATGGGAATGGAAAGTTAGGTCAGTAGGGTGGGTGTACCTGTGGTCTGTGTGGGGGGTGGGGGGTATCACCACTTGTATTTATGACCATGAAAAAAAACTGTTTGAAATATCTGCATTGAGGATTGTTACTATATAGTCTATGGGAAAAAATGTCCGGAAATTCGCCAATAACACCGTAACGCTTCTGGGATTCCTTAGCTAGAAGATAGCACACTTCTCCTATATGCCCCGCACGTCTGTACCGAATTTCATGTCTCTAGCTCAAAAACTGTGGAGGAGATACGTCCAAAAAAGCGGGGAGAATAAAAGAAGAAGAAGAAGAAGAAAAAGAAGAAGCATACACAGTATGATCTAATCAGCTCCATTTACTTAAAGAAAGGGAGCCAATATGGACGATGGAAATTTTCTGCAGTTTCTGACCAACCGTAATGCAGATTACAGGTTGTTTGTCAGCACTACTATCGGCCGGGAAGAGCCCCTACACACTGACTCATTATCGTTAGAACAAGGGTGGGCAATTCAATTTTACAAGGGGCCACATGAGAAACTTGGATTTGTGTAAAGGGCCGGTCAAATAGGTTCAACTTAATTGCAAAGCTGGATTTTATAAATAGATTTAATTAATATATCTGGTTCATTGGATGAATTTTGATTATTAGTTGCAATTTTTAATGGGAGGTGTGTAATACTTTAGATTCATTCCATTAAATCAATTGATCGGGTTATCATTTAAAAAAAAGCTGGTTCCTCCCTCCATACAGTCAATCAAGTCTGTCACTGCTGACATCACAAACAACCCTACACTGCATGTGTTCAAGCCCATTGAGCAGAGAAAGGAGGCAGATACCTTTTCCATAACAGAAAAGAATTTCTAGTACCAAAAACATGTAATAAACTGGTAAAAAAAGCAGTTGGGGTTGTGGCCAGATTTAGGGGTGGACATACTCTTTAATATAACTTTCCCTTTTTCCACTGGGATCTGGTTCTATTATCTTATTCCTCTACGGGTTTTCTCTGGAAACTTACTGAAATGCGATCAGCGGTACCAGTTTATTAAGCAGCTGATCGCACGTACAGTATCTTTACTGAGAACGCGCAATCAGCTATTTAGAAACAGCTGATCATGGCCCCCTAGGTCCCCCACGATGGCAGGGGCTGCTGTAGCATTGGTATGCTACTGGGAACTTATATTATAGACTCATTGGGATAGGGCTTAATGTAAATGGATAAACTTTAATTGTAAAGCGCTGCATTATGTGTTCAGTGCTGTATAAGAAAATAAAGACAATATATGTCATGTGGGTGAAACTAAACAAAATAAAATGTATTTTTAAAAGGGAACACTATGAGCTGTGTGAGCTTTGTAGTGGGGCCTTGCGGTATTATGACATTCCAATGTGATTTTTATGTCCTTGTTTTTTTTACAGGCATTATAAAAGTGCACCAAAAAGCAATAAAACGCGTTTAGTGTGAACGAACCCTCAAAAAGGGTAAAAAAAAAACCAGGCCTGTAAGTTTAACTTCAGTAGTGGAGAAGATCCTGGAAAGTTTAATAAGGGAACATGTTCTAGAGTATGTTTCAAGGACTGACATACTCAGGGAGATTCAATAAAAACTTTTATCATTAAAAATCATGCTAACTTTGCCCCAACCAATCAGATCTTATTTAACATTTGAAAGCTAACATCTGATTGGTTAAGGCAAAATTAGCACCATTTTTAACGATAAGAACTTTTATTGAAAAACCCTGTATAAGTAGTAACCAACATGGATTTAGTGTAATAAATGGCCGGACGGCCGGGTACTCACAGTACGCTTTTAGGAGGAGGCTGATAGTCCGGAAGGTGCAGGATACAGAGGCTGCTGGGAAATGTAGGCTGGATGCCGGACCAATGTGCTGCTGGTTACTGTATGCTGGAACAATGGTGCTGCTGGGAACTGTAGGCTGGATGCTGGACCAATGGTGCTGCTGGGTACTGTAGGCTGAATGCTGGAACAATGGTGCTGCTGGGAACTGTAGGCTGGATGCTGGACCAATGGTGCTGCTGGGTACTGTAGGCTGGATGCTGGACCAATGGTGCTGCTGGGTACTGTAGGCTGGATGCTGGACCAATGGTGCTGCTGGGTACTGTAGGCTGTATGCTGGCAAGGTAAGTAACTGGAGACTGGATGCAAGCAAGGTAAGTCACTGGAAACAGGCAAGGTAAGTACTGGATACAGGCAAGGTAAGTATTGGATACAGGCAAGGTAAGTAAGGAGCAGGATCCAAGGCAGGTAAGTACAGGAGCCAGGGAGGTAGCAGAATGCTACTATCGGCCGCCGGGTCCAGGAGGACGCCGGCTTTTCAAATCTCGCGCCGCCCGGCGTGACGGCGTCGTGACGTCATGACGTCCGCGACGCTGCACACCCGGAAGTCCAGAGCGGTGTGGGACCGGAGCGGCAGGTAAGTTCGTGACAGTACCCACCCCTTACGGGGGGCCACAGGACCCAACAGGCCAGGTTTCCCTGGAAAACTCCTATGGGAAGCTCTGACTAGACGAGGAGCATGCACATCAGCATGTCTAATCCAAGCTCTTTGTTCTGGACCGAATCCTTTCCAGTGGACCAAATACTGAAGAGACATCCTCCAGAATCTAGAGTCCAAGATTTTCTCAACCTCAAACTCCTTCTGACCATCAACGGAAATTGGAACTGGAGGTAGTAAAGATGTGCAATACTGATTAGAGCATACTGGCTTGATGAGAGAAATATGAAACACATTAGGAATCCGCATGCTGGAAGGCAGTTGGAGGCGAACAGCCACTGGACCAATTAATTCCAGGATAGGAAAAGGACCAATAAACCAGTTGGAGGAAGGAACCCGTAGGTTAATACTGAGCCGAGGAGAGCACACTTTATCTCCAACAGAATAAGCTGGGGTTCTCTACGTTCTCCGTATTGCTGCATTTTTTGAGCAGATTTCTGAAGGCTGATTTCCGTAGCATGCCAGATAGCGGTCATCTGGGCCGCAGAGTCATTGGCAGCGGGTACTTGTGTGAAAAGAAAACCTTGCGGAAAACATCTAGGATTTGTCCCAATGACACACAAAAAAGGAGATTTCCCAGTAGAAGCATGAGGTGAATTGTTATGGGCAAACTCAGCCCAAGGCAGAAGGTCGGCCCAATCATCCTGGGTATAGGAAATGTAACAACGAAGATATTGTTCCAAAGACTGGTTAGTGCGTTCAGTAGACCCATTGGACTGTGGGTGGTAAGCCGAGGAGAACTGTAACTTGATGTTCATGGACTTACAAAGTGCTCTCCAGAATTTGGAAACAAATTGAGTACCTCTGTCAGATACTATTTCAGAAGGGAGTCCATGAAAGCGGAAGATATGTGAAATAAATAGTTGAGCCAACTCCGTTGAAGATGGTAGTTTAGGGAGGGGTACAAAATGGGCCATTTTGCTGAAGCGGTCTACAGTCACCCATATAACCGTGTTTCTCTTGGAAGGCGGAAGTTCCACAATAAAGTCCATGGATAGATGGGTCCAAGGTCTGGACGGAATGGGGAGGGGTTGAAGAAGACCACAGGGGAGGGTTCTAGAAGATTTGGATTGAGCACAGCTAGTACACACTTGAATAAAGTCTTTAATATCTTTTCTCATTTTGGGCCACCAAAGGGAACGGGCAATAATATTAAACGTTTTGTTAACACCGGGATGCCCAGCTTGCTTGGAACAGTGAGTATGCAGAAGGATAGTTTTCCGAAGAGAAACAGGAACAAAGCTTTTGCCAGAAGGTGTGTCGGACGGAGCAGAATCTTGTGCGGCTTGAATCTTGGAACAAAATTGAGGGGATATAGAGGCCAAGATTTTAGTGGCTGGGATAACAGAGCCCTTATCTTGATTAGTACAGTCGGAAGCAACAAATGATCTGGAAAGGGCATCAGCTTTTTTGTTTTTGGAACCAGGTTGGTAAGTGATAACAAAGTTGAATCGGGAAAAGAATAAAGACCACCGTGCTTGACGGGGATTTAACCTTTTGAGATTCTGGATGTATTCAAGGTTCTTATGGTCGGTAAGGATGGTGATAGGTACAGAGGTGCCTTCTAATAGATGACGCCACTCCTCGAGGGCCAGTTTGATAGCAAGAAGTTCCCTATTCCCAACGTCATAATTCCGTTCGTTGGGTAGAAACTTCTTGGAAAAATATGCACACGGATGGAGTTTCCTTTTAGTGCCCTGCCTCTGGGAAAGGACGGCTCCAGCGCCCAAGTCTGATGCATCAACTTCGATGTAGAAGGGAAGACTAGGATCTGGATGTACTAGAACTGGTGCAACAGCAAAGGCTTCCTTGAGTCGTTTGAAGGCCTCGAGGGCTGCAGGGGTCCATGAATGAGGCTTACCACCTTTACTAATGAGGGCTAATATTGGAGAAATTATTGACGAGAACCCTTGAATGAATTGTCTGTAGTAATTGGCAAACCCAATGAACCTTTGAATAGCTTTGGTTCCCATAGGAAGAGACCAATCTTGGACGGCTGAAACTTTAACAGGATCCATCTGGAACCCTTGCGCAGATACGATGTAGCCTAGGAAGGGTACTTGTGAACACTCAAACAGACATTTTTCCAATTTGGCATATAGGCTATTCTCTCTCAGACGTAGTAACACCTGTTTAACATGGAGGCGGTGTGAGGGCAGATCATGAGAAAAGATTAAAATGTCATCTAGATATACTACTACCGAGATTCCCAACATATCCCGGAAGATGTCATTTACAAATTCTTGGAACACCGCTGGAGCATTACAAAGGCCAAAGGGCATTACGAGATACTCGTAGTGACCGTCCCTGGTGTTAAAGGCAGTCTTCCACTCGTCACCTTTGCGTATACGGATCAGATTGTATGCCCCCCGTAAATCCAGTTTGGTAAATATTTTAGCTCCTTTTATCTGGTCAAACAGTTCAGAGATGAGAGGGAGCGGGTACCGATTCTTTATTGTGATTTTATTTAATCCACGGTAGTCGATGCAGGGTCGTAACCCGCCGTCTTTTTTTTCAACAAAAAAGAACCCAGCTCCAGCAGGGGAAGTGGAAGGTCGTATGAACCCCCTAGACAAATGTTCAGTAATGTACTCTTTCATGGCTAGAGTTTCTGAGGGAGACAGTGGGTATGTGCGCCCCCGAGGAGGCATAGTACCAGAAAGAAGATCGATGGGGCAATCGTAGGAACGGTGCGGTGGTAGCTTCTCAGCTCGCTTTTTACAAAACACATCAGAAAAATCATGATAACATTCAGGGAGGTTTTTCTCAGATTTATTTTCACAGGTAATGGTAGTGCAATGAGTAGAAAGGCAATTTTTGAAACAGAAGGGGCTCCAAGACTTGATTCATTGTTAGACCATCTATACCCGGTGTTGTGTAGTCGGTGCCATGAAGTCCGCGAATGAGGGGAGCCGAAGGCTTTGGGATGACAAGAAACGGTAATGTTCTTTGTGAAGATATGCCAATGGCGGAATAGGACACTTCGTTATTTAATATTTGGAGATGATTTCTGAAGGCCAACGGTTATTACTTTCATACCAGAACTCGAAGAGGTTGCTGCAATGGGGGGAAGGAGAGAAGCCCATTGTGCCGGCATTGGTAGAATCAATGAAACATTTCCAGCGGCACCAGAATTCGCAAAGGCCTGAGAGGAAAAAGTTTTTGACCATACAGGTAGATGTAGCTGGGAAAACGAGTTTCAGTGGTTCAAATTTGCAGAGAAAACTTAATTAACGATTTATCCTAAGGAGCTCCTCCTTACTCTAGGTCCTTGGAGTTTCCTCGACTGCTGGGACCAATTTTTTTACAAAGTGTCCTCTTGTCCAGCCAATATGAGACAAGTTCCATTGGTGTACGTTTCGGCCGCGGCGGGGGGGGGGATTTTTTTCCTAGTGGATAGATGAGTGGCCAGCCCATTTGCATCGGCTCCTCACCACCCGAAGGATTATGGTTGCGAAGGTCTGAGCAGGCCTATGAAGTCCTTAGGGAGGTTGGACGAGCTGCATACCTTTCTGCCTGCCGTTCACGAAGCCGGGTATCAATTTGTATGCATAGTGAATCAAGTATTCCAATATGGAATGTATTTTCTCCTAGATCACTCAGTCTTCGTACCTTTGGGCGTACAGAGTCCCTTCCAAAGGCTTGCAGTAAGTGGCCTCATTGTTGTTTCCACAAGAAGCTCCGCAGCCAGGGTACGAAATCGATAGCATATTGACCCCGGAACGTGCCCTTGGCATAGCTGGCCATCAAAAACGGGAGGTAAAGGCAGCATAGTATTCTTCTTCCTTCTTCCTGGAGCAATCGCAATACCTTGCCGAAACATACTCAGGAAGCTCAGTAACATTATGAACTAAAGGGTCGTCTTTTTCCCATAAGGAAGCCCAGGCAAGTGCAATTGGCCCTCCAACACAGCGAATGATGTACCACAACCTTAGCCACGATCCGATGCAAAATGTGATGGTTGAAGTTTCATTGGATACCTGGCACTGAATTAAGTGAACCCACGGCAGGCTTGGGCATCACCCTCAAACCGCAGAGGGTGGAGGTATGCGGGGCTCCTCATCGAGACAGAAGGATCACACGGATCCCGGCCCGCCCCGCCCCGGCCGGCCTCCGGGCCCCCCGGGCCACTCCGAGGGAGGGGTGGCGTAGACACCGAAGCAGAGGCAACGAGCTGGTAGGTAAGCTGGACAGACAAGGAAGCCATGAACTGAACCACACTGGCCTGTTGATGTTCAATAACAGTTCCATTTGCGTTTTTACACACCTTGGAGAGTTTAACTACTCACTCGGCATAAACCCCCTCATGAGGCCGGTTAAACCAGACATTGGCCCGATAGTACTCTGTAATAATGGCTAGGAATGACCAAATGGACCACGGAAGGCCGGTGGATGGTCCGACGGCCGGGACTTCAAACAGTACCTTTTAGGAGGAGGCTGAGAGATCCGGAAGGTGCCGGATACAGAGGCTAGGCTGGCTGGGAACATGTAGGCTGGATGCCCGGAACAAAGACATGTGGGCTGGGAACTGTAGTTGGATGCCGACCCAATGGTGCTTGCTGCTGATAACTGTAGGGCTGTATCGGAATACAAGGTGCTTGCTTGCTAGGAACTGTAGGCTGGTATGCTGGACCAATTGGGCTCAATGGTGCTTTCTTCGGGTTACTGTAGGCTGAATGCCTGGAACAATTGTGCTGAAGGTGCTGCTGATGGTGCTGCTGCTTGGAACTGTAGGCTGGATTCTGGACCTATGGTGCTGCTGGTTCCTTTTAGGCTGTTGATCCTCCGGGCATAGGTACGTAACTGGAGACGGACAATGCAAGCAAGGTTCGTGTCACTGGAAAACAGGCAATGTAAGGACTGGATCAGGCAAAAAGGTAAGTTTATGAAACATACAATGCAAGGTAAGTAAGGAGCAGGATCCAAGCAGGTAATTAACATACAGGACAGTCCAGGGGAGGTAGCAGCTGCCTACCTACAATCCGGGCTCGGCGCCCGGGGCGGGTCCCAGAGGGGAGGGGACGCACCGGCTTTTTTTCAAATCTTCTCGCGTCCGCCTCGGGCCGGCGTGGCGGCGTTGTGACGTCATTACGTCCGCGCGCCGCCCACCTGGAGTCCAGAGCGGCGCGGGACCCGTATCGGGCATGTAAGTTCGTGACATTATGAAGTGATAGATCTTGTCAAACTAACTTGCTTGGCTTTTATGAGGAAGTAAGTAGAAATTTACACTCTGGCATAACAGTAGATGTAGTTTACTTGGATTTTGCAAAGGCTTTTGATACAGTCCCCTATAGGCGACTAATGTATAAGCTAAGGTCTGTTGGTCTGGGGAGTCACATTTGTACATGGATAGAAAATTGGTTAATGAATTGGATGCAGAGAGAAGTTGTTAATGGGGCTTCATCATTATGGACTAAAGTGCTAAGTGGGGTGCCACGGGGTTCTTTGTTGGGGCCACTTCTGTTTAATCTATTTATTAATGATTTGGAAGTGGGTATTGTCAGCAAGGTTTCTGTGTTTGCTGACGACACAAAACTTTGTTGACCATTAAAAACTTCAGAGGATGTGCAATCTTTGCAAGGGGATCTATATAGATTGTCACATTGGGCTGCTAAGTGGCAGATGAGATTCAATGTTGATAAATGTAAGGTGATGCATTTTGGACTTAAAAATCCTTGTGCTCTTATACTATCAATGGCTCTGTGTTAAGTGAATCCCTGTTGGAAAGGGATCTTGGAGTTTTGGTGGATAACAAACTTAAAGGTAGCAAGCAGTGCCAGGCAGCAACAGCCAGAGCCAGCATGGTATTGTCTTATATATAGAGGGGTATGGATTCAAGGGAGGAAAATGTTATTCTCCCTCTTTACAAAGCATTGGTAAGGCCTCAATCCTGTGTACAAAAAGGACATCTGGTATTGATACATATAGTTGGAGTTAACCCAGGGATATTTCCGATTGCCACTTGGAGTCAGGAAGGAAATTTTCCCCCTTTCATACTGTTTTTTTTAACCTTCCTCTGAATCAACAGTTAGGCAGGAAATGTGGGTAGATTGGGCTGGATTTAAGTATGTCTTAAATACAGTAGTATACTATACTATACTATACTATACTATGTATATAAATAATATGATTATGAATATTATTTAGGTAACACTAGGTGGTAGCAAATTACAGAGTATGGTATAGAAATATTTTAGCTAAATATTTAGGTAACACTAGGTTAGGGATTCTCAAATGGTGTGCCAGATTTTTTAAAATTACAACAGAATTCCCTGGCTTCCCTTTGTAGTTGAGGAATGCAGTGAGTTATAGTTTTAAAACTTCTGGAGGCACACCATTTGAGAATCCCTGCACTGGGTGCACTCATTCTGAATTGAGAAAACCAGTCAGACTAGCGAAACGTCTTCAAAAGTTGATCTACCTGAATACAATAGATATACCATGACCTGGATGAATGAATATTACAGATATACCATGACCTGGATGGATGAATATTACAGATATACCCACCGACCCGGAGAAATGAATATTACAGGGTATACCATGACCTGGATAATGAATTTTACAGATATACAATACTATGGATGAATATTACAGAGTATACCGTGACCTGGATGAATGAATTTACAGATCATACCTGACCTGATGGATTGAATATTCCAGAATACCATGACCTAGGAATGAATATTACAGATAATACCGTGACCTGGATGAATGAATATTACAGATATGCCGTGACCTGGGTATGATTATTACGATATACCGTGACCTGGATGGATGAATATTACAGATATACCATGACCTGGATGGATGAATATTACAGATAAATGACCTGGATGATGAATATACAGATACCGTGACCTGGATGAATGATATTACAGATATACCGTGACCTGGATGGATGAATATTACAGATATACCGTGAGCTGGATGAGGAATATACAGATATACCGTGACGGATGAATGAATACACAGGTATACAGGACCTGGATAGATGAATATTACAGATATACCGTGACCTGGATGGATGAATATTACAGATATACGTACCTGGATGAATGATATTACAGATATACCATGACATGGATGGAAATGATATTACAGATTACCTTTACCTGGATGGATGAATATTAACGATATACCGTGAACTGGATGAATGAATATTACAGTATACCGTGACTGATGGCTATCAGTAACGTGATGATGAGACTATTACAGATTACCGTGACCTGGATGAATGAATCTTACAGATATACCGTGACCATGGATGAATGAATATTCACGATATACCGTGACCCTGGATGATGACTATGTCAATATCTCCTTAAATGAAAACAATTACCGTTCTGGATGGATGAATTTACGATATAATACTGGAGGATCGATATACATGATACCGGATATGGAGAATGAATATACAGATATACATGACCTGATGGATGAATATCAGATATATCCGTGACCTTGGATGAATGAATATTCAGATATACCGTGACCTGGATGAATGAATTTACAGATTATACCGTGACTGGCATGATATGAATATACAGTATACCGTGACCTGGATGAATAAATGTACAGAGCCATATCCCGTGACGCTGAATGAATATTTAGCAGATATAAACATTAACCTGAGGATGGATGATTATTACAGATATACCATGACCTGCGGAGGATGATATTAAGATATACCGTGACCTGATGAGAAATTACAGATGATGCCGTGACCGGGATGTATGATTATGTCAGTATCACCGCTTGACCTGGATGATTGAATATGCTTACAGATATACCATGACCTGGGATGAATGAATATTACAGATATACGTGAACCTTGATGAATATATATTACAGATATAACAATTACCTGATGGGATGTAATATATGACAGATATCCATGACCTGGATGAATGACTCTTACAGATATTACCAACCTGGTGAATGAATATTACAGATATACCCATGACGGGGGAAACATACGGATGTGATGATATTACAGATATACCGTGACCTGGATGGATGAATATTACAGATATACCTGACTGGAAGAATGTAATATTACAGATATACCGTGACCTGGATGAATGAAGTATTACAATATACGTGACCAGGAATGAATAATACGATGATACCGTGACCTGGATGCATGGAATATTACAGATATACCGTGACCTGGGTATGAAGACTAGTTACAATATATACCGTGACTGGGAATATAAGAATATTACACGGAATAATTACATTACCTGACAGGATGGATGAATATTAAGATTATACCATGACCTGGAGGAAGAAGTATTACAGATATAACATTACCTGGAGGTGAATATACAGATATACCAGACCTGGATGGATGAATACCTTACAGATATACCATGACCTGGAGGAATGACATAATTTACAGATATTACCGTTGACCGGATGAATGAAATATTACAGATATACCATGACCTGGATGAATGAATATTACAGATATACCATGACCTGGATGAATGAATATTACAGATATACCTGAATGAATGAGAACACAAGAACAACACATTCCCCCGAAACATTGTGTTTTGATGTTGTGTTTGGCTTTGAATAAATAACTTAACGTTTTTGGAGTGCGACACACACACTTACACACACACGCTTACTTACTTTCTGGTCTAGGGGCCATATTTATAAAGGTGCGGTATCGCTTTTTAGCCTTTAATGATCAGGTTATCGATCGTTAATTTATGATCGTTATCATAAATTAACAATAAGATCGCAATAACACGATTGTTGACTTACAATCCCCTTAGAATACCATTGCAGTAGTCTACTACTGCATAATGTTCCATGCTTGAATGTTAGTTTATTAACCATGGTGCTTATTAATATGTCCCTAGGTGGCAACAAATTACAGGTTATGGTATTGAAATATTCTTGTTAATTATTTAGGTAACACTAGGTGGCAGCAAATTACAGGGTATGGTATTGAAATATTCTGGTTAATTGCTTGTGAAGGTTCTCATTCATCCAGGTCATGGTATATCTGTTGTATTCAATTAGATCAACTGGACTTGAAGTTTAGTTCTTGAAGACGTTTCGCTAGTCATCCGACTGGATCTCACAATTCAGAATGACTTGTACAAGAATCTTTGGCAATTATGTACCCTGGAAAATCCCAATTAGCATATCACAGCCAAGTGTTAAGGGTGTGATTGGATAGTGGCTAAGAGGTGCTATAGGAACGCCCAGAGTAAGGTGTCAAAACAGCATTGTACATGGCACATTTATGTGAAAATAAACATATTCCTATAACATTCCTATAACACCTCTTAGCCACTATCCAATCACGCCCTTAACACTTGGCTGTGATATGCTAATTGGGATTTTCCAGGGCAGCAAATTACAGGGTATATTATTGAACTATTCTGGTTAATTATTTAGGTAACACTAGGTGGCAGCAAATTACAGGGTATAAGTTGAATCTATTCTGGTTATTATTAGGTAAAACACAGTGGCAGCAAATTACAGGGTATAGTATTGAACTATTCTGGTTAATTATTTAGGTAACACTAGGGTTGGCAGCAAAGTACAGGGTATAGTATTGAACTATTCTGGTTAATTATTTAGGTAACACTAGGTGCAATTACAGGGTATAGTATTTAAATATTTTGGTTCCTGTTGCCATCTAATTCCCATAAAAACTTCTAAGTCATTATTGTGGCAGTAAAGATCAAATTTTCATTTAAACAGCTGTTTCTGTGCCATTTTCATATAAAACCATAATGTGAATCCTTTGTTTATACCAATTTCAACAAAACGCAGCTGCACCTTTTACCTTTCTTCGTGTCCATCAGAAAACAGTTAAATGCGTTTATGTATATTGAGATAAGATATTGCTGATTGGGTAATGTAATCACGAGAATGGGGGAAGTTCGAGGGCCTCGTTCACAATTCCGAAAAGCTTGCAGAAAAGCCTATACGGTGTGATGTACCGAGAGACGTTAACGCTCCCTATTCTGATGCACCAGAGTTACCGCAGCTGTACATTCCGATACCTCTTAACCCTTGTATTAACTTGTAATTACAGGGCTGTAATGTCATTGGTGTCTCCTATGGGGCTGTGATGTCAATGGTGACTCCTATGGGGCTGTGATGTCAATGGTGCCTCCTATGGGGCTGTGATTCAATGGGTGACTCCACAGGCTTTGATTCTATGGTGTCTCCTACGGGGCTGTGATGTCCATGGTGACTCCTACGGGCTGTGATGTCCATGGTGATTCCTACGGGGCTGTGATTTCATGGTGGACTCCTACGGGGCAGTGATGTCCATGGTGACTCCTACGGGCTTTGATGTCCATGGTGAACTTTGTTGGGGCTGTGATGTAAATGGTGACTCCTACAGCTGTTATGTAAATGGTGACTCCTACGGGGGCTGTGATGTCAATGGTGACTCTACGGGGCTGTGATTCATGGTGACTCTTACGGGGCTGTGATGTCAATGGTGATTCCTACGGGCTGTAATGTCTAGGGTGTCTCCTATGGGCTCTGTGATGTCATGGTGACTCCTACGAGGCTGTGATGTCCATGGTGACTCCTACGGGCTGTGATGTCCATGGTGACTTATGGTGCTGTGATTCAGTAGTGACTCCTACAGGGCTTTGATGTCAATGGTGTCTCCTACGGGGCTGTGATGTCAATGGTGACTCCTACGGGGCTGTGATGTCAATGGTGACTCCTACGGGGCTGTGATGTCAGTGGTGTCTCCTATGGGGTTGTGATGTCAATGGTGACTCCAAGGGGGCTGTGAGTCAATGGTGATCCTATGGGCTGTGATTTCAATGGTGACTCCTACGGGGCTGTGATGTCAATGGTGACTCCTACGGGGCTGTGATGTCAGTGGTGTCTCCTATGGGGTTTGTGATGTCATGGTGCTCCAAGGGGGCTGTGATGTCAATGGGGACTCCTATGGGGCTGTGATGTCAAGGGGGACTAAATACTTAATTATATCCTGTTTCAAGCTAGGCAATCATTTTTCCATCTAAAGCTGTTAATTTGCTTCCCCTTTGCAGGGAGATACAAAAAACTGAATAACTGATTGGATAATTCACGTCTGAGTCACTGGCTGATGGGAGCAGTAACTGCAGCGATGTCTGTACGGGAGGATTTTAATTGGCAGTTTCTCCATATCACCACAGGGAACTAGAAGAGCTTCCTCCTGTTCAATCTAAACCAATTTCTAATGTAGTTATGTATTGGTCTTTGGGGATATTTCTGGGGCTATAACTTTAAAACATTTAACTTTATTAATATTAAAGGTCAAGTCTACCCCTCAAATTAAAGGGCATGTCCACCCCCAAAACTATAATCCCCCCAACTACTGGCCCCATTTGTGTAGTGTAGTTTTAATCCTTACCTCACATCCCAGCTCCATAGGGTTCTCCTGTAACCCCCCCCACAAAGTCCCAAAACTAACCACCAGGAGGATAGCAGGGCTCTGCCTGCTATCTTGCCTCCGGTAGATATTTGCCATGGCACTGCAGCCCTTCTCCCCCCTCCTCCCCCTCCCTCTCCCTCCCTCTCCCTCCCGTTCTACTATCCCTCCCCCTAGCTTCAATCCCCTTATATGCTGCTCCCCCATGTCCCGCACCCCACCCAACCGCATATTTTTTTTTTTAAAAAGCTCCCAAACTCTTACTTACCTCTCCACTTTCCTCCGCTGCACTGAATGACCGCACCGCGTCCGTGATTGGCTGCGCTCAGCCAATCACAGACGCGACTGCCGGTCCCGCCCCTCTGCTTGCATTCTCGCAAGCAGAGGGCCGCAGTGCGGTGAGGAATGAGGAGGTAAGTAAGAGTTTGGGGGGCTTTCTGAAAAATATTTGTGCGGTTGGGGCTGGGGACCAGGGGGAGCAGCATATAAAAAAAGTTATGGGGTGGACATACCCTTTAAAAAATAGTTTATAGACAGGGGCACGTCTCGGGTTTTTGCTGCCTGAACCAACTTTTGAATGGCGCCCTTGATCATTTCCATACAGCATGAGAAGCGATTACCTGCGCATGAAAGTGGGTGTGTCCATTAACAATTCCTCCGACAGTCATAGCAATAATGTAAATGACTAGAACAGATTTACATCCCTTCCTCAAACACCCTGTGTCCCCACTACCATATCGCTCCTTTCAGGTTTTGCCCTTGACTCTTGACTCACCCAACAGCCAATCTGTAGAATGAATGTTAGGAACATAAGGAAGGGGAATTAAACGCATTGAAGACATGGAAGTGGACGGCAGGTTTCTGCTGTGATGTCAATGGTGACTCCTATGGGGCTGTGATGTCAATGGTGCCTCCTATGGGGCTGTGATGTCAATGGTGACTCCTACAGGGCTGTGATGTCTATGGTGTCTCCTACGGGGCTGTGATGTCCATGGTGACTCCTACGGGGCTGTGATGTCCATGGTGATTCCTACGGGGCTGTGATGTTCATGGTGACTCCTACGGGGCAGTGATGTCCATGGTGACTCCTACGGGCTTTGATGTCCATGGTGACTTATGGGGCTGTGATGTAAATGGTGACTCCTACAGGGCTGTTATGTAAATGGTGACTCCTACGGGGCTGTGATGTCAATGGTGACTCCTACGGGGCTGTGATGTCAATGGTGACTCTTACGGGGCTGTGATGTCAATGGTGATTCCTACGGGGCTGTAATGTCTAGGGTGTCTCCTATGGGGCTGTGATGTCCATGGTGACTCCTACGAGGCTGTGATGTCCATGGTGACTCCTACGGGGCTGTGATGTCCATGGTGACTTATGTGGCTGTGATGTCAGTAGTGACTCCTACAGGGCTTTGATGTCAATGGTGTCTCCTACGGGGCTGTGATGTCAATGGTGACTCCTACGGGGCTGTGATGTCATGGTGACATCCTACGGCTGTGCTGTCAGTGGTGTCTCCTATGGGGTTGTGATGTCAATGGGACTCCAGGGGCTGTGAGGTCAATGGTGACTCCTATGGGCTGTGATTTCAATGGTGACTCCTACGGGGCTGTGATGTCAATGGTGACTCCTACGGGGCTGTGATGTCAGTGGTGTCTCCTATGGGGTTTGATGTCACTGGTGCTCCAGGCGTGATCAGGGCTCCTATGGGGCTGTGATGTCAAGGGGATAATACTTAATTATATCCTGTTCAAGCTAGCACATCATTTTTCCATCTAAAGCTCTTAATTTGCTTCCCCTTTAGAACAGGGAGATACAAAATAACTGAATAAACTGATTGGATAATTCACGTCTGAGGTCACTGGCTTGATGGAGAGCAGTAACTGCAGCGATTCTCTGTACGGAGGATTTTAATTGGCAGTTTCTCCATATCACCACAGGGAACTAGAAGAGCTTCCTCCTGTTCAATCTAAACCAATTTCTAATGTAGTTATGTATTGTCTTTGGGGATATTTCTGGGGCTATAACTTTAAAACATTTACTTTATTAATATTAAAGGTCAAGTCTACCCCTCAAATTAAAGGGCATGTCACCCCAAAACTATAATTCCCCCCAACTACTGGCCCCATTTGTGTAGTGTGTTTTAATCCTTACCTCACATCCCAGCTCCATAGGGTTCTCCTGTAACCCCCCCCACAAAGTCCCAAACTAACCACCAGAGGATAGCAAGGGCTCTGCCTGCTATCTTGCCTCCGGTAATATTTGCCATGCACTGCACCCTTCTCCCCCCTCCTCCCCCTCCCTCTCCCTCCCTCTCCCTCCCGTTTCTACTATCCCTCCCCCTAGCTCATCCCTTATATGCTGCTCCCCCATGTCCCGCACACCCCAACCGCATATTTTTTTTTTTACAAAAGCTCCCAAACTCTTACTTACCTCTCCACTTTCCTCCGCTGCACTGAATGACCGCACCGCGTCCGTGATTGGCTGCTGCTCAGCCAATCACAGACGCGACTGCCGGTCCCGCCCCTCTGCTTGCATGTCTCGCAAGCAGAGGGCGCAGTGCGGGAGGAATGAGGAGGTAAGTAAGAGTTTGGGGGGCTTTCCTGAAAATATTTGTGCGCGTTGGGGCTGGGACCAGGGGAGCAGCATATAAAAAAAGTTATGGGGTGGACGCATACCCTTTAAAAATAGTTTATAGACAGGGGCACGTCTCTAGGGTTTTTGCTGCCTGAACCAACTTTTGAATGGCGCCCCTTGATCATTTCCATACAGCATGAGAAGCGAATTACCTGGCGCATGAAGTGGGTGTGTCCATTAAACAATTCCTCCGACAGTCATAGCAATAATGTAAATGACTAGAACAGATATTACATCCCTTCCTCAAACACCCTGTGTCCCCACTACCATATCGCTCCTTTCAGGTTTTGCCCTTGACTCTTGACTCACCCAACAGCCAATCAGTAGAAATGAATGTTAGGAACATAAGGAAGGGGAATATGAACGCATTGAAGACACTGAGTGGACGGCAGGTTTCTTACGGGGCTGTGATGTCAATGGTGACTCCTACGGGGCTGTGATGTCAGTGGTGTCTCCTATGGGGTTGTGATGTCAATGGTGACTCCAAGGGGGCTGTGATGTCAATGGTGACTCCTATGGGGCTGTGATGTCAATGGTGACTCCTACGGGGCTGTGATGTCAATGGTGACTCCTACGGGGCTGTGATGTCAATGGTGACTCCTACGGGGCTGTGATTGGGGTTGTGTGAGTCAATGGTTGACCTCCAAGGGGGCTGTGATGTCAATGGTGACTCCTATGGGGCTGTGATGTCAATGGGGACTAAATACTTAATTATATACCTGTTTCAAGCTAGCAAATCATTTTCCATCTAAAAGCTATTAATTTGCTTTCCCCTTTAGAACAGGGAGATACAAAATAACTGAATAACTGATTGGATAATTCACGTCTGAGGTCACTGAGCTGATGGAGAGGCAGTAACTGCAGCGATGTCTGTACTGGAGGATTTTAATTGGCAGTTTCTCCATAATCACCACAGGGAACTAGAAAGAGCTTCCTCCTGTTCCAATTAACCCAATTTCTAATGTAGTTTGTATTTGGTCTTGGGGATATTTCGGGGGCTATTAACTTTTAAAACATTAACTGCTATTAATATTAAGGTCAAGTCTACCCCTCAAATTAAAGGGCATGTCCACCCAAAAACTAAATCCCCCAACTACTGGCCCCCATTGTGTAGTGTAGTTTAATCCTTACCTTTCAACCCAGCTCCATAGGGTTTCCCTGTTAACCCCCCCCCCAAGTCCCAAAACTAACCACCAGGAGGATAGCAGGGCTCTGCCTGCGATCTTGCCTCCGTAGATATTTGCCATGCGCACTGAGCCCTTCTCCCCCTCTCACCCCCTCCCTCTCCCTCCCTCGTCCCTCCCGTTCTACTATCCCTCCCCGCTAGCTTAAATCCCCCTTAATATGGATGCCCCCCAGTCCAGCAGGACATGGGAGTGGGATAGGTGTCCCAACATTTGACTGTTGTCCATGAAGTGGCTCACATTGAAGGTGGGCCAACAGCGACAAGTGTGACCCTAAGAGGGATAGGAGATATAGTATTAAGAATGATGGGACATAGCTTGCCCACTCTGATTGGACAAAACTTGCCTATATTAATTGGGACGACATGGTCCACATTGATTGGGACCGAGTTTTGGCCCATGTGAGTGGGGTACTTAAGTTTGCCGCCCACATTGGATTGGACCTAAGGATTGGACCTAAGGTGGTTGGGACATAGGGGAATTGGGACACAAGTTTGGCCACATTGATTGGTTCTAATTTGTCGACATTATAGGGACATAAGTTTTGCCCATGCATTAACATTGGACATAAGTTTGCCCACATTCTGGGGCTAAATTTGCCCCTTAACTGGGACATAAGTTTAAACTCACATGATTGGGGACATAGGTTTGCCACATTGACTGGGACATAAGTTGCCCACCGTGATTGGGACACCAATTTTGCCCACATGATGGAACATAAGTTTGCCTCAGTGATTGGACATATGTTTTCCTACATTGCTGGATACATTGATTTTGACAAAAGTTGACCACATTGCTTGGACGTAAGTTTTCCTTTCCACACTTAGGGGCATAGTTTTTGCCCACACTGAACGGGACATAAGTTTTTGCCGCACATAGCCTGGACATAAGTTTTGCCCACATGATTTGGGGCTTACGTTTGCCCACATTTCCTGGGACATCAGTTTCCACATTGACTAGGACATAAATTTGCCCACATTAACTGGGACATAGTTTTACTCACTTGATTGGGAACCTAGGTTTGCCCACATTGACTGGGACATAGTTTGCCCAGATTGTTGGGACACAAATTGCCCACATTATTGGAACATAAGTTTGCCTACATTGATTGGACCTATGTTTGCCCACATGGACTGGGACACTTGATTGGGAAAAAGTTTAACCACATTGACTGGGACATAAAGGGTTTTTCCACACTTGTGGGACTAAGTTTGCCCCCATTGACCGGGACTAAGTTTGCCCACAGTTCCTGGGACCTAAGTTTTGCCCACATTGACTAGGGACATAACTTTTTTCCCACATTCCAAAAGCCGTTTTGGAATCCAAAGGCAGTTTTCCTCCTTTGTTGGCCACTTGCCTCATAGGCGTTTTATTTCGCCTCCTCTTCGCCATAATTGGTAAAAATGATTGAAGTTTAGGACATTACTAATGTGCCAATTACTGTTAAAACATAAACTCCGTGTATGTCTGGTTTATCTGTTTGTAAATGAAATTCCTGTTACTTCTAGAGACATGGCGGAGATGTATCATGGAGAGATGGTGGAATGTTTATTCAATTACCTTTATCATTGTGTTTAACAGACCAGGGTTGGACAATATTCATTGACATAAGGGTTATACATTAAACCGAAAGAAAATTTAAGTAATACCTTTAATTTGGCTTGAAGACTGCATTTTTGGGAAGGGAATTTGTAGTGTTTGTGCTGCGATTTTAAAAAAACTCAATAATGCCAATGAAGAGGACATTGTTTGTTTTTTACTTACCCTTTAAATATGTCACCTGCATTCAACGTCGGTCAGTTGGTGTGTGTGTGTATTATCATATCAATTGGGGGGATAAAATCCTAACATGGAAAAAGGTATTCAATACAAGTTCTTATCCTTTAAAATGGTGCTAATTTTCCCCAGCCAATCAGACTTATGTAACATTTGAAAGCTAACACTCGATTGGTTGGGCAAAATTAGCACCATTTTAACGATAAAGAACGTTTATTGAATAACCCCCTAACTTTTTGATGATTTATCACTATTTTTTTTTTTACTATAGTTTTAACCTTTTAAATCTGGCTGCCTGGAAATGGAAGGTGGGTCAGTAGGTTTGTGTACCGGGATCCGGTTGAAGTTGAAAAAAAACACTTTTATGTTACTGATCAAATTATTTTTTTTTTACTTTAGTTTACCCTATTAGTATGGCTGCAACGGTAATAGAGGGTATTACAGTAGGGTGGTTTATACTGTATCACATTGGGGGTTTTCAAAAACAACCGTTTGATTATTTATCAAAATTTGCTTTTTTGACTTTAGTTACCTTCTACTAGGGCTGCACAGTAATTGGATTAAGTAATCAGTAGGTGTTTGCTACCTTTGTCAGTTAGCACTGATGCTGAGGTCCTGATTCAATTCCAAAACCCTTGACACATAAGTTTGTTTTGTATGTTCTCCCCATGCTCGTGGGTTTCCTCCGGCCTCCGGTTTCCCCCCAACTCCACATCAAATACATCTGATCATTTGTATGTGTTCCTTAATGTGCTTAGACTGTAAGCCTTCGGGCAGGGCCTGATTTAATGTATACATGTAATTGTAAAGTGCGACGGAATATGGTAGTGCTATGTAATCCACATATAATATAAATAATAATAATAATAAGACTAATGACTATCTTTTATTGAGCAATAAATCTATTTTATTTTTACTTTATTTACCCTTTAAGTATGCTCCACAGTACTGGATAAGTAAATTAGTAGGTGTGGGTGTACTGGGTCTGGTTGAGGGTGATAGTCCCTAGTACCCCATAGTCATTAAGGTTGAATCACAGACCTTCGTCCATCAAGTCCAACCTATTCCTTTTTTTTTTTGTTTAAACCCTACCTAACACTTGATCCAAGAAGGCAAAAACCCCAGCTAAACGGGGGGAAAAATTTCCCCTTATCCTGCTCACGGACGGCAATCGGTATCCGTATCCCTGTGATCAACCAGTACTTCTCACTATGCACTTCCGACCAATGACAGGGCGCAAAGAGTTGGGGGTACGGCTGGGGGAACCGGAAGCCCGGCAGGAGGGGAAAGGGATAGCAATAAGAGCGGAGCGACCGGGGCCAGGACCGATACTGTCTGCGCGGCTGACAGGCCACAGGGGCACAAACCACCGGGCGCACGGGAAAGACCCGCGCCGACGGGACACAAAAAACGCGCGGGGGCGGCCAACCGCGAAAGGGAGGGCCGAGGCCGCGGGGAGAAGGAACGAGAGGGAACAGGCACCAGAGAGTTCACTGTCGGGGCCATTAAGAGATTTTGTAATCAGGTTATCAGGGCCCCCCACGCAACCGCCGCGTCTTGCTTCCAATGTAACCAGCCCTAACTTTCGAAGCTGCCTGCATATTCAAGCCCCCCAGTCCCTTATTAATTTAGTTGGCCCGTCCTGAACTGCCTCAATGTCCAAGATGTCCCTTTTGTATATGGGATTCCAAACTTCAGCACCGCAGAGGCCAAATGTGGCTTACCAGTGCCTTGTAAGCGGGAGAATAATATTTTTCTCGCTTTTTTCCATTCCCCCCCTCTTTTATACAAGACATATCTTGCTAGCTCAGCTGTTTTGCTTTTACCCCCCCTGGCATTGTTTTGCTACAGCTATGTCTGTTATCTACCAGACACCACCCCAATCTTTTTTCCATTTCAGATGCCACTTAACCCGAGTATTTATGCTATTGTAGGTGGCACAGGGATTATTAACTCCCAAATGCATCACCATTAACATTTATCCAACTTGAATCCTCATCTGCCATTCTGTCTGCTGGCCCATTTTGATAATCCATCTAGGTCCTGGCTTTGCAGCACGCACTCATTGGATTTCCAGAGCTCGTCTAATTAGTGGTCCTCAGCAAACACAGAGACCCTTGCCTCAAGTGCCCCCCTTCTAAGGTCATTTATAAACAGAATTACACTGAAGCGGCCCCCGTACAGAACCCTGAGAACTCCCGCTTAGAACTTTGCCCACAAATGTAAGCTCCATTACCCACCATCTCTGTTTGCGGTCCAATAACCAGTTTCTCTATCCATGAAACAAATTTTTTCTTTCTTGCAAGGACCAACATTCTCTCAAGTTTATCCAGAGTTGCCTCATGTGGCACAGTATCAAAGCGTTTGGGCAAAAGCCAAATATACCACATCCACAGCTGTGCCTGAATCTACTTCCTTATCACTTCTTCATAAAACCCTTAAATTTGTCGGGCATGATCTATTTTCTCATAATCCATTCTGCCTACTACTAATAAGATATCTCTGGAGACAAGTCTAGGATATGATTCCCGTAACAAAAGTTTCCATCACCCCTTCCCTACCACTGATGTAGCTTCGGTTCTATATTACCAGCTGTGACGACTACCGTTTTTGTGAATATTGGTATACATTGGCTTTTTCCAATCCAAGCGCTCACATCCCAGACAAAACCGATCGGAAAAATGAGACACAGTGGTCGTTGCTAGAACTGAACTAAGCTCGTTTAAAATCCTAGAATTCAATCCCATCTGGTCCTGGCGCTTTATTTGATATTAACTTGGTCCTAATTGATTTCCGTACCATATCCTCTGTTACCCATGTGAAAACGCTTCATTTCCGTTCCTCCCTGCACATTGTTACATCCCACTGTAAGATTCTCAACAGTAAAAACCTATGTAAAAAAAAACGGTTTTAGCAGATTTAGCCTTTTCGGCATCCTCTACAACCCCCGCAGCTCCATTATTTAATGGGCCCACATTCTCAGTCCTCCTTTTTTTTACCATTTGATACTTAAAAAACATCTTGGGGTTGACTTGCTTTGTTCGGCATCCGTATTGCCCGTATGTCTTTTTTTGGTGTTTACAACCAAAACTATCTGTTATTGAGGATAATGTACATTAATTTTTTTTACTTTAGTTACCTTTAATATGCCTTCCAGTTGAATGGAAGTTAGGTAGTATCGGTGTGTTGATAACCTGGTCTGATGTGGGGGGTTGGGGTATCACACCACTTGGAATTTATGACATGAAAAAAATGTTTTGAATATCTGCTTTGAGGATTGTTTACTATTTACTCTAGGGAACAAATGTCCGGCAATTCCGCCAATAACACACAGAAACGCTCTGCGATTCCTTATGCTAGAGATAGCACACTTCTCCTAAGGTGTCCCCCACGTCTGTACCACGATTTCAGTCTCTAGCTCAAACACTGTGGGAGGATAGAGGTCCAAAAAAAGCGGACCGAATAAAACGGAGAAGAGAACAAGAAAAGCATACACAGTACGATCTAATCAGCACTCATTTACTTAAAGTAAAGGAGCCAATAATGGACATGGAAATTTTTCTGTCAGTTTCTGACCAACCGTATTGCAGATTACAGGTTGTTTGGTCAGCACTACTATCGCCCGGGAAGAGCCCCTACACACTGACTCTTATCGTTAGAACAAGGGTGGGCAATTCAATTTTACAAGGGGCCACATGAGAACTTGGATTGGTTAAAGGGCCGGTCAAATAGGTTCAACGTTATTGCAAAGCTGGATTTTATAATAATAATTTAATTATTATCTGGTTCATTGGATGATTTTGATTATTAGTTGCAATTTTTAATGGGAGTGTGTAATACTTTAGATTCATTCCATTAAATCATTGATCGGGTTCTCATTTTAAAAAAAAGCGGTCTGTTCCTCCCTCCATACAGTCCATCAAGTCTGTCACTGCTGGAATCAAACAACCCTACACTGCATGTGTTCAGCCCATTGATCAGAGAAAGAGGTCAGATACCTTTTCCTACAGAAAAGAATTTCTAGTACCAAAACATGTAATAAACTGGTAAAAAAAGCAGTTGGGTTTGCCCAATGTAGGGTGGACATCTCTTATATAACTTTCCCTTTTTCCCACTGGGATCGGTGCTATTTTAATCTTATTCCTCTACGGTTTTCTCTGGAAACTTACTGAAATGCGATCAGCGGTACCAGTTGAATTAAGCAGCTGATCGCACGTACAGTAATCTTTACTGAGAACGCGCAATCAGCTATTTAGAAACAGCTGATCTGGCCCCCCTAGGTCCCCCACGATGGCAGGGGCTGCGTAGCATTGGTATGCTACTGGGAACTTATATTATAGACTCATTGGGATAGGGCTTAATGTAACATGATAAACTTTAATTTGTAAAGCGCTGCATTATGTGTTCATGCTGTAAAGAAAATAAGCCAATATGTCATGTGGTGAAACTAAACAAATAAAAATGTGTTTTTAAAAGGAACACTATGAGCTGTGTGTGAGCTTTGTAGTGGGCCTTGCGGTATTATGACATTCCAATGTGATTTTTATGTCCTTTTTTTTTTAACAGGCATTATAAGTGCACCCAAAAAGCAATAAAACGCGTTTAGTGTGAACGAACCCTCAAAAAGGGTAAAACAAAAACAGAGCCTGTAGTTTAACTTCAGGGTTGAGAAGATCCTAAGGTTTTAATAAGGGACTGTTTCTAGAGTATTTTCAAGGACTGACATACTCAGGGAATTCAATAAAACTTTTATCATTAAAAATCATGCTAACTTTGCCCCAACCAATCATCTTATTTAACATTTGAAAGCTACTCTGATTGTTAGGCAAAATTAGCCCATTTTTAACGATAAAACTTTTATGAAAAACCCTGTATAAGTAGAACCAACATGGATTTAGTGTAATAAATGGCCGGACGGCCGGGTACTCACAGTACGACTTTTAGGAGGAGGCTGATAGTCCGGAAGGTGCAGGATACAGAGGCTGCTGGGAATGTAGCTGGATGCCGGAACAAGGTGCGGCTGGGAAATGTAGGTTGGGTGCCGGACCAATGGTGCTGCTGTTACTGTAGGCTGTTATGCTTGGAACAATGTGTGCTGCTGGTAACTGTAGCTGATGCTGGACCAATGGTGCTGCTGGGTACTGTAGGCTGAATGCTGAACAATGGTGCTGCTGGGAACTGTAGGACTGTATGCTGGACCAAGTAGTAATCTGGACGTACTGGTGCGGAAGCAAGTAGTGAAGATGCAACGGGAAACAGGCAAGGTACGATCAACTGGATACAGGCAAGGTAGATTGGATACAGGCAGGTAAGTAAGGAGCAGGATCCCAGGCAGGTAAGTACAGAGCCATGTAGGTAGCAGAATCTACTATCGGCCGTCCGGGGTCCAGGAGACGCCGGCTTGTCAAATCTCGCGCCGCCCGGCGTGACGGCGTCGTGACGTCATGACGTCCGCGACGCCGCACACCCGGAAGTCCCGAGCGGTGTGGGACCCGAGCGGCAGTAGTTCGTGACAGTACCACACCCTTACGGGGGGCCACAGTGACCCAACGGCCATGTTCCCTGAAAACTCCTATGGGAAGCTCTGACTAGACGAGGAGCATGCACATCAGCATGTCTAATCCAAGCTCTTTGTTCTGGACCGAATCCTTTCCAGTGGACCAATCCTGAAGTAGACATCCTCCAGAATCTAAGTCCGATTTTCTCAACCTCAACCCTTCTACCATCAACGGAAATTGGAACTGGAGTAGTAAAGATGGTGCATACACTGATTAGAGCATACTGGCTTGATGAAGAATATGAAACACATTAGGAATCCGCATGCTGAAGCGCAGTTGGAGGCGAAACAGCCACTGGACCAATTAATTCCAGGATAGGAAAAGGACCAATAATTTGGGTCCCAGTTTGAGAGGAACCCCTAGTGAATATGAGCCGAGGAGAGCCACACTTTACTCCACAAATAAGCTGGGTTTCTCTACATCTCCTATCTGCTGGCTGCAGTTTTTTGTACCAAGCAGATTTCTGAAGGCTGACTCTGTATCATGCACATAGCGGTCATCTGGGCCCCGAGTCATTGGCAGCAGGTACTTGGTGAAAATAAAACCTGAGAAAACATCTAGGATATCGTCCCAAACACACAAAACAGGAGATTTCCCCCATTAGAGTAGAGGTGAATTGTTATGGCGACTCCGCCCAAGGCAGAAGGTCGGCCCAATCATCCTGAGTATAGGAATGTAACAACGAAGAATTCTTCCCAGACTGGTTAGTGCGTTCAGTAGCCCCCCATTGGACTGTGGGTGGTAAGCCGGGAGAACTGTAACCTTGATATGTCATGGACTTACAAGTGCCCTCCAAATTTGGAAACAATTGAGAACCCCTTTCAGATCCAATTTTCAGAAGGGAGTCCATGAAGCGGAAGATATGAAATAAAATAGTTGCACTAACTCCGTTGAGGATGGTAGTTTGGGAGGGGTAAAAGTGGGCCTTTGCTGAGCGGTCTACTGGTCACCCATATAATCGTGTTTTTCCTTGGGAGGTGAAGTTCAACAATAAAGTCCATGGATAGATGGTCCATGGTCTGGACAGGAAATGGAGGGGTTGAATAAGAGACCAAGGGAGGGTTCTAGAAGACTTGATTGAGCACAGGGTCACACTGAATACATCTTTAACTCTTTCTCATTTTTGGGCCACCAAAGGGAACGGGCAAGAATATTAAAAGTTTTGTTAACCCCGGGATGCCCGCTTGCTTGAACAGTGGGTATGAAGAAGGATAGCTTTGCCGAGTGAAACAGGAACAAAGATTTTGCGAGGGTGTGTCTGGAGGAGCAGAATCTTGTGCGCTTGGATCTTGGAACAAAGTTGAGGAGATATAGAGGCCAAGATTTTAGTGGTTGGTATAATGGAGCCTTTATCCTCATTAATACAGTCGGAAGCAACAATGACCTGGACATGGCATCACTTCTTTCTTGTTTTTGAACCAGGTTGGTAAGTGATGACAAAGTTGAATCGGGAAAAGAATAAAGACCACCGTGCTTAAGGGGATTTAACCTTTAAGATTTCTGGATGTATTCGAGAATTTTTTATGGTCGGTAAGTGGATGATAGGTACAGATGTGCCTTCCAATAGATGACGCCACTCCTCGAGGGCCAGTTGATGGCAAGAAGTTCCCTATTTTTCCAACATCATAGTTTTCCTCATTGGGTAGAAACTTCTTAGAGAATAACCACAGGGATGGAGTTTCGTTTTAGGGCCTTGTCTCTGGGAAAGGACGGCTCCAGCGCCCAAGTCTGAGGCATCACTTCGATGTAAAGGAAGACTAGGATCTGGATGTACTAGAACAGACATCAGCAGCCCCTTGAGATCCGTTTAAAGGCTTCGAGGGCGCAGGGGTCCATGAATAGAGCTTACCACCTTTACATGATGAGGGCTAATATGGGAGAAATATTGACGAGAACCCTTGAATGAATTGTCCCCTGTAGTATTGGCAAACCAATGAACCCTTTGAATAGCTTTTTGGTTCCAATAGGAAGAGACCAATCTGAAATGGCCGAAACTTTAACAGGATCCATCTGGAACCTTGCGCAGATACGATGTAGCCCCAGGAAGGGTACTTGTGAACACTCAAACAGACACTTTCCATTTTGTGCATATAGGCTATCTCTCTCAGAGGTAGTACACCTGTTTAACCATGAATGCGGTGTGAGTGCAGAATCATGAAAATGATTAAAATGTCATCGAGATATACTACAACAGAGATACCCACACTATCCCGGAAAATGTCATTTACGAATTCTTGGAACACTGCTGGAGCATTACAAAGGCAAGGCCAAGGCTTACGAGCTATTCGTAGTGACCGTCCCCTGGTGTTAAGGGCGGTCCTTTCCACTTCGTCACCTTGGCGTATACGGATCAATTGTATGCCCTCCCCCGAAGATCCATTTTGGTAATATTTTAGCCCCTTTTATCTGGTCAAATTAGCTCAGAGATGAGAGGGAGAGGATAACGATTCTTTATAGTGATTTTATTTAAACCCACGGTAGTCGATGCAGGGTCGTAAACCTCCGTCTTTTTTTTTCAACAAAAAAGAACCCAGCTCCAGCAGGGGAAGTGGAAGGTTGTATGAAACCCCTAACAAATGTTCCGTAATGTACTCCTTCATGCTAGAGTTTCCGCGGGACAATGGTATGTGCGTCCCCGGAGGCATAGTACCAGAAAAGATCGATGGGGGCAATCGTAGGAATGGTGCGGTGGTAGCTTCTCAGCTCGCTTTTTACAGAACACATCAGAGAAATCACGATACATCATTCAGGAGGTTTTTCCTCAGATTTTTTCTCACAGTAATGGGGTGTGCAATGAGTGGAAAGGCAATTTTTGAAACAGAAGGGGCTCCAAGACTTCATTGTTAGAACCAATCTATACCGGTGTTGTGTAGTCGGTGACCATGAAGTCCGAGAATGAGGGGAGCAGAAGGCTTTGTGGATGACCAAGAAAAAGGTAATGTTCTTCTGGTGAAATATGCCAATGCGGAATAGGACATTCGTATTATATTTGGAGATGATTTCTGAAGCCAACGGGTTATTATCATAGCCAGAACTCGAAGAGGTTGCTGCAAGTGAAGGAGAGAAGCCCCATTGTGCGCATTGGTAGAATCAATGAAATTTCCAGCGGCACCAGAATTCGACAAAGGCCTGAGAGGAAAAAGTTTTTACCATTACAGGTGATAGTAGCTGGTAGAAAAGATTTCAGTGGTTCAAATTTGCAGGAAAGACTTATTCGTTTACCTAGAAGGAGCTCCTCCTTACTTCTAGGTCCTTGGAGTTTCCCGACTTCTGGGGACAATTTTTTTACAAAGTGTCCTTGTCCAGCACAATAGAGACAAGTCCATGGTACGTTTCGGCGGTGATTTTTCCTAGGGGATAGATGAGTTGCCGCCATTTGCATCGGCTCCTCACCCGAAGATAATGGTTGCGGAAGTCTGAGCGGCCTAGAAAGGTCTTAGGGAGGTTGGACGAGCTGCAAACCTTTCTGCCTGCCGTTCACGAAGCGGGTATCAATTTGTATGCATAGTGAAATCAGTCTTCCAATAGGAAGTTTGTTCCCTAGATACTAGTTTCGTCTTTGGGCGACAGAGATCCCTGCCAAAGGCTGCAGTAAGTGGCCTCATTGTTCCAAGAAGCTCCGCAGCCAAGGTACGAAATTCGATAGCATATTGACCCACGGAACGTGACCCTTGGCGGAGCTGCATCAAACGGGAGAGGCAGCAGTATTTTTTCTTCCTGGAGCAATCGAAGACCTTGTGAAACATACTCAGGAAGTCAGTAACATTATGAACTAGGGTCGTCTTTTTCCCATAAAGGAGAAGCCCAGGCAAGTGCATTGCCCTCCAACAAAGCGATGATGTACCCACCTTAGCACGATCCGATGCAAAATGAGATGGTTGAAGTTTCAATTGGATCCTGGCACTGATTAATGAACCCACGGCAGGCTTGGGCATCACCATCAAACCGCGAGGGTGGAGGTATGCGGGGCTCCTCCTCGAGACGAGAAGGATCACAGGATCCGCCGTCCGGCCGCAGAGGAGGTGGCGTAAACCGAGCAGAGGCGAGCTGGGGTAGCTGGACAGCAAGGAATCCATGAACTGACCAACTGGCCTGGTGATGTTCAAACAGTGTCCATTTGCGTTTGACAAACTTGGAGAGTTTTACTCAACTCGGCCATAGCCCCCTCAGGCGTTAACCACTGGCCCGATAGTACTGTAATAATGCTAATACAAATGGACCAGGACCGGAGTCCGCGGACTCAACAGTACGCTTTTGGAGGAGGCTGAGATCCGGAAGGTGCGGATACGAGGCTGGCTGGCTGGGAACATGTAGGCTGATGCCGGAACAAGCTGTGGGCTGGGAACTGTAGGTTGGATGCCGGACCAATGGTGTGCTGCTGATACTGTAGGGCTGTATGCGGAACAGTGTGCTGCTGGAACTGTAGGCTGGATGCTGGACATTGGGCTAAGGTCTTGGGTACTGTAGCTAATGCCTGGAACAATGGGTCTGCTGGGAACTGTAGCTGGATCTGGACCAATGGTGCTGCTGGTTTAGCTGTATCTGGCAAGTACGTAACTGGGACTGGACATGCAAGCAGGTTAGTCACTGGAAAACAGGCAAGGTAAGACTGGATACAGGCATGGTAGTTATTGACTACAGCAAGGTAAGTAAGGAGCAGGATCCAAGGCAGGTAAACATACAGGAGCCAGGAGGTAGCAGTGCTACTATCCAGGCTCCGGGTCCCAGGAGACGCCCGGCTTTTTCAAATCTCGCGTCCGCCTCGGGCCGCTGGCGGCGTCGTGACGTCATGACGTCCGCGCGCCGCCCACCTGGAAGTCCAGAGCGGCGCGGGACCCGTATCGGGCAGGTAAGTTCGTGACATTTGAGAGGATAGATCTTGTCAAACTAACTTGCTTGGCTTTTATGAGGAAGTGTAAAATTTACACTCTGGATAACATAGATGTAGTTGTTACTTGGATTTTTGCAAAGGCTTTTGATACAGTCCTATAGGGCGACTAATGTATAAGCTAAGGTCTGTTGGTCTGGGGAGTCACATTTGTACATGGATAGAAAATTGGTTAATGAATTGGGATGCAGAGAGCAAGTTGTTATAAATGGGGCTTCATCATTGTGGGACTAAAGTGCTAAGTGGGGTGCCACGGGTTCTTTGTTGGGGCCACTTCTGTTTAATCTATTTATTAATGATTGGAAGTGGTATTGTCAGCAAGGTTTTCTGTGTTTGTGCTGACGACACAAAACTTTGTTGACCATAAAAAACTTCAGAGGATTGGCATCTTGCAAGGGGATCTATATAGATTGTCACATTGGGCTGCTAAGTGGCAGATGAGATTCAATGTTGATAAATGACAGGTGGATGCATTTTGGACTTAAAAATCCTTGCTCCCTTATCCTACGATGCTCTGTGTTAAGTGAATCCCTTTGGAAAGGAATCTTGTAGTTGTGGTGGATACACTTAAAGGTAGCAAGCAGTTGCCAGGCAGCACAGCCAGAAGCCAGCATGGTATTGTCCTTGATAATAAGGAGGTAATGGATTCAAGGGAGGAAAATGTTATTCTCCCTCTTACAACAAAGCATTGGTAAGGCCTCATCCTGTGTACAAAAGGACCATCTTGTATTGATACATATAGTTGAGTTTAACCCAGGGATATTCTCCGATTGCCACTTGGGAGTCAGGAGGAAATTTTCCCCCTTTCATACTGTTTTTTTACAACCTTCCTCTGAAACAGTTATGCAGAATGTGGGTAGATTGTGGCTGATCTTTTAAGTATGTCTTAAATACGTAGTATACTATACTATACTATACTATACTGATGGTATAAGATAATTATTATGAATATTATTTAGGTAACACTAGTGGTAGCAAATTACAGAGTATGGTATAGAAACTTTTAGCTAATATTTAGGTAACCTAGGTTAGGATCTCAAATGTGTGCCAGATTTTTTAAAATTACAACAGAATTCCTGGCTTCCCTTTGTAGTTGAGGAATGCAGTGAGTTAGTTTAAAACTTCTGGAGGCACCCCATGTGAGAATCCCTGCACTGGTGCACTCATTCTGAATTGAAGAAACCAGTCAGACTAGCGAAAGTCTTCAAAAGTTGATCTACCTGAATACATAGGCTCATGGAAACCTATGACCTGGATGAATGAATATTAACAGATATAACCCATGACCTGGATTGATGATATTACGATATACCATACCTTGATGAATGAATATTACAGGATATCCATGACCTGGATTGGTGAATTTTACAGATATACCATAGCCTGGATGGATGAATTTACAGATATCCGTGACCTGGATGATGAATATTACGATATACCATGACCTGGATGGATTGAATTTCACAGATATACCATGACCTGGATAAATGAATATACAGATAATACCAGACCTGGATGAATTGATTTACACAGATATACCATGACCTGGATGGATAATATACGATATACCGTGACCTGGATGAATGAATTTTACGATAGACCCGGACCTAGGATGATGATTTTACAGATATAACCATGACCTGGGATGGATGAAATTACAGATATCCGGTGACCTGATGATGAACTATTACAGATATGACCGTGACCTGGATGATGATTATTACAGATATACCGTGACCTTGGATGGATGAATATTACAGATATAACATACGCTGGATGGATTAATGATTACAGATATACCTGACCTGGATGATGAATATTACCAGATACCGTGACCTGGAGAGAATGAAGATTACAGATATCCGTACCTGGATTGAATGAATATTACAGATATACCGTGACCTGGATGAATGAATATTACAGTATATAGACCGGATAGTGTATAACAGTACCTGACTGGATGAAATGATATTACAGATTACCTGTGACCTGGATGGAATGAATATTGTATCAGATAATACCCGGAACCTGGGATGAATGAATATTACAGATATGACTGGATGATGTTCGTAACCGTGACCGGTGGAACTGATATTACAGATTACCGTGACTGGATGAATGAATCTACAGATAGACCGTGACCTGGATGAATGATATTACAGATATACGGACACCTGGAATGAATGACTATTACAGATATACCTGACCTTGATAATGAAGATTACAGATATACCATACTGGATGAATGAATTTACAGATTAACATTACCTGGAGGATGAATATTACAGATATACCATGACCCTGGATGAAATGAATATTACAGCTATACATGACGAGGATGATATTACAGATATACCGTGACCTGGATGAATATATTCAGATATACCGTGACCTGGATGGATGAATATTACAGATATACCGACCTGGAGAATGAATATACAGTATACCGTGACCTGGATGAATAATACAGATTCCATGACCTGGAATGATATTACAGATATACATGAACCTGGAGATGGAATGATTTTACGATATACCATGACCTGGATGATGAATATTACAATATACCATGACCTGGATGATGAATATTACAATATACCATGACCTGGTGATGATTATTACACGTATACCCTTGACCTGATGATGAAATATTACAGATATACCATGACCTGGGATGAATGAATATTACAGATATACTCATGACCTTGATGAATTGATATTACGATATACCATGACCTGGGATGTAATATTACAGATATCCATGACCTGGATGAATGACTCTTCAGATATACCATACCTTGGATGAATGAATATTCACAGATATACCTGACCTGGATGGATGATATTACAGATATACCGTGACCTGGATGGATGAATATTAACAGATATACCCTACTGGATGAATGTAATATTACGATATACCGTACCTGGATGAATAATATTACAATATACGTGACAGGATACTGATATTACAGATACCGTGACCTGGATGATGAATATTACAGATATACCGTGACCTTATGAATGACTATTACATATATACCGTGACCTGGATTAATGAATATTACAGATATTACATTACGCGGATGGATGAATATGACGATATACCATGACCGGGGAGAAGTATTAACAGATATACCATCCTCAGCCTGCTCGATTGAATAGGCTCAGATAATCATCTCTATTGCACTTCTGTGATGAGCATGCCACGAGAGCTTCTCCCTTTCCATATCTACCTGGATGATGAATATTATAGATAATACACCATGACCCGGGAGGGAGAATAGTTACCGAGTACCATGACCTGGATGACTGAAATATACCGATATAACGTGACCTTGTGATGAATTGCAGATAGACCATGACCCGCTGCATGTGTTGTGTGCAAATTACTATATACCATGAGCTCTGAATTGAATGAGTCTCCGAGAACTATGGACCGGGAGAATGGAATCTGCACAGAGATTACCCCGATGATTCGATGACCTGGATGAAACATGAATAGACCGAGAGCTCTCTATGACCTGGAAGGAATGATATTAACAGATCTAACTGGAATGATGAGAACACAACTTCGTCCTACCATTCCCTCCCGCCCCCGAAACCATTGTGTGTTGATGTTGTGTTGGGGCTTTGATCAATCTTAAACTTCGATCCCGTTTTGGCGTGCGACACACCCTGCATATAACACACCACCGCTGACGACTTGCTGGGCTCTAAGGGGCCAGATCTATATAATACCGGTTGCGGTACCGCGATTTAGCCTTTAATGATCGGTGTCTAGCGTTAAGTGAGAGCGTTATCATAAGTAACAATAAGACGCAAGCAACACGATCTGGTGACGTAACAGCCCGGAGAAGACCAGTGCCGTGCTCTACCCTACTGCATAAGGGGCCAGCGGGAAGGGGACGTTGGAGGAACCATGCTGGTGCTGTAGGAAGAGGGCCCGAGGCCTGGCAACAAAGACTACAGGGTAGGGGAGGGGGGTGGAAACGAGTCTTGGGAAGGAGTGAAGGTAACACGAGGTGGGCCCTGGCAACCTCTCACTCCCTACGGTGATGGTACTGAAGAGGCGGGGTAGTGCTGGTGAAGGGGCTCAGTCATTCCAGTCAGGGTATAGCGGGGGATGCCAATGAAGCACGGGACGGAAGGCTGGAGTGCGGAGACGGGGCGCTAGCATCGACCTGGATCGCACAATGCAGAAGGGAACGGGGCACCAACGAGCGGTGGCAAGGAGGTACCCTGGAAAATGCCCCCATGGAGCCGAGCATCACACACAGCCACTGTTAAGTTCGTTGATTGGATTGTTGGCTTAGGGGCTATAGGAACGCCCAGACGGAGCTGCAAACAGATTGACGCGCACATTATGTGAAAAATACAACATATCTATATTGGTGTCGCCAAACCGAGTCCTATAACATGTCCTATAAACCTCTTGCCATATCCACTCACGCCGCTTAACACTTGCTGTTGAATAGCTAATTGGGTTTTTCCAGGCAGAGCAAATTACTATGGCTAATTATTGATACTCCCTCTCTGGAGTCATTATTTTAGTTACACCTAGGTGTCTCAGCAAATTACCGGTATAGTTCTTTGAACTATTCTGGTTCAGTTATTTTAGGTCACTAGTCAATCAGGGTAATAGTATTTAAATATTGTTTGGTTTCCCTGGTTCCATCTAATTCCCATAAAAATCTTCTAAGTCATTATTTGGCATTACCGATCAAATTTTCATTTAAACACTGTTGCTGGGCCATCCTTTGCATATAAAACCAGAATGTGAATCCTTTGTTTATACCAATCTTCCTGCTTTCAAACAAACGCCACTGCACCTTTTCTAACCTTTCTCTCCTCTTCTCGTCTGTCCATCAGAAAACAGTTAAACGTTTATGTATAGTGAGATAGAATTGCGGATTGGGTAAAGTAACTCACTGAGAATGGGAAGTTTGAGGGCCCTCGTTCACATCCGAAAAGCTTGCAGAAAAAGCCTATACCCTGTGTGATGTACCGAGAGACGTTTAACGCTCCCCGATCTGTATGCACAGAGTGTTCTGCAGCTGTACATTCCGATAACCGATCTTAACCCTTGTATTAACTTGTAATTCAGGTCTGTATGGTCTTGGTGTCTCCATGGGCTGTGTATTCAATGGTGACCTCTTCACCCCTATGGGGCTGGTGATTCAATGGTGCCGGTTCCCTCTATGGGCTGTGAGGTCAATGGTGACTCCTACAGGCTGTAAATCTCTATGGTGTCCTCCTACGGGGCTGTGTGATGTCCATTCTGGCCATTGGTGACTCCTACGGGGCTGTTGATGTCCATGTTGATTCCTAACGGGGCGGTGATGTCATTGGTGACTCCTACGGGGAAGTGTTGTCCATGGTGACTCCTACGCTTTGAGTGTCCATGGTGACTTATGGGGCTGTGATGTAACTGGTGACTCCTCATTGCTGTTATGGAACTGGTGACTTCCTACGGGCTGTGATGTCATGGGGACTCTACTGGCTGTGATGTCGTCGAGGGTGACTCTTCCGGGGCTGTGATGTTCAACTGGTGACTCCTACGGGGCTGTAATTCTAGGGTGTATCCTAATGGGGCTGTGAGGTCCATGGTGACTCCTCTAGGCCTGTGATTTGGGGGGGTTCCCATGTGACTCCTACGCTGGCTGTTGATGTCCATGGGACCTGTATGGTGGCTGGTTAATTCAGTAGTGACTCCTACAGGGCTTTGATGCAATGGTTTCTCCTACGGGCTTGTGATTGCAATGTGACTCCTACGGGCTGTTATGTCAGTGGTGCCTTCCTACGGGGCTTGATGTCAGTGTGTCTCCTATGGGGTTGTGATGTCAATGGTGCTCCAGGGGCGGTACTGGCAATTGGGGACTCCTATGGGGCTTATGTCGATCTCAATGCGGTGACTCTACGTGGGCTGTGATGTCAGGTGACTCCTACGGGGCTGTGATGTCAGTGGTGTCTCCATGGGGTTGGTATTTCAATGGTGACCAAGGGGCTTTGTGATGTCAAATGTGACTCCGAGGGGGCCTGTGATGTCAGACTGGGGACTTAAATACGTAATTCATCATCCTGTTTCAGCTAAGCAATCATTTTTCCATCTATAAGTCGCTATTAAATTGCTTCCCCCCTTTAGAACAGGAGATACAAAATAACTGAATAACTGATTGGGGGATACATTCCGTCTGAGGTCACTGACCTGAGGAGATGCAGTAACTGCAGCGATTTCTGTACTGGAGGATTCTTAATTGGCAATTTCTCCTAATCACCCACAAGGGAACTAGAAAGAGCTTCCTCCTGTTCAATCTAAACCAATTGTTCTAATTTAGTTATATGGTCATTGTACTTTTGGGATATTTCTGGTGGCCTATAACTTTACAACTTACTTTATTAAGATTAAAGGCAGCAGTCTACCCTCAAATTAAAGGGCAATGTCACCCCCAAAACTATATCCCCCAACTACTGGCCCCCTTGTGTAGTGTAGTTTAAACCTATCCTTACCTCACATCCCAGCGACATAGCGGTTCTCCTTAAACCCCCCCCAAATCCCAAAACTAACCACCAGAGGATAGTCAGGATCTGCTGCTATCTTGCCGCCGTAACTTATGCTGCCAGCGACTGCACCCTCTCCCCCTCTCCTGCTCCCCCTCCCCAGCCTCCCTCGCCTTTCTACTAATCCCTCTCCCTAGCTTCTAATCCCGGCGGCTTAATTGCTGCTCCCCCATGTCCCCAAGGCCCCAACCGCATATTTTTTTTTTTCAAAAAGCTCCCCAAACTCTTACTTACCTCTCCACTTTCCTCCGCTGCACTGAATGACCGGCAGCCGCGTCCGTGATTGGCTGCTGCTCAGCCAATCACAGACGCGACTGCCGGTCCCGCCCCTCTGCTTGCATTCTCGCAAGCAGAGGGCCGGCAGTGCGGTGGAGGAATGAGGGGAGGTAAGTAAGAGTTTGGGGGGCTTTCTGAAAAAAATATTTGTGCGGTTGGGGCTGGGGGACCAGGGGGAGCAGCATATTAAAAATAAGTTTATGGGGTGGACATACCCTTTAAAAAATAGTTTATAGACAGGGGCACGTCTAGGGTTTTTGCTGCCTGAACCAAACTTTTGAATGGCGCCCTTGATCATTTCCATACAGCATGAGAAGCGAATTACCTGCGCATGAAAGTGGGTGTGTCATTAAACAATTCCTCCGACAGTCAATTAGCAATAATGTAAATGACTAGAAACAGATATTACATCCCTTCCTCAAACACCCTGTGTCCCCACTACCATATCGCTCCTTTCAGGTTTTGCCCTTGACTCTTGACTCACCCAACAGCCAATCAGTAGAAATGAATGCTAGGAACATAAGGAAGGGGAATGAACGGCCATTGAAGAACATGAGTGGACATGCACTACCAACAAATAGCCAAGTGGATGAAATTGAAATCAACAGATTTTTTTTCAAAATGAAAGACTTTGTAGAATAACTTGGTATTTGCTTAGAAAAAAGATTTTTATTTAATAAATAATATTTTTCATTGAACTGCCTCTTTAAGATAAAAGGGTAGGCCTGCAGCTTAAAGGGCAACTAAAGCCTCAGAACACAGAATCAGAAGACAGAGCACCTTGATATAAAATCTGGAATCTGTGTCTCCTCAATTTGATGTGGGTGCTGGGAAATTGACCCCAGGGTACATTAAATTTACTAATGAGCAGCTGCAATGACAATGACGATACCAGATGTCCCAGAAAGCAAAAACACGCCCCCCCAAAAAAGGCTCCCAAAAACCCAGATACACAGCACAGAAATCTCACTACATAATGCTCAATACGATGTAGAAGAGATTATGGGATACAGAACCAAGACAAGAACCCTGGAAGGTGCAATACACAAAAAAGACCAAGGCCACCTAACACTCAAATAGGCCCATCGCCCCTTTCTAGTCAAACACCCCAAAAAGGCTCCCGGAGACACTGAAACATAAATCTCACTTTCACAGCAAATTGAAATATTCTGAGATGGAAAAGACTGACAGGCACCAAGCAAGGCCAAGCACCTGAAAGGTTCCCATAAGCTCACTGACATACAGAAAAGGCACTTTCCCCCCACACAAAGAACTCACACTGTCACAGTCACAAACAGTAGTACCTGCACCTGCCACACAACACCAGTCACTTCCCCTGACTGACAAGAGGGCACTTATAGGCAGGCAGCAAGGAATAAACGAAGAATAGTGCACTAGCGCCCCCCATGACCACATACCCCTAACCCCTCCTTATATAGAGTCCTGTTTGGCAACCCTCCATCTTTTTATTAACTGCTGACCAATGAACCGCCATACAACATCCACTGGAAGACAGTTCCATAGCTTTACGTTCTCACAGTGAAAAACCCTTCCCAACTTGAAGCCTAAACCTTTTTTCTTCAAGTCTTAAGGGATGTGCAGTGTGTGTCCTCTGACATGTTCTATTGGTGAACAATGCCCCATATAGTTTATTGTATGCCCGTTATAATGTATATACACAGTAATCATATATCCCCACGCAAGCCGCCTTTACTCCAGCGTACATAATTGTAACTTTTCCAGTCTCTCTCAATTCAAAAGCTCCCAATCCCCTTATTAATTAGTTGCCCTTCTCTGAACCCTTTCCATTTCAAAGATGTCCTTTTTGTACACAGGATTCCAAAATTGCACTGCATATTCCAAATGAGGCCTTTCAAGCTTTGTAAACAGGAGAATAACATTTTCCTCCCTGAATCCATACCTCCTTTATACAAGACAAACCATGCTGGCTCTGGCTGTTGCCGCCTGGCACTGCTTGCTACCTTTAAGTTTGGTATCCCAAACTCCAAGATCCCTTTCCAACAGGGATTCACTTAACACAGAGCCATTATAGTATAAGCACCACAATGATTTTAAGTCCAAAATGCATCACCTTACATTGTATCAACTGAATCTCATCTGCCACTTAGCAGCCCAATGTGTATAATCTATCTAGATCCCCCTGTAACAATTGCACATCCTCTGAAGTTTTAAGGGTCAACAAAGTTTGTGGCGTCAGCAAACACAGAATATATTATTATACATTAATATTGTGCATGCGCATAGAAACAAGGGGGTCATTCAATAAAAGTTCTTATTGTTTAAAATGGTGCTAATTTTGCCCCACTTTTATTGAATCTCCCTGAAAGTCCATCAGAACCTTGCCAGACTACGCGGTGGAGGAGCGCGCGATCGGTAAGTGACTTACCTTCTCTCCGGCTCCTGCAGGTTTTATTGAAAGAACAAAGGTAAAGACACAGGCTCCTTACCTAATGTTCTTCATAAAACTAAATGGCAATTTTTTTCCAGTGGAGATATATCACCATTACCACCTGGAGCCTGGGAGGGAGATGGGGGCAGAGGACTCATGGTAAGATTTCTTGACTCAGGAGCAGAGGGGAAAGTATTCGGGGGGTTGGGGGCTAGAACAGCATTAGCTCCACTATGTGCCTTTCTATCAGGGGCGTACCCCCCAAGAGATTGGAGGCCGGACACCTGATTCCCTCCTCCTCGATCGCTGCAGAAATCCACAATCAGCTGTTTAAAAGACTGGACCCGTACTTCTGGAACCAAACCGGAAGTACGGGTCAGGTCCCTTTTAAACAGCTGATCGCACGTGATGTTTCCTTCATACACCAATAGTTAAACGGATTGTCGCTGCAGTGATTTGGGCTTGGGCAGTCCTACTACTGTCTGGGTCTCCCCCTGTGGTCGCGGGGTGGTGGGGGAGTAGTTTTACCCATTGTTCTATCCGCTTCTGTTTTCTGTCTTCAATGACACTTTATTTTTTAAGTCACAGGATCCAGTGCTCACTATGTGTGTTGAATATGAACTTTTATTAATCTCATGTGTCCGTTTCTGTCGATTTACGATTCAATTAAAAATGCAGAAAAAATGCAGACAAATGTAGACATCGATGCCACTACTAATGCGTTTGTACTACCCATCAGTAGTAAATTGAAACGACTAATGCAGACAAACGCGGACAAGCATACAAGTGGAACCAGACGCAAAAGCACTGCGTTTTTCAGTCCGATGCAGTGGAGTTCTTACCCAGCACATCATGTACTGTCACACACTCCCTCTTTATCCTGACTGGGGTGTCATTTTACAAGCCTATAACTTTAGAACCAGAAACCACTTCCCCTACCGCTTCTCCTGCCCCAACACAACATTTGCGCATTACAAACAAAGAGGATTTCACACAATAATTTATTTAAAACATAAAGCTTTCAGAAAAATAAGGTAGCAATCCATGGTGCCTTCAACAGCTTAATCACTCTAGCCACTATAACACGCTGCGTGTCTCATCGCTGAAATCAGCAGGAAATGTGGATCAATTATCAGTCATTTCGCAGAATAAACTAGAAAGGGAAAGTTTTTTTGCTTGGAAGGACAGATTTCGGAAGTAACAAATAAAACCTGCTCGTGAGCGCAATACGTTTTTTATCGTATGAAAGAGAAAGTAAACTTAAAACGACCATGATTTTTTTATATATTTATCATTTCAGAGTTTTATTCTTAAATTGTGTGTCAGTCAGAGAAACACCAGGTAAGTTAAGCCGGTAACGACCGGATTGGTAGTTTTTCTTTACCGCCAAATGACCGTTTTCGGTGCCGACAATATTCAACGTTGATATCAGTTTTTACCGCTCGAAAATTTTCCGCTATCGCGGTTGGCTCAGTTGGCTTCCCTGGCAGACAGAGTCTTTAACAAAGATTGGTACAGTGGTGTACCCAGGTTAGAGTAACCCCCAACCAGCTGTATCTAATCAAGAGAGGGGTAATTGGTGTTGATTACTTCTGGCAACACAGAAAGTGTAATAAGAGAGAGGTAATTAGTGTTGATAGATTAGTGAACACAGGTTAAGGCAATCAAGATAGAGGTAATCGGCGTTGGTTTCCTCTCGCCACAGGTAATTATTTCAAAGATAGATAATAAGTGTTTTACACATCTGTGAGCACAGGTGAACAAAATCAAGGGGAAGTAATCCAGCATTTATTACACCTGTGACACAGGTGAATGTAACAAAGAGGTAATCAGCATTGTATATGTCCTGCGCATATCCATTCAATGGTGAATCAACACACACACGGCGTTACAGAATAGACAGAAAGGTTAAATTAGAGCCGCCATAAACGCTGTGACACCCTCCTGTAACTACTAATCTCTACAAGGGCAATCGCTTGACTTTAAAATATATCCTAGTGTTTACGACAGAAAGGACTATAGCCCATTCATTTATCACGTCAATGATATATAACGTACATCTCTAAGAATAAAGAGACTGGAACCCAACCAAGGACAACTTTACTTCAGATCTAGCCATGTAGGATCTTCCTTTTAATTTCATTTACAGCACATCACTGAAAATATCACAGTAAAATTATTCATTGTACCATCAAAGTAAAATAATTTATATCATCGTCCCTGTTAGTGATCTCTTTGGGAAAGGTAAAAAATGCAAGGCAATCAGCTTTCTTTAAATATTTTGGCCCATTGTTGTCATAATGAGTTGACTTGTAATAGAATAGAAACACTCCTTCCTGGGTGTAGTATCCTCTCGTTCCACTTCAGAAGCCTTGTGTAGGAAAAGTGTTGGTTAGGCACTTTCACTGATCAAACAGTCCCAGGCTGTCCGTAGACATGTTTTCCTGATATGTCAGGGCCCTTGACCCCGCAATCTTGCAGGTTTCCTTCATATATTATTTTCTAGGATGAGTTCTATCCAGTTTGCTAGGTTCATTCTTCCTCCCCACCACTTTTATTTAAAGGATAACTAAAGCTACAATTCAATAAGAGCCTGGATGGATTCTATAATCCTTAAATATCAGATAGCTGACCCCATCACCTGTGAAATGATCAACACTGTGGAGAAATTATTTATCAATCTGCATTTCCTGGTTTTGAGCCCCTCCCACCTAGTGAGCTTCATAATTGGTTACTGAAAGGTCACGGAAGGTCACCAGTAAGTTACTTACAGCTATGACAGGAGGGAGGGGCTATATAATTCAGTGAGCATGTGCAGCTCTGTATCTGGACCAGTGATCTACTGTGCTAAATCCTAATGTATAAATGTGCAGATAGGCTCAGATTTTATAACTAATAAACCTCAATACATTACTTTTTTTCCCTAATTACCTTCAGCAAAGAATTTTGCTATTTTTTGCATTACGCTTTCATATTGGCCTTCTATGATTATAGCAAAAGGTTACACAGACAAGTTGCCAAGACAACTGTTATTCATTCTTTTGGCTTTTTTTTCCCCCTTTAAATAATAGTTAAAGGGACTTCATTATTGTCTATTTATTAAGTCTGGTATAGATGTTTGGGTACTTACTGTCCGTAATGGTAATATAATTTGAAAGTGCCATCTTTTTGAATAGCCTTGAAGACTAAGGATAAAATAACATTAATATACAGTTTAACAGTGAAGATTCCATTTGAAACCAAATAGCTGAATAATATCAAGAAGATAAGAGCCTGAATTCCCATTGTTATTTGGGATACCCTACATCTCTCGCTATAATAGACATTCTGACACAACGGGCAACATTCACCCAGATCTTAATCAATTATAACAACTCAATAATATGGAATTCTGCAGATCAGATTAAAAGAAAAACCAGCATTTTTGTAGCTTATGTTAAGCTCAAACTGCGAAATGCGTTCCGCTCAAAAGAAAGAAGGCATTTCAATAGGCTGTGATTTTCCTTTAATCCATAGTGGCATGTATGCATTAAAGGGAGAACATGAATATTTAACATTATGTGATAAGGTAAACAAATAAATAATGTTAAATCAAAATTATGATTCTTTTTTTTTTTTTTCAGAAGAGGTTTAAAATTTCATTTGAAGAACTAAAAGTTACACACAACTTTAATAGACCTTTATTTTTAACTGCATAGTACAGATGTGCTTAGAAACGAACCACAGGTTCAATCTGAACTTTCATATTTTGGACGAACCTCGAACTATTCAAACTTTCTGAACTATACAGTGTTGGCTTTTCGAACTTGCGAACAATTTTTTTCGATAATTATTTTAAAAATTCTATAATTATCGAATTTATGTATGTCACTAACCTACAATTTCAGCCACAATTCTCAAATGCGGCATTTGGCGTTATTCGTTGAATGTTCCGTTTGCGATAATCCTCAAATGTATCATTTGGTAACCTCAAATGTATTGTTCGAATTCAGTAGCCCTCGAATATATTGTTCGATTTTCAGTAACCCTCGAATTATCTTCAAATTCGGGTAACCCTTGAATGTATTGTTCGATTTTCAGTAACCCTCGAATGTATCTTTCAAAGTCGGTAACCTTGAATATATTGTTCGATTTTCAGTAACCCTCGAATGTATGTCAAATTCGGTAACCCTCGAATGTATTGTTCGATTTCAGTAACCCTCGAATGTATCGTTCGAATTCGGTAACCCTTGAATATATTGTTCGATTTTCAGTAACCCTCGAATGTATCTTCAAATCCGGTAACCCTCGAATGTATTGTTCGATTTCAGTAACCCTCGAATGTATCTTCAAATTCGGTAACCCTCGAATGTATGTCGATTTTCAGTAAACCCTCGAATGTATCGTTCGAATTCGGTAACCTTGAATATATTGTTCGATTTTCAGTAACCCTCAATGTATCTCTTCAAATTCGGTAACCCCTCGAATGTATTGTTCGATTTTCAGAACCCTCGAAGTGTATCGTTCGAATTCGGTAACCTGAATATATTGTTCGATGTTCAGTAACCCTCGAATGTATCGTTCGAATTCGGAACCCTTGAATGTATTGTTCGATTTTCAGTAACCCTCGAATGTATCGTTCGAATTCGGTAACCCTCGAATGTAATGTTCGACTTTCGGTAACCCTTGAATTTATCGTTCAAATTCGGTAACCCTCGAATGTAATGTTTGGTTTTCGGTAACCCTCGAATGTAATGTTCGACTTTCGGTAACCCTTGAATTTATCGTTCAAATTCGGTAACCCTCGAATGTAATGTTTGGTTTTCGGTAAACTTCGAATGTGTTGTTCGGTAACCCCGCCGAATTGGCCATAACCCTCGAATGTAGTGTTCGGAAACCCGGAAATAGTGCCCGATCGTGGGGGAGAGAAGTGTTTATAAACATGTTTTGGGTGATATGTACATGTTCCCCAGACCATTTCCCAGGTGCCACAGCCAGTTACCATAGCAATTTTTATTTGTATTATAATCTGAACTTTTTCAAACTATTTCTCCCATTACTTTAATGGGTTTGTTTCTGAACTTTTACTAAAGTTAGGAAGTTTGAAAACTGTTCTAGTGTTGGTGCTGCCTTTTGCTGCTTGTTGCACCAATGCGTCTCCACTCTTCCTACCTTCAGAATGTTCAGCAGCCTTTGACCCCGCCAGAGGAGACTTCTGACCCAGGAGCGTATACCTTGAAGGCAGCATAGTCCCGATAGCGGGGGTATGAGCACGGTTGGCACATACACAGAATACTTAAGTGGTTACAGTCAGAGGAATTCACTGTGTCAGTTGTCAGAGAGAGTTACAGTTACGGTCAGTACTTATAAAAACCTCAACTCCAATATACACCACACAACTCCAGGGTGTGTTGTACTGGAGTCTGGGGAAGGGAAGAGAAGAATTTCCCTTTTTTTCCTATAACAATATGGCCTACTGGGGGATTAATGGTGGGGGACGGGCCCTGGGCCTTCATGGGCCTCTATATAGGAAGGGTTATGGGGTCATGTGGGGTACAGGGAGATATTGATGGGTCTCTGACCAGATATATATGGTGAGTGTGTCTCTATCAGAGTATTGGTGATGTATCTCTACAGAGTATTGGTGATGGGTCTCTATCAGAGATATTGGTGATGTATCTCTATCAAGATATTGGTGATGGGTCTCTATCAGAGATGTTGGTGATGGGTCTCGACAGAGATATTGTGATTGATCTCTCATTCAGAGATATTGGTGATGGGTCCTGTCAGAGATATTGGTGATGTATCTCTATCAGAGATATTGGTGATGGTTCTCTGTCAGAGAATTGGTGATGGGTCTCTTCAGAGAGTATATTGGTGATGGATCTCTATCAGAGATAGTTGGGTGATTGGGTTCTCTTCAGATATTGGTGATGGGTCTCGTTGAATATTGGTGATGTATCTCTATCAGAGATATTTGGTGATGGGTCTCTGTCTGAGATATTGGTGATGGGTCTCTATCAGTAGATATTGTGTGATGGGTCTCTGTCAGAGATATTGGTGATGGGTTCTCTATCAGAGATATTGGTTGATGGGTCTCTGTCAGAGATATTGTGATGGGTCTCTATCAGAGAATTGGTGATGGGTCTCTGTCAGAGATATTGGTGATGTATCTCTATCAGAGATATTGGTGGGGGGTCTTCTGTCCAGAGATATGTGGTGATGTATCTCGTATCAGAATATTGGTGATGGGTCTCTGTCAGAGATATTGGTGATGTAATCTCTATCAGAGATATTGGTGATGGGTCCTCTGTCAGAGTATTGGTGATGTATCTCTATCAGAGATATTGGTGTGGGTCTCTGCAGAGATATTGGTGATGGGTCTCTGACAGATAGATTGTGATGGGTCTCTTCAGAGATATTGGTGATGGGTCTCTATCAGAGATTATTGGTGATGGTCCTGTCCGAGATATTGGTGATGGTCTCTGTCTGATATATTGGTGATGTATCTCTATCAGAGATATGGTGATGTCCTCTATCAGAGATATGGTGATGGGTCTCTGTCTGATATATTGGTTGATAGTATCTCTATCAGAGATATTGGTGATGGGTCTCTGTCAAGATATTGTGGTGATGTACTCTCTTCAGAGATATTGGTGATGGGTCCTCTGTCGAGATATTGGTGATGGGTCTCTGTCGATATATTGGTGATGTATCTCTGTCAGAAAATATGTGTGGGTCTCTGTCATAGATATTGGTGATGTATCTCTATCAGAGATATTGGTGATGGTTCTCGTCAGAGTATGATTGGTTTGGTTGATGGGTCTCTGTCAGAGATATTGGATGATGGGTCTCTATCAGAGATATTGGTGATGGGTCTCTGTTCTGATATATTGGTGATGGGTCCTGTCAGAGATTTGTATTGGTGATGGGTCTCTGTCAGAGATATTGGTGTGGGTCCCGTCTGTCAGAGATTTGGTGATGTATCTCTGTCAGAGATATTGGTGATGGGTCTCTGTCAGAGATATTGGGTGATGTATCTCTGTCAGAGATATTGGTGATGGGTCCTCGTCCGAGATATTGGTGTAGTATCTCTATCAGAGATTTGTGATGGGTCTCTGTCAGAGATATTGGTGATGTATCTCTTCAGAGATTTGATGGGTCTCTGTCAGAGATTGGTGAGGGTCTCTATCAGAGATATTTGGTGATGGGTCTCTGTCAGAGATAATTGGGATGTATCTCTGTCCGAGATATTGGTGATGGGGTCTCTGTCAGAGATATGGTGATGGGTTCTCGCCCGAGATATTGTGAGGGTCTCTGGGGTCAGAGATATTGGTTGATGTATCTCTTCAGAGATATTGGTGATGGGGGTCTCTGTCAGAGATATTGGTGATGGGTCTCTATCAGAGATATTGGTGATGGGTCTCTGTCAGAGATATTGGTGAGTTCTATCAGAGATTTGGTTGATGGTCTTGTCAGAGATCTTGTGATGGTTCTCGATCCGAGATATTGGTGATGGTCTCTGTCAGAGTATTTGTGAGTATCTCTATCAGAGATATTGGTGATGGGGTCGCTATCAGAGATATTGGTAGATGGGTCTCTATCAGAGATATTGGTGATGGGTTCTCGTCTGATATATTGGGTGATATCTCTGTCAGAGATATTGGTGATGGGTCTCTGTCAGAGATATTGGTGATATTCTCTATCAGAGATTTGTGAGGTCTTGTCAGAGATATTGGTGATGGGTCTCTATCAGAGATATTGGTGATGGGTCTTCTGTCTGATATATTGGTGATGTATCTGTCAGAGATAGTGTGATGGGTCTCTGTCAGAGATATTGGTTATGGTACTTTACAGAGATATTGGTGGGTCTCTGTCAGAGATATTGGTGATGGGTCTCTGTCCGAGATATTGGTGATGGGTCTCTGTCAGAGATATTGGTGATGGGTCTCTATCAGAGATATTGGTGATGGGTCTCTGTCTGATATATTGGTGATGGGTCTCTGTCAGAGATATTGGTGATGGGTCTCTGTCAGAGATATGGGTGATGGCTCTGTCAGAGATATTGGTGATGTATCTCTGTCAGAGATATTGGTGATGGGTCTCTGTCAGAGATATGGGTGATGTATCTCTGTCAGAGATTTGGTGATGGGTCTCTGTCAGAGATATTGGTGAGTATCTCTATCAGAGATATTGGTGATGGGTCTCTGTCAGAGATATTGGTGATGTATCTCTATCAGAGATATTGGTGATGGGTCTCTGTCAGAGATATTGGTGATGGGTCTCTATCAGAGATATTGGTGTGAGGATCTCTGTCAGTAGATATGGTGATGTATCTCTGTCCGAATATTGGTGATGGTCTCTGTCAGGATATTGGATGATGGTCTTGCCCGAGCATTTGTATGGTCTGTCAGAGATATTGGTGATGATCTCTGCAGAGATATGGTGATGGGTCTCTGTCAGAGATTTTGTGATGATCTCTATCAGAGATATTGGTGATGGTCTCTGTCAGAGATATTGGTGATGGGTCTCTATCAGAGATATTGGTGATGGGTCTCTGTCAGAGATATTGGTGATGGGTCTCTGTCCGAGATATTGGTGATGGGTCTCTGTCTGATATATTGGTGATGTATCTCTATCAGAGATATTGGTGATGGGTCTTATCAGAGATATGGTGATGGGTCTCTATCAGAGATATGGGATGGGTCTCTTCTGTTATTGGTGATGTATCTCTGTCAGAGATATTGGTGATGGGTCTCTGTCAGAGATATTGGTGATGTATCTCTATCAGAGATATTGGTGAGGGGTCTCTGTCAGAGATTTGGTGATGGGTCTCTATCAGAGATATTGTGATGGGTCTCTGTCTGATATATTGGTGATGTATCTCTTCAGAGATATTGGTGATGGGTCTCTGTCAGAGATATTGGTGATGTATCTCTATCAGAGATATTGGTGATGGGTCTCTGTCAGAGATATTGGATGTATCTTCGTGGTGATGCCTCTGTCAGAGAATTGGTGAGGGTCTCATCAGAGATATTGGTGATGGTTCTCTGTCAGAATTGTGGTTCTCGTCCGAGATATTGGTGATGGGTCTCTGTCAGAGATACTTGGTGATGGGTCTCTGTCCGAGATATTGGTGATGGTCTCTTTCGAGATATGGTGATGTTCTCTATCAGAGATATTGGTGATGGGTCTCTGTCAGAGATATTGGGTGAGGTCTCTATCAGAGATATTGGTGATGGGTCTCTGTCAGTAGGTCTTGGTGATGGGTCTCTTCAGGATATTGTGATGGGTCTCTCGGCAGCGATATTGGTGATGGGTCCTGCGGGATATTGGTGATGGGTCCTGTCAGATATTGGTGAGGGTCTCTGTCGAGATAGGTGATGTTCGTCAATTTGGTGATGGTCTCTGTCAGAGATATTGGTGATGGGTCTCGTCGGAGATATTGGTGATTGGTCTCTGTCTGATAATATTGGTGATGTATCTCTGTCTTAATATTGGTGATGTATCTCTTGTCAGAGATATTGGTGATGGGTCTCTGTCAAGATATTGTGATGGGTCTCTGTCAGAATATTGGTGATGGGTCTCTGTCCGAGAGATTGGTGATAGGGTTTCTCTGTCTGATATATTGGTGATGTATCTCTGTCTGATATTTGGTGATGATCTCTGTCAGAGATATTGGTGCGTGGGTCTCTGTCAGAGATATGGTGATGGGTCTCTTCAAGTATTTGAGGGTCTCTTCAGATTGGTGATGGTCTCTTCTGATTTGGGTGATGGGTCTTGTCAGAGATTTGGTGATGGTTCTGTCAGAGATATTGGGAGGGTCTCTGTCTGATATTTGGTGTATGTATCTCTGTCAGAGATATTGGTGATGGGTTCTCTGTCAGAGATATTGGTGATGGGTCTCTATCAGAGATATTGGTGATGGGTCTCTGTCTGATATATTGGTGATGGGTCTCTGTCAGAGATATTGGTGATGGGTCTCTGTCTGATATATTGGTGATGGGTCTCTGTCAGAGATATTGGTGATGGGTCTCTGACAGATATATTGGTGATGGGTCTCTATCAGAGATATTGGTGATGGGTCTCTGTCCGAGATATTGGTGATGGGTCTCTGTCTGTATATTGGTGATGTATCTCTGTCAGATATATTGGTGATGGGTCTCTGTCAGAGATATTGGTGATGGGTCTCTGACAGATATATTGGTGATGGGTCTCTATCAGAGATATTGGTGATGGGTCCTCTGTCAGAGATATTGGTGATGGGTCTCTGTCTGATATATTGGTGATGTATCTCTGTCAGAGATATGGTGATGTGTCTCTGTCAGAGATATTGGTGATGGGTCTCTGTCTGATATATTGGTGATGTATCTCTGTCAAGATATTGGTGAGGGCTTGCCAGAGATTTGGGTGATGGGTCTCTGCAGATATATTGGTGATGGGTCTCTGACAGATATATTGGTGATGGGTGCTTGTCAGAGATATTGGTGATGGGTCTCTGTCAGAGATATTGGTGATAGTCTCTGTCAGATATATTGGTGATGGGTCTCTGTCAGAGATATTGGTGATGGGTCTCTGTCAGAGATATTGGTGATGGGTCTCTGTCAGAGATATTGGTGATGGGTCTCTGTCTGATATATTGGTGAAGTATCTCTGTCAGAGATATTGGTGATGGGTCTCTATCAGAGATTGGTGATGGGTCTCTGTCCGAGATATTGGTGATGGGTCTCTGTCTGATATATTGGTGATGTATCTCGTCAGAGATATTGGTGATGGGTCTCTGTCAGAGATATTGGTGATGGGTCTCTGTCTGATATATTGGTGATGTATCTCTGTCAGAGATATTGGTGATGGGTCTCTGCCAGAGATATTGGTTGATGGTCTCTGACAGATAATTGGTGATGGGTCTCTGACAGATATATTGGGTGATGGGTCTCTGTCAGAGATATTGGTGATGGGTCTCTGTCAGAGATATTGGTGATGGGTCTCTGTCAGAGATATTGGTGATGGGTCTCTGTCAGATATTGGTGATGGGTCTCTGTCAGAGATATTGGTGATGGGTCTCTATCAGAGATATTGGTGATGGGTCTCTGTCAGAGATATTGGTGATGGGTCTCTGACAGAGATATTGGTGATGGGTCTCTGTCAGAGATATTGGTCATGGGTCTCTGTTAGAGACCCATCACCAATATCTCCCAGCACCCCCCATGACCACATAACCCAACCACAGAAGCGCCCCCCATGACCACATACCCCTAACCCCTCCTTATATAGAGTCTCTGTGGTTATGTGGTTATGTGGTCATGGGGGGTGCTGGGAGATATTGGTGATGGGTCTCTAACAGAGACCCATGACCAATATCTCTGACAGAGACCCATCACCAATATCTCTGTCAGAGACCCATCACCAATATCTCTGGCAGAGACCCATCACCAATATCTCTGACAGAGACCCATCACCAATATCTCTGACAGAGACCCATCACCAATATCTCTGTCAGAGACCCATCAATATCTCCCTGTACCCCACATGACCCCATAACCCTTCCTATACAGAGGCCCATGAAGGCCCCAGGGCCCAGTCCCACCATTAATCCCCCAGTAGGCCATATTGTTATAGGAAAAAAAGGGAAATTCTTCTCTTCCCTTCCCCAGACTCCAGTACAACCCTGGAGTTGTGTGTGTATATTGGAGTTGAGGTTTTTATAATGTACTGACCGTAACTGTAACTCTCTCTGACAACTGACACAGTGAATTCCTCTGACTGTAAACCACTTAAGTATTCTGTGTATGTGCCAACCGTGCTCATACCCCCGCTACTCGGGACTATGCATGCCTTCAAGGTATCGCTCCTGGGTCAGAAGTCTCCTCGGGCGGGGTCAAAGGCTGCTGAACCATTCTGAATGGGAGGAAGAGTGGGAGCGCATTGGTGCAAGCACAGCAGCAAAGGCAGCACCAACACAGTAACAGTTTTCAAACTTCCTAACTTTAGTAAAAGTTCAGAAACAAACCCATTAAAGTCAATGGGAGAAAATAGTTTGAAAAGTTCAGATTAAATACAAATAAAATTGCTATGGTAACTGGCTGTGGCACCTGGGAAATGGTCTGGGGAACATGTACATATCACCAAAACATGTTTAAACACTTCTCTCCCCCACGATCGGGCAATTTCCGGGTTTCCGAACACTACATTCGAGGGTTATGGCCAATTCGGGGGTTACCGAACAACACATTCGAAGTTTACCGAAAACCAAACATTACATTCGAGGGTTACCGAATTTGAACGATACATTCGAGGGTTACCGAATTTGAAGATACATTCGAGGGTTACCGAAAGTCGAACATTACATTCGAGGGTTACCGAATTCGAAGATACATTCGAGGGTTACCGAAAATCGAACAATATATTCGAGGGTTACCGAATTTGAAGATACATTCGAGGGTTACTGAAAATCGAACAATATATTCAAGGGTTACCGAATTCGAACGATACATTCGAGGGTTACTGAAAATCGAACAATACATTCGAGGGTTACCGAATTTGAAGATACATTCGAGGGTTACTGAAAATCGAACAATATATTCAAGGGTTACCGAATTTGAAGATACATTCGAGGGTTACGAAAATCAACAATAGATTGAGGGTTACCGAATTTGAAGATACATTCGAGGGTTACTGAAAATCGAACAATATATTCGAGGGCTACTGAATTCGAACAATACATTTGAGGGTTACCAAATGATACATTTGAGGATTATCGCCAAAACGGAACATTCAACGAATAACGCCAAAATGCCGCATTTGAGAATTGTGGCTGAAATTGAGGGTTAGTGAACAATACATAAATTCGATAATTATAGAATTTTTAAAATAATTATCGAAAAAATATGTTCGCAAGTTCGAAAAGCCAAACTAGTTCATAGTTCAGAAAGTTTGAATAGTTCGAGTTCGTCCAAAATATGAAAGTTCAGATTGAACTCGGGTTCGTTTCTAAGCACATCTGTACTATGCAGTTAAAAATAAAGGTCTATTAAAGTTGTGTGTAACTTTTAGTTCTTCAAATGAAATTTAAACCTATTCTGAAAAGAATAAAAGAATCATAATTTTGATTTAACATTATTTATTTGTTTACCTTATCACATAATGTTAAATATTCAATGTTCTCCCTTTAATGCATACATGCCACTATGGATTAAAGGAAAATCACAGCTATTGAAATGCCTTCTTTCTTTGAGCGGAACGCATTTCGCAGTTTGAGCTTAACATAAGCTACAAAAATGCTGGTTTTTCTTTTATCTGATCTGCAGAATTCCATATTATTGATGTTGTTATAATTGATTAAGATCTGGGTGAATGTTGCCTTGTGTCAAGAATGTCTATTATAGCGAGAGATGTAGGGTATCCCAAATACAATGGGAATTCAGGCTCTTATCTTCTTGATATTATTCAGCTATTTGGTTTCAAATTGGAATCTTCTCACTGTTTAAACTGTATATTAAATGTTTATTTTATCCTTAGTCTTCAAGGCTATTCAAAAAGATGGCACTTCAAATTATATTACAATTACGGACAGTAAGTACCCAAACATCTATACCAGCTTAATAAATAGCAATAATGAAGTCCCTTTTAACTATTATTTAAAGGGGGAAAAAAAGCCAAAAGAATGAATAACAGTTGTCTTGGCAACTTGTCTGTGTAACCTTTTGCTATAATCATAGAAGGCCAATATGAAAGCGTAATGCAAAAAATAGCAAAATGCTTTGCTGAAGGTAATTAGGGGAAAAAAAGTAATGTATTGAGGTTATTAGTTAATAAAATCTGAGCCTGTCTGCACATTTATACATTAGGATTTAGCACAGTAGATCACTGGTCCAGATACAGAGCTGCACATGCTCACTGAATTATATAGCCCCTCCCTCCTGTCATAGCTGTCAAGTAACTACTGGGTGACCTTCCTGTGACCTTTCAGTAACCAATTGAAGCTCACTAGGTGGGAGGGGCTCCAAAAACCAGGAAATGCAGATTGATAAATAATTTCTCCACAGTGTTGATCATTTCACAGGTGATAGGGTCAGCTATCTGATATTTAAGGATTATAGAATCCATCCAGGCTTATTTGAATTGTAGCTTTAGTTATCCTTTAAATAAAAGTGGTGGGGAGGAAGAATGAAACCTAGCAAACTGGATAGAACTCATCCTAGAAAATAATATATGACAGGAAAACCTGCAAAGATCTGGGGGTCAAGGGCCCTGAATATCAGGAAACATGTCTACGGACAGCCTGGGACTGTTTGATCAGTGAAAGTGCCTAACCAACACTTTTCCTACACAAAGGCTTCTGGAAGTGGAACAGAGGAGATACTACACCCAAGGAAGGGAGTGTTCTATTTCTATTCAAGGCAAACTCATTATGACAACAATGGGCAAAATATTTAAAGAAAGCTGATTGCCTTGCATTTTTTACCTTTCTCCAAAGAGATCACTAAAGGGACGATGATATAATTATTTTACTTTTGATGGTACAATGAATAATTTTACTTGTGATATTTTCAGTGATGTGCTGTAAATGAAATTAAAAGGAAGATCCTACATGGCTAGATCTGAAGTAAAGTTGTCCTTGGTTGGGTTCCAGTCTCTTTATTCATTAGAGATGTACGTTGATACACAAGTCATTGACGTGATAAATGAATGGGCTATATATAGTCTTTCTGTCGTAAACACTAGGATATATTTATAAAGTCTAGCGATGCCCTTGTAGAGATTAGTAGTTACAGGAGGGTGTCACGCTTTATGGCGGCTCTAATTTTAACCTTTCTGTCTATTCTGTAACGCCGTGTGTGTGTTGATTCACCTATTGAATGGATATGTCGCAGACATATACAATGCTGATTACCTCTTTGTTACATTCACCTGTGTCACAGGTGTAATAAATGCTGATTACTTCCCCCTTGATTTTGTTCACCTGTGCTCACAGATGTGATAAACACTTATTATCTATCTCTTGATAATAATTACCTGTGGCAGAGGAAACCAACGCCGATTACCTCTATCTTGATTGCCTTCACCTGTGTTCACTAATCTATTCAACACTAATTACCTCTCTCTTTATTACATTCTTCTGTGTTGCAGAAGTAATCAACACCAATTACCCCTCTCTTGATTAGATACAGCTGGTTGGAGGGTACTCTAACACTGGGTACACACTGTACCAATCTTTGTAAAGATTCTGTCTGCCAGGGAAGCCAACTGAGCCAACCGCGATAGCGGAAAATTTTCGAGCGGTAAAAACTGATATCAACGTTGAATATTTGTCGGCACCGAAAACGGTCATTTGGCGGTAAAGAAAAACTACCAATCCGGTCGTTACCGGCTTAACTTACCTGGTGTTTCTCTGACTGACACACAATTTAAGAATAAAACTCTGAAATGATAAATATAATAAAAATTCATGTCGTTTTAAGTTTTACATTTCTCTTTCATCACGATAAAAAAACGTTATTGCGCTCACAGAGCAGGTTTATTTGTTACCTTCCGAAATGTGTCCTTCCAAGCCAAATAAAACTTTCCCTTTCTAGTTTATTCCTGCGAAATGACTGATAATTGATCCACATTACTGCTGATTTCAGCGATGAGACACGCAGCTGTTATAGTGCTAGAGTGATTAAGCTGTTGAAGGCACCATGGATTGCTACCTTATTTTTCTGAAAGCTTTATGTTTTAAATAAATTATTGTGTGACAATCCTCTTTGTTTGTATGCGCAAATGTTGTGTTGGGGCAGGAGAAGTGGTAGGGGAAGTGGCTTCTCTGGTTCTAAAGTTATAGGCTTGTAAAATGACACCCAGTCAGGATAAAGAAGGGAGTGTGTGACAGTCACATGATGTGCTGGGTAAGAACTCCACTGCATCGGACTGAAAAACGCAGTGCTTTTGCGTCTGGTTCCACTTGTATGCTTGTCCGCGTTTGTCTGCATTAGCGTTTCAATTTACTACTGTGGGTAAAACGCATTAGTAGTGCATCGATGTCTACATTTGTCTGCATTTTTTCTGCATTTTTTAATTGAATCGTAAAATCGACAGAAACGGACACATGAGATTAATAAAGTTCATATTCAACACACATAGTGAGAACTGGATCCTGTGACTTAAAAAATAAAGTGTCATTGAAGAACAGAAAACAGAAGCGGATAGAAAGCAATGGTGTAACTACCTCCCCCACCACCCCCGCGACCACAGGGGGAGACCCAGACAGTAGTAGGACCTGCCCCAAGCCCAAAATCACTGCAGCGACCATCCGTTTTTAACTAATTGTGTGTATGAAGGAAACATACGTGCGATCAGCTGTTTAAAAGACCTGACCCGTACTTCCGGTTTGGTTCCAGAAGTACGGGTCCAGTCTTTTAAACAGCTGATTGTGGATTTCTGCAGCGATCGAGGAGGAGGGAATCAGGGGTCCGGCCTCCAATCTCTTGGGGGGTACGCCCCTGATAGAAAGGCACATAGTGGAGCTAAATGCTGTTCTAGCCCCCAACCCCCCGAATACTTTCCCCCTCTGCTCCTGAGTCAAGAAATCTTACCATGAAGTCCTCTGCCCCCCAATTCTCCCTCCCAGCTCTTCCAGGTGGTAATGGTGATATATCTCCACTGGAAAAAAAATTGCCATTTAGTTTTATTGAAGAACATTAGGTAAAGGAGCTGTGTCTTACCTTTGTTCTTCAATAAAACCTGCAGGAGCCGGGAGAGAAGGTAAGTCACTTACCCGATCGCTCGCTCCTCCACCGCGTAGTCTGGCAGGTTCTGATGGACTTTCAGGGAGATTCAATAAAAGTTGGGGCAAAATTAGCACCATTTTAAACAATAAGAACTTTTATTGAATGACCCCCTTTGTCTTCTATGCGCATGCACAATATTAATGTATAATAATATAATTCTGTGTTTGCTGACGACACAAAACTTTGTTGACCATTAAAAACTTCAGAGGATGTGCAATTGTTACAGGGGGATCTAGATAGATTATCACATTGGGCTGCTAAGTGGCAGATGAGATTCAATGTTGATAAATGTAAGGTGATGCATTTTGGACTTAAAAATCATTGTGGTGCTTATACTATAAATGGCGGTATTGATCTAAATAAGTTGGAGTTACCCAGGGATATTTCCGATTGCCACTTGGAGTCAGGAAATTTTCCCCCTTTCTAGCTGGTTTTTTACCTTCCTCTGGAATTAACAGTTAGGCAGGAAATGTGGTGGGTAGATTGGGCGGATTTAAGTAGGTCTTAAAATTACAGTAGTATACTTACTATACTATACTATAACTATTATATAAATATATGATTAGAAACTTATTAGGTAAAACACTAGTGTGGTAGGCAAATTACAGAGTATTATACCTGTCACATATTTTAGCTAAATATTTAGGTACACTAGGTTATGGATTCTTCAAATGGTGGTGCCGATTTTTTAAAATATACAACAGAATTCCCTGGCTTCCCTTGTAGTTGAGGAATGGCAGTAGTTATATTTAAAACTTTCGGAGCACACCATGAGAATCCCTGCACGGTGCATCATTATGAATTAGAACAACCGTCAGACTAGCGAAACGTCTTCAAAATTATCTACTGAATACAGCATAGATATACATGAACCTGATGATGAATATTACAGACATATAACCCATGACCTGATGGATGAATATTACAGATATACCCTAAACCTGGATGAATGATTTACAGAGATACCATGACCTGATGGATGAATTTTACAGATATACCATGCCTGGATGGATGAATATTACGATACTACCGTGACCTGGATGAAGGAATATTACAGATATACCTGACGCTGGATGGAGAATATTACAGATTTTATACCATGAACTGGATAAATGATAGTTTACAGATCATACCCTGACCTGATGACTGAATTTATAGATATCCCATGACCTGAATGGATGAATATTACAGATAGTACCGTGACCTGGAATGAATGAATTTTACAGAGAACCTGTGACCTGGATGGGATTACGATACCATTACTGAGATATATTACGAAACTTGACCGGAGAATTAATGGACCTGATTGATTACAAATATAAACCAGATGATGACACAGAACTGACCTGGATGAAATGAAGATTAAACAGATATACGATACCTGGTGTATGATATTACAGATATACCGTGGACCCTGGATGAATGAAATTACAGGATATACCGTTACCTGGAATGGAGGAATATTACAGAATACCACGGACTGGATGTATGAATATTAACGTATACGTGCCTGTGCATGTAAACATGACATGACTAATATATCCAGATATACACGTGACCTGGATGGATGATTATTACAGATAATAGCCGTGACCTGGGATGAATGAATATTAGCAGATATACCGTGAACATGGAATGAAGAATTATAACAGATATACCCGGACCATGGATAATAAAATGAACCGTGACCTATACAGAATTTCAGATACCTACCGTGGTGACATTACAGATATAGTTGACCTGAGAATGAATACTATCATCACGGATGATATACGATATACCGTGACCTGGATGAATTAATATTAACAGATATTACCGTGGAGCCTGGTTTGATCGTGCAGAGTGGGGGGTTGGGGACGCTGGATGTGCAACTAGTTCGAGATACCGTGACCTGGATGGAATGCGAATAATTACAGATATAGTTTACTGGACTGAAGCCATATTATACTCTGACCTCGTGATGAGTGATACCATTCCATAGAGGGGGGGGAATGAAACAGTACGCTCGCGTGCAGCTATTTATTGTGATGGAATATTACAGATATCCATGACCTGGAGGTGAATAATATTACAGAAACCTGACCTGGAGGGAATGATATTACCAGATTACACGTGCCTGGATGATAATGAATATACCGATATACCGTGCACCTGTGATGAAAGAATATTACATATTACACGTGACCTGGAGTGAATGAATTACAGATTATCCGTACCGGATGAAGAATATTACAGATATACGATGACCTGGATGAATATATTACAGATACCATACGTGATATATATATACTGACCTGGATGATGATTATATCCTGAACCTGAGATACTATTACAGATAACCTGGACCTGGATGGAAATATTAGATTACCTGAACTGATGAATGAATTACGATAGACCGTGACCTGGATGAATGATATATTACAGATATACGTACCGGATGGGATGAATATTACAGATGTATACCATGACCTGATAGAATGAAGATCTTACAGATATACCAGGACCTGGAGGAATGAATATTACAGTATAAACCTTACCTGGAGGATGAATATTACAATGATACCGACTGGATGGACTGAATATTCAGATATACCTGTTAACCTGGATGTAATGAATAATTACAAGATCATACCGTGCCTGGAGTACTAATATACCAGATACCCTGACCTTAAATACAGAATCTCGTAACGCCGGATGATGAATATACAGATATACCGTTACCTGGAGACGAAGTATTACAGACTATACCGTGACCGGAGATAATGAATATGTAACAGATATACAGTGCTTACCTGGATGATAATATACAGATATACCAGTGACCTGGATTGAATGAGTATTCTGATAGACCATGACCTGGATGAATGAATATTTACAGACTATACCTGACCTGGATGAAGTGTAATATTACAGTTAAAACCTTGTGAATATTACGTAACTGGACTGGATGAGAATATTACAGAATATTATCATGACCTGATGGATGGAATTAGTACAGATATACCATGACCTGGATGAAGAATAGTACGATATAAACCTACCTGGAATGATGAATATTAAGATATACCATGACACTGGATGTGGAATCTTACAGAGATACCAGACCTGATGAATGAATATTACGAAACGACTGATGAATGATCTCAATATCCGACCTGGAGTTCCGGATACATGACTCTTGATCAGATAAATGACCGATATGTAGAGACAGATATACCGAGACCTGGATGAAAATATTACAGATATACCTGATGTAAAAAGACGAATACCATGACATGAGATACTACGAAACGAAACCAACAACATTTCCCCCGAAAATTGTGTTTTGATGTTTGGTTTGGCTTTGAATAAAATAACTAACGTTTTTTGGAGTAGCTCGACACACACTTCACACACCACGCGTACTTCGTCTGGTCTAGGGGCATTATTGCTTAAATGTGCGGGTTATCGCTTTTTATAGCCTTTAATGATACAGGTTATCGATCTTAATTATGATCGTTATAAATTAACAATAAAGATCGGCAATAACACATTGTTGCTTACAATCCTTGAATACCATCAGTAGCACTACTGGCATAATGTCCCCAGGGCTTGAATGTTAGTTTATTAAACCATGGTGTTATAATATGTTCCCTAGGGGTGGGGCAAAAATTGCAGGTTATTGTATTTGAAATATTCCTTGTTAATATTTAGGGTAACACTGGTGGCAGCAAATTACAGGGTAATGGTATTGAAATATTCTGGTAATTGCTTCTGAGGTTCTCATTCATCCAGTCATGGTTATATCTTTGTATCCAATTAGATCAACGTTGACTTGAATTTATTCTTGAGACGTTTCGCTACTCCATCGACTGGATACCAATTCAGAATGACTTGTACAAGAATCTTTGGCATTAGTACCCGGAACAATTCCCAGTAGCACTATCACACGCCAGTGTTAAGGTGTGATTGGAGAGTGAGCTAAGAGTGCTATAGGAACGCCAGAGTAGGTGTCAAAACAGCCATTTGTACATGGCACATTTAATGTGGAAAATAAAACATATCCTATAACAGTGCCTATAACACCTCTTGAGCACTGAATCCAATCACGCTAACACTTGGCTGTGATATGCTAATGTGGGATTTTCCAGGGCAGCAAATTACAGGTATTTATTGAATATGGTCTGGTTCATTAGTTAGGTACACTAGGTGGCAGCAATTAACAGGATAGTCATGGAACACTATTCTGGTTAATATTTAGGTAAATAGGTGCATTAACAGGGATTATTTGAAATATTTTTGGTTCCTGTTGCCATATAATTCCAAAAAAACTTCTAAGCATATTGTGGCGTTAAGTAAGTAAATAGTAAGTCAATTTCATTTATTAAAACAGCTTTGTTTTTCTGTGCCTTTTCAATAAAACCATAATGTAATCCTTTGTTGTTACCATTTCAACAAAAACGCCACTGCACCTTTTGACCTTCTTGTTCCATCAGAAACAGTTAAATTGGCGTTCTAGGTTATATTGAGATAAGATATTCTTGTGGGTAATGTAATACAGAAAGGGGACAGTTTGTAGGGCCGACGTTCACAATCCGAAAGAGCTTGCAGAAAAAAAGCCTAAAACGGTTGTGTATTGTAACGAAGAGACGTTAAACGCTCCCTATTTGATGCACCAGAGTTACTGCACGCTGTACTTCCGATACTCTTCCCTTGATTAAACATTTACTTCAGGCCGTGTTCTGTAAATGGTCATTGTGTCTCCTATGGGCTGTTATGTCAAGTGACTCCTATGGGCGTTTGATGTCAATGGTGTGCCTCTATAGGGCGTGATGTCAATGGTGACTCCTACAGGGCTGAAGCTCATGGTGTCTATCTACGGGGTCGGTTGATGATGTCCCTGTGCTCCTACGGGGTGCTGTGATGTCCCATGGTGATTCCTACGGGGCCTGTGATGTCTCATGGTGACTCCTACGGGCAGTGGATGTCCCATGTGACTCTACGGCTTTATGTCCAGGGGATTATGGGGGCTGTGACTGAAATGGTGGACTCCTACAGGGCTGTTATGTAAATGGTACTCCTACGGGCTGTGATGTAAATGGTGACCGCTACTGGGCTGTGCGGACAATGGTGACCTCTTACGGGCTGTTATGTCAATTGTGACTCCTACGGGGCTGTAATGTCTAGGGTCTCCTATGGGGGCTGTGATTCCATGTTGACTCCTGACGAGGCTGTGTGTCCATGGTGACTCTACGGGGCTGTGGCATGGTGACCTGATGTGGCTGTGATGGTCCGTAGTGACTCTCACAGGGCTTTGAATGTCAAATGGTTTGTACTCCTACGGGGCTGTGATGTAAATGGGACTCTACGGGCTGTGATGTCAAGTGGTGAACTCCTAACGGGGCTGTGATGTCAGTTTGGTTCCTATGGGTTGTTGAGTCAATGGTGACTCCAGGGGGCTGGTGGTCAATGGTGACTCCTATGTGGGCTGTGATGTCAATGGTGACTCCTACGGGGCTGTGTGATTGTTGTGATGTCAATGTCTACGGGGCTGTGATGTCCAGTAGGGTCTCCTCATGGTGGTTGTGATGTGCAATGTGTGACTCCAAGGGGCTGTGATGTCATGGTGAACTTCCTATGGGCGTGATGTAGGTGATAAATAGTTAATTTCTACTGTTTCAAGCTAGCAAAATCATTTTCCATCTAAAAGCTATAATTTGCTTTGCTCCCTTTTAGAAAACAGGGGAGATACAAACATAACTGAATAAACTGATTGGATAATTCACTCTGAGGTCACGAGACTGATGTAGAGCAGTAACTGCAAGACGATGTCGTGTACGGAGGATTTTAATTGGCCAGTTTGCTCCATAATCACACACATGGGAATAGAAGAAGCTTCCTCTGTTCAATCAAACCACTTTCTAATGTATGTTATTATTGGGTCTTTGGGGATATTGCTGGGGGCTATAACTTTAAAACTTAACTTTATTATTATAAAGGTGCAATCTACACCCCACAAATGACAAGGGCATGGTTCACCCCCAAAAGCTATAACCCCCGAATCACTGGCCCATTGTTTAGTGATGTTGAACTCTGACACTGCCTAGCCAGCTGCCATAGGGTTCCCTGTAAACCCCCCCAAAGTCCCAAACTACCACCAGAAGGATAGCATGGCTCTGCTGCATCTGCTACCCGCGTATACGATGTTAGAATTTGCCATGCGCACTGCAGGCCCTTCGCCCCCTCCCCCCCACCCTCTCCCTCCGTTCTACTATCCCTCCCCTAGCTTCAATCCCCCTTATATGCTGCTCCCCCATGTCCCGCAGCCCCACCCGCATCTTTTTTTTTTTCAACAAGCTCCCAAACTCTTACTACCTCTCCACGTTCCTACGCTGCATGAATGACGGCAGCCGCGTCCGTGATTGGCTGCCGCTCAGACCATCACAGACGCGATGCCCGTTCCCACCTCCCCTCTGCTTGCATTCTCGCAAGCAAGGCCGCAGTGGCTGGGTGGAGGAATGAGGGGAGTAAAGTAAGAGTTTGGGGGGCTTTCTGAAAAAAATATTTGTGCGTTGGGGCTGGGGACAGGGAGCGCATATTAAAAAAATAATGTATTGGGGTGGACATACCCTTTAAAAAATAGTTTATAGACAGGGGCCGTCAGGGTTTTTGCTGACCTGAACCAAACTTTTGAATGGCGCCCGTGATCATATTCCATTACGCATGAGAAGCGACATTACCTGCGCATGAAAGTGGGTGTGTCCATTAAACAATTCTCCGACAGTCAATTAGCAATAATGTAAATGATAGAAACAGATATTACATCCCTTCCAAAAACCCTGTGCTCCCCACTACCCCATATCGCTCCTTTCAGGTTTTTGCCCTTGACTCTTACTCACCCAACAGCCAATCAGTAGAATGAATGCTAGGAACATAAGGAGGGGAGGAATGAACGGCCATTGAAGAAAATGAGTGGATGCCCTACCAACAAATAAAGCAAGTGGATGAAATTAAATCACAGATTTTTTTTCAAAATGAAAGACTTGTGATAATAACTTGGTATTTGCTAGAAAAAGAATTTTATTTAATAATAATATTTTTCATTGAACTGCCTAAGATAAAAGGGTAGGCCGCAGCTTAAAGGCAAACTAAAGCCTCAGACACAGAATCAGAAGACAGAGCACCTTGATATAAAATCTGGAATCTGTGTCCCTCAATTTGATGTGGGTGCTGGGAATTGACCAGGTACATTAAATTTACTAATGAGCAGCTGCAATGACATGAAATACAGATGTCCCAGAAACAAAACACGCCCCCCCCCCAAAAAAGGCTCCAAAACCCAGATACACACGCACAGAAATCTCACTACTATGCTCAATACGATGTAGAAGAGATTAGGGGTACAGAACCAGACACAACCCTGGAAGGTGCAATACACAAAAAGACCAAGGCCACCTAACACTCAAATAGGCCCATACGCCCCTTTCTAGTCAAACACCCCAAAAAGGCTCCCGGAGACACTGAAACATATCTCACTTTCACAGCAAATTGAAATTTCTGAGATTGGAAAAGACGACAGGCACCAAGCAAGGCCAAGCACCTGAAAGGTTCCCATAAGCTCACTGACATACAGAAAAGGCACTTTCCCCCCACACAAAGAACTCACATGTCACAGTCACAAACAGTATATACCTTGCACCTGCCACACAACACCAGTCACTTCCCTGACTGACAAGAGGGCCCACTATAGGCAGGCAGCAAGGAATATAACGAAGATAGTGCACTAGAGCGCCCCCCATGACCACATACCCCTAACCCCTCCTTATATAGAGTCTCTGTGGTTTGGGTTATGGGTCAGGGGGGTTGCTGGGAGATTATTGGTGATGGGTCTCTAAAGAGACCCAGACCAATATCTCTTACAAGACCACATCACCATATCTCTGTCAGAGACCCTACCAATATCTCTGGCAGAGACCCATCACCAATATCTTCTGATAGAGACCCATCACCAATATCTCTGACAGAGACCCATCACCAATATCCCTGATAGAGACCCATCACCAATATTCTGCGAGACCCATCACCAATCTTGACAGAGAACCCATCACCAATATACTCTGATAGAGACCCATCACCATATCTCTGCAGAGACCCCCTCACGAAATCCCCATCAGAGACCCATACACCAATATCGACAGAGACCCATCACCAATATCTCTGACGAGACCATCACACATATCTCTGACAGTAGACCCATCACCAATATCTGTCAGAGACCATCACCAATATATCTGTCAGAGACCCCATCACCAATATCTGGCAGGAAACTCACCAATATATCAGACCAAGACCCATCACCATATCTTGACAGAGGAACCCACACCAATATCTCGACAGATACTCACCAATATCGACAGAGACCCATCACCAAATATCGACAGAGACCCATCACCAATATATCTCTGATAGAGACCCCAGTCACCAAATCTCTGACAGAGACCCAGTCACAATAATCTGTCACGACCCATACCAATATCTCTGACAGAGATACATCACCAATATATCGACAGAGACCCATCACCAATATCTCTGACAGAGACCCATCACCAATTCTCTGACAGAGATACATCACCATATATCAGACAGAGACCCATCACCAATATCTCTGGACAGGATCACACCAATATATCCAGAGACCCATCACCAATATTCGACCAGAGGACCCTATCACCAATATCTCTGATAGAGACCCATCACAATATCTCTGACAGAGCCATCACTTCAGACCAACATCATATCAGACAGAGACCCATCAACCAATATCTCTGACAGAACCATCACCAATATTCTCTCTGACAGAGACCCATCACCATATATCTCTGACAGAGTAGGAGACCCATCACACAAATATCTGACAGAGACTCACCCATATCTCTGACAGAGACACCTCACAATACTTGACAGAGACCATCACCAATATCTGAAGAGACCCACACAATATCTCTGACAGAGACCCATCACCAATATTCGCAGAGACACTCAACAATACTCTCTGCAGCAAGAAACATCACAATATCTCTGACAGAGATACATCACCAATATATCAGACAGAGGACGAGACCCATCACCAATATCTCTGAGAGAACATCACCAATAATCAGACAGAGACCCATCAACAATATCCTGACAGAGAACATCACCAATTATCAGACAGAGACCCATCACCAATATCGACAGGAGACCCATCACCAATATCTTGATAGAGACCCATCACCAAATATCTCAGACAGGAAATCTACGCAAGTATATCAGAAGACCCATCACCAATATCTCTGAAGAGCCCATCACCAATATCTCTATGGGGCATCCCAATATATCGCAGAGACCCATCACCAATATCTCTGACAGAGACCCATCACCAATATCTCTGACAGAGAACCATCACCAATATATCGCAAGAGACCCATCACCAATATTCTGACAGAGGACCAATCACCAATATCTCTGATAGAGACCCATCACCAATATATCTGAAGAGACACCCATCACCAATATCTCTGACAGAGACACATCAACAATATATCCGACCGAGACCCATCACCAATATCTTGACAGAGACCCATTCACCAATATTCGACAGAGACCCATCACCAAACTACTCTGATAGAGACCCATCACCATATCTCTGACAGAGACCCATCACCAATATTCTGACAGAGATACATCACCAATATATAGACAGACAGAGACCCATCACCAATATCTCTGACAGAGACCCATCACCAATATCTCTGACAGAGATACATCACCAATATATCAGACAGAGACCCATCACCAATATCTCGGACAGAGACCCATCACCAATATCTCTGATAGAGACCATCACCAATATTCTATGAAGAGACATCCACCATACTCTGACAGAAGACCATCCCCAATATATCGGACAGAGATAACACCCAATATATCGACAGAGACCCATCCACACAATCTCTGACAGAGACCCATCACCAATATCTCTGAAGGGACCCATCACAATATCTCTGACAGAGACCCATCACCAATATTCGACCAGAGATACATCACCAATATATCAGACAGAGATACATCACCAAATATCCAGACCACCATATCTCGGCAGAGACCTCCCCAATATCTCTGACAGGATCCATCACCAATATCTCTGACAGAGACCCATCACCAATATCTCGACAAATAAACCATCACCAATACTCTGACAGAGACCCATCACCAATATCTCTGACAGAGACCATACACCGCAGATATCTCTGACAGAGACCCATCACCATATCTCTGATAGAGACCCATCACCAATATCTCTGACAGAGACCCATCACCAATATCTTGATAGAGAAAATCACATAGCTCATGACAGAGACCCATCACCAATTCTCTGATAGAGAACATCACCAATATCTCTGAAAGAACACACACCAATATCTCTGACAGAGACATCACAATCTCTGAAGAGCATCACAATATCTCGTGACAACACTCATCACCAATTCGACAGAGACCCATCACCAATATCTCTGAGTAGAGACCCATCACCAATATCTCTGAAGAGCAGACCCATCACCAATATCTCTGATAGAGATACATCACCAATATCTCTGACAGAGACCATCACCAATATCTCTGACAGAGATACATCACCAATATTCGACAGAGACCCAATCACCAATATCTCTTGAAGAGACCCATCACCAATATCTCTGACTAGAGACCCATCACCAATATCTCTGATAGAATACCATCACCAATATCTCTGACAGAGACCCATCAACAATATCTCGGACAGAGACCCATCACCATATCTCTGACAGAGACCCATCACCAAATCTCTGATAGAACACATCACCAATATCTCTGACAGAGACCCATCACCAATATCTCTGAAGAGATCATCACCATATATCTCATGACAGAGAACCACACCCATATCTCGAAGCATCACCAATATCTCTGATAGAGACCCATCACCAATATCTGACATAGACAGAGACCCATCACCAATATCTCTGACAGAGACCCCATCACCAATATCTGACAGAGACCCTCACCAATATCTTGACTAGAAGAGCCCATCACCAATATCTTGACAGAGACCCATCAACTAATATCTCTGACAGAGATCACACAATATTCAGACAGACCCATCACCAAATCTCGACAGAGGACCCATCACCAATGATCTCTGACAGAGACCCATCACCCCACTATCGTAGAGACCCATCACCAATATCTCTGACAGAGAACCCATCACCAATATCTGGATAGATACAATCACCAATATCTCTGACAAGACCCATCACCAAATATCTGACCAGAGACATCACCAATATTCGAAAAGATACACTCACCAATATCTCGACAGAGACCCATACCAATATCTCGGACAGAGACCCAATCACAATATCTCTGACAAGAGACCCATCACCACCAATATCCTTGACAGAGACCCATCACCCAATCTCTGACAGAGATACATCAACAATATATCAGACAGAGATACTCACCAATATATCGACAGACCCATCACAATATCTCGACAGAGACCATCACCCAATATCTCTGACAGAGACCCATCACCAAATCTCTGACAGAGAACCCATCACCAATATCTCGGACAAACCCATCACAATATCGCAAGAATCACAAATCTGACAGAAGACCCATCACCAATATCTCTGACAGAGACCCTCTACCAATATCTCTGATGAGACCCATCACCAATATCTCGACAGAGACCATCACAATATCTTGATGAGAACATCACCAATATCTCTGACAGAGACCCATCACCAAATCTCTGATAGAGATACCATCACAATATCTCTGACAGAGACACCATCACCAATATCTCTGACAGAGAACCCACACCAATATCCTGAAGAGACCATCACCAATATCTCTGAGACAGAAGGAGACCCCTCACAATATCTCGAGATCAGAGATACATCACCAAAATCTCTGACAGAGACCCATCACCAATATCTCTGATAAGACCATCACCAATATCTGACAGAGACCCATCACCAATATCTTCGATAGAGACTCACCAATATCTCTGACAGGAACCATCCCAATATCTCAAAGAGACACCAATATTTCAGCAGAGGACCCATCACCAATATCTCTTATAGAGACCCATCAACAATATCTCTGAAGGACACCATTTCACCCAATCAACTCTCTGATAGAGATACATCACCAATATCTCTGACAGAGACACCATCACCAATATCTCGGACAGAGACCACCAATCAACAATAATCTTGACAGAGACCCATCACCAAATCTCTGATAGGACCCACACAATATCTCTGACAGAGACCCATCACCAATATCTCTGATAGAGATACATCCAACAATATCTCTGGACAGAGGGACCCATCACCAATATCTCTGATAGAGAACATCACCAATATTCACAGAGACCATCACAATATCTCTGATCGAGAAACCATCACCAATATTCTGACAGAGACCCATCACCACCATATCTCGGAGAGATACATCAAATATACTCGACAGAGACCCATCACCAATATCTCTGCTGAAGAGACCATCACCCAATATCTCTGACAAGAGACCCATCACCAATATCTCTGATAGAATAATCACCACTATCTCTGACAGAGGACCCATCACCAATATCTCCTGATAGAGATACATCACCAAATCTCTGACGGAGGACCCATCACCAATATCTCTGAGAGAGATACATCACCAATATCTCTGACAGAGACCCCCAATCCGAAGAATACATCACCAATATCTCTGAAGAAGACCACATCCAAATATCTCTGACAGAGACCCACACATATCTCTGACAGAGACCCATCACCAATATATCAGACAGAGACCCATCACCAATATCTCTGATAGGACCCATCACCAAATCTCGACAGAGACCCCACCAATATCTCTGATAGAGATACATCACCAATATCTCTGACAGAGACCCATCACCAATATCTCTGATAGAGATACATCACCAATATCTCTGACAGAGACCCATCACCAATATCTCTGACAGAGACCATCACCATAATCTCTGCAGAGATACATCATCCAGAGACCTCATCACACAAATCCTTCTGACAGCCGACCCATCACCAAATATCAGACAGAGACCCATCACCAATATCTCTGATAGGACCATCACCAATATCTCTGATAGAGACCCATCACCAATATCTCTGACAGAGATACATCACCAATATATCAGACAGAGACCCATCACCAATATCTCTGACAGAGATACATCACCAATATATCAGACAGAGACCCATCACCAATATCTCTGATAGAGACCCATCACCAATATCTCTGATAGAGACCCATCACCAATATATCTGATAGACCATCACCAATTCTCTGATAGAGACCATCACCCAATACTTGACAGAGCCCATACCAATATCTCTGATAGAGAACATCAACCAATATATCAGACAGAGACCCATCACCAATATCTTGACCAGAGATACATCACCAATATATCAGACAGGACCCATCACAATATCTCTGACAGAGATACATCACCAATATATCAGACAGAGACCCATCACCAATATCTCTGATAGAGACCCATCACCCAATATCTCTGATAGAGACCCATCACCAATATCTCTGATAGAGATACATCACCAATATCTCTGACAGAGACCCTACCAAATATCTCTGATAGAGAACCATCACAAATCTTGATAGAGACCCATCACCAATATCTCTGATAGAGACCCATCACCAATATCTCTGATAGAGACCCATCACCAATATCTCTGATAGAGACCCATCACCAATATCTTGACAGAGAACCATCACCAATATCTCTGATAGAGACCCATCACCAATATCTCTGTCAGAGACCCATCACCAATATCTCTGATAGAGACCCATCACCAATATCTCTGTCAGAGACCCATCAATATCTCCCTGTACCCCACATGACCCCATAAACCCTTCCTATAAGAGGGCCAATGAAGGCCCCAGGGCCCAGTCCCACCATTAATACCCCAGTAGGCCATATTGTTATAGGAAAAAAAGGGAAATTCTTCTCTTCCCTTCCCCAGACTCCAGTACAACCTGGAGTTGTGTGTGTATATTGGAGTTGAGGTTTTTATAATGTACTGACCGTAACTGTAACGCTCTCTGACAACTGACACAGTGAATTCCTGACGTGTAAACCACTTAAGTATTCTGTGTATGTGCCAAAGTGCTCATTACCCCGCTATCGGGACTATGCATGCCTTCAAGGTATAGCTTGGGTCAGAAGTCTCCTTGGGCGGGGTTCCAAGGCTGGAACCGTTTGAAGGGGAGAAGAGTGGGAGCGATTGGTGCAAGCAACAGCAGCAAAGGCAGCCACCAACACAGTTACAGTTTTCAAAAACTCCTAACTTTAGTAAAAGTTCAGAAACAAAACCCATTAAAGTCAATGGGAGAAATAGGTTGAAAAGTTCAGATTAAATACAAATAAAATTGCTTATGGTAACTGGATGTGGCACCTGGGGAAATGGTACTGGGGAACATGTACATATCACCAAAACAAGTTTTATAAACACTTCTCCCCACGAATCGGGCCAATTTCCGGGTTTCCGAACACTTACATTCGAGGGTTATGGCCAATTCGGGGGTTACGCGAACAAACACATCTGAGTTTACCGAAAACCAAACATTACATTCGAGGGTATACGAATTTGAACGATACATTCGAGGTTACCGAATTTGAAGATTTACATTCGAGGGTTACGAGAAGTCGAACATTACTTCGAGGGGTTACCGAATTCGAAGAATACATCGAGGGTTACCGAAAAATCGAACACTATATCGAGGGTTACCGAATTTGAAGATACATTCGAGGGTTACCGAAAGTCGAACATTACATTAAGGGTTACGAATTCGAACGATACATTCGAGGGTTACTGAAAATCGAACCAAATACATTTCAAAGGGGTTACCGAATTTGAAGATACATTCGAGGGTTACTGAAAATCGAACAATATATTCAAGGGTACCGAATTTGAAGATACATTCGAGGGTTATGAAAATCGAACAATACATTCAAGGGTTACCGAATTTGAAGATACATTCGGAGGGTTACTGAAAATCGAACAAATACATTCAAGGGTTACCGAATTTGAAGAACATTCGAGGGTTACTGAAAAATCGAACAATATATCGAGGGTTACCGAATTTGAAGATACATCGAGGGTTACGAAATAGAACAATATATTCGAGGGTTACGAATTCGAACGATACATTCGAGGGTTACTGAAAATCGAACAATATATCGAGGGTTACCGAATTTGAAGATCATTCGAGGGTTACTGAAAATCGAACAATACATTCAAGGGTTACCGAATTTGAAGATACATTCGAGGGTTACTGAAAATCGAACAATATACGAGGGCTACTGAATTCGAACAATACATTGAGGTGTACCAAATGATACATTTGAGGATTATCGCCAAAACGGAACAATTCAACGAATAACGCCCAAAATGCCGCATTTGAGAATTGTGGCTGAAATTGAGGGGGTTAGTGAACAATACATAAATTCGATAATTATAGAATTTTTAAAATAATTATCGAAAAAAAATATGTTCGCAAGTTCGAAAAGCCAAAACTGTTCATGTTCAGAAAGTTTGAATAGTTCGAGTTCGTCCAAAATATGAAAGTTCAGATTGAACTCGGTTCGTTTCTAAGCACATCTGTACTATGCAGTTAAAAATAAAGGTCTATTAAAGTTGTGTGTAACTTTAGTTCTTCAAATGAAATTTTAAACCTATTCTGAAAAGAATAAAAGAATCATAATTTGTATTTAACATTTATTATTGTTACCTTATCACATATTATGTTAAATATTCAATGTTCTCCTCTTAATGCATACATGCCACTATGGATATAAAGGAAAATCACAGTATTGAAATGCCTTCTTTCTTTGAGCGGAACGCATTTCGCAGTTTGAGCTTAACATAAGCTACAAAAATGCTGGTTTTTCTTTTATCTGATCTGCAGAAATCCTATATTATATGAGTTGTTATAATTGATTAAGATCTGGTGAATGTTGCCTTGTGTCAAGAATGTCTATTATAGCGAGAGATGTAGGGTATCCCAAATACAATGGGAATTCAGGCTCTTATCTCTTGATATTATTCAGCTATTTGGTTTCAAATTGGAATTTCTCACTGTTTAAACTGTATAGTAAATGTTTTTATCCTTAGTCTCAAGGCTATTCAAAAAGATGGGCACTTCAAATTATATTACAATTACGGACAGTAAGTACCCAAACTTATACCAGCTAATAAATAGCAATAATGAAGTCCCTTTTAACTATATTTAAAGGGGGAAAAAAAGCCAAAAAGAATGAATAACAGTTGTTTGGCAACTTGTCTGTGTAACCCTTTGCTATAATCATAGAGAAGGCCAATATGAAAGCGTAATGCAAAAAAAATAGCAAAATGCTTTGCTGAAGGTAATTAGGGAAAAAAAGTAATGTATTGAGGTTATTAGTTAATAAAATCTGAGCCTGTCTGCACATTTATACATTAGGATTTAGCACAGTAGAATCACTGTCCAGATACAGAGCTGCACATGCTCACTGGATTATATAGCCCCTCCCTCCTGTGCAAGAGGTCAAGTAACTACTGGGTGACCTTCCTGTGACCTTTCAGTAACCAATTGAAGCTCATAGTGGGAGGGGCTCAAAAAAAACAGGAAATGCAGATTGATAAATAATTTCTCACAGTGTTGATCATTTCACAAGGTGATAGGGTCAGCTATCTGATATTTAAGGATAGAATCCATCCAGGCTTATTTGAATTGTAGCTTTAGTTATCCTTTAAATAAAAGTGGTGGGGAGGGAGAGAATGAAACCTAGCAAACTGGATAGAACTCATCCTAGAAAATAATATATGACAGGAAAACCTGCAAAGATCTGGGGGTCAAGGGCCCTGAATATCAGGAACAGTCTACGGACAGCTTGGGACTGTTTGATCAGTGAAAGTGCCTAACCAACACTTTTCCTACACAAAGCTTCTGGAAGTGGAAAACGAGGAGAGATACTACACCCCCAGGAAGGGGAGTGTTCTATTCTATTCAAGGAAACTCATTATGACAACAATGGGCAAAATATTTAAGAAAGCTGATTGCCTTGCATTTTTTACCTTTCTCCAAAGAGATCACTAAAGGGACGATGATATAATTATTTTACTTTTGATGGTACAATGAATAATTTTACTTGTGATATTTTCAGTGATGTGCTGTAAATGAAATTAAAAGGAAGATCCTACATGGCTAGATCTGAAGTAACTTGTCCCTTGGTTGTGCATTTTGGACTTAAAAATCATTGTGGTGCTTATACTATAAATGGCCCTGTGTTAAGTGAATCCCTGTTGGAAAGGGATCTTGGAGTTTTGGTGGATAACAAACTTAAAGGTAGCAAGCAGTGCCAGGCGGCAACAGCCAGAGCCAGCATGGTATTGTCTTGTATAAAGAGAGGTATGGATTCAAGGGAGGAAAATGTTATTCTCCCTGTTTACAAAGCATTGGTAAGGCCTCATTTGGAATATGCAGTGCAATTTTGGAATCCTGTGTACAAAAAGGACATCTTTGAAATGGAAAGGGTTCAGAGAAGGGCAACTAAATTAATAAGGGGATTGGGGGAGCTTGAATATGAAGAGAGACTGGAAAAGTTACAATTATGTACGCTGGAGTAAGTAAAGGCGCTTGCGTGGGGATATGATACTGGTATAAATACATTAACGGGCCATACAATAAACTATATGGGGCATTGTTCACCAATAGAACATGTCAGAGGACACACACTGACATCCCTTAAGACTTGAAGAAAAAAGGTTTAGGCTTCAAGTTGGGAAAGGGTTTTTCACTGTGAGAACGGTAAAGCTATGGAACTGTCTTCCAGTGGATGTTGTTATGGCAGGTTCATTGGTCAGTTTAATAAAAAGCTGGATGAGTTTCTGCAAACAAGGAATGTTACAAGTTACTGGTATTGATACATAAAGTAGAGTTGGGAAAGGGTTGTCACGTGAGAATGGTAAAGCTATGGAACTGTCTTCCAGTGGATGTGTATGGCAGGTTCATTGGTCAGTTTAATAAAAAGCTGGAGAGGTTCTGCAAACAAGGAATGTTACAAGTTACTGGTATTGATACATAAAGTAGAGTTGATCCAGGGAAATTTCCGATTGCCAGGAAGGAATTTTTTCCCCTTCATAAATTTGTGGTTTTTTTTGCCTTCCTCTGGATCAACAGTTAGCAGGAAATGAGGGATATTGCTAGATGGGGTGGACTGGATGGACGTATGTCTTTATTCAACCTCAAATACTATACTAATAATATAACTTATATAAAGATATTATCTTTAATATAAGATTACTGGTCAGTGAAATGTTTACATTTATTATTTTTATTATTCCGCTTCATATTCCATTGATTTTTGTATATAAACAGACTGAATGCTTGATATGCAGAATTAAAATGAAATAATCTCCATAGATTTCACTGTACAAGGCCCAAAGTGACCAATTAATCATGAAGAAACTGCCTTGTGTTTGACATGAGTTGCTATTTTGAGCTAAGCATCTTTCGAACGCTGAATTGTTAAATTGCTTACTTAGTAAGATAAGAGATAACGGACGTTAATAGTTCAATGTAACAGCGAATTAATATAATGTCCCTTTATTGTGCAAAAAAGAGATGGAAAGATGATTGTGTTGTTCTGTAACCAAGACATTGGTCAACCCAATGCATTTGAATCTCACTAGACACTGTCTAACCGAACAAAGGCCAACATGCTGATATTTTAAAGGGTAAACAATATGGTAAAGCCTTAAATTCACTGCCAATTTCTATGCTGAACTCTGGACTACAAGGGCAAATAGTGGGCATCATGTTAAACAGCTTTAAGCAAACCAAGTTTTTGTTGGAATACGGAACCTTTTGATGAAATGTTAGATTCATAACATAATGTTGTTCCATGGTTTCATGATAATTACTGGTACTGTATGGGGCATGTACTTGAAGAAACTTGCATTTCCAGCAGGTTGGGTGGAGAAGGTCTACATGGACATTGGTAGATAGGAAGGGAGGATCATACCACCCTCTTCAAACAATAGAGAAATTAAAAATCTTCCATCACGATTATTGTAAATATGGGAATTCTGTTCCAGTTATAAACAAGTCTAGATTGCTTATTTACAGTTGGGCACCCAAGGGAAATAAGATTGTAACAGAATCCATTTCCGAGCAAAGGGCGTTGGCAAAAGACTCTATTTATAGAAGGCAGATACGATGCATTAGTAACACAAAGCAAATTTCATGTTGAATTTATCCATGTTTCATTCTGACTTCTAACGGCAGAACAGCAATTAGAGGTAATGGGTGATTTATGGGATGTTAATAACATTTTTATAGCATCCCAGTAGATGGTTGCAGTTTCTTCCGATTTGCAATGTCCCCTGGCGTAGTGCACAAAAAAAATGGCTAATAACATGTGGGTAACACTTTCTACCAACCATTCCTCTCTGCAGCAAAAATGATTTCCAGTGTATGAATGGCAAATGGCTTATTAATCCCTCGTATGATACCAAATCTATACACCCCCTGGTCAAGTTATGTGCTCAGCAAACGAACAAAACTTTGCACAAAAGTGCAAATACCCAGAACCTGTAGCTGATTACGGCAGGACAGTGTTATAGCATGGCAAAAGAAATGCTCAACCGAAACCTTCAGTTGACTACAAGATTCAGCCACAAATAAAGTCCTTCAGATTAAACCAGTTCCAAGCGCATAACTGCAGGGGCCTGCCCCCCCCCCAAAAAAAATAAATTGGAGTCCGTGCCCCATGACACACCCCTTACTACATGAGGCTCCATGATAAGCTTATGCAGTAAAGATACGCACGATCAGCTGTTTAAAGGACTGGAACCAAACCAGCAGAAGTTTGAGTCTTTTAAACAGCTGACCGAGTGTATCTATCTTTATAAGCGCAATTAGCTGTGTAAAAATGGCTGAGCGTTTGGAAAGAGGCTCATGGGCCCTCTTACACCTCCTCTGTCATGGGCTCTAAAGTTATGCCACTGACCAGTTCCAACTATGTGTGTTGTATTTTGATCCCTTTCAATCACATGCGTGTATGACATTTGGTCTGTTTGTGTCCATTCCAGTCCATTTTGCAATCAATTCAAGCCTATGGGAACGCAGAAAAATAAAAAGCGGCAATGCGATACTATGAATTTTTACCCACATCAGTAAACAGGAAATGCGGACTAACATGGACAAGTGGAACAAAAGTGCATGTGTACTGTAGGACCGAGCCCATTTGCCCCTCTACTCTCCATCTTTTGTGCATCTGTTCTGCCATTTTGTTTTTTTAACCTTTTCACACCTGATGACGGTCCCAGGTGGACTGAAACGCGTTGTTTTGATCCCAATAAACTTTGTTTTTGTTATATGTAAAATCCAGTTGAGTGCTCCGTATTTTCATTTCTAAATACTTATCCAGCTATCCGGAGGAACACCCTGGTTGAAGGGAGTGCAGTCAACTTCCTTTACTTATACAAAACAAAATATATGACTCCATAAAAATAAAATCATATGTCTTTGTTGTCTGTGTATTTAGATCAGTTTACATTGACTTTATCCTTTAGTTAATTTGCGAGATTGTAGGTTTTTATGGTAAAAGTAACCTGGAAGCTGCAATTAAAAGTCGCATATTCACTAAATTCTCAGTATTCACACAATGCATGAAACTCTGCTGACATCACATCTAAAATAGAACGTACAGTTTACATTGTGAATAATTAGGGGGGGTATAGATGAAAGTAACTCAGTGTTCAAAAACTAGCTGTACGTGATAATAGACGGCCTTGGAAATAAATAGCGCTCAGATTAGAATGAGAAAGGAAAGAATGGTTTTATTGTATAACTTGTTCACATTTTCCTGTATTTGTTAATAATACCTACGGCCTGTTGTTGGTATAACTTGTGCGTATACACTTACAGGGTTATTCAATAAAAGTTCTTATCGTTTAAAATGGTGTAATTTTGCCCCAACCAATCAGATGAAAGCTTACAAATGTAAATAAGATCTGATTTGCTGGGGCAAAATTAGCACATATTTGTATGTACTCTATTCTGTATAAAAAGGTACCTTAGATACAGCAAATCCCACTACTCAAATCATTATTTGAAATCACAGCATTACAGGAAAAAAGACCTGTCACTCAAAAGCAGAGAAATCATAATAGGTTCCCCATCTCTGACCTCCTATGGGTTCTTTGCTGTGGCAACAGCCAGAGCCAGCATGGTATTGTCTTGTATAAAGAGAGGTATGGATTCAAGGGAGGAAAATGTTATTCTCCCTGTTTACAAAGCATTGGTAAGGCCTCATTTGGAATATGCAGTGCAATTTTGGAATCCTGTGTACAAAAAGGACATCTTTGAAATGGAAAGGGTTCAGAGAAGGGCAACTAAATTAATAAGGGGATTGGGGGAGCTTGAATATGAAGAGAGACTGGAAAAGTTACAATTATGTACGCTGGAGTAAAGGCGCTTGCGTGGGGATATGATTACTGTGTATAAATACATTAACGGGCCATACAATAAACTATATGGGGCATTGTTCACCAATAGAACATGTCAGAGGACACACACTGACATCCCTTAAGACTTGAAGAAAAAAGGTTTAGGCTTCAAGTTGGGAAAGGGTTTTTCACTGTGAGAACGGTAAAGCTATGGAACTGTCTTCCAGTGGATGTTGTTATGGCAGGTTCAATTGGTCAGTTTAATAAAAAGCTGGATGAGTTCTGCAAACAAGGAAGTTACAAGTTACTGGTATTGATACATAAAGTAGAGTGGAAAGGGTTTGTCACAGTGAGAATGGTAAAGCTATGGAACTGTCTTCCAGTGGATGTTGTATGGCAGGTTCATGGTCAGTTTAATAAACAAGCTGATGAGTTTCTGCAAACAAGGAATGTTACAAGTTACTGGTATTGATACATAAAGTAGAGTTGATCCAGGGAAATTTCCGATTGCCAGGAAGGAATTTTTTCCCCCTTCATAAATTTGGTGGTTTTTTTTGCCTTCCTCTGGATCAACAGTTAGGCAGGAAATGAGGATATTGCTAGATGGGTTGGACTGGATGGACGTATGTCTTTATTCAACCTCAAATACTATACTAATAATATAATCTTATATTAAAGATATTATCTTTAATATAAGATTACTGGTCAGTGAAATGTTTACATTTATTATTTTTATTATTCCGCTTCATATTTCCATTGATTTTTGTATAAACAGACTGAATGCTTGATATGCAGAATTAAAATGAAATAATCTCCATAGATTTCACTGTAACTAGGCCCAAAGTGACCAATTAATCATGAAGAAACTGCCTTGTGTTTGACTGAGTTGCTATTTTGAGCTAAGCATCTTTCGAACGCTGAATTGTTAAATTGCTTACTTAGTAAGATAAGAGATAACGGACTTCTTAATAGTTCAATGTAACAGCGAATTAATAATAATGTCCCTTTATTGTGCAAAAAGCAGATGGAAAGATGATGTGTTTGTTCTGTAACCAAGACACTTGGTCAACCCAATGCATTTGAATCTCACTAGACACGTCTAACCGATAACAAGGCCAACATGCTGATATTTTAAAGGGTAAACAATATGGTAAAGCCTTAAATTCACTGCCAATTCATTGCTGAACTTGGACACAAGGGCAAATAGTGGGCATCATGTTAAACAGCCTTTAAGCAAACCAAGTTTTTGTTGGAATACGGAACCTTTTGATGAAATGTTATGATTCATAACATAATGTTTTGTTCTGTAACCAAGACACTTGGTCAACCCAATGCATTTGAATCTCACTAGACACGTCTAACCGATAACAAGGCCAACATGCTGATATTTTAAAGGGTAAACAATATGGTAAAGCCTTAAATTCACTGCCAATTTCTATGCTGAACTCTGGACTACAAGGGCAAATAGTGGGCATCATGTTAAACAGCCTTTAAGCAAACCAAGTTTTTGTTGGAATACGGAACCTTTTGATGAAATGTTATGATTCATAACATAATGTTGTTCCATGGTTTCATGATAATTTACTGGTACTGTATGGGGCATGTACTTGAAGAAACTTGCATTTCCAGCAGGTTGGGTGGAGAAGGTCTACATGGACATCGGTAGATAGGAAGGGAGGATCATACCACCCTCTTCAAACAATAGAGAAATTAAAAATCTTCCATCACGATTATTGTAAATATGGGAATTCTGTTCCTAGTTATAAACAAGTCTAGATTGCTCTATTTACAGTTGGGCACCCACGTGGAAATAAGATGTAACAGAATCCATTTCCGAGCAAAGGGCGTTGGCAAAAGACTCTATTTATAGAAGGCAGATACGATGCATTAGTAACACAAAGCAAATTTCATGTTGAATTTATCCATTGTTTCATTCTGACTTCTAAACGGCAGAACAGCAATTAGAGGTAATGGGTGATTTATGGGATGTTAATAACATTTTTATAGCATCCCAGTAGATGTTTTGCAGTTTCTTCCGATTTGCAATGTCCCCTGGCGTAGTGCACAAAAAAATGGCTAATAACATGTGGGTAACACTTTCTACCAACCATTCCTCTCTGCAGCAAAAATGATTTCCAGTGTATGAATGGCAAATGGCTTATTAATCCCTCGTATTGATACCAAATCTTATACACCCCCTGGTCAAGTTATGTGCTCAGCAAACGAACAAAACTTTGCACAAAAGTGCAAATACCCAGAACCTGTAGCTGATTACGGCAGGACAGTGTTATAGCATGGCTAAAAGAAATGCTCAACCTGGAAACCTTCAGTTGACTACAAGATTCAGCCACAAATAAAGTCCTTCAGATTAAACCAGTTCCAAGCGCATAACTGCAGGGGCCTGCCCCCCCCCCCCCCAAAAAAATAAATTGGAGTCCGTGCCCCTGACACACCCCTTCACTGAGGCTCCATGATAAGCTTATGCAGTAAAGATACGCACGATCAGCTGTTTAAAGGACTGGAACCAAACCAGCAGAAGTTTGAGTCTTTTAAACAGCTGACCGAGTGTATCTTTACTTTATAAGCGCAATTAGCTGTGTAAAAATGGCTGAGCGTTTGGAAAGAGGCTCATGGGCCCTCTTACACCTCCTCTGTCATGGGCTCTAAAGTTATGCCACTGACCAGTTCCAACTATGTGTGTTGTATTTTGATCCCTTTCAATCACATGCGTGTATGACATTTGGTCTGTTTGTGTCCATTCCAGTCCATTTTGCAATTCAATTCAAGCCTATGGGAACGCAGAAAAATAAAAAGCGGCAATGCGATACTAATGATTTTTACCCACATCAGTAAACAGGAAATGCGGACTAACATGGACAAGTGGACACAAAAGTGCACTGATACTGTAGGACCGAGCCCATTTGCCCCTCTACTCTCCATCTTTTTGTGCATCTGTTCTGCCATTTTGTTTTTATACCTTTTCACACCTGATGACGGTCCCAGGTGGACTGAAACGCGTTGTTTTGATCCCAATAAACTTTGTTTTTGTTATTATGTAAAATCCAGTTGAGTGCTCCGTATTTTCTAAATACTTATCCAGCTATCCCGGAGTAAACACCCTGGTTGATGAAGCGGAGTGCAGTCAACTTCCTTTTACTTATACAAAACAAAATATATGACTCCATAAAAATAAAATCATTTATGTCTTTGTTGTCTGTGTATTTAGATCAGTTTACATTGACTTTATCCTTTAGTTAATTTTGCGAGATTGTAGGTTTTTTATGGTAAAAGTAACCTGGAAGCTGCAATTAAAAGTCGCATATTCACTAAATTCTCAGTATTCACACAATGCATGAAACTCTGCCTGACATCACATCTAAAATAGCAACGTACAGTTTACATTGTGAATAATATAGGGGGGTATAGATGAAAGTAACTCAGTGTTCTTAAAAACTAGCTGTACGTGATAATAGACGGCCTTGGAAATAAATAGCGCTCAGATTAGAATGAGAAAGGAAAGAATGGTTTTATTGTTATTACTTGTTCACATTTTCCTGTATTTGTTAATAATACCTACGGCCTGTTGTTGGTATAACTTGTGCGTATACACTTACAGGGTTATTCAATAAAAGTTCTTATCGTTTAAAATGGTGCTAATTTTGCCCCAACCAATCAGATGAAAGCTTACAAATGTTAAATAAGATCTGATTGGCTGGGGCAAAATTAGCACATATTTTGTATGTACTCTATTCTGTATAAAAGGGTACCTTTAGATACAGCAAGATCCCACTACTCAAATCATTATTTGAAATCACAGCATTTACAGGAAAAGACCTGTCACTCCAAAAGCAGAAATCATAATAGGTTCCCCATCTCTGACCTCCTACTGGGTTCTTTGGCTGCCTGCCAGCACACTTTCTGCAACATTTAAGGGAATCAGCTGAGAAAAGAAGACAGGGGGAGGGAGGGGAGATGTCTACGGTGAGGCTGTGCAGAACTTTTAAGTGTCACAGACACTACAAGAAGGCAGTGAGTAAGGGAGGGTGGGGGCAATTAGGAGCACTCATTAAACATTAATAATTTAATGACAAAGCAATCACAGAAGTACCAACATTTTACTTCTGTTGTTTGAATGCAAAAGAGGAACCCTAGTTCCAGGTATCGGTTTAGTATACATATCTCACAAATAAAGCATATCGAAAATAAAACTAATAGCTCTAAGTAATGGACTTATAAGGTAGAACAAGGCACCATGACAGAGAGACAACTAAATACTAGGGATGGCCGGTTCGCGGATACGAACCCGGATCCGCCACAGATTTATCCCGTTCGCGAACGGCGGATTTTTCCGGATTTCCCGCCTTCCGAACCGCGGATTTCTCGTATTTTCGAGGATATTTTTCATTTTAATGGGTCCGCTCGTGGATTTTCGAATTTTCTATTTTTTTCGAAAATTCACGGATCCTCGATCAGACCGGATTTTGCGAAGTTCGGACATCTCTACTAAATACACATGTAATGTTTTCTGTTTCCTATTTGGGGACATTAGATCAGGTTTCCATATCCTTATAGATCAAATGTTCAGCATGTAGACACATTAAAGACCAATATTATCACCTACAAAAATGATTGTTACATTACAAAGCCTTAACAAATATAGAACATTTACATACAATGGACAAACAATAACAGACGTTATCTGATAACTGTTGAGCCTTAATTATTTATACCTAAGGAACATTTTGGGACACGTTTGGTAAATGTAAAGGGCAATTACATCATCTTATCTGTAAGGATGCAAGACAGCAACTAACATAAATAAGGTTTGCAGTCATATTGAAGTTGATTGGCTTTGCTCTAGTGTGAAGCCTCAAGGCTAGAAACGGGGAGTTATCAAAGTAGGAAATTTATTTATGGAATTAAACACGTCAGCTTAATTTTTGCACGAACCTAAAAAAAGGCAAATGGGCAGTAATAGTTCCGACGATCAGTGCACATGAATCATTTTCAACCAGGGAAAGTCTAGTGTCTAAGTCAATTAGACATCTACTGCTTCACAATGTAGATTTTCCTATGATGTTTGGTGATGTAGAAAACATCCTACTGATTATTGAACAGAATCAATCAGTGGGAATTCGAAAGGTCACATGGCAGACATTGAGTTGAATTGGAATGACAATGAACAGGCAACAAGGATTAAACAAATGGAACTCTTCCTAGAAAATACATAATCAAATCTCGAAATGTGTGAAACATCTTTTCTCTTTATTAATATTTACTTGTAACCCACAGGAAAACAATGAATAAATTGATAGAAATGCATCTTGCATCGTAGCTCATACTGTTAACTGTTTCTGTTGCCTGTGCAGGCATAATAAGAGACAATAAAGAAGACAGGTCATTGAAAATACCTGCTCACGGAAAATATGTGGTCTGCTTACATATTCAACCCCACCAGACCAGACTATCTTTATCTTAATGTTCCCCTTACATATTCAACCCCACCAGACCAGACTATCTTTATCTTAATGTTCCGCTTACATATTCAACCCCACCAGACCAGACTATCTTTATCTTAATGTTCCGCTTACATATTCAACCCCACCAGACCAGACTATCTTTATCTTAATGTTCCCCTTACATATTCAACCCCACCAGACCAGACTATCTTTATCTTAATGTTCCGCTTACAATTCAACCCCACCAGACCAGACTATCTTTATCTTAATGGTTCCCACTTTACATATTAAACCCACCAGAAAGGCTATCTTTATCTTAATGTCCCCTTACTATTCAACCCCACCAGACAGCCTATCTTTTAGTAAGTTCCACCATTACATATCCACCCCCCAGACCAGAGACATCTTTATCTTAATGTTCCCCTTACCATTCAACCCCACCAGACCAGACTATCTTATTCTTAATGGTCCCTACATATTCAACCCCCAGCCAGACTATCTTTATTAATGTTCCCCTACATATTCAACCCCACCAGACCAGACTATCTTATTCTTAATGTTCCCTTACATATTCAACCCACCAGCAGACTATCTTTATCTAATGTTCAGCTACATATTCACCCACCAGACCAGACTATCTTTATCTTAATGTTCCGCTTACATATTCAACCCCACCAGACCAGACTATCTTTATCTTAATGTTCCCCTTACATATTCAACCCCACCAGACCAGACTATCTTATCTTAATGTTCCCTTACATATCAACCCCACCAGACAGACTATCTTATCTTAATGTTCCGCTTACTATTCAACCCCCCCAGACTAGACTATCTTTATCTTAATGTTCCCTTACATATTCAACCCCACAGACCAGACTATCTTTATCTTAATGTTCCCCTTACATATTCAACCACCAGACAGACTATCTTTATCTTATGTTCCCTTACATATTCAAACCCACCAGACTAGCTTCTTTATCTTAATGTTCCCCTTACATATTCAACCCCACCAGACCAAGACTATCTTATCTTAATGTTCCCTACATATTCAACCCCACCAGACCAGACTATCTTATCAATGTTCCCTTACATATTCAACCCCACCAGACTAGCTATCTTTATCTTAATGTTCCCCTTACAATTTCAACCCCACCAGACCAGACTATCTTATCTTAATGTCCCTTACTATTCAACCCCACCAGACCAGACTATCTTATCTTAATGTTCCGCTTACATATTCAACCCCACCAGACCAGACTATCTTTATCTTAATGTTCCTTACATATTCAACCCACCAGACCAGACTATCTTTATCTTAATGTTCCCCTTACAATTCAACCCCACCAGACTAGACTATCTTTATCTTAATGTTCCCTTACATATTCAACCCCACCAGACCAGACTATCTTTATCTTAATGTTCCCTACATATTCAACCCACCAGACAGACTATCTTTATCTTAATGTTCCCTTACATATCAACCCCACCAACAGACTATCTTTATCTTAATGTTCCCCTTACATATTCAACCCACCAGACCAGACTATCTTATCTTAATGTTCCCTTACATATTCAACCCCACCAGACCAGACTATTTTATCTTAATGTTCCGCTTACATATTCAACCCCACCCGACCAGACTATCTTTATTAATGTTCCCCTTACATATTCAACCCCACCAGACCAGACTATCTTTATCTTAATGTTCCCCTTACATATTCAACCCCCCAGACTAGGACTATCTTTATCTTAATGTTCCCCTTACATATTCACCCCACCGACACCAGACTCTCTTTATCTTAGTTCCCTTACATATTCAACCCACAGACTAGACTATCTTTATCTTAATGTCCCCTACATATTCAACCCACCAGACCAGACTATCTTTATCTTAATGTTCCCCTTACATATTCAACCCCACCAGACCAGACTATCTTTATCTTAATGTTCCCCTTACATATTCAACCCCACCAGACCAGACTATCTTTATCTTAATGTTCCCCTTACATATTCAACCCCACCAGACTGACATCTTATCTTAAGTTTCCCTTACATACAACCCCACCAGACCAGACTATCTTATCTTAATGTTCCTTACATATTCAACCCACCAGACCAGACTATCTTTATCTTAATGTTCCGCTTACATATTCAACCCCACCAGACCAGACTATCTTTATCTTAATGTTCCCCTTACATATTCAACCCCACCAGACCAGACTATCTTTATCTTAATGGTCCACTTACATATTCAACCCCACCAGACCAGACTATCTTATCTTAAGTTCCCCTTACATATTCAACCCCACCAGACCGACTATCTTTATCTTAATGTCCCTTACATATTCAACCCCCACCAGACCAGACTATCTTTATCTAATGTCCCTTACATATTCAACCCCACCAGACCAGACTATCTTATCTTAATGTTCCGCTTACATATTCAACCCCACCAGACCAGACTATCTTTATCTTAATGTTCCCTTCATATTCAACCCCCCAACCAGACTATCTTTTCTTAATGTTCCCTTACATATCAACCCACCAGACCCGACTATCTTTATCTTAATGGTCCCTTACATATTCAACCCACCAGACTAGACTATCTTTATCTTAATGTTCCCTTACATATTCAACCCACCAGACCAGACTATCTTATCTAATGTTCCTTACATATTCACCCCACCAGACCAGACTATATTTATCTTAATGTCCCCTTACATATCAACCACAGACACCAGACTATCTTTATCTTAATGTTCCGCTTACATATTCAACCCCACCAGACCAGACTATCTTTATCTTAATGTTCCCCTTACATATTCAACCCCACCAGACTAGACTATCTTTATCTAATGCGTCCACTTACATATCAATCCCACCAGACAATACTTATCTTAATGTTCGCCCTTACATATTCAACCCCACCAGACAGCTATCTTTATCTTAAGTTCCCCTACATATTCAACCCACCAGACCCAGAACTATCTTTATCTTAATGTTCCCCTTACATATTCAACCCCACCAGACTAGAATATCTTTATCTTAATGTCCACTACATATTCAACCCACCAGACCAGACTCTCTTATCTTAATGTTCCGCTTACATATTCAACCCACCAGACCAGACTATCTTATCTTAATGTTCCCCTTACATATTCAACCACCAGACCAGACTATCTTTTCTTATGGTCCCTTACATATTCAACCCCCCCAGACCAGACTATCTTTATCTTAATGTCCGCCTTACATATTCAACCCCACCAGACCAGACTATCTTTATCTTAATGTTCCCCTTACATATTCAACCCACCAGACAGACTATCTTTATTCTTAATGTTCCCCTTACATATTCAACCCCACCAGACCAGACTATCTTTATCTAATGTTCCCTTACATACAACCCACCAGACCGACTATCTTTATCTAATGTTCCCCTTAATATTCAACCCACCCAGACCAGACTATCTTTATCTTAATGGTCCCCTTACATATTCAACCCACCAGACTAGACTATCTTTATCTAATGTTCCCCTTACATATTCAACCCACCAGACCAGACTATTTATCTTAATGGCCCTTAACATATTCAACCCCACCAGACTAGACTATCTTATCTTAATGGCCCTTACATATTCAACACACGACAGACTATCTTTATTTATTAATGTCCTTACATATTCAACCCCACCAGACCAGACTATCTTTATCTTAATGTCCCTTACATATTCAACCCCACCAGAATAGCTATCTTTATTTAATGCCCACTTACATTTCAACAAAACCAGACTAGACTATCTTTATCTAATGGTCCACTTACATATTCAATCCCACCAGACCAGACTCCTTTATCTTAATGTTCCATTACATATTCAACCCACAGACCAGACTATCTTTATCTAATGTTCCACTTACATATTCAACCCCACCAGACTAGCTATCTTTATCTTAATGTTCCCCTTACATATTCAACCCCACCAGACTCAGACTTCTTTATCTTAATGTTCCCCTTACATATTCAACCCCACCAGACTAGACTATCTTGATCTTAATGGTCCACTTACATTTCACCCACCAGACCAGACTATCTTATTAATGTTCCCTTAATATTCAACCCCACCAGACAGGTATCTTTATCTTAATGTTCCACTTTACATATTCAACCCCACCAGACAGACTATCTTATCTTGGCCCTTACATATTCAACCCCACCAGACAGACTATCTTTATCTAATGTTCCCTTACATATCAACCCCACCAGACCAGACTATCTTTTATCTTAATGTTCCGCCTTACATATTCAACCCCACCAGACAGACTATCTATACTTATGTTCCCTACATATTCAACCACCAGACCAGACTATCTTTATCTTAATGTTCGCTTACATATTCAACCCCACCAGACTAGGCTATCTTTATCTTAATGTTCCCTTACATATTCAACCCCACCAGACAGACTATCTTTATCTAATGTTCCCTTACTATTCAACCCCACCAGACCAGACTATTTATCTTAATGGTCCCCTTACATATTCAACCCACCAGACCAGACTATCTTTATCTTAAGGTTCCACTTACATATTCAACCCCACCAGACAGACTATTTATCTTAATGTTTCCCTTACATATTCACAACCCACAGACACAGACTATCTTTATCTTAATGTTTCCTTACATATTAACCCCACCAACTAGCTATCTTATCTTAATGTTTCCACTTACATATTCAACCCCACCAGACAGACTATCTTTATCTTAATGTTCCCCTTACATATTCAACCCCACCAGACCAGCCATCTTTTATCTAATTGTCCCTTACATATTCAACCCCACCAGACTAGCTATCTTATCTTAATGTTCACTTACATATTCAACCCCACCAGACCAGACTATCTTTATCTAATTGTCCACTTACATATTCAACCCACCAGACCAGACTATCTTATCTTAATGTTCCTTACATATTCAACCCACCAGACCAGACTATCTTTATCTTAATGTCCACTTACATATTAACCACCAGACCAGACTATCTTATCTTAATGTCCTTACATATTCAACCCCACCAGACCAGACTATCTTTATCTTAATGGTCCACTTACATATTCAACCCCACAAGACTAGCTATTATATCTAATGTTCCCTTACATATTCAACCCCACCAGACAGACTATCTTTATCTTAATATGGTCCACTTACATATTCAACCCACCAGACTAGGCTATCTTTATCTTAAGTTCCCCTTACATATTCAACCCCACCAGACGACATCTTTATCTTAATGGTGCCACTTACATATTAACCCCACCAGACCAGACTATCTTTATCTAATGGTCCCACTTACATATTCAACCCACCAACCAGACTATTATACTGATCTAATGTCCACGTACTATTCAACCCCACCAGACAGCTATCTTTATCTTAAGTTCCCTTACATATTCAACCCACCAGACCAGACTATCTTTATCTTAATGTTCCCCTTAACTATTCACCCCACCAGAATAGGACTTCTTTATCTAATTGTCCCTTACATATTCAACCCCACCAGACTAGGCTATCTTTATCTTAATGTTCCATTACATATTCACCCCCCAGACCAGACTATTCTTTATCTTAATGTCCCCTACATATTAAACCCCACCAGACTAGGCATCTTTATCTTAATGTTCTTACATATTCAACCCCACCAGACCAGCAATATCTTTATCTTAATGGTCCACTTACATATTCAACCACCAGACTAGGCTTCTTTATCTTAATGTCACTTACAAGATCACCCCACCAGACCAGTATCTTTATCTTAATGTTCCCCTACATATTCAACCCCACCAGACTAGGCTATCTTATCTTAATGGTCCACTTACATATTCAACCCCACCAGACTAGTACTTTATCTTAATGCCACTTAAATTTCAACCCCACCAGACCAGACTATCTTTATCTTAATGGTCCACTTATAATATTCAACCCCACCAGCAATAGGCTATCTTTATCTTAATGTTCCCTTACATATATCAACCCCACCAGACTAGCTATCTTTACTTAATGGTCACTTACATATTCAACCCACCAGAGGCTATCTTTATTTAATGTTCCCCTACATATTCAACCCCACCAGACAGGCATCTTTATCTTAATTGTCCACTTACATATTCAACCCACCAGACAGACTATCTTTATCTTAATGGTCCACTTACATATTCAACCCCACCAGACTAGGCTATCTTTATCTTAATGTTCCCCTTACATATTCAACCCCACCAGACCAGACTATCTTTATCTTAATGTTCCCCTTACATATTCAACCCCACCAGACTAGGCTATCTTTATCTTAATGTTCCCTTACATATTCAACCCCCCACCAGACCAGACATCTTATCTTAATGTCCACTTACATATTCAACCCACCAGACTAGGCTTCTTTATCTTAATGGTCCATTACATATTCAAACCCCACAGACTGCCGATCTTTAATTAATGGTCCACTACATATTCAACCACCAGACTAGCTATCCTTAGATGGTCATTATCACATATTCAAACCCAACCAGACTAGAGCGTTTCTTTATCTAATGGCCCATTACATATTCCACCCACCAGCTAGGCTTTTTCTTATCTTAATGTCCACTTGACATATTCAACCCCACCAGACTAGGATTCTTTATCTTAATGTTCCCTCCCCCTACATATTCAACCCCACCAGACTAGGCTTTCTTTATCTTAATGGTTCCACTTACATATTCAACCCCACCAGACTAGCCTTCTTATCTAATGTTCCGCCTACATATTCAAACCCACACAGACTAGGCTTTCTTTATCTTATGGCCACTTATCTATTCAACCCCACCAGACTATTAGCTATTTCTTAATGGTCCATTACTATTCAACCCCACCAGACTAGGCTATCTTATCTTAATGCCCACTTACATATTCAACAACACCAGATAGCTTCTTTATCTTAATGTTCGCCTAATATCAACCCCACCAGACAGGCTTTTATTTAAATGCTCAACATATTAACCCACCAGACTAGTATCTTTATCTTAATGTCCACTTACTATTCAACCCCACCGACTAGGCTTCTTTATCTTAATGTCCACTTACATATCAACCCCACCAGACAAGGCTATCTTTATCTTAATGGTACGACATATCAACCCACCAGACTAGGCTATCTTATTTAATGGTCCACTTACATATTCAACCCCACCAGACTAGCTTTTATCTTAATGTTCGCTACATATTCAACCCCCAGACTAGGCTATCTTTATTTAATGTTCCCTTCATATTCAACCCCACCAGACTGGCTATCTTTATCTTAATGTTCCACTTCAATATCAACCCCACCAGACTAGGCTACTTTATCTTAATGTTCCGCTTACATATTCAACCCCACCAGACTAGACTATCTTTTATTAATGTTCCACTTACATATCAACCCCACCAGACTAGGCTATCTTTATCTTAATGGTTCCGCCCTTACATATTCAACCCCACCAGACTAGGCTATCTTTATCTAATGGTCCACTTACATATTCAACCCCACCAAACTGAGGCTATCTTTTATCTTAATGTGTCCACTTACATATTCAAACCCACCAGACTAGGACTAATATTTATCTTAATGTTCCTTACATATTAACCCCACCAGACTAGGCTACTTATCTTAATGGTCGTACATATTCAACACCCACCAGACTAGCTTCTATCTGAATGGTCCACTTACAATTTCAACCCCACCAGACTAGGCTTTCTTATCTTAATGTCCCGCTACATATTACACCCCACCAGACTAGCTTTCTTATCTTAATGTCCACTTACATATTCAACCCCACCAGAACTAGGCTTTCTTTATCTTAATGGCTCACTCTACTATTCAACCCCACCGACTAGGCTTTCTTTATCTTAATGTTCCTACATATTCAACCCCACCAGACTAGGCTTCTTTACTTAATGGGCCCAATTACATATTCAACCCACCAGACTAGGCTTTCTTATCTTAATGTTCCGCCTACATATTCAACCCCACCAGACTAGGCTTTCTTTATCTTAAGGCTCCACTTACATATTCAACCCACCAGACTAGGACTTTATCTTAATGTTTCGCCTAAATTCAACCCCACCAGACTAGGCTTTCTTTATCTTAATGGTCCAATTACTATTCAACCCCACAGACTAGCCTATCTTTATCTTAATGCGTCACTACAATTCAACCCCACCAGACTAGGCTTCTTTATCTTGTTAATGGTCCACTTACATATTCAACCACCACCAGACTAGAGCTATCTTTATCTTAATGGTCCACTTACATATTCAACCCCACCAGACTAAGGTATCTTTATTTTAATGGTCCCACTACATATTCAACCCACCAGACTAGGCTTTCTTTATCTAATGGTCCACTTACATATTCAACCCCACCAGACTAGACTATCTTTATCTTAATGTTCGCTTACATATTCAACCCCCAGACTAGGCTTTCTTATACTTAATGTCCTTATACATATCAACCCACCAGACTAGCTATCTTTATCTAATGGCTCCATACATATTCAACCCCACCAGACATAGGCTTATCTTTCTCAATGTTCCACTTACATATTCAACCCACAGACTAGCTATCTTTATCTTAATGTGTCCACTTACATATTCAACCCACCAAGACTGGATCTTTTCTTTTAATTTCCATTACATATTCAACCCCACCAGACTAGGCTTTCTTTAATTAATGTTCCACTACATATTCAACCCCACCAGACTAGGCTATCTTTATTAATGTTCCGCTATACATATTCAACCCCAGCAGACTAGGCTTTCTTTAGTTATGGTCCACTTACATATTCAACCCCACCAAGACTAGCTTTCTTTATCTTAATGGTCCGCTTACATATCAAACCCACCAGAATGGTATCTTTATTAATGGTCCCTTACATATTCAACCCCACCAGACTAGGCTTCTTTATCTTAATGGTCCACTACATATCAAACCCACCAGACTAGAGCTTTCTTTTCTTAATGTTCCACTTACATATTCAACCCACCAGACTAGGCTTTCTTATCTTAATGGTCCACTTACATATTCAACCCCCCCAGATAGGCCTTTCTTATCGATGGTCCCTACATATTCAAACACCCACCAGACTAGCTTCTTTATCTTAATGGTCCACTTACATATTCAACCCCACCAGACTAGGCTATTTTATCTTAAGTTCCACTTAACATATTCAACCCCACCAGATAGGTCTAAAACAAACAAAAATTACACCTAGATAATATAACAGTTATGAGGAATTCTTTCTCTTAATGTCAGCCTACATATTCACCCCCCACCAGACTACGGCGATTGTATCTTAATTGTCCTAACTTACATATCATCAACCCCAACAGACTTAGGATTTGTCATTTATCTTAGATGTTCGCAATATTAACCCCACACCAGACCTAGGCGTATCTTAAGGACGTCCATCTTACATATTCAACCCCACCAGACTAGGCTATCTTTATCTTAATGGTCCACTTACATATTCAACCCCACCAGACTAGGATATCTTTATCTTAATGTTCCGCCTACATATTCAACCCCACCAGACTAGGCTTTCTTTATCTTAATGGTCCACTTACATATTCAACCACACCAGACTAGACTATCTTTATCTTAATGTTCCGCCTAGATATTCAACCCCACCAGACTAGGCTTTCTTTATCTTAATGGTCCACTTATGTATTCAACCCCACCAGACCAGACTATCTTTATCTTAATGTTCCCCTTACATATTCAACCCCACCAGACTAGACTATCTTTATCTTAATGTTCCGCTTACATATTCAACCCCACCAGACTAGGCTATCTTTATCTTAATGTTCCCCTTACATATTCAACCCCACCAGACCAGACTATCTTATCCTATGTGTCCCCTTACAATTCAACCCCACCAGACCAGACTATCTTATCTTAATGTTCCCTTACTATTCAACCCACCAGACCAGACTATCTTTATCTTAATGGTCCCTTACATATTCAACCCCACCAGACCAGACTATCTTTATCTTAATGTTCCCTTACATATTCAACCCCACCAGACCAGACTATCTTATCTTAATGTTCCGCTTACATATTCAACCCCACCGACCAGACTATTTTATCTTAATGTTCGCTTACATATTCAACCCCACCAGACCAGACTATCTTTATCTTAATGTTCCTTACATATTCAACCCCACCAGACCAGACTATCTTTATCTTAATGTTCCCCTTACATATTAAACCCACCAGACCAGACTATCTTTATCTTAAGTTCCCCTTACATATTCAACCCCACCAGACCAGACTATCTTATATTAATGTTCCCTTACATATTCAACCCCACAGACAGCTATCTTTATCTTAATGTCCCCTTACATATTCAACCCCACAAGACCAGACTATCTTTATCTTAATGTTCCCCTTACATATTCAACCCACCAGACCAGACTATACTTTATCTTAATGTTCCCTTACATATTCAACCCACCAGACTAGACTTCTTTATCTTAATGTTCCTTACATATTCAACCCACCAGACCAGACTATCTTTAATCTTAATGTTCCGCTTACATATTCAACCCACCAGACTAGACTATCTTTATCTTAATGTTCCCTTACATATTCAACCCACCAGAAGCTATCTTATCTTAATGTTCCCCTACATATTCAACCCCACCAGACCAGACTATCTTATCTTAATGTGTCCCTTACATATTAACCCCACCAGAACAGACTATCTTTATCTTAATGTTCCCTTACATATTCAACCCCACCAGACCAGACTATCTTATCTTAATGTTCCTTACATATTAAACCCCACCAGACCAGACTATCTTTATCTTAATGTTCCCCTTACATATTCAACCCCACCAGACCGACTATCTTTATCTTAATGTTCCACTTACATATTCAACCCCACCAGACCAGACTCTATCTTTATCTTAATGTTCCCCTTACATATTCAACCCCCCCACAGACCAGACTATCTTTATCTTATGTTCCCCTTACAATTCAACCCCACCAGACTAGCTATCTTTATCTTAATGGTCCTTACATATTCAACCCCACCAGACCAGACTATCTTTATCTAATGTCCCCTTACATATTAACCCCACCAGACAGACTATCTTATCTTAATGTTCTTACATATTCAACCCCCCCAGACACAGACTATCTTTACTTAATGTTCCCTTACATATTCAACCCCACCAGACCAGACTATCTTTATCTTAATGTTCCCCTTACATATTCAACCCACCAGACGGACTATCTTTATCTTAATGTTCCCTTACATATTCAACCCCCCAGACCAGACTATCTTTATCTTAATGTTCCCACATATTCCCACCACCAGAACTAGCTATCTTTATCTTAATGTTCCCCTACATATTCAACCCCACCAGACCAGACTATCTTTATCTTAATGTTCCCCACATATTCAACCCCACCAGACCAGACTATCTTTACTTAATGTTCCCTTACATATTCAACCCCACCAGACCAGACTATCTTTATCTTAATGTTCCCTTACATATTCAACCCCACCAGACCAGACTATTCTTATCTTAATGTCCCCTTACATATTCAACCCCACCAGACCAGACTATCTTTATCTAATGTTCCGCTTACATATTCAACCCACCAGACCAGACATCTTTATCTTAAGCGCACCTTACACATTCAACCCCACCAGACAGACTATCTTTATCTTAATGTTCCCTTACATATTCAACCCACCAGACAGACTATCTTATCTTAATGTCCGCTACATATTCAACCCCACCAGACCAGAACTATCTTTATCTTAATGTTCCCCTTACATATTCAACCCCACCAGACCAGACTCATCTTATCTTAAGTTCCTTACATATTCAACCCACCAGACCAGACTATCTTTATCTAAGGTTCCCCTTACATATTCAACCCCACCAGCCAGACTATCTTTATCTTAATGTTCCCCTTACATATTCAACCCACCAGCCAGACTATCTTTATCTTAATGTTCCCTTACATATTCAACCCCACCAGACCAGACTATCTTTATCTTAATGTTCCCTTACATATTAAACCCCACCAGACAGACTATCTTATCTTAATGTTCCCTTACATATTCAACCCCACCCGACTCGACATCTTTATCTTAATGGTCCACTTACATATTCAACCCACCAGACAGACTATCTTTATCTTAATGTTCCCTTACATATTCAACCCCACCAGACCAGACTATCTTTATCTAATGTCCCTCATATTCAACCCACCAGACCAGACTATCTTTATCTTAATGTTCCCTTACATATTCAACCCACCACCAGACACTTTATTTAATGTTCCCTACAATTCAACCCCACCAGACAGTATCGTTATCTTAATGGTCCACTTACATATTCACCCACCAGACCAGCTACTTTTATCTTTAATGTTCACTTACTATTCAACCCCCAGACCAGACTATCTTTATCTTAATGTCCACTTACATATTCAACCCCACCAGACCAGACTATCTTTATCTTAATGTTCCCCTTACATATTCAACCCCACCAGACTAGACTATCTTTATCTTAATGGTCCACTTACATATTCAATCCCACCAGACCAGACTATCTTTATCTTAATGTTCCGCTTACATATTCAACCCCACCAGACCAGACTATCTTTATCTTAATGTTCCCCTACAATTCAACCCCACCAGACCAGATTCTTTATCTTAATGTTCCCCTTACATATTCAACCCACCAGAACCAGACTATCTTTATTTAATGGTCCCCTTACATATTTCAACCCCCAGACCAGACTATCTTTATCTTAATGTTCCCTTACATATTCAACCCCACCAGACTAGACTATCTTTATCTAAGTTCCCTACATATCAACCCCACCAGACAGACTATCTTTATCTTAATGTTCCGCTTACATATTCAACCCCACCAGACCAGACTATCTTTCTAATGTTCCCTTACATATTCAACCCCCCAGACCAGACTATCTTTATCTTTAATGTTCCCCTTACATATTCAACCCCACCAGACAGACATCTTTATCTTAATGTTCCCTTACATATTCAACCCCACCAGACCAGACTATCTTTATCTTAATGGTCCCCTTACATATTCACCCCACCAGAATAGACTATCTTTATTTAATGGTCCTTACATATTCAACCCACCAGACCAGACTATCTTTATCTTAATGTTCCAGCTTACATATTCAACCCACCAGACCAGACTATTCTTTATCTTAATGTCCCCTTACATATTCAACCCCACCAGACAGACTATCTTATCTAATGGTCCACTTACATATTCAACCCCACCAGACTAGACATCTTATCTTAATGGTCCCTACATATTCAATCCCACCAGACAGACTATCTTTATCTTAATGTTCCGCTACATATTCAACCCCACCAGACCCGATATTATCTTAATGTTCCACTTACATATTCAACCCACCAGATAGGCTATCTTTATCTTAATGTTCCCCTTACATATTCAACACCCACCGACCAGACTATCTTTATCTTAATGTTCCCTTAAATTTCACCACACCAGACTAGACTATCTTATCTTAATGGTCCACTTACATATTCAACCCACCAGACAGACATCTTATCTTAATGTTCCGCTACATATTCAACCCCACCAGACTACGGCTTCTTTATCTTAATTCCATTACATATTCAACCCCACCAGACAGACTATCTTTATCTTAATGTTCCATTACATATCAACCCCACACAGACCAGACTATCTTTTATTAATGTTCCCTTTACATATTCAACCCCACCAGACCAGACTATTTTATCTAATGTTCCACTTAATATTCAACCCCACCAGACCGACTATCTTTATCTTAATGTTCCCTTACATATTCAACCCCACCAGACCAGACTACTTTATCTAATGTTCCGCTACATATTCAACCCCACCAGATAGGCTATCTTTATCTTAATGTTCCACTTACATATTCAACCCACCAGACAGACATCTTTATCTAATGTTCCCTACATATTCAACCCCACCAGACCAGACTATCGTTATCTTAATGTTCCCTTACATATTAACCCCAACCCAGACTATCTTATTTTTTCTTAATGTTCCCCTTACATATTCAACCCCCCCCAGACAGGACTATCTTTATTTAATGTCCACTATATTCAACCACCAACCAGACTATATTATCTTAATGTTCCGCTTAAATATTCAACCCCACCAGACTAGCTACTCTTTATCTTAATGTTCCACTTACATATTTAACCCCACCAGACAGACATCTTTATCTTAATGTCCCCTTACTATTCAACCCCACACAGACCAGGACATCTATCTTACTAATGTCCACTTACATATTCAACCCCACCAGACCAGACTATCTTTATCTTAATTGTCCACTACATATCTCAACCCACCAACCAGACTATCTTTATCTTAATGGTCCACTTACATATTAACCCCACCAGACCAGACTATCTTTATCTTAATTGTCCACTTACATATTCAATCCCACCAGACCAGACTATCTTTATCTTAATGTTCCACTTACATATTCAACCCCACCAGACCAGACTATCTTTATCTTAATTGTCCACTTACATATTCAACCCCACCAGACCAGACTATCTTTATCTTAATGTCCACTACATTTAACCCCACCAGACTAGGTATCTTTTATCTTAATGTTCACTTACATATTCAACCCCACCAGACTAGGATATCTTTATCTTAATGGTTCCACTTACCATATTCAACCCCACAGATAGGCTATCTTTTATTAATGTTCCCCTTACATATTCAACCCCACCAGACCAGATATCTTATCTTAATGGTCCACTACATATTCAACCCCACCAGAAGAGACTATCTTTATCTTAATGGTTCCGCTTACATATTCAACCCCACCAGACCAGACTATCTTTATCTTAATTGTCCACTTACTATTCAACCCCACCAGACCAGACTATCTTTTTATTAATGTTCCGCTTACTATTCAACCCCACCAGACCAATACTATCTTTATGTTAATGTTCCCCTTAACATATTCAACCCACAGACTAGACTATCTTATCTTAATGGTCCACTTACATATTCAACCCCACCAGACTAGGCTATTCTTTATCTAATGTTCCCCTACATATTCAACCCCACCAGACCAGACTATCTTTTCTTAATGTTCCCCTTACATATTCAACCCCACCAGACTAGGCTATTCTTTATCTTAATGTTCCACTTACATATTCAAACCCACCAGACCAGGACTATCTTTATTTAATGTCCACTTAAATATTCAACCCCACCAGACTAGCTTCTTTATTTAATGTCCCCTACATATTCAACCCACCAGACCAGACATCTTTATCTTAATGTTCCCTACATTCAACCCCACCAGACACTAGGTTCTTTATCTTAATTTCCACTTACATATTCAACCCCACCAGACCAGACTATCTTTATCTTATTGTCTCCAATACCTATTCAACCCCACCAGACCGACTATCTATTTCTAATGGTCCACTTACATATTCAACCCCACCAGACTAGGCTATCTTTATCTTAATGTTCCCTACATATTCAACCCACACCAGACTAGACTATCTTTATCTTAATGGTCCACTTACATATTCAACCCCACCAGACAGGCTATCTTTATCTTAATGTTCCCCTTACTATTCAACCCCACCAGACCAGCTATCTTTATCTTAATGTTCCCCTACATATCACCCCACCAGACCAGACTATCTTTATCTTAATGGTCCACTTACTATTTCAACCCCACCAGACTAGGCTATCTTTTAATGTTCCTACTATTCAACCCACCAGACAGACTATCTTTATCTTAATGTCTTAATATTCAACCCCACCAGACTAGGCTATCTTTATCTTAATGTTCCCCTACATATCAACCCCACCAGACCAGACTATCTTTATCTTAATGTTCCCGCTTACATATTCAACCCCACCAGACTAGGCTTATCTTATTTAATGGTCCACTTACATATTAACCCCCACCAGACTAGCCTATCTTTTAAGTTAATGGTCCAGCTACATATTCACCCACCGACTAGCTACTTTAATGATGGTCACTACATATTCAACCCAACCAGACTAGGCTTCTTTATCTTAATGGCCCACTTACATATTAACCCCCCAGTCTAGGCTTTCTTATCTTAATGCCACTTAATATCAACCCCACCAGACTAGGATTCTTTACTTAATGTTCCGCACTACATATTCAACCCCACCAGACTAGGCATTTTCTTTATTAATGGTCCAATTACATATTCAACCACACAGACTGAGGCTTTTTATCTAGGTTCGCCTAGAATTCAACCCCACCAGACTAGGCTTTCTTTATTTAATGGTCCACTATGTATTCAAACCCCCACCAGACTAGCCTATTCTTTATCTTAATGGTCCACATACTATCAACCCCCACAGACTAGGCTTTCTTATCTTAATGGTCCACTTTACATATTCCCACACCAGACACTAGACTATCTTTATCTAATGTTCCGCTAATTTCAACCCCACCAGAATAGGCTTTCTTATCTTAATGGTCCACTTAGATTCAACCCACCAGACTAGCACTTTATCTTAATAATCCTTACATATTCAACCCCCACCAGACTAGGCTTTCTTTATCTTAATGGTCCACTTACATATTCAACCCCACCAGACTCAAGGCTATCTTTATCTTAATGGTCCACTTACATATTCAACCCCACCAGACTAGGCTATCTTTAAGTTAATGGTCCACTTACATATTCAACCCCACCAGACTAGGCTTTCTTTATCTTAATGTTCTGCTTACATGTTCAACCCCACCAGACTAGGCTATCTTTATCTTAATGTTCCGCTACATATTCAACCCCACCAGACTAGACTATCTTTATCTTAATGTGTCCACTTACATATTCAACCCCACCAGACGAGGCTATCTTATCTTAAGGTTACGCTTACATATTCAACCCCACCAGACAGACTATCTTTATCAATGTTCCACTTACATATTCAACCCCACCAGACTAGGCATTCTTTATTTAATGTTACGCTTACATATTCAACCCCACCAGACTAGACTATCTTATCTTAATGGGCCACTACATATTCAACCCCACCAAACTAGGCTTTCTTTATCTTAATGGTCCACTTAAATATTCAAAACCCACCAGACTAGGACTATCTTTATCTTAATGTTCCACTTACATTTCAACCCCACCAGACTAGGATTATCTTTATCTAATGGTCCACTTACATATTCAAACCCACCAGACTAGCTATCTTTATTAATGGTCCACTTAAATATTCAACCCACCAGACTAGGCTTTCTTTATCTTAATGTTCCGGCTTACATATTCAACCCCACCAGACTAGAGCTTTCTTTATCTTAATGTTCCACTTACATATTCAACCCCACCAGACTAGGCTTATCTTTATCTTAATGGTCCACTTCATATTCAACCCCACCAGACTAGGCTTTCTATCTTAATGTTCGCCTTACATATTCAACCCCACAGACTAGGCTATCTTTATCTTAATGGTCCACTTACATATTCAACCCCACCAGGACTAGGATCTTTATTTTTAATGTTCGCCTACATATCAACCCCACCAGACTAGGCTTTCTTTATCTTAATGGTCCACTTACATATTCAACCCACCAGACTAGACTATCTTTATCTTAATGTGTCCGCCTAGGATATTCACCCCCACCAGACTAGCTTTTTTATCTTAATGGTCCACTACATTATTCAACCCCACCAGACTAGCTATTCTTTATCTAATGGTCCACTTACATATTCACCCCACCAGACTAGGCTTTCTTTATCTTAAGGCCATTACATATTCAACCCCACCAGACAAGGCTATCTTTATCTTAATGGTCCACTACAATTCAACCCCACCAGACTAGGCTATCTTTATTTTAATGGTCCACTTCATATTCAACCCCACCAGACTAGGCTTTTCTTTATCTAATGAGTCCACTCAATATTCAACCCCCACCAGACTAGCTATCTATCTTAAGTCTGCTTACATATTCAACCCCCCCAAAGACAGGCTTTTATCTTAATGTCCTCTACATATTCAACCCACCAGACTAGGCTATCTTTTATCTTAATGGTCCACTTACATATTCAACCCCACCAGACTAGGCTTCTTTATCTTAATGTTCCACTTACATATTCAACCCCACCAGACTAGGCTATCTTTACTTAATGGTCCACTTCTTAATATTCAAACCCACCAGACTAGGCTTCTTTTTTGTAATGTTCCGCTACATATTCAACCCACCCAGGACTAGGCTTTCTTTAATTAATGGTCCACTTACATATTCAACCCCACCAGACTAGGCTATCTTTATCTTAATGTACAACGTTACATATTCAACCACCAAGACCTCTACCGGCTTTCTTTAATTAATGGTCCACCTTACATATTCAACCCACACAGACTAGGTTTCTTATCTTAATGTTTGCTACATATTCAACCCCACAGACTAGGCTATCTTATCTAATGGTCACTACATATTCAACCACCAGACTAGGCTTTCTTTAATTAATGGTCCACTTACATATTCAACCCCACCAGATAGGCTTTCTTATCTTAATGTTCCACTTACATATTCAACCCCACCAGACTAGGCTTCTTTATCTTAAAGGTCCACTTACATATTCAACCCCACCAGGACTAGGCTTTCTTATCTTAATGTCCCCTACATATTCAACCCACCAGAATAGGCTTTTCTTATCTTAATGGTCCACTTACATATTCAAACCCACCAGACTAGGCTATCTTTATTAATGTTCCACTTTACATATTCAACCCACCAGGACTAGGCTTCTTATCTTATGTTCCGCCACATATAAACCCAACCCGACTAGGCTATCTTTATCTTAATGTTGCCCTTACATATTCAACCCCACACAGGACTAGTTCTTTATCTTAATGTTCCCTACATATTCAACCCCACCAGACTAGGTCTTTATCTTAATGTGTCCACTTACATATCAAACCCACCAGACTAGACTATCTTTATCTGAATGTTCCGCCTACATATTCACCCCCACCAGACTAGCTGTCTTTATCTTAATGGTCCACTTATTATTCAACCCACCAAGACTAGCCTATCTTATCTTAATGGTCCACTTACATATTCAACCCCACCAGACTAGGCTTTCTTTATTAATGTCCACTACATATTCAACCCCACCAGATAAGGCTATCTTATCTTAATGGTCCACTTACATATCAACCCACCAGACTAGAGCTATCTTTATTTTAATATGTCCACTTACATTTTCAACCCCCCACCAGACATAGCTTTCTTATCTTAATGTCCAATTACATATTCAACCCACCCCAGACCTAGGCTATCTTATTTAGTTTCCGCGTACATATTCAACCCCACCAGACTAGGCTATCTTTATCTTAATGTTCCGCTTACATATTCAACCCCACCAGACTAGACTATCTTTATCTTAATGTTCCACTTACATATTCAACCCCACCAGACTAGGCTATCTTTATCTTAATGTTCCGCTTACATATTCAACCCCACCAGACTAGACTATCTTTATCTTAATGGGCCACTTACATATTCAACCCCACCAAACTAGGCTTTCTTTATCTTAATGGTCCACTTACATATTCAAACCCACCAGACTAGACTATCTTAATGTTCCACTTACATATTCAACCCCACCAGACTAGGCTATCTTTATCTTAATGGTCCACTTACATATTCAAACCCACCAGACTAGACTATCTTTATCTTAATGGTCCACTTACATATTCAACCCCACCAGACTAAGCTTTCTTTATCTTAATGTTCCACTTACATATTCAACCCCACCAGACTAGACTATCTTTATCCTAATGTTCCACTTGCATATTCAGCATAAACTCAGTCACAGGACGCGCACTCAGTAAAGCTCAGAGATTCGAATTGCCAATAAAGAAAAGTAGGTTTTATTGATTAATCACACACCACATAACGAAAGTGACACATTTACTCATAGGTATACCCTATGTAAACACTAACCCCACCTTTTAAAGACATATTGGGAGTGGCCATGGATTACAGTACACATGGGACCACATGTTGGCCGGGACAAATCACTGTTTTTCACGGCAAACGTAGCCCCGGCGAACAGCTTACCACAACCGTTTATGCGGCCCCACAGCCCCCCCCCCACACTGTTAGTGAAAAGTAGAAAGTAAATACCATTAAACATAAAATATTACAGAGTATGTTTCAAGGACTGACATTATAAGTAGTAACCAGCATGGATTTAGGAGGGATAGATCTTGTCAAACTAACTTGCTTGGCTTTTATGAGGAAGTAAGTAGAAATTTAGACTCTGGCATAGCAGTAGATGTAGTTTACTTGGATTTTGCAAAGGCTTTTGATACAGTCCCCCATAGGCGACTAATGAATAAGCTAAGGTCTGTTGGTCTGGGTAGGCACATTTGTACATGGATAGAAAATTGGTTAATGAATAGGATGCAGAGAGTAGTTGTTAATGGGGCTTCATCATTATGGACTAAAGTGCTAAGTGGGGTGCCACAGGGTTCTGTGTTAGGACCGCTTCTATTTAATCTATTTATTAATGATTTGGAAGTGGGTATTGTCAGCAAGGTTTCTGTGTTTGCTGACGACACAAAACTTTGTCGACCATTAAAAACTTCAGAGGATGTGCAATCGTTGCAGGTGGATCTAGATAGATTATCACATTGGGCTGCTAAGTGGCAGATGAGATTCAATGTTGATAAATGTAAGGTGATGCATTTTGGACTGAAGTGGAGTCGACGGGAAGGGATTTTAAGTCCCTTCGTGGCGATATTGTAGTTAGCGTATTATACTAAGTGCAGTATTGCTGGGAAGGGACTTAAAATTACCGCCGGATATCGCGGCAATGGCGCTGGCCGTCATAAATACGGCGATATCGCTATTTTAGTGGCCGCGATGTGCGGCTGTAATTTTTGGGCGCTATTGTTGGATTGATAATTTTCACCTCCAGATAATTTTTTGTTGAGAAGCTACAGCATATACAGTTTTTATTTGCCAGATTATGGCCCTGGGCCTTCCTGTATTAAAGGGACTGTCCACCCCTATGGACAAAATCACTAAAACCCCAAAACCTGGACTTTGTTTGGTTTCTAATCATTAATTCTGCTTCCAGCGAGAGATTTTATACTTACAAACTCCACGATCCACCGCCGCTTCCTGTCTCTCCACTGTGGCTGCTGTGTTCTTTTTCCATTTCCGAGCAGCCGCAGTGGAGACTGCTCCGGGAATGCCAGTCAGTGATTGGCCGTGATGACACCGACTGCCTTACCCGGAAGTGAAGAGCAGATTGTAGCAGTCGATTTTTACCGCACTAATGTAGCCCTTAATCCCTGTGTGTGGATGTTTCCATTTGTGATAGGAATATAAAGTGATATATGAACAAATATGTAAACTTGCATTGAATGCAGTTTTGGGGTTTGATGGGTTTACCTAGATACCATTTCCATTTGTGGGGTGAACATGCCCTTTAATGAATTAATCGTGGAACTCTTTATTTTTTTATTCCTACCTCCCATTTTCATAACACTGGTAGGAGCACAGATGAATGTCAGTTGTGTCTCTCTGCTCCAACCCCCCTGCATGCCGATACACATGTGCAGTAAAGAGAAGAATCTCTGATAAGCTGCTCTCGCTCCCATCCATCTTTGAAACACAATCACTTTACTCAGATATAGAAACTAAAGGTAGGAGTGCTCAGCCCGACCTCCTGTAGAACTATACAATTCGGCTATAAAATCTTATAAGCTTCCCTTGTTTTTTTAGGTTGTGCCGTGGTCATTTGTATGAACCCTTAACAATAAACTGTAACCATTGATCAGGCCTGTTGCCATACTGCTTACCGACCCTCCATTATGTGAAAATTGTAAACCTGGAAACGCACTTTAAAAACATTCCCAGGGCTTTGAATGAACTTCCGGCGCGTTCCACACTCTATGGGTTCAGCTCGGTAAACTGGGAAAAGCCTTTTGTTAACAGTTTATGGCACAGAAGGGCGTAAAATGTTTATTTTTAGATTTCAATTCAGGTCACTGTTCCATTTCCTTTAATGCTACAGTTGGATTTAACCCTTGCGATGCTGCAGATTTTGTAGCTGTTATTGAATTTTTATTCATTGTGTAAATTCTCTTTGCCTCTACAGCCCACATTATCGGTACTGTTAAAGGGGAACCCCCTATTTTAAAATATTCCCCCTGGCTAAAAGGCCAGAAACGGCAGAAACGGTCTTTCTAGGTAATCCCTTGATAAAGATATACCTGTTTAAAATCAATAAATACACTACAGAAAAAAGGTTTTATTCTGGGGGGAGATACCCTTTAACAGGAAGTTGCCCTGTAACCCCCTAGAGACACACACACATCGGCCAATTGCGACCCCCTGGCACCCCCCACCATGCATGCAGGAGAGAGAGGGGAAGTTCAAATGGCAGTGAGGACACTTGAAAGTTCATCACGTTCTATTGGCTGTACTAGGCTGTGACTGTCCCACTGAACCACCTTTGGGAAGGTTAAGAGGGTTTCCAGGGCTTCCCCCACAGTGCTAGTTTTGGCAATATGTTCCCCAGACTGTTTCCCTGGTCCCATAGCCATGTACTATAAGTTACCATTGCTATTTCTACAGTATTTAATCCAAACTTTTCAAACTATTTGTCCCCTATGACTTTAATGGGTTTGTTTTCAAACTATCGAACTTCCGAACTTAACACATTAACAATGCGATACAGGACGTCCAGCAGATATCCCCACCTTTATCCATATGCCAGGGTAATAAAGTTTAGCATGAGCTTGTGTTTTGTGGTGGATGCGGCAATGTCCTTGGTTTGTTTTCTTTCCAAGGTCACAGGTAATACACAGACTGGATTAGGGATGTCATGCCACTCTTTATGGCCACGTACAGAGGTGCAACTACCGGGGAGCAGGGGGAGTAACCGCAGGGGGGCAAAAAAACAAAGGGGGCCCCATCTACTTATTTTCCTATGACAGATATAGCTGTGGATGAAGCATGGATAGGGGCCCCATCATAGTTTTGCAGGGGGGGGGCAGTGATTCCTAGTTACTGGCCACGTATTCTCAGGCTTCTCTGCACTGGGCCCTTGTTCTATCTAGTTGGCTACAATGATAAAAGATTATATACATATAAAACTCTCTCCCATGGAAACCTGAGGTTATCTTAGTTTTATCTACTAGCGTCATGGGGGTAATGTGTAACGTAGTGCCTGATCCCTGCAGCCTTTCCCAGCATGGTATTAGGCAGTAGGTCTGATTGTTACTGTAGGGTTCAGAGACCTTATAGATTGAAATCTCAGACTGGCTTTAAATCCTGATGTCGGCTCCAGGAAGGACATGAAATTGCATTGACATGGAATCACCCCTGGAATATAAATAAACCAATAACTCTTGTTCTTCAATACACAAGATCTTTGTCCCCAGTGATATATTTCCCCCCATTGGCTATTAATATTTTGTCTCTGTTAATAAGTTAGTAAGATTGGAGATTAATATAAATCCATAACAGTAGACGCTGTGTAACAAAAACAATATAACATGCATGGTACAAACAAGGGTAGTGTGTATGACTCATAGGTGTGCAGCACTAAGGCTGGGTACACACCATACAATTATTTGTTCCAGCTGACCGTTCGCCACTAGTGACTAATTGGCCGGGCCGAGTCAGTGTTGGTTGCATGAAGTCCCTATAAGGAATGACACGATTGGGTGTGATTTACTGCCGTGTGTCCATATGCCTGTTCGCCGCCTGCAAAAACGGTACAGATTTTTTTGACTGACCGTTCACTACGTGGAAATTTTGGTCGGTTGGCCTGAAAAATCTACTTGTGTGTAGTCAATATACTACAATACAAAAACAGGCCCTGCCAAAGTGAACTAACAGTCTAAAGGTATATCAGGAAGAAACCTAAGATGGAGAGATTTGATTGGCTCTCTATTGTTTAGCATCAGAAATCTGACAGAGCAGCCTAGGATTGGGCCCTCAGATTATATGTCTTGGGACTTATCAGTTATCTACCCTCAACCCCAACTGCTATTTTTACCATATTATTACATGTATTTGTAACCAGATTTTTCTCTTCCGTTCTGGCAAAGGTATCTGCCTCCTCCTTTTGCTCAATGAGATTTTTATAAGCTTGAGCATGTGCAGAGGAAACAGTTGGGGAAACAACAGTCAATCATTGGCTGTGATGTCAGCAGTCACTGCCTTGATTAACTCCAGAATGGAGGTAATAATTTTCATTAAGGGCTAGGCCACACTTGTGGTGATTGCACATATGATTTTTCAACTATATAAAAATTGTGGCATCATTAGATTTTGGGTGCACCGCGATTGTGCATCCATTTGCGATATGGAACCGCAGGCCATCCACATAACTTAATCGCATGCCATTCCATATCTCAAAAGGCAAAATGCGATTTTGTTTGCAATGCAGTGTGGCAGCTCCCTTAAAGTCTGGTTAGTACTAGAACTAATAATGTGCTGAATATATCAGTTGGGAGAAGGTAGCGTGACTACAACTCCTCTAGTCATTGGGAAGTTATTGATGTTATTTGTCTGCTGGAATTTCCCACTTGTCTCTCAGTCATATCTGAAATTTTCACCCCCTTTTTATAGGAAATCTATGAATGGTTCTCCATGGTAACCTACTGAACATTTCATCTGCCACTTCTGAAAACAAACACTGAATGGATTCATAATGACTCTGATAAAAGGCAGAATAATAAATAGAATAAAAGCCCTTTGCTATTCTAAATGCACGTACACATCGCTGCTTATTAATGGATGTTAACTGGAAAGCTACTAAGTATGCAAGGAAAGATTAAAAGTGACTGCAGCTTACCTGATCATCAATTAAAAAAAGGTTGGACAAGTCAGTATGTTTGGTCTTAGCTGTGTGGTCTTTAAAACGCCATGTCAGCTCTATGGTCTTTAATAGTCAATGCTGACTGTCTGGTCTTTAATACGCTATGTAAACTCTATGGTCTTTAATAGTCAATGGGGACTGTCTTGTCTTTAATAGTCAATGGGGACTGTCTTGTCTTTAATAGTCAATTGGGGACTGTTGTCTTTAATAGTCAATGGGACTATCTGGTCCTTAATACGCCATTGTCAACTCTATGGTCTTTAATAGTCATGGGGACTGTCTTGTCTTTAATAGTCATGGGGACTCTCTTATCTTTAATAGTCAATGGGGACTATCTGGTCTTTAATACGCCATGTCAACTCTATGGTCTTTAATAGTCAATGGGGACTGTCTTGTCTTTAATAGTCAATGGGGACTGTCTGGTCTTTAATACGCTATGTAAACTCTATGGTCTTTAATAGTCAATGGGGACTGTCTTGTCTTTAATAGTCAAAGGGGACTATCTTGTCTTTAATAGTCAATGGGGACTATCTGGTCTTTAATACGCTATGTAAACTCTATGGTCTTTAATAGTCAATGGGGACTGTGTCTTGTCTTTATATCAATGGGACTATCTGGTCTTTAATATGCCAGTAACTCTATGGTTTTAATAGTCAATGGGGACTGTCGTGGTCTTTAAATAGTCAATGGGGACTGTCTGGTCTTTAATACGCTATGTAAACTCTATGGTCTTTAATTCAATGGGGACTGTCTTGTCTTAATACAATGGTCTGTCTATAGTCAATGGGGACTATCTGGTCTTTATACGCCATGTCAACTTTATGGTCTTTAATAGTCAATGGGGACTGTCTTGTCTTTAATAGTCAATGGGGACTGTCTGGTCTTTAATACGCCATGTCAACTCTATGGTCTTTAATAGTCAATGGGGACTGTCTTGTCTTTAATAGTCAATGGGGACTGTCTGGTCTTTAATAGGCTGGGACTGTCTGGGTCTTAAATATCCATGGGGACTGTCTGGTCTTTAATAGTCAATGGGGACTGTCTGGTCTTTAATAGTCAATGGGGACTGTCTGGTCTTTAATAGTCAATGGGGACTGTCTGGTCTTTAATAGTCAATGAGGACTCTCTTGTCTTTAATAGTCAATGGGGACTGTCTGGTCTTTAATAGTCAATGGGGACTGTCTTGTCTTTAATAGTCAATGGGGACTGTCTGGTCTTTAAATATGCCACGTCAACTATATGGTCTTTCCTATTCAATGGTGACTGTCTGGTCTTTAATATGCCCACGTCAACTCTATGGTCTTTCATATTCAGTGGTGACTCTCTGGCCTTTAATATACCATGTCAACTCTATGGTCTTTAATATTCCATAATGACTGTGTGGTTTTTAATAGTCTGTAGTGGTCTTTAATAGTCAACGGTGACTGTCTGTTCTTTAATAATCAGTGGGGTCTGTCTAGTCTTTAATAGTCAACGGGGACTGTCTGGTCTTTAATAGTCAATGGGGACTGTCTGGTCTTTAATAGTCAATGGGGACTGTCTGGTCTTTAATAGTCAATGGGGACTGTCTCGTCATTAAAACACCATGTCAGCTCTGTGGTCTTTAATATTCCATAATGACTGTGTGGTTTTTAATAGTCTATAGTGGCTGTCTGGTCCTTAATAGTCAATGTATATTAGCTAGTAGTCTGTCTGGTCTGACTGTCGATCTTTTATAGTCCATAGTAACTGTCTGGTCTTTTTTAGTCATTGGTGACTGTGTGGTCTTTAATAGTCAATGGTAAATGTCTTGTCTTTAATAGTCAATGGTAAATGTCTTGTCTTTAATATCAATGGTGACTGTCTGGTCTTTAATAGTCAATGGGGACTGTCTGGTCTTTAATAGTCCATGGTGACTGTCTGGTCTTTATTAATCAATGGGGACTGCCTGGTCTTTAAAGGGTATGTTCACCCTTAAAAATAATTTTTTATATGTTACTCCCCCTGTCCCCCCAGCCCCAACCACTCTATTTATTTAATCAGAAAATGCCCCAAACTTTACTTACCTCCCCTCTTTCCTCTGCCCGCTCTGCCGGCCCTCTGCTTGCGAGAAAATGCAGCAGAGGGGGGGACCGGTAGTCACGTCTGTGATTGGCTGAGCGGCAGCCAATCACGGGCGCGGCTGCCGGGTTTCATTTTCGGCAGAGGAAAGAGGGAGGTAAGTAAATTTGGGGAATTTTCTGATTAAATATATAGAGCGGTTGGGGCAATATTACATAAAAAGGATTTACACTAGGGGGAGGGAATGCTAATCGGGAGGGAGAGGGAGGGAGTGGGAGGGGGAGGGAGGGGGAGGGAGGGGGAGAAGGGCTGCAGTACACATGCCAAACTTCTCCCGGAGGCCAGGTAGGAGGCAGAGTCCTATATGGACTCTGCTATCCTCCTGGGTGGCATTTTTGGGACTTTGGGGGGGGAACTACAAGGAAACCATATGGAGCTGGGATGTGAGGTAAGTATTAAACTACACTACATGATGGGCCAGTAGTGGGGGGATTATAGTTTTGGGGGTGGACATGCCCTTTAATAGTCAATGGAGACTGTCTGGTCTTTAATAGTAATTGGTAACTGTCTGGTCTTTAATAGTCAATGGTGACTGTGTGGTCTTTAATAGTCAATGGTGACTGTGTGGTCTGTAATAGTCAATGGTGACTGTGTGGTCTTTAAAAGTCAATGGTGACTGTGTGGTCTTTAATAGTAAATGGTGACTGTCTGGTCTTTAATAGTTTATGGTGACTGTGTGGTCTTTAATTATCCATGGTGACTGTGTGGTCTTTAATAGACCATGGTGACTTTCTGGCCTTTAATATTCCATGGTTAGTGTTCCATGGTGACTGTCTGGTCTTTAATAGTCCATGGTGACTGTCTGGTCTTTAATAGTCCATGGTGACTGTCTGGTCTTTAATAGTCCATGATGACTGTCTGGTCTTTAATTGTCCATGGTGACTTTCTGGTCTTTAATAGTCCATGGTAACTTTCTGGTCTTTAATAGTCCATGGTGACTTTGTGATCTTTTCATAGATCAGAAAATGCCCCAAACTTTACTTACCTCCCCTCTTTCCTCTGCCGCTCTGCCGGCCCTCTGCTTGCGAGAAAATGCAAGCAGAGGGGCGGGACCGGTAGTCACGTCTGTGATTGGCTGAGCGGCAGCCAATCACGGGCGCGGCTGCCGGGAGTTCATTTCGGCAGAGGAAAGAGGGGAGGTAAGTAAAGTTTGGGGAATTTTCTGATTAAATAAGTAGAGCGGTTGGGGCTGGGGGGACAGGGGCAATATTACATATAAAGGGATGAGACATAAGGTGAAGCAGATCAGTATCTGTAACTAAGTTGTCAGTGGATTATAACTAGTGGGTCTGTGATGGGTCAGTAAGAGGGGTAGAAGTGTCCAGGTCCAGATTGTAACCTTACAGTCTAGAGGAGATGGGTCAGTAAGAGGGGTAGAAGTGTCCAGGTCCAGATTGTAACCTTACAGTCTAGAGGAGATGGGGATGAGACATAAGGTGAAGCAGATCAGTAGCTGTAACTAAGTTGTCAGTGGAGTATAACTAGCAGGTCTGTGATGTACTGGATGTATTATACAAACAATCCTACCATTAATACTCCACTGTACTGGATGCATTATATAAACAATCCTACAATTAATACTCTACTGTTCTGGATGTATTATACAAACAATGTTAATGCTCTGTAATGATATATACATTAATGTGCCGAATCAATAGCCGAGATTAGAAGTGTCCAGGTCCACATTGTAAACATTACGTCTGAGGAGAGGGGATGACATAAGGTGAAGCAGATCAGTACTGTAACTAAGTTGTCAGTGGATATAACTAGGCGGGTCTTGTATGGGTCAGTAAGAGGGGTTGGTTTAGAAGTGTCCAGGTCCACATTGTAACCATACAGTTAGGAGGCAGATGGGGATGGGATGAGTGATGAGACATAGGTGAAGCAGCTCAGCTCTGTAACTAAGTGTCAGGGATTAGAACTAGTTGGTCTGCGATGGTCAGTAAGAGGCTTCGGTGGTCTGTAGAAGTGTTTTCGGTCCAGATCGTAACCTACAGTCTAGAGAAGATGCGGGATGCGACATAAGGTGAAGCAGATCAGTATCTGTAACTAAGGTCAGTGGATTATAACTAGTCGGGTCTTGTGATGGCGGTCAGGGAAGAGGGCGGTAGAAGTGCCCAGGCCAGATTGTAACCCTTGACAGTCTAGAGGGATGCGGGATGAAACATAAGGTGACAGATCGTATGTCTGTAAACTAGTGGTCAGTTTGGATTATAAACTAGTCGGTCTGGTGATGGGTCAGTAAGCGGTGGTTAGAATGTCCAGGTCACCATTGTAAACCTTTACAGTCTAGAGAAGATGGGGAATGAGAACATAAGGTGACAGATCGTAGCTGTAACTAAAGTTGTGGTCATGTGGAGTATAACCTAGTCGGTCGTGATGCGTAAGTCAGTAAGAGGGGTAGAAGAGAAGTGCCCAGGTCCAGATTGCTAACCTGACAGGACTGAGGAGATGGGGATGAGAAATAAGGTGACAGATCACTAGCGGTTGTAACTTAGTTTGTCAGTGGATATATAACTAGTCGGTCTGTTGATGGAGTAGTAAGAGGGGTAGAGAGTGCCCAGGTCCAGATTGTAACCGACAGTCTAGAGGGATGGGCGATGAGACAGTAAGGTGATCAGATCAGTTGCTGTAACTAAGTTGTCAGTGGATTATACACTAGTCGTTCTGTGATGGGTCAGTAAGAGGGGTAGAAGTGGTCAGGTACACATTGTAACCATACAGTCTAGAGGAGATGGGGCGCTGAGCAACATAAGGTTGAAGCAGATCAGTATCTGTAACTAAGTTGTCAGTTGGATATAACTAGTCGGTCTGTGATGGGTCAGTAAGAGGGGTTAGATGGAGGTAGGGGTAGAAGTGTCCAGGTCCACATTGTAACCATACAGTCTAGAGGGATGGGGATAGAACATAAGGGAAGCCGATAGTATCTGAAACTAAGTGTCAGTGGATTATAACTAGTTTGTATGCTGATGGCGTCAGTTAAGAGGGAGGAGAAAGTGTCAGGTCCAGATTGCTAAACCTTACAGTCTAGAGGAGATGGGGAGGGATGAGACATAAGCGGGACAGCACACGTACTCTGTACCTAAGGTGTCAGGGCGATTATAACTAGTTGGTCTGCCGGATGGCCCGTCAGTAAGAGGGCGTTGTAGAAGTGCCAGGTCCAGATTGTAACATTACAGTATAGAGGAGACGATGGGGATGAGACATAAGGTTGTCAGAATCAGTAGCTGTTAACTAAGTTGTCGTGGATTATAACTAGTCGGTTGTGATGGCCGTCAGATAAGAGGGGGTTAGAAGTGGCCCAGGTCCAGATGGTAACCTTACAGTCTAGAGGAGATGGGGATGAGACATCAGAGTGATGACAGATCAGTAGCTGTAACTAAGTGTCAGTGGATTATAAATAGTCGGTCTGTGAGGGTCAAGTAGAGGGGTAGAAGTGTCCAGAGTCCACATCCCCGCCCTTTTTTTGTAACACCATTACAGTCTAGAGGAGATGGGGATGAGACATAAGGTGAAGCCCAGCCGATCGTATCTGTAACTAAGTTGTCAGTGGTTAATAACTCGTCAGGTCTCACTGTGATGGGTCAGTAAGAGGGGTAGAAGGTCAGCGTCCCACATTGTAACCATACAAGTTCTAGAGGAGATGGGGATGAGACATAAAGTGACGAGATCATATCGGAACTAAGTTGTCAGGGATTATAACTAGTAGGTCTGTGATGGCCGTCAGTAAGAGGGGCTAGGAAGTGCCAGGTCCACATTGTAACATACAGTCTAGAGGAGATGGGGATGAGACATAAGGTTGAAGCAGATCAGTATCTGCTAACTAAGTTAAGTTGTCTGTGGATTTCTAATAGTTGGTCTGCGATGGGTCAGGAAGAGGGTAGAAGTGTTTCAGGTCCGATTGTAACCGTACAGTCTAGAGAATGTGGGGGGTGAGACGTAAGGTGAAGCAGATCAGTCTCTGTAACTAAGTGGTCAGTGGATTATACACTAGTTTGGTCTGCGATGGAAGTCAGTAAGGAGGGATTAGAAGTGTTCAGGTACAGATTGTAAACCTCCTTACAGGTCATAGAGAGATGGGGAGAGGACATCGGTGAAGCAAGATAAGTATCTGTAAAGAAGTTGTCAGTGGATTATAACTTAGCTCGGTCTGTGATGCGGTCAGTAAGCAGGGGTAGAAGTGTCCAGGGTCCACATTGATAACATTACAGTCTAGAGGAGATGGGGATGAGACATAAGGTGAAGCAGATCAGTATCTGTAACTAGTGTCAGTGGATTCTAACTAGTAGGTCTTGTGATGGGGTCAGTAAGAGGGGTAGGCGTCATTAGAAGTGTCGGTCCAAATTTTGTAACCATACAGTCTAGAGGAGATGGGGATTGAGACATAAGGTGACTTGAAGCCAGATCAGCTAATCGTAACTAAGGTTGTCAGTGGATTATAAACTAGTGGTCTGACGATGGGTCAGTAAGAGGGGTAGGTTAGTAGAGTGTCCAGGTACAGATGACTAACCTTACAGTCTAGAGGAGGTGGGATTTTGAGGACATAAGCGTGAAGCCAGATCAGTAGCTGTAACTGAAGTTGTAAGTGGGTTATAACTAGTCTATTGTGATGGCGTCAGTAGAGGGGTTAGAATTGTCCAAGTCCAGATTGTAACCTTTAGTCTAGAGGAGATGGGGGAGGAGCATAAAGGGGTGACAGAATCAGTAGACTGTAACTAAGTTGTCAGTGGATTATAAAATCTTAGTCGGGTCTGTGATGGGTCAGTAATGAGGGGTAGAAGAGAAGTGTCCAGGGTCAGATTGTAAACCTACAGTCTAGAGGAGAGGGGGATGAGACATAAGGTGAAGCAGATCAGTAGTAGACTGCCTAACTAATTGTCAGGTCAGTGCGGTTGGTTATAACAGTCGATCTGTGATGGCAGGCGTCAGTAAGAGAGGGGTTAGAATAGAATAGAAGTCGTCAAGTGTCAGGTCCAGATTGCTAACCTTCACAGTCTAGAGGAGAATTTGGGGAATTGTCTGAGATCATAAGGTGAAGCAGCATCAGTATATGTAACTAATTGTCAACGGATTATATACTTGTCGGTCGTTGATGGCCGTCAGAGTAAAGTAAAGGCGGTAGAATAGATAGAATGTGGCCAGATTGAACCTTACAGTCTAGAGATATGAGGATGAGACATAAGGTGACGCAGCAGATTTGGGGGAGTATCTGTAAACTAAATTGTCATGGATATAACTAGTCGGTTGTGATGGGTCAAGTAAGAGGGGGGCTAGATAGTGTCCAGTCCAGATTGCAACCTTACAGTCTAGAGGAGATGGGGATGGACAACTAAGCGGGGTGACAGATCAGTAGCTGTAACTAAGTTGTCAGGGATTATTGATAAAAACTAGTTGGTCCTGTGATAGGTCAGTAAAAGGGGTATAGAAATGTAGCAATGTCCAAGGTCCAGAGATTGTTAAACCTTAAGTCTAGAGGAGATGGGGATGGGGATGAGACATAATGCGTTGACAGATCAGTAGCTGGTAACTAAATGTCAGGGGATTATAACATTAGTCGGTCTGTGATGGGTCATCAGAGGTGGTAGAAGGGGTCCCGGTCCACATTGTAACCTTACAGTTAGAGGAGATGGGAAGGATGCGACATTAAGGTGAAAGAAGATCCAGTATCTGTAACTAAGTTGTCAGTGCGATTATAACTTCGATGGGTCTGTGATGCGTCAGTAAGAGGGGCTAGAAGTGTCCAGGTCGAGGGATTCGAAGATTGTAATCTTACAGTCTAGAGGAGATGGGAGATGAGACATAAGGTGACAGATCCGTTCTGTAACTAAGTTTGTCAGTGGATTAAAATGGCGGTGTGATGGGTCAGTAAGAGGGGTAGAAGTGTCCAGGTCCAGATTGTAAACCTACAGTCTAGAGGAGATGCGGGATGAGGACATAAGGTGAAGATAGATCAGATCTGTAACTAAGTTTGTCAGTGATATAACTAGTTGGTCTGTGATGGGTGCAGTAAGAGGGGTGAACGTGTCCAGGTCCAGATTGTAACATTACAGTCTAGAGGAGATGGGGCATGAGACATAAGGTGAAGTGCTAAGTATCTGTAACTAACGGTGTTTGTTGTCAGTGGATTATAACTAGTAAGCGGTGATGGCCGCAGTAAGAAGAGGTAGAAGAGTCCAGTCAGATTGCTACCTTACAGTCTAGAGGGAGATGGGGATGAGACAGAAGGTGAGCAGCAGATCAGTGATCTGTAATAAGTTGGAGGTGGATTATAACCTAGTCGAGTCTGTTATTGGGTCAGTAAGAGAGGGCTAGAAGACGGTAGAAGAGTCCAGTCCAGATTGTAACCTACAGTCTAGAGCGAGCTGGGCGAGATGAGGACATAAGGTGATGGAAGCAGATCAGTTAGTATCTGAAATAAGTTTGTCAGTGGATTCTCATAACTAGTCGGTTGTGATGGGTCAGTAGAGGGGTAATATAGAGGTAGAAGTGTCCCAGGTCCAAGTCCAGATGTAACCTTATTAGTCTAGGGAGATGGAGATGAGAATGAAGGTTGAGAGATCAGTTATCGTAACTAAGTTGCTAAGTGGATATAAATAGTTGGTCTGTGAGCGGTCAGTAAAAGTATGGTAGAAGAGTCCAGAGTCCAGATTGTAACCTTACAGTCATAGAGGAGATGGGGGATGAGACTAAGGTGAGCAGGATCAGTATCTAATAAGGTGTCAGTGGAGTCTATAACAGTCACGGTCTGTGATGGCCGTCAAAAGAGTGGTCGAAGTGTCCCAGGCCAGATTGCTCCAGATTGAACCTTGAAGTCTAGAGGGAGAGATGGGGATGAGGACATTAAGGTGAAGCAGATCAGATCTGTAACTAAGTTGTCAGTGGATTGTTATAAACTAGTCAGTCGTGAGTGTCAGTAAGAGGCCGTTAGAAGAGTCCAGGTCCAGATGTAACCTTACAGTTCTAGAGGAGATGGTGGATGAGACATAGGTTGAAGCAGATCAGTATCTGATAACTAAGTTGTCAGGGAGTATTAACTAGTTGCGTCTGTCTGTGATGGGTCAGTAAGAGGGGTTTAGATAAGTGCCCAGCGTCAAGATTGTAACTTACAGTCTAGAGGAGATTGTGGGATGAGGGGGGGGGACATAAGGTGAAGAGGATCGTGCCCTGCTAAATAAGTGGTCAGGGAGTATAACAGCAGGTCTGTTGATCTTTGTACTGGATGCTATTTAAAAACAATCCTACCATTGATCTCCAACTATCTGGATGCATTATATAAACAAGCCGTACAATTCATACTCTAGGTTCTGGAGGTACTTATACAAACAAGGTAATCAGGCAGGTATACTTGTAATAAGAGAGGTATGGATTCAAGGGAGGAAAATGTAATTCTCCCTCTTTACAAAGCATTGGTAAGGCCATCATTTGAATATTCAGTGCAATTTTAGGAATCCTTGTACAAAAGGACATGCTTTGAAATGGAAATGGTTCAGAGAAGGGCAACTAAATTAATAAGGGGATTGGGGGAGCTTGAATAGAAGAGAGATGGAAAAGTTACATTTATGTGCGCTGGAGAAAAGGCGCTTGCGTGGGGATATGATTCTGTGATATAATACATTACGGGCCATACAATAAACTATTGGGGCATTGTTCAGCCCAATAGAATGTCAAAGGACAGTGGAATCCCTTAAATTGAAGAAAAAAGGTTAGGCTTCAAGTTCGGAAAAGGGTTTTTTCACGTGAGAACGTAAAGCTATGGAACTGCTCCAGTGACGTTGTTTGAGGTCATTGTCAGTTAATAAAAAGCTGATGAGTTTCTGCAACAAGGAATGTTACAGTTTAGCGTTTGATACATAAAGTAGAGTTGGGAAAGGGTTTGTCACTGTGAGAACGGTAAAGCTATGGAACTGTCTTCCAGTGGACATTGTTATGGCAGGTTCATGTGGGTCGTTATAAAAAGCTGGATGTGTTTCTGCAAACAAGGAAGTTACAAGTTACTGGTTATTGATACATAAAGTAGAGTTGGGAAAAGGTTTGTCACTGTGAGAACGGTAAAGCTATGGAACTGGCTTCTTCAGTGGGCGTTGTTATGGCAGGTTCATTGGTCAGTTTAAAAAAAGAAGCTGATGAGGTTTTCTCAAACAAGGAATGTTACAAGTTACTGGTATTGATACATAAAGTAGAGTTGATCCAGGGAAATTCCGATGCCCCTTGGAGTCAGGAAGGATTTTTCCCCTTCATAAATTTGGTGGGTTTTTTTTGCCTTCCTCTGGATCAACAGTTAGGCAGGAAATGAGGAGACCTTGGAGAATAAGACCCCAGCCGCTACCTAAGGCCAAAGTTATCCCACTACATTAACCTTAGCTTCAAAATAAGACAGAGACAAGATGTTATATGGTGGCCACAGTTTTTTCTTTAAAAAAACGATATAACAAGGCCTTATTAAGGCCAACTTAAATATAATATATATATATATGGGCACCCTTGCAACCTCATCACTCCATTGATGTAATCGTCTAGCCGTAGATCTAATCTTGGATGCCAGCCTCTGAGTTACCAGAGGGCATTTAACGGCTCTCAATTGTCCATTTCCTGCTAGGATGTCCCCACACCGCCAACCAGCTGCTGCCCAACTTAAGCCAATCTGCTAAAACTAGGGAGGGAGGGAGGGGGTAGATTTGCTTCACCAGCCACCGGCAAAGCACAAATGCGGCCGGTGACTGGGTGGGAGGGGCTTTTATAGCGCGCAAGCGTCATGGTGGATGAATTGGCGAGAGCCGCGACTTCGGGCCAGCTACCACGGCGCCGCGTCACCAATCGCGACGCCGTAAGACCCGGAATTTCCCCCCAGCCCTGCGTCCAGGGAGGGATGCCATCTCCCAGGTCAGTCACACCGGCACCTATACGGGCCGGTGCTAAGCATATTGCTAGATGGGTTGGACTGGATGGACATATGTCTTTATTCAACCTCAAATACTATAAACTATTAACTGTATCTATGACTGACAGTGCTAACTGGAACAACCAGGAAGATACAAGAACATTGGCATCATTTCAGGTTAGTCTCTCAGCAAAAATAACAATCTTACGCAAAATAAACAGTTGCAGTATGGATTTTGTATACCTTGAAAGTATGTAGACTATGATCCTATTTTAGCAGAAATTCAGTATAGGACAATGTATGAGTTTATTTTTTATATAGCGCTACATATTCCGCAGCGCTTTACAATTATTTTACTCAATTCACATCAGGCCCTGCCCCAAAGAGCTTACAATTAATCACTCTATGTACACATACAACCTATCAGTATGTCTTTATGATGGTGGGGTAACCGGAGTGCCGGAGGAAACCCACGCAAGCACAGGGAGAACATACAAACTCCTTGCAGATGTGTCCAAGGGTGGAATCGAACTCAGGACCTCAGGGCTGCAAGACATCAGTGCTAACCACTGTTATCACTGGGATAAAACAAGCATTATACCTTCTGAATTCTATCCTACAAGTGCATAATGTCTATTGGTTAACATTGTACAGTAAGTGAGCAAATCACTTCTCAAGATCCTAAATTATCCATATCTGTGACCTTCAACGCTGGAATTGATTCGGCACGATAATGTATATATCATTACAGAGCCAATGGGGACTGTCTGGTCTTTAATAGTCAATGGGGACTGTCTGGTCATTAAAACACCATGTCAGCTCTGTGGTCTTTAATAGTCCAAATGGGGACTGTCCTTGTCTTTACTAGTCAATGGGACTGTCTGGTCTTTAATACGCTATGTAAACTCTATGTTCTTTAATAGTCAATGGGGACTGTCTTGTCTTTAATAGTCAAAGGGGACTATCTTGTCTTTAATATGTCAATGGGGACTATCTGGTCTTAAATACGCTATGTAAACTCTATGGTCTTTAATAGTCAATGGGGACTGTTCTTGTCTTTAATATCAATGGGACTATCTGGTCTTTAATATGCCAGTCAACTCTATGGTCTTTAATAGTCAATGGGGACTGCTCTTTTAATAGTCAATGGGGACTGTCTGGTCTTTAATACGCTATGTAAACTCTATGGTCTTTAATAGTCAATGGGGACTGTCTTGTCTTTAATAGTCAATGGGGACTGTCTGGTCGTTATAGTCAATGGGGACTATCTGGTCTTTATACGCCATGGTCAACTTATGGTCTTTAATAGTCAATGGGGACTGTCTTGTCTTTAATAGTCAATGGGGACTGTCTGGTCTTTAATACGCCATGTCAACTCTATGGTCTTTAATAGTCAATGGGGACTGTCTTGTCTTTAATAGTCAATGGGGACTGTTCTGGTCTTTAATAGGCTGGGACTGTCTGGTCTTAAATATTCATGGGGACTGTCTGGTCTTTAATATCAATGGGGACTGTCTGGTCTTTAATAGTCAATGGGACTGTCTGGTCTTTAATAGTCAATGGGGATCGTCTGGTCTTTAATAGTCAATGGGACTCTCTGTCTTTAATAGTCAATGGGGACTGTCCTGGTCTTTAATAGTCAATGGGGACTGTCTTGTCTTTATAGTCAATGGGGGGGACTGTCTGGTCTTTAAATATGGCCACGTCACTATTGGTCTTTCCTATTCAATGGTGACTGTCTGGTCTTTAATATGCCACGTCAACTCTATGTCTTTCATATTCAGTGGTGACTCTCTGGCCTTTATATACCATGTCAACTCTATGTCTTTATATTCCATAATGACTGTGTGGTTTTTTTAATAGTCCTGTATTGGTCTTTAATAGTCAACGTGACTGTCTGTTCTTTAATAACAGTGGGGTCCTGTCTAGTCTTTAATAGTCAATGGGGACTGTCTGGTCTTTAATAGTCAATGGGGACTGTCTGGTCTTTATAGTCAATGGGGACTGTCTGGTCTTTAATAGTCAATGGGGACTGTCTCGTCATTAAAACACCATGTCAGCTCTGTGGTCTTTAATATTCCATAATGACTGTGTGGTTTTTAATAGTCTATAGTGGCTGTCTGGTCCTTAATAGTCAATGTATATTAGCTAGTAGTCTGTCTGGTCTGACTGTCTGATCTTTTATAGTCCATAGTAACTGTCTGGTCTTTTTTAGTCATTGGTGACTGTGTGGTCTTTAATAGTCAATGGTAAATGTCTTGTCTTTAATAGTCAATGGTTTTTGCGTCCACTTACATATTCAAACCACCAGACTAGGCTATCTTTATTTTAATGGTCCCTCAACGTACATATTCAACCCCACCAGACTAGGCTTTCTTTATCTTAATTGGATTCCACTCTACAGTTCCACTTACATATTCAACCCCACCAAGACTAGACTTATCTTTTATTAATGTTCTAGGGCCCTTACATATTCAACCCCCACCAGACTACACCCCGACTAGGCATTTATATTTAATCTTAATGGTTCCTCGTACATATTCAAGACACCAGACAGACTATCTTTATCTTAATGGTCCACTTACCATATTACCCCCACCAAGACTAGGCTATCTTATCTTAATGTGCCACTTACCTATTTCAACCCCACCAGGACTACCAGCCTAGACTAATACTTTATCTAATGTTCCACGTTTACATATTCAAAACCCCACACAGAATAGAATATCTGTTCTTAATGTTCCGCTTACATATCAACCCCACCAGACTAGGCTTTCTTTAAGTTAATGGTCAACTTACAATTCCAATTACAATTCAACCGCACCAGACTAAGGCTTATTTATCTTAATGAACTCCACTACATATTCAAACCCAGAGATAGGCTTTCTTTAAGTTAATGGTTCCGTCCGCTCTACATAGTCAAACCCAACCAGGAAGGCTTTCTTATCTTCATGTTCTGACCTTACATATCAACCCACCAGAATGGGTATCTTTATCTTAATGGTCCCGTACCTATTAACCCTACCAGACTGGCTTTCGTAAGTAATGGGCACACACTTACATATTCAACCCACCAGACTAGGCTTTCTTTATCTTAATGTTCCGATTAAATATTCAACCCCACCAGACTGGCTTTTCTTTATCTTTAAAGGTCCCCTAAATATTCAACCCCCCACCAGACTAGCTGCTTTATCTTATGTTCCGCCTCATATTCAAACCCCCACCAGACTAGTTTTTCTTTATCTTAATGGTCGTCCATTACATATTCAAACCCCCCAGAAAGCCTATTATCTTAATGTTCCACTTACATATTCACCACCAGACTATGCTTTCTTTATTCTTGAATGTCCGCCCTTACATATCAACCACCAGGACGAGGCTATCCTTTCTTTAATGCGTCTCCACTTACAGATTCAAACCACCACCAGACTAGGATTTCTTTATTTAATTGGTCCGCCTACATATTCAACCCACCCGACTAGGCTTTCTTTATCTTAATGGTCCACTTACATATTCAACCCACACCCAGGACTAGACTGATCTTTATTCTTAATGTTCAGCCTAGATATTCAACCCCCGCCTAGGCTTTCTTTACTTAATGGTCCACTTATGTAGTCACCACCAGACTAGCTATCTTTATCTTAATGGTCACACTTCATATTCAACCCCACCAGGACTAGGCTTTCTTGATCTAATTGGTCCACTAAGATTCAACCCACCAGGACAAGGCTACTTTATCTTAATGGTCCACTTACATATTCAACCCACCAGACTAGGCATCTTTATTTGAATGTCCACTTACATATTCCAACCACCAGACTAGGATTTCTTTATCTTAATGTTCCACTTACATATTCAACCCCACCAGGACTAGGCTATCTTATCTTAAGTTCGCTTACATTATTCAACCCCACCAGACGAGACTATCTTTATCTTAATGTTCCCCACTTACATATTCAACCCACAGGAGACTAGGGCTATATTTACTTAATGTCCGCTTACATATTCAACCCCACCAGACTAGGGACTATATTTATCTTATGTTCCACTTCATATCAACCCCACCAGGAATAGGCTATCTTTATCTTAATGTTCCGCTTACATATTCAACCCACCAGACGTAGACTATCTTATCTTAATGGGCCCTACATATTCAAACCCACCAAACTAGGCGTTCTTTATTCTTAATGGTCCACCTTACATATTCAAACCCACCAGACTAGACTATCTTAATGTTCCACTTACATATTTTCAACCCCACCCGACTAGGCTAGTTGTATCGTATGGTCCACTTACATATCAAAACCCACCAGGGACTAGCCTATCTTATCTTAATGGTCCACTTACATATTCAACCCCACCAGACTAAGCTTTCTTATCTTAAGTTCCACGTAATATTCAACCCCACCAGACTAGACTATCTTTATCCTAATGTTCCCACTTGCATATTCAGCATAAACTCGTCACAGGGACGAGCACTCAGTTAACAGCTCAGAGATTCGATTGACCCAATAAAGCAACAAGTAGGTTTTATGGATTAATCAACACCACATAACGAAAGTGACACAATGTTACTCATAGGATACCCTATGTAAACACTAAACCCCACCTTTTAAAGACCATATCATATTGGGACCGTTGCTGGATTACAGTACAACATGGGGGACCACATGGTTGGCGGAACAAATCAATGTTTTTCACGGCAAAAGTAGCCCGGCCCGGCGAAACAGCTTACCACACAACCGTTTATGCGGCCCCCACCAGCCCCGGCCCCCCCCCCCACCACTGGGCCCCCCCCCACATGTTAGTGAAAAGTAGAGAAGTAAATACTCATAAACATAAATCTTACAGAGTATGTTTGAAAGGACTGACATTCATAAGTAGTAACCAGCAGGATTTAGGTTTAGGTAGATCTTGGTCAAACTAACTGCTTGGCTTTATGAGGGAAGTAAGCGAAATTAGACTTGGCATAGCAGTTAGATGTAGTTTACTTGGATTTTGCAAAGGCTTTGATACAGTCCCCCATAGGCGACTCATAATAAGCTAAGTTGTTGGTCTGGGTAGGTAGCACATTGTTACATGGTAGAAAATTGGTAATGAATAGGATGCAAGAGAGTAGAGAGAGTTTGTTTAATGGGGCTTCATAATTATTGATAAAGGCTAAGTGGGGTTGCGGGTTGCCACCAGGGTTCTCTGTGTTTAGGGACCGTTCTATTTAATCTATTTATTAATGATTTGGAAGTGGGTATGTCAGCAAGGTTTCTGTGTTTTGCTGACGACACAAAACTTTGTCGACCATTAAAAACTTCAGAAAGGTGGTCGCAAATCGTTGCAGGTGTATTAGATAGATTATCACAATGGGCTTGACTAATTGGCAGATGAGATTCAATTGTTGATAACTGTAAGTGTGATGGCCATTTGGACTGACAGTGGAAGTCGACGGAAATGGATTTTAAAAAAGTAACCCTCGCTTGGCGAAATTGTAGTTAGCGTATTTTATAAGTGCAGTAATTGCGTGGAAGGGACCTTAAATTACCAAGCCGGATATCGCGGCGGCAATGGCGCTTGCCGTCAAAAATACGGCCTATCGCTATTTAGTGGCCGCGATTGTGGGCTGTAATTTTTGTGGGCTATGTTGGATTGAATATTTTCACCTCCAGTAATTTTTGGTTGAGAAGCTACGCAATACAGTTTTTTATTTGACCAGATTATGGCCTGGGCTTCCTGTACTTAAAGGGACTGCCACCCCTATGGTAACAGAAATCACTAAAACCCCAAACCCTGGACTTTGGTTTGGTTATCTAATCATTTAATTCTGCTTCCAGGAGAGATTTTATACTACAAACTCCGCGATCCACCGCCGCTTCCTGTCTTGCTCCACTGTGGCTGCTGTGTTCTTTTTCCATTCCGAGCAAGCCGCATGGAGACTGCTCAGGGAAGCCAGTCAGTGATTGGCCGTGATGACAACCGACTGCCTTACCCGAAGTGAAGAGCAGATTGTAGCAGTCGATTTTTATTTTAACCCGCACTCATGTAGCCTTAATCCCTGTGTGTGGATGTTCCATTGTGATAGGAATATAAAGTGATATATTGAACAAATATGTCAACTTGCATGAAGCAGAGTTTTGGGGTTTGATGGGTTTACCTAGATACCATTTCCATTTGTGGGGGTGAACATGCCCTTTAATGAATTAATCGTGGAAATCTTTATATTTTTTTATTCCTACCTCCCATCTTTCATAACACTGGTAGAGCACAGATGAAGTCAGTTGTGTCTCTCTGCTCCAACCCCCCTGCATGCCGATACACATGTGCAGTAAAGAGAAGAATCTCTGATAAGCTGCTCTCGCTCCCATCCATCTTTGAAACACAATCACTTTACTCAGATATAGAACTAAAGGTAGGAGTGCTCAGCCCGACACTCCTGTAGAACTATACATTCGGCTATAACAAATTTATATAAGCTTCCTTGTTTTTTTTTAGGTTGTGCCGTGGCTGGTCATTTGTATGAACCCTTAACAATAAACTGTAACCATTGATCAGGCCTGTTGCCATACTGCTTACCGACCTCCATTATGTGAAAATTGTAAACCTGGAAACGCACTTTAAAACATTCCCAGGGCTTTGAATGAACTTCCGGCGCGTTCCACACTCTATGGGTTCAGCTCGGTAAACTGGGAAGGGAAAGCCTTTTAACAGTTTATGGCACAGAAGGGCGTAAAATGTTTATTTTTAGATTTCAATTCAGGTCACTGTTCCATTTCCTTATGCTACAGTTGGATTTAACCCTTGCGATGCTGCAGATTTGTAGCTGTTATTGAATTTTTATTCATTGTGTAAATTCTCTTTGCCTCTACAGCCCCACATTATCGGTACTGTTAAAGGGAACCCCCTATTTAAATATTCCCCCTGGCTAAAAGGCCAGAAACGGCAGAAATGGTCTTTCTGGTAATCCCTTGATAAAGATATACCTGTTTAAAATCAATAATACACTACAGAAAAAAGGTTTTATTCTGGGGGGAGATACCCTTTAACAGGAAGTTGCCCTGTACCCCCTAGAGACACACACACACATCGGCCAATTGCGACCCCCTGGCACCCCCCACCATGCATGCAGGAGAGAGGGGAAGTTCAAATGGCAGTGAGGACACTTGAAAGTTCACACGTTCTATTGGCTTACTGGCTGTGACTGTCCCACTGAACCACCTTGGGAAGGTTAGAGGGCCTTTCCAGGGCTTCCCCAGTGCTAGTTTGGCAATATGTTCCCCAGACTGTTTCCCTGGTCCCATAGCCATGTACTATAGTTACCATTGCTATTTCTACAGTATTATCCAAACTTTTCAAACTATTTGTCCCCTATGACTTTAATGGGTTTGTTTTCAAACTATCGAACTTCCGAACTTACACACATTAACAATGCGATACAGGACGTCCAGCAGATATCCCCACCTTTATCCATATGCCAGGGTAATAAAGTTTAGCATGAGCTGTGTGTTTTGTGGTGGATGCGGCAATGTCCTTGGTTTGTTTTCTTTCCAAGTCACAGGTAATACCAGACTGGATTAGGATGTCATGCCACTCTTTATGGCCACGTACAGAGGTGCAACTACCGGGGCAGGGGAGAGTAACCGCAGGGTGGCAAAAAAACAAGGGGCCCCATCTACTTATTTTCCTATGACAGATATAGCTGTGGATGAAGCAATGATAGGGGCCCATCATAGTTTGGCAGGGGGGGGCAGTGATTCCTAGTTACTGGCCCACGTATTCTCAGGCTTCTCTGCACTGGGCCCTTGTTCTATCTAGTCGGCTACAATAATAAAAGATTATATACATATAAAACTCCTCCCATGGAAACTGAGGTTATCTTAGTTTTATCTACTAGACGTCAGGGGGTAAGTTGTAACGTAGTGCCTGAATCCCTGCAGACCTTTCCCAGCATGTATTAGGCAGTAGGTCTGATTGTTACGTAGGGTTCAGAGACCTTATAGATTGAAATCTCGACTGGCTTTAAATCCTGATGTCGGCTCCAGGAAGGACATGAAATTGCATTGACATGGAATCACCCCTGGAATATTAAATAAACCAATAACTCTTGTTCTTCAATACACAAGATCTTTGTCCCCAGTGATATATTTCCCCCCATTGGCTATTAATATTTTGTCTCTGTAATAAGTTAGTAAGATTGGAGATTAATAAATCCATAACAGTAGACGCTGTGTAACAAAAACAATATAACATGCATGTACAAACAAGGTAGTGTGTATGACTCATAGGTGTGCAGCATAGGCTGGGTACACACCATAAATTATTTGTTCCCAGCTGACCGTTCGCACTAGTGACTAATTGGCCGGCCGAGTCAGTGTTGGTTGCATGAAGTCCCTATAAGGAATGACAGGATTGGTGTGTATGTGTGTGAGTTTACTGCCGTGTGTCCATATGCCTTTCGCCGCCTGCAAAAACGGTACAGATTTTTTGACTGACCGTCACTACGTGGAAATTTTGGTCGGTTGCCTGAAAAATCTACTTGTGTGTAGTCAATATATTACAATACAAAACAGGCCCTGCCAAAGTGAACAACAGTCTAAAGGTATATCAGGAAAAACCTAAGATGGAGAGATTTGTTGGCTCTCTATTGTTTAGCATCAGAAATCTGACAGAGCAGCCTAGGATGTGGCCCTCAGATTATTATGTCTTGGGACTTATCGTTATTTCTACCCTCAACCCCAACTGCTATTTTACCATATTATTACATGTATTTGTAACCAGATTTTTCTCTTCCGTTCTGGCAAAGGTACTCTGCCTCCTCCTTTTGCTCAATGAGATTTTTTAAGCTTGAGCATGTGCAGAGGAAACAGTTGGGGAAACAACAGTCAATTCATTGGCTGTGATGTCAGCAGTCACTGCCTTGATTAACTCCAGAATGGAGGTAATAATTTTCATTAGGGCTAGGCCACACTTGTGGTGCATTGCACATATGATTTTTCAACTATAAAAAATTGGTGGCATCATTAGATTTTGGGTGCACCGCGATTGTGCATCCATTTGCGTATGGAACCGCAGGCCATCCACATAACTTATCGCATGCCATTCCATATCTCAAAAGGCAAAATGCGATTTTGTTTGCAATGCAGTGTGGCAGCTCCCTTATAAGTCTGGTTAGTACTAGAACTAATAATGTGCTGAATATATCAGTTGGGAGAAGGTAGCGTGACTACAACTCCTCTAGTCATTGGGAAGTTATTGATGTTATTTGTCTGCTGGAATTTCCCACTTGTCTCTCAGTCATATCTGAAATTTTCACCCCCTTTTATATAGGAAATCTATGAATGGTTCTCCATGGTAACCTACTGAACATTTCATCTCCACTTCTGAAAACAAACACTGAATGGATTCATAATGACTCTGATAAAAGGCAGAATAATAAATAGAATAAAAGCCCTTTGCTATTCTAAATGCACGTACACATCGCTGCTTATTAAGGATGTTAACTGGAAAGCTACTAAGTATGCAAGGAAAGATTAAAAGTGACTGCAGCTTACCTGATCATCAATTAAAAAAAGGTTGGACAAGTAGTATGTTTGGTCTTAGATGTGGGGTCTTTAAAATGCCATGTCAGCTCTATGGTCTTTAATAGTCAATGCTGACTGTCTGGTTTACTTTAATACGCTATGTAAACTCTATGGTTTTAATAGTCAATGGGACTGTCTTGTCTTTAATAGTCAATGGGGACTGTCTTGTCTTTAATAGTCAATTGGGGACTGTTGTCTTTAATAGTCAATGGGGACTATCTGGTCTTTAATACGCCATGTCAACTCTATGGTCTTTAATAGTCAATGGGGACTGTCTTGTCTTTAATAGTCAATGGGGACTCTCTTATCTTTAATAGTCAATGGGGACTATCTGGTCTTTAATACGCCATGTCAACTCTATGGTCTTTAATAGTCAATGGGGACTGTCTTGTCTTTAATAGTCAATGGGACTGTCTGGTCTTTATACGCTATGTAAACTCTATGGTCTTTAATAGTCAATGGGGACTGTCTTGTCTTTAATAGTCAAAGGGGACTATCTTGTCTTTAATAGTCAATGGGGACTATCTGGTCTTTAATACGCTATGTAAACTCTATGGTCTTTAATAGTCAATGGGGACTGTCTTGTCTTTAATAGTCAATGGGGACTATCTGGTCTTTAATATGCCATGTCAACTCTATGGTCTTTAATAGTCAATGGGGACTGTCTTGTCTTTAATATAGTCCAATGGGGACTGTCTGGTCTTTACATACGCTATGTAAACTCTATGGTCTTTAATAGTCAATGGGGACTGTCTTGTCTTTAATAGTCAAGGGGACGTCTGGTCGTTAATAGTTCAATGGGGACTATACTGGTCTTTAATACGCCATGTCACTTTATGGTCTTTAATAGTCAATGGGGACTGTCTTGTCTTTAATAGTAATGGGGACTGTCTGGTCTTTAATACGCCATGTCAACTTATGGTCTTTAATAGTCAATGGGGAAATAGTCTTGTCTTGAATAGTCAATGGGGACTGTCTGGTCTTTAATAGTCAATGGGGACTGTCTGGTATTAAATCAATGGGGACTTTGGTTTATGGTCGTTTAATAATCAATGGGGACTGTCTGGTCTTTAATAGTCAAGGGACTGTCTGTCTTTAATAGTCATGGGGACTGTCTGGCTTTAATAGTCAATGAGGACTCCTTGTCTTTAATAGTCAATGGGGACTGTCTGTCTTATACAATGGGACTGTCTTGTCTTTAATAGTCAATGGGGAGTCTGTCTGGTCTTTAATATGGCCACGTCACTATATGGTCTTTCCTATTCAATGGTGACTGTCTGGTCTTTAATATGCCACGTCAACTCTATGTCTTTCATATTCAGTGGTGACTCTCTGGCCTTTAATATACCATGTAACTCTATGGTCTTTAATATTCCATAATGACTGTGTGGTTTTTTTAATAGTCTGTAGTGGTCTTTAATAGTCAAACGGTGACTGTCTGTTCTTTAATAATCAGTGGGGTCTGTCTGTCTTTAATAGTCAACGGGGACTGTCTGGTCTTAATAGTCAATGGGGACTGTCTGGTCTTTAATAGTCAATGGGGACTGTCGGTCTTTAATAGTCAATGGGGATGTTCGTCATTAAAACACCAATGTCAGCTCTTGTGGTCTTTAATATTCCATAATGACTGTGTGGTTTTTAATAGTCTATAGTGGCTGTCTGGTCCTTAATAGTCAATGTATATTAGCTAGTAGTCTGTCTGGTCTGACTGTTGATCTTTATAGTCCATAGTAACTGTCTGGTCTTTTTTAGGTCATTGGTGTGACTGTGTGGTCTTTAATAGTCAATGGTAAATGTCTTCCACACTTATGGGTTCAGCGCGGTTAACTGGGAAAAAAGCTTTTTAACAGTTTGTATGGCACAGAAGGGCGTAAAATGTCGTTATTTTTAGTAGATTTCAATTAGGCATGTTCCATTTCTTTAATGCTACGTTGATTTAACCTTGCGATGCCTGCAGATTTTGTAGCTGTTATTGAAGTTTTTATATTGTGTAAATTCTCCTTTGCCTCTACAAGCCCACATTATCGGTACTGTAAAGGGGAATCCATATTTAAAATATTCCCCCTGGCAAAAGGCCAGAATTCGGCAGAAAATTCGGTCTTTCAGGTAATCCCTTGATAAGAATACCTGTTTGAAAATCAATAAATACACTACAGAAAAAAAGGTTTTAGTTCTGGGGGGAGATATCCCTTTAAAGATGGAAGTTGCCCTTTTGTAACCCCTAGAGACACACACAACATCGGCCAAGTGCGACCCCTGGCACCCCCACATGCATGCAGGAGAGACGAGTGGAAGTTCAAAGGCAGTGAGGACACTTGCAAAGTTCTAAGTTTTATTGGCTCATGTACTAGGCACGTGACTGTCCCATGAGACCACCTTGGCGAAGGTCTAAGAGGGTTTCCAGGGCTTCCCCCACAGTGCTGTTTGGACATATGTTCCCAGACTGTCCCGTGGTCCTCATAGCCATGTACTAAGTTACCATTGCTATTTCTACAGTATTTAACCAACTTTTAAAAATATTTTGTCCCTATGGGATTTAATGGGTTGTTTTAACACTATCGGAACTTCGACTAACACATTAACAATGCGATACGGACGTCCAGCAGATATCCCCACTTTATCCATAGCCAGGGTAATAAAGTTAGAGTGAGGTGTTTTGGGGATGCGGCAATGTCCTTGGTTTGTTTCGTTACAAGGTCACCAGGCTAATACACGACTGGTATAGGTGTCATAGCCACTCTTTATGGTCCACGACAGAGGTGCAACTACGGGAGCAGGGAAGTCAACCGCAGAGGGCGCAAAACAAAACAAAGGGCGGCCCATATCATACTTATTTCTATCGGACAGCATATAGTGATGGATGAAGCATGGATAGGGGGCCCCATCATAGTTTGCAGGGGGGGGGCAAGTGATTCAGTTATTGGCCATATTCTCAGGCTTCTTGCACTGGGCCCGTCGTTCTATCTGGTGGCTACAAGATAAAACGATTAAACATAGTAAAACTCTCTCCCATGGAAAAACTGAGTTATCTTAGTTTTATCTACTAGCGTATGGGGGTATGGTAAGTAGGGCCTGATCCCTGCAGCTTTCCCAGCCATGGTATATAGGCAGAGGTCTGATTGTTAATGTAGGGTTCAGAGACCTTATAGATTCTGAAATCTCCAGACTGGCTTTAATTCCTGATGTCGGCTTCCAGGAAGGACATTGAAATTCATTGACATGGAATCACCCCTGGAATATCAAATAACAATAATCTGTTCTCAAACACAGATCTGTGTCCCCGTGATATATTCCTCCCCATTGGCTATAATATTTTGTCTCGGTTAAAACGTTAGTAAGATTGGCAGATTAATATAAATCCATAAACGTAGACGTTATGTGTTGTACCAAAAACAATATAAACATGCATGTACAAACAAGGGTAGTGTGTATGACTCTAGGTGTGCAGCACTGGTGGGTACAACACCATACAAATATTCGTTCCAGCGACCGTTGCCATAGTTGACTAAGTGGCCGAGGCCAGTAGTCAGTGTTGGTGCTGAAGTCCCTATAAGGATGAAGGATGGGTGTGGATTATGCGGGTGTCCATATGCCAAGTTCGCCGCTGCAAAAACGGGTACGATTTTGAAGACCGCACTACGTGAATTTTGTTGTACGGTTAGGCCGAAAACAATTACTGTGTGTAGTCAATATCACTTCAATACAAACACATGGCCCTGCCAAAAGGAATAACAGTCTAAAGGATAATCAGGGAAGAAACCTAAGCGAGAGCTTGAATTGGCTCTCTATTGTTTAGCATCAGAAACTGACAGAGCAGGCCTAGGATGGGCCCTCAGATTATATCGTCTTGGGACTTATCAGTTATCTACCCTCAACCCCAACTTGCTATTTTTACCATATTATAACATGTATTGAAACAGGATTTTTCTCTCCGTTCTGGCAAAGGTATTGCCTCCTCCTTTTGCTCAATGAGATTTTAAGCTTGGAGCTATGTGCAGAGGAAAAACAGTTGGGGAAACAACAGTCAATCATTGGTGATGCTGAGCAGTCACTGCTGATATAACCCAGAATGGAGGGTGGTAATAAGTTCATTAAGGGCTAGGCCACACTTGTGGTGATTCGCACATTGATTTTTCAACTATTATAAAAATTGTCGGCATCATTAGATTTTGGATCTAGTTCATGACCGCGCTTTGTGACGCTCCATTATATGCGATATGGAACCGCAGGCCATCCAAAAGACTTAATCGCCTGCCCATTCCATATCTTCAAAAGGCAAATCGCGATTTTGTTGCAATGCCAGGTTGGGCAGCTCCCTTAAAAGTCGTTAGTACTAGACAATATGTAGCTGAATATATCAGTGGGAGACGTAGCTGACTACAAATCTCTAGTCATTGGGAAGTTATTGAGTATTGTTGTCTGCTGGAATTTCCCCGTCTCTCAGTCATATCTGAATATTTTCAACCCCCTTTTTAGGAAATCTATGAAGCGTTTCTCCATGTAACATATCGAACATTTATCTGCACTCTGAAAAACAAACACTGAATTGGATCATAATGACTCGATAGAAAGCTCCGGCAATAATAAATAGAATGAAAGCCCTTTGCGATTCTAAATGCACGACACACGCGTGCTTATAATGGAGTTAACTGGAAAGCTACTAAGTATGGCAAGGAAAGATTAAAGTGCACTGCCGCTTACGTGATCATCAATAAAAAAAGGTTGGACAAGTCCGTATGTTGTGTCGTCTTAGTGTGGGTCTTTAAAAATGCCATGTCAGCTCATGGCAAGTATAGCTCTTTAACGTCGATAACACTCTGGTTAATAGTAATGAGGTGTCTTAATAGTCTGACTGTTCTCTTGTTTCGCTTATAGTCAATTGAGTGTCTTTAATAGTCAATGGGGACTTGGTTTAATACCATTGTCAAATATGCTTTAATAGGTCAATGGGAGTCTTGTCTTTTAATAGTCAATGGGGACTGTGCTAGCTTTAATAGTTCAATGGGACTATCTGGTCTTTAAATACGCCATGTCAACTCTATGGTCAATAGTAATGATGTAACATAGGGGACTTGTCTAGCTATGTACATCTTAATAGTCAATGGGGTACTGTCTATGCTTTAATAGTCAATGGGGGACAATCTGGTCTTTAATACGCATGTCACTCTATGGTCTTAATATGGTCAATGGGAGCTGTTTGTCTTTTTTAATAGTCAATGGGGAATGTCTGGTTCTAAAGTACGCTCAGTAAATAGTTATCGTCGGCTTTAATAGTCATGGGACTGTCTTGTCTTTAATAGTCAAAGGGGGGACATTTGCTGCTTTTCATAGTCAATGGGGCGTAGTCTATCTTATACGCGACGTAAATACTAATGGGTCTTTAATAGTCAATGGGGGACTTCTTGTCTTTATAGTCAATGGGGACTATCTGGTCTTCCTATAGGCCATGTTCAACTCGATGGTCTTTTAATAGTCAATGGGGACTGTCTGTTCTTTATAGTTAGTCAAGTGGGATGTTGGGCTCTTCAATCACGCTATGAAACTCTATGGTCTTTTAATAGTACAATGGGGACGTCTTGTCTTAATAGTCACTGGTGGACTGTGATGGCTCGTAATAGTCACTGGGGACTATCTGGTCTTTATCGCCATGTGCAATTGGTCTTAATAGTCACTGGCGGATGTTCTTGTCTTATACGTCACTGGGGACTGTCTGTCTTTAATACGACATGTCACTCTACTGGTCTTTCATAGTCATGGGGATGTCTGTTTACCTAGTCAAGGCTGTCTGGGTCTATGTCTGGGCCTCTGTCTGGGCCTTGTTCTTTAATAGTCATCGCAGGCTGGACTGTTTGTTTTAAGAATAATGGGGCTGTACTGCTTACTAGTCATGGGGGCTGGCGGTACTTTATACGTCAATGGGGAGCTGTCTGCGTCTAAACGTCCCAATGAGGACTCTCCTGCTTAACTACGTCAATGGGGAGTTCTGGTCTTAATAGTCCCTGGCTGTCTTGTCTCCCGTAACTGGGATGTCTGGTCTTTTATGCCACGTCCTCTCTGTTCTTGCCTATTCCCGGGACCTGTCGGTCTTTCCTCGCCACGTACTCTCTGGTTTCATCTTCCGTGTGACTCTCTGGCTTCAGATACCATGTCAACGTCCTATGGTTCACGTTCCTAATTCCATCGGACCAGATGTTTGTGGTCTTGTACATCGCCGTTCTGGTCTTTCCCGTCCCGTTGCTGTAGGCTTTAGTTCTCATCCTCAGCAGGCGGGCTGGCTTTCTTATCACCTTACCCGGTTGAGTCAATAGTTCAACCGTTTCACCTACAGGGGGACGGTTTAGTGGTCCCAATGATCATGGGCGCGTCTGCGGAACTATATAGTCTCAAGGCGGCTCTGAGTTTGGTTTTACTAGTCACTGGGGGGACTGTCTGGTCTAAAAACACAAGTCCGCTCTGTGGGTCTTAATATTCCCTATGGCGGGTGGTTTTTCCTAGTCTATCGTGGTGTTGGTCCTATATAGTCAATTGTATATAGCTAGTAGTCTGTCTGGTCTGACTGTCTGATCTTTAAATAGTCCTAGTAATGTCGGTCTTTTTAGTCATGGGGATGTATG
>CM033473.1:16204803-16374319 GCA_019447015.1 Hymenochirus boettgeri | reverse complement strand
GTCTTTAATAGTCAATGGTAAATGTCTTGTCTTTAATAGTCAATGGTGACTGTCTGGTCTTTAATAGTCAATGGGGACTGTCTGGTCTTTAATAGTCCATGGTGACTGTCTGGTCTTTATTAATCAATGGGGACTGCCTGGTCTTTAAAGGGTATGTTCACCCTTAAAAATAATTTTTTATATGTTACTCCCCCTGTCCCCCCAGCCCCAACCACTCTATTTATTTAATCAGAAAATGCCCCAAACTTTACTTACCTCCCCTCTTTCCTCTGCCGCTCTGCCGGCCCTCTGCTTGCGAGAAAATGCAAGCAGAGGGGCGGGACCGGCATTTTTGCGTCCACTTACATATTCAAACCACCAGACTAGGCTATCTTTATTTTAATGGTCCCTCAACGTACATATTCAACCCCACCAGACTAGGCTTTCTTTATCTTAATTGGATTCCACTCTACAGTTCCACTTACATATTCAACCCCACCAAGACTAGACTTATCTTTTATTAATGTTCTAGGGCCCTTACATATTCAACCCCCACCAGACTACACCCCGACTAGGCATTTATATTTAATCTTAATGGTTCCTCGTACATATTCAAGACACCAGACAGACTATCTTTATCTTAATGGTCCACTTACCATATTACCCCCACCAAGACTAGGCTATCTTATCTTAATGTGCCACTTACCTATTTCAACCCCACCAGGACTACCAGCCTAGACTAATACTTTATCTAATGTTCCACGTTTACATATTCAAAACCCCACACAGAATAGAATATCTGTTCTTAATGTTCCGCTTACATATCAACCCCACCAGACTAGGCTTTCTTTAAGTTAATGGTCAACTTACAATTCCAATTACAATTCAACCGCACCAGACTAAGGCTTATTTATCTTAATGAACTCCACTACATATTCAAACCCAGAGATAGGCTTTCTTTAAGTTAATGGTTCCGTCCGCTCTACATAGTCAAACCCAACCAGGAAGGCTTTCTTATCTTCATGTTCTGACCTTACATATCAACCCACCAGAATGGGTATCTTTATCTTAATGGTCCCGTACCTATTAACCCTACCAGACTGGCTTTCGTAAGTAATGGGCACACACTTACATATTCAACCCACCAGACTAGGCTTTCTTTATCTTAATGTTCCGATTAAATATTCAACCCCACCAGACTGGCTTTTCTTTATCTTTAAAGGTCCCCTAAATATTCAACCCCCCACCAGACTAGCTGCTTTATCTTATGTTCCGCCTCATATTCAAACCCCCACCAGACTAGTTTTTCTTTATCTTAATGGTCGTCCATTACATATTCAAACCCCCCAGAAAGCCTATTATCTTAATGTTCCACTTACATATTCACCACCAGACTATGCTTTCTTTATTCTTGAATGTCCGCCCTTACATATCAACCACCAGGACGAGGCTATCCTTTCTTTAATGCGTCTCCACTTACAGATTCAAACCACCACCAGACTAGGATTTCTTTATTTAATTGGTCCGCCTACATATTCAACCCACCCGACTAGGCTTTCTTTATCTTAATGGTCCACTTACATATTCAACCCACACCCAGGACTAGACTGATCTTTATTCTTAATGTTCAGCCTAGATATTCAACCCCCGCCTAGGCTTTCTTTACTTAATGGTCCACTTATGTAGTCACCACCAGACTAGCTATCTTTATCTTAATGGTCACACTTCATATTCAACCCCACCAGGACTAGGCTTTCTTGATCTAATTGGTCCACTAAGATTCAACCCACCAGGACAAGGCTACTTTATCTTAATGGTCCACTTACATATTCAACCCACCAGACTAGGCATCTTTATTTGAATGTCCACTTACATATTCCAACCACCAGACTAGGATTTCTTTATCTTAATGTTCCACTTACATATTCAACCCCACCAGGACTAGGCTATCTTATCTTAAGTTCGCTTACATTATTCAACCCCACCAGACGAGACTATCTTTATCTTAATGTTCCCCACTTACATATTCAACCCACAGGAGACTAGGGCTATATTTACTTAATGTCCGCTTACATATTCAACCCCACCAGACTAGGGACTATATTTATCTTATGTTCCACTTCATATCAACCCCACCAGGAATAGGCTATCTTTATCTTAATGTTCCGCTTACATATTCAACCCACCAGACGTAGACTATCTTATCTTAATGGGCCCTACATATTCAAACCCACCAAACTAGGCGTTCTTTATTCTTAATGGTCCACCTTACATATTCAAACCCACCAGACTAGACTATCTTAATGTTCCACTTACATATTTTCAACCCCACCCGACTAGGCTAGTTGTATCGTATGGTCCACTTACATATCAAAACCCACCAGGGACTAGCCTATCTTATCTTAATGGTCCACTTACATATTCAACCCCACCAGACTAAGCTTTCTTATCTTAAGTTCCACGTAATATTCAACCCCACCAGACTAGACTATCTTTATCCTAATGTTCCCACTTGCATATTCAGCATAAACTCGTCACAGGGACGAGCACTCAGTTAACAGCTCAGAGATTCGATTGACCCAATAAAGCAACAAGTAGGTTTTATGGATTAATCAACACCACATAACGAAAGTGACACAATGTTACTCATAGGATACCCTATGTAAACACTAAACCCCACCTTTTAAAGACCATATCATATTGGGACCGTTGCTGGATTACAGTACAACATGGGGGACCACATGGTTGGCGGAACAAATCAATGTTTTTCACGGCAAAAGTAGCCCGGCCCGGCGAAACAGCTTACCACACAACCGTTTATGCGGCCCCCACCAGCCCCGGCCCCCCCCCCCACCACTGGGCCCCCCCCCACATGTTAGTGAAAAGTAGAGAAGTAAATACTCATAAACATAAATCTTACAGAGTATGTTTGAAAGGACTGACATTCATAAGTAGTAACCAGCAGGATTTAGGTTTAGGTAGATCTTGGTCAAACTAACTGCTTGGCTTTATGAGGGAAGTAAGCGAAATTAGACTTGGCATAGCAGTTAGATGTAGTTTACTTGGATTTTGCAAAGGCTTTGATACAGTCCCCCATAGGCGACTCATAATAAGCTAAGTTGTTGGTCTGGGTAGGTAGCACATTGTTACATGGTAGAAAATTGGTAATGAATAGGATGCAAGAGAGTAGAGAGAGTTTGTTTAATGGGGCTTCATAATTATTGATAAAGGCTAAGTGGGGTTGCGGGTTGCCACCAGGGTTCTCTGTGTTTAGGGACCGTTCTATTTAATCTATTTATTAATGATTTGGAAGTGGGTATGTCAGCAAGGTTTCTGTGGTTGCTGACGACACAAAACTTTGTCGACCATTAAAAACTTCAGAGGATGTGCATCGTTGCAGGTGGATTAGATAGATTATCACATGGGCTTGCTAAGTGGCAGATGAGATTCAATTGTTGATAACGGTAAGGTGATGGCCATTTTGGACTGAAAGTGGAAGTCGACGGGAAAGGGATTTTAAAGTACCCTTCGTGGCGAATTGTAGTAGCGTATTATTATAAGTGCAGTTAATGCTGGAAGGGACTTAAATTTACGCCGGATATCGCGGGGCGGCAATGGCGCTTGGCCGTCATAAAATACGGCGATATCGTATTTAGTGGCCGCGATTGTGAGGCTGTAATTTTTGGGGCTATGGTTGGATTGAAATTTTCAACTCCAGGTAATTTTGGTTGAGAAGCTTACAGCATATACAGTTTTTATTGACAGATTATGGCCTGGGCCTCCTGTATTAAAGGGACTGCCACCCCTATGGACAAAATCACTAAAACCCCAAACCTGGGACTTTTGTTTGGTTTCTAATCATTAATTCTGCTCCAGAGAGAGAGATTTTATACTACAAACTCCGCGATCCACCGCCGCTTCCTGTCTTGCTCCACTGTGGTGCTGTGTTCTTTTTCCATTCCGAGCAAGCCGCAGAGTGGAGACTGCTCAGGGAAATGCCAGTCAGTGATTGGCCGTGATGACACCGACTGCCTTACCCGGAAGTGAAGAAGCAGATTGTAGCAGTCGATTTTACCGCACTCATTGTAGCCTTAATCCCTGTGTGTGGATGTTCCATTGTGATTAGGAATATAAAGTGATATATGTGAACAAATATGTAAACTTGCATGAAGCAGAGTTTGGGGTTTGATGGGTTTTACCTAGAACCAATTTCCATTTGTGGGGTGTGAACATTGCCCTTTAATGAATTAAGCGTGGGTTGGAAATCTTTATTTTTTTTATTCCTACCTCCCATCTTTCGAACCTGGTAGGAGCACAGATGAAGGTCAGTTGTGTCTCTCTTGCCTCCAAACCCCTGCATGCCGATACACATGTGCAGTAAAGAGAAGAATCTCTGATAAGTGCTCTCGCTCCCATCCCATTTTGAAACAAAAATCACTTTACTCTCAGATATAGAACTAAAGGTAGGAGTGCTCAGCCCCCGGACACTCCTGTTAGAACTATTAACATTCGGGCTATAAACAAATTTAGTATAAGCTTCCTTGTTTTTTTTTAGGTGTTGCCGTGGTCATTTGGTCATTTGTATGAACCCTTAAACAAATAACTGTAACATTGATCAGGCCGTTGCCATGACTGCTTACCGACCTCCATTATGTGAAAATTGTTAAACCTGGAAACGCCCACTTTAAAACATTCCCAGGGCTTTGAATGAACTTCCGGCGCGTTCCACACTCTATGGGTTCAGCTCGGTTTAAAATGGGAAGAAAAGCCCGGAGGGAAAAAGCCTTGTTAACAGTTTATGGCACAGAGAAGGGCGTTTAAAATGTGTATTTTTAGATTTCAATTCAGGTCACTGTTCCATTTCCTTAATGCTACAGTTGATTTAACCCTTGCGATGCTGCAGATTTTAGCTGTTATTGAATTTTTATTCAATTGTGTAAAATTCTCTTTTGCCTCTACAGCCCCACATTATCGGTACTGTTAAAGGGGGAAACCCCCTTTATTTAAAATATTCCCCCTGGCTAAAAGGCCAGAAACGGCAGAAATCGGTCTTTCTGGTATTCCATTGGATAAAGATATACCTGTTTAAAATCCATAAATACACACAGAAAAAAAGGTTTTTATTCTGGGGGGAAGATACCCTTTAACAGGAAGTTGCCCTGTAACCCCCTTTGGGACACACACCAATCGGCCAATTGCGAACCCTGGCACCCCCCCACCAGCATTGCAGGGGGAGGGGAAGGTCAAATAATGGCAGAGAGTGAGGACACTTGAAAGTTCACACGTCTATGGCTTTTCTGGCTGTGACGGTCCCCACTTGAACCACCTGTGGGAAGGTTAAGAGGGGTTTCTTTTTCTTTTTTTTTTTTTTTTTTTTTTTTTTTTTTTTTTTTTTCCAAGGGCCTTACCCCAGTGTAGTTTGGCATATGTTCCCCAGACTGTTTCCCTGGTCCCATAGCCATGACTAAGGTTACCATTGTATTTCACAGTATGTAATCCCAAACTTTTCAAAAACTATTTGTCCCCTATGAACTTTAATGGGTTGTTTTCACAAACTATCGAACTCAGAAAATTACACGCATTAACAAATGCGATACTACAGGACGTCCAGCAGTATCCCCACCTTTACCATATGCCAGGGTAATAAAGTTTCGCATGAGATGTTTTTTGTGGTGGATGCGGCATGTCCTTGGTTGTTTTCTTTCCAAGGTTCACAGGTAATACACAGAGGATAGGGATGTCATGCCACTCTTTATGGCCACGTACAGAGGTGAACTACCGGGAGCAGGGGGAAGAGTAACCGCAGGGGGTGGCAAAAAAAACAACGGGGGCCCCATCTACTTATTTTCCTATGACAGATATGAGATGTGGATGAAGCAAATGATAGGGGCCCATCATAGTTTGGCAGGGGGGGGCAGATTCCTAGTTACTGGCCCACGTATTCTCAGGGCTTCTCTGCACTGGGGCCCGTGTCTATCTAGTCGCTACAAAATAAAAGATTATTACATATAAAACTCCTCCCATGGAAACTTGAGGTTTATCTTAGTTTTTATCTACTAGACGTTCAGGGGGTAATGTTGTAAGTAGTGCCTGATCCCGCAGACTTTCCCAGCCATGTTTAGGCAGTAGGTCTGATTGTTACGTAGGGTTCAGAGACCGTATAGATTGAAAATCTCGACTGGACTTTAAATCATGATGGTCGGCTCCAGGAAGGACATGAAATTGCATGACATGGAAACCCCTGGAATATTAAATAAACCAATAACTCTGTTCTTGCAATACACAAGACTTTGTCCCAGTGATATATTTCCCCCCATTGGCTATTAATATTTTGTCTCTTTGTAATTAAGTTAGTAAGATTGGAGATTAAATAAATCCATAAAACAGTAGACGCTGTGTAACAAAAACAATCTAACATGCATGTACAAACAAGGGTAGGTCGTAGACTCATAGGTGTGCAGCTCAATACGGCTGGGTTACACACCATAAAATTATTTGTTCCCAGCATGACCGTTCGCACTAGTGACTAATTGCCGGCCGAAGTCAGGTGTTCGGTTGCATGAAAAAGTACCAGAAGGAATGACCAGGATTGGGTTTGTGTATGTGATGTGAGTTTACTGCCGTGTGTCCATATGCATTTCGCCGCCTGCAAAAACGGTACAGATTTTTTGACTGCCGTCACTACGTGGAAAATTTGGTCGGTTGCCTCTGAAAATCTACTTGTGTGTAGTCAATATATTACAATAACAAAAAACAGGCCCTGCCAAAGTGAACAACAGTCTAAAGGTTATTATCAGGGGGGAATAAAACCTTAAGATGGAGAGATTTGCTTGGCTCTCTATGTTTAGCATCAGAAATCTGCACAGAGCAGCCTAGGATGGGCCCTCAGATTATTATGTCTTTGGGACTTATCGTTATTTCTACCCTCAAACCCAACTGCTATTTTACCTATTATTACATGTATTTGTAACCAGATTTGTCTTTCGTTCTGGCAAAGGTACTCTGCTCCTCCTTTTGCTCAATGAGATTTTTCTAAGCTTGAGCATGTGCAGAGGAAACAGTTGGGAAACAACAGTCAATTATTGGGCTGTGATGTCAGCAGTCCACGCCTTGATTAATCCAGAAGGCGGTAATAATTTTATTTAGGGCTAGGCCACACTGTGGTGAGTGCATGTGTATGATTTTTCAATATAGAAAAATTGGGGCATCATTAGATTTTGGGTGCACAGCGATTGTGCATCCATTTGCGATGGAACCGCAGGCCATCCACATAACTTATTCGGCATAGCCATCCTTATCTCAAAAGGCAAAATGCGATTTTGTTTCAATGCAGTCTGTGGCAGCTCCCTAAAGTCTGGTTAGTTACTAGAACTAATAATGTGCGAATATTCAGTTGGGAGAAGGTAGCGTGACTACAACTCCTTCTAGTCATGGGAAGTTATTGCGTTATTGTCTGCTGGAATTTCCAACTTGGTCTCTAAGTCATATCTGAAATATTTTCACCCCCTTTTATAGGAGGAAATCTATGCAAGGTTCTCCATGGTAACCTACTGAACATTTCATCTCCACTTCTGAGAAAACAAACCACTGACTGGATTCCTAATGACTTGATAAAAGGCCAGAATAATACAATTAGAATTAATAAAAAAGCCTTTCTATTTCTTAAATGCACGTTACACATCCGCTTGCCTTATTAAGGAGTTAACTGAGGAAAGTACTAAGTATTGCAAGGAAAGATTAAAGTGACTGCGCTTTACCTGATCATCAATTAAACAAAAGGTTTGGACAAGTAAGTAGGTTTTGGTCTGAGATGTGGGGGTCTTTTAAAAAGCCATGTCAGCTCTATGGTCTTAATAGTCAAGCTGACTGTCGGGTCTTTTACTTTTAATACGGCTATGTAAAACTCTCATGCGTTTTAACTAGTCAATGGGGACTGTCTTGTCTTTAATAGTCAAGGGGGACGTCTTGTCTTTACTGTCAATTGTGGGACTGTTGTCTTTAATAGTAATGGGGGACTTATTTGGTCTTAATACGACATGTCAACTCCTATGGTCTTAATAGTTCAATGGGGGATGTATTTGTCTTTCATAGTAAATGGGGGAAATCTTCTATTCTTTAATAGTCAATGGGGACTATCTGGGTCTTTAATACGCCATGTCAACTCTATGGTCTTTATAGTCAATGGGGACTGTCATTGTCTTTAATAGTCCAATGGGGACTGTCTGGTCTTTTACGCGATGTAAACTCTATGGTCTTAGAGTATTCCATGGGGACTGTCTTGTCTTAATAGTCAAAGGGGACTATCTTGTCTTTAATAGTCAATGGGGACTATCTGGTCTTTAATACGCTATTTGTAAACTCTATGGTCTTTATTAATTAATGAGTCAATGGGGACTGTTTCTTGGTCTTATAGTCAATGGGGACTATCTGGTCTTTATATTGCCAGGTCAACGGTCTATGGTCTTAATAAGTCAATGGGACTGTCTTGTCTTTAATATAGTCCATGGGGGACTGTCTGGTCTTACTACGCTATGTAAACTCTATGGTCTTTAATAGTCAATGGGGAGACTGTCTGTCTTTAATAGTCAAGGGGACCGGTTGGTCGTTAATAGTTAAATGGGGACCTATATGGTCTTTAATACGCCATGTCACCCCCTTTATGGTCTTAATAGTCAATTGGGGGATGTATTGTCTTTAATCGTAATGGGGACGTTCTGGTCGTCTTTAATAACGCCCATCCTGTCAACGTTATTATGGTCTTAATATCAATGGGGAAATGTCTTGTCTTGAATAGTCAATGGGGGACTGTCTGGGTCTTTAATAGTCAAGGGGAATGTCTGGTATTAAAGTCAATGGGGGACTTTGTTTATGGTCGTTAATAATCAATGGGGGGGGGACTGTCTGGTCTTTAATTAGTCAAGGGGACTGTCTGGCTTTTAATAGTCAATGGGGACTGTTCTGGCTTAATAGTCAATGTGAGGACTCCTTGTCTTTAAATAGTCAATGGGGGACTGTCTGGTCTTAATACAATGGGACTGTCTTGTCTTTAATAGTCAATGGGGACGTTCTGTCTGGTTTTAATATGCCAGTCAAACTATATGGTCTTTTCCTATTCAATGGTGACTGTCTGGTCTTTAATATGCCAGTCAACTCTATGTCTTTTCATATTCAGTGGTGACTCTATGCCTTTAATATTACAGTAACTTATGGTCTTTAATATTTTCAATAATGGACTGTGTGGTTTTTTTAATAGTCTGTAGTGGTCTTTAATAGTCAAAGGTTGACTGTCTGTTCTTTAATAATCAGTGGGGTCTGTCTGTCTTAATAGTCAACGGGGGACTGTCTGGTCTTAATAGTCAAATGGGGGACGGTCTGGTCTTTAATAGTCAATGGGGACTGTTGGTTTTAATAGTCAATGGGGATGTATCGTCATTAAAACACCAAGTCAGCTCTGTGTGGTCTTTAATATTCCATTAATGACTGTGTGGTTTTTAATAGTTCTATAGTGGCTCTGTCTTGTCTTAATAGTCAATGTATATTAGCTAGTAGTCTGTTCTGGTCTGACTGCTTTGATCTTTATAGTCCACATTAGTAATGTCGGTATTTTTAGTTCATTGGTGGGACTGTGTGGGTCTTTTAATAGTCACATGCGTAATGTCTTGTCTTTAATAGTCAATGGTAAAATGTCTTGTCTTTAATGTCAATGGTGGGGATGTCTGGTCTTTAATAGTCAATGGGGACTGTCTGGTCAATAGTCCATGGTGATGACTGTCTGGTCTTTATTTAATCAATGAGGGACTGCCGGTCTTAAGGGTATGTTCCCCTTAAAAATAATTTTTCTATATGTTACTCCCCCTGGCCCCCCAGCCCCCAAACTCTTGATTTAATTATTATTTGAATACATCCAGAACAGTAGAGTATTAATGTTGGATTGTTTATATAATGCATCCAGTACAGTGGAGTTATATGGTAGGATTGTTGTAAATACATCCAGGACATCACAGACCTGCTAGTTATACTCCCCTGACAACTTCATTACAGTCTACTGATGACTTCACCTTATGTCTCATCCCATCTCCTTAGACTGTAAGGTTACAATCTGGACCTGGACACTTCTAACCCTCTTAATGACCATCACAGACACGACTAGTTAAATCCACTGACAACTTAGTACAGATATGATCTGCTTCACCTTATGTCTCATCCACATATCCCTAGACTGTAAGGTTACAATCTGGACTGGACACTTCTACCCCTCTTTAGACCCATCACAGACGACTAGTTATAATCCATGACAACTTAGTTACAGATAATGATCTGTCACCTTATGTCTCATCCCCATCTCTCTAGACTGTAAGGTTACAATCTGGACCTGGACCTTACTGACCTCTTACTGACCCATCACAGACAACGAGTTATAATCCACTGACAACTTAGTTACAGAACTGATCTGCTTCACCTTATGTTCATCCCCATCTCCTCTAGACTGTAAGGTTACAATCTGGACCTGGACCTTCTACCCCTCTTACGCCATCACAGACCACTAGTTATAATCCACTGACAACTTGTTACAGATACTGATCTGCTTCACCTTATGTCTCATCCCCATCTCCTCTAGACTGTAAGGTTACAATCTGGACCTGGGGACTCTCTACCCCTCTTATGACCCATCACAGACGACTAGTTATAATCACTGACAACTAGTTACAGATACTGATCTGTTCACCTTATGTCTCATTCCCAATCTCCTCTAGACTGTAAGGTTACAATCTGGACCTGGACTCTTTACCCTCCTTACGACCCATCACAGACGACTAGTTATAATCCACTGACAACTTAGTTACAGATACTGATCTGGTCACCTTTTCTCATCCCCATCTCCCTCTAGACTGTAAGGGTACAATCTGGACCTGGACACTTCTACCCTTCTACTGACCACACAGACCCGACTAGTTATAATCCACTGACAACTTAGTTACAGATACTGATTGCTTCACTTATGTCTCATCCCCATCTCCTCTAGACTGTAAGGTTACAATCTGACCTGGAAACTTCTACCCTCTTACTGACCCATCACAGACCACTAGTTATAATCCTGACAAATTAGTTACAGATACTGATCTGTCACCTTATGTCTAATCCCCATATACCAATGTTAATGCTCTGTAATGATATATACATTAATGTGCCGAATCAATTCACAGCGTTGAAGGTCACAGATATGGATAATTTAGGATCTTAGAGAAGTGATTTGCTCACTTACTGTACAATGTTAACCAATAGACATTATGCACTTGTAGGATAGAATTCAGAAAGGTATAATTGCTTGTTTTATCCCAGTGATAACAGTAGTTAGCACTGATGTCTTGCAGCCCTGAGGTCCTGAGTTCGATTCCACCCTTGGACACATCTGCAAGGAGTTTGTATGTTCTCCCTGTGCTTGCGTGGGTTTCCTCCGGGCACTCCGGTCTACCCCACAATCATAAAGACATACTGATAGGTTGTATGTGTACATAGAGTGATTAAATTGTAAGCTCTTTGGGGCAGGGCCTGATGTGAATTGAGTAAATAATTGTAAAGCGCTGCGGAATATGTAGCGCTATATAAAAAATAAAATACATACATTGTCCTATACTGAATTTCTGCTAAAATAGGATCATAGTCTACATACTTTCAAGGTATACAAAATCCATACATGCAACTTGTTTATTTTGCTAAGATTGTTTATTTTGCTGAGAGACTAACCTGAAATGATGCACAATGTTCTTGTATCTTCCTGGTTGTTCCAGTTAGCACTGTCAGTCATAGATATAGTTAATAGTTTATAGTATTTGTGGTTGAATAAAGACATATGTCCATCCAGTGGCCGCTTTCATTTAATCTATTTATTAATGATTTGGAGGAAGTGGTATTGTCAGCAAGGTTTCTGTGTGTGCTGACGACACAAAACTTTGTTGACCATTAAAAACTTCAAGATGATTGCAATCGTTGCAAGGGATCTAGATAGAATGTCACATGGGCTGGCAGATGAGATTCAATGTGATAAATGTAAGGTGAGATTTGGACTTACAATCCTTGTTGCTACTTATACTATTAAATGGCGTGTGGTAGTGAATCCCTGTTGGAAAGGGATCTTGGGTTTTGGTGGATAAACAACTTAAAGGTAGAAGGCAGTGCCAGGCGGCAAACGCCAGAGCCAGCATGGTATATTGAGGCAGGTATACTTGTAATAAGAGAGGTATGGATTCAAAGGGAGGAACTGTATTCCTCCCTCGTTCAACGCATTGGAAGGCCTCATTTGAATATCAGTGCAAATTTAACAAGGAATCCTTTGTACCAACAGACATGCTTTGAAATGGAAATGGTTCAGAGAAGGGCAACTAATTACTCAGGGGATTGGGGGAGGCTTGAATAGGAAGAGAGCACTGGAAAAGTTACATTTATTGGCGCTGGAGAAAAGGGCTTGCGTGGGGAATATGATTCCTGTGACTATAAATACATTACGGGGGCCATACAATAAACTATTGGGGGCAGTTGTTTCAGTTCAGTGCCAATAGAATCCTTGTCGGGAGGGGAGGGTCGGGGGGCGACGTGGACAATCCTTAATACTTGAAGAAAAAAGGTTTAGGCTTCAAGTTTCGAAAAGGGGTTTGTTTTATCACACGTGAGAACTGTAAGGCTATGGAACTGGTCTTCCAGTGTACGTTGTTTGGAGGGTCATTGTCAGGGGTTTAATAAAAAGCTGATGAGTTTTCTTCTGGCACAAGGAATGTTATCAGTTTAGCTGTTCTTGATACATAAAGTAGAGATTGGGAAAGGGTTTGTTCCTGTGAGAACGGTAAAAAGTCTATGGAACTGTCTTCCAGTGGAATTGTTATGGCAGGTTCATGTGTGGTCCGTTTAATACAATGCTGGATGTAGTTTCTGCAACAATGAAAGTTACCAGTTAGCTGGCTGTATTGATACATAAGAGTAGAGTTGGGAAATGGGGGTTTGTCACTGTGAGACGGTAAAGCTATGGAACTGGCTGTCTTCAGTGGGCGTTGTTATGGGCAGGTTCATTGTCCGTTTTAAAAAAAGAAGCTGGATGAGTTTTGCTGCAGACAAGGAATGGTTTACACAGTTACTGGTATTGATACATAAAGTAGAGTTGAATCCAGGGAAATTCCGATGGGCACCCTTGGAGTCAGTAAGGATTTTTTGCCCCTTCATAAATTTGTTGGGTTTTTTTTTTGCCTTCCTCCTGGATCACAGTTAGGCAGGAAATGAGGAGCCTTGGAGACTAATACCCCAGCGCCCGCTACCTAATGCCAAGCTTATCCCACTACATTACCCTTAGCTTCAAAATAAAGACAGATACAAAGATTTTATATGGTGGCCACATTGTTTTCTTTAAAAAAACGATATTAACACGGCCCTTATAGGCCACTTAAATTATATATATATAATCATGGGCACCCTTTCAACCTTCATCACCCTTGGATGTTAATCGTCTAGAGAGCCGTGAGAGCTAATCTTGGATGCCACCTCTAGTTACCAGATGGCATTTAACGCTCTCAATTGTCCAGTTTCCTGCTAGGAGGTCCCCACACCGCCAACCAGCTGGGCTGTGCCCAACGTAAGGGGCAATCGCTGAAAACTAGGTAGGGAGGGGGAGGGTATAAGTTTTGTTCACCAGGCCACCGGCACAGCACAAATGCGGCCGGTGACTGGGTGGGAGGGGCTTTTATAGCCAGCCGCGCAAAGAATGCGTCATGCGTGGATGAATTTTGTGCGAGGCCCGCGACTCGGGCGCAGCTAGCCGACGGCGCCGTCGTCACCAATCGTCGACGCCGTAAGACCCGAATTTTCCTTCCCCCGCAGCCCCTGCGTCCAGGGAGGGATGCCATCCTCCCAGGTCATCACACCGGGGCACCTATACGGGCCGGTGGCTAGGGCATATTGGCCTAATGGGTTGGAGGACTGACCTGGGAGATGGCATCCCTCCCTGGACGCATGGGCTGGGGGAAATTCCGGGTCTTACGGCGTCGCGATTGGTGACGCGGCGCCGTGGTAGCTGGCCCGAAGTCGCGGCTCTCGCGACTTCATCACGCATGACGCTTGCGCGGCTATAAAAGCCCATCCCACCCAGTCACCGGCGCCATTTTGTGCTTTGCCGGTGGCTGGTGAAGCAAATCTCCCCTCCCTCCCTCCCTAGTTTTAGCAGATTGGCTTAAGTTGGAGTCACAGCTGGTTGGCGGTGGGGGACATCCTAGCAGGAAATGGACAATTGAGAGCCGTTAAATGCCCTCTGGTAACTCAGAGGCTGGCATCCAAGATTAGATCTACGGCTAGACGATTAACATCAATGGAGTGATGAAGGTTGCAAGGGTGCCCTATATATATATATATATTTTTATGTATCAATCCCAGTAACTTGTAACATTCCTTGTTTGTAGAAACTCATCCAGCTTTTTATTAAACTGACCAATGAACCTGCCATAACAACGTCCACTGGAAGACAGTTCCATAGCTTTACCGTTCTCACAGTGAAAAACCCTTTCCGAACTTGAAGCCTAAACCTTTTTTCTTCAAGTCTTAAGGGATGTCCACGTGTCCTCTGACATGTTCTATTGGTGAACAATGCCCCAGATAGTTTATTGTATGGCCCGTTAATGTATTTATACACAGTAATCATATCCCCACGCAAGCGCCTTTTCTCCAGCGTACATAATTGTAACTTTTCCAGTCTCTCTTCATATTGATTTATTTTTTTTACATTTATTTCCCAAGGGTATAAATTTAGATGTGAACTGGCTTAAAATCCCCTTGAACACAGTCCACTTCTGTTCAGTACCTTTACCTGATAATACATTATCCCAGTTGACATTCTGAAGAGCTGCTTTTAACCTGGGAAAATTTGCCTTCCCGAAATTAAAAGTCTTTGTTAACCCAGCGCACTTTTCCTTTCGATAACAAAGTCCAAAGTCCATATGACATTTGGTATTACAGCCAACAACTGAATTCTATGTTCTGAGCATGTGCTAGCTCCTAAGAAGTTCAGAAAGCTTGGAGGGTAGACGGAAACCTTTTGAGAGGTACAGGGAAGAAGAAAATTTTGCGGCACAACAGATTAGTCCTAAATATGTCAACTTACAAATTATTGGAGTTTTGGAGTTTGAGGGGTGATTTACAATACCTTTATATACATTTTCATTTGAAAGGTGGATTTGCCCTTTAATGATGTATCTAAATTACCAGAGCAAAGGGTTTACCATAAAAGGTCTACCGTAAATAAATTGAAAAAGAACCATTAAAATCACAATGTTATTGACCTTATAGGACCTATTTCTGTTATTAGATTCCATTTGATGTTCTATACAGAGCGTAGCCTGGTTTTAATAAATCTGCCGTACGGTTCAGACACAAAAATATGCAATTGGGAAAGGATATCTAGAAATAAAGTCTATTTAGATTGGCAACGAGTCCTTCTCCTCCGAATATACCACAAACTGCTGGAAATCCACCATGATATGGAATGTTGATAATAATGAACATCTAATTGTCTGATTTCATTTCCTACAGAAGTCAATGACCTGAATAAATAATATGAATATACTAAAAATAACCAGCAAATAAAGTCAAAATCTGTTGGGAACATTTATCTATAAGTCGTTCGATTTAACCGTAAAAGACATTTTGATATTTTAGATTTAAAGGGAAAGCAGAATTAAAAAATGATCGACAAATGTCAGTGAAGTCATCTCAATAGGAAACAGCACATACAAGAGTCAAAGAATTGAATGAAATTGGTTAAATCCACAGGAAACAGTTATTTATACCAGTTACAGATTTCATTTCATTTTGGTTAATTTGGGGCATATTTATAAAAAAACGAAAATAACGCAAAAAAAAGTACCGCCGCACATCGCGGCCACGGTAATAGCGCGATTGCCGTATTTATAACGGCGATCACTATCGCCACGATGTGCGGTGGTAATTCTAAGTCTCTTTGTGGCGATACTGGATGCGCTAAGTCCAGAATTGCCGCAAAGGGACTTAAAAACCCTTCCCGGCGATCCTGGTTGGGAGGGGATGCCAGGAAGGAGGTCGCCGTGGATGGTCGCACCCACCGCGGGGGGGCGAGGGCGGGGTACTAGCAATGCGAAACAGTTACCGCCGGCTATTTTTAAAGCCTGAAAACCTCGGTTTATACTCAACTAAACTATGTTACTATGTTCAGGAAGATTCAATAAAAGTTCTTATCATTAAAAATGGTGCTAATTTTGCCCCAACCAATCAGATCTTATTTAATATTTGAAAGCTAATTTCTGATTTGTTGGGGCAAACCCACCCATTAGCACCATTTTTAATGATAAGAACTTATATTGAATCTTCCTGTATGTACAGTATGTACCTATGTACGGTAACTATATGTGTCATATCGAACATAGGGGTCCTATCTAATTTTTGAATTTTTGATAATCAAAAATAATTTTTTCTATCTAATTTTAGAATTTTCGATTTTTTGATGAGTTGAAAATTAATTAATTAAAATGAATTAAAATTAAGGCTGTTTGAAACCATTTTACGTTTAGATGTTCTTTGTAGGCCAAGTATCTCTTGCTCTGCACTGGAATATAGAGTTGGAGTTGGAGAAAGAGATTTGGACTGCATCAGAAATAAGCTTCAAGTGTATTGACGTTAATTATTTTAAATAGTTGCATTTTATTGCCTATAACCGAGTGATATTACTTGCTGGATTGAGAATCCTAATTAATAAAAGCCCAAACCAATTTAGGAATCAAATAACTCTTCATGCCCATGAATAATAGTCTCGGTTTCCTTTTCTATCTTTTAATAATCTGCATTTTCCTGGCAATACTTAAACTGTAAATTGATAACTGATGAGCCAGCTCAGCCAGCAAAGACTCTGGATTCCGTACACGTAATACGGTTATGTCTAAATCAATCGCTCCAATTTAGACGGTGCTTTTAATAATGTGCTCTCCTGCATTCTCTGGGTTCTTTTACTTTATAACATTCTGCACGGATTCCGTATTTTCAACTCATGACGGACATTGGTGGTTTTGTAAAACGTTTCCATAAAACCAAGCAAGTTTTCAACCATTCCTGAGTATATACACATGCATTGGTGCTTGATGAAAACTTACCTAGAAATCCCTTACGGCCTGGCGTCCTATAATTAAAGCTGGGATCTTTAATTAACATGAGAAGTAGCACCAGCTCTTGATATTTGCATTGCTTAACAATAATACATCTGCCTATATTTTTCATTGCCTAAATCACATCTCAGTTCTTTTAGGATTCGTTTTATCCAAGAGGGACAAGACTGTTTACCGAGAAATATATATTTGAATTAATTCCCCCTCCCCCATATGTAAGAAGACATTCTATATGATATATGTGTTTATATGTAATTTCAAGACATCAATTTCAGGCCAGCTGTACAAAGCAAAAAACCTCTAACAACACAAAGCAATATTTTTTTATGAAAATGACCTCTGGTTATTTTGCTGTACCACCAGAAGGCCTAACAATACAATACAATAAGGGTCACATATGGTATATATTTTTCACTGGCCTCCTCTGCTGCTTTTTTTGGGCTGGCGATGAGCATGCACCTCAGCAGTAGAGGCAGCGTTGGTACAGAACAAAAGCCATTGGCTGGGATGTCATTGTAATGACTTTGACTGGTGGCTGATGTCTGGAAGCAGCAGAACAGGAGGGGAAGAAATGGTGGAGAACATTTTTGGAATAGGTAAGTATAATAAAAATGAGGTTTGGGCATTTGCTTTACATATCTATAAAATATCAATTGGAAGGTGGACATGCCCTTTAATAACCCCATAAATGCAGTGCAATATAACCCGTGCATCTTATGAATAGTCAAATGAATACTGTAGACTTTGCAAACTATTCCAGACAAATATTCTGGCACGTTGAGACAACTGTGCCATGGTTACTGGTGATGTCATAAAGTAATTATTTTTTTTGTTGCAGTATCATTGCTCTCTCATAGCTCTCCTGTTGTCTCTTTAACAGTGTGGTTATCTCTTTTTCATGGCTTATTTAAAAGGCCCCGACTAGACTCCAGAGTACAGATGACACAAGCCACATATCACCCATTTTCCCTACACTGATTGTAAAACAAATCCATATGGAGCAATAAGGAAAATTGCAGTAGAGTAAGAAGAATACACAAACACTGATACAGCACAAGGTTTTATATAAAAAACCCAAGAACAGTATAAGGAAGCAGAGAAAGGAGTTTCAAGGCAGAAGGAAAACTTAGCTTTGACCTTGAGAAGGTCACTGGCATAACTCTTGATATAACCTTCAAGGGGACATAAGAGAAGATACATGTTGAAAAGGAGACACAATTATGTCTGATACCCTCTGAGAATATGCAGATACGTTTAATCTGAGAAATTCAAATCCATCACCTGGCTAATATTCAGTGTTTATTAAAATAACTTTATCACAGGAAATGTACATGATCTGAAGATAAAGTGGGTCCATTTTCAGAAATATGGAATGTAATAAATGTCATTATGATGCAAATTCCTACCCTACGCTCATTCTTAGAAAACAAAACAGACTCATTCATCTGCATTATATTTCACCGCATTATCACCGATTGCTATTTGCGTCTTTTTTTACAGCCAATGTTGTGCTTAAAAAGGCTTTTTGTTTGTGCTCTTTTTATATTTCTGACAATTTATGTGTGCGACAAAGATTCCCAGAACCACATTACTGCTAACAATTGCACACAACTATAATTAGAAAGGCGCGTTCTATCAAAGTGGAGAAGAAAAAAATGTCAGAGGCAGAATGGATCACAAGTCAAGGGTTTGCAACGTTCGCTCCTCGCACGGGATTCAAGAAAAAGACTAAAAGCTCAATACGTAAAAATCTATTCACAAGATATCTTCTTAAATGGGGCTTTTTGTAAAGAAACATTGGATAAGCTCACGGAAAGCCAAAAGGACTATGTTGCAATCACAGCTGTTAGACCTCAATAAACTTAATTCATTTCAGTAATCATTCTACCCTGCGAGCTGACAAATGGATGACAATTACAGAATCAATCTCAGGAATGCAATGCTGCCCAAGGGAAGGTTTTATTTACGTACAGGGAAGAGTGGCCTTAAAAAAAAAGATATATTTATATTTTTTGCTGAATTATTGAATTATTCCTTGGGTATAAGAATATGGGTGCTCTAGTTTTATATTCAGCATGTGCTCTCATTAGGAAAACTGTGTCGTTATTTATCACGTGTGCTTTCTATTACTCTTAATATTCTCTACTTAATCAGAGGCACAATTGTAATAGCTAAAGAAATAAGCAATAAGTTTAACCCCATACTGGCCCCACTGTGTAGTTTAAAAAAATCCTTACCTTACATCTTTGCTCCTTATGGTTCTCATGTAGTGTGTGTTTTAAGTCCCAGAAAGTGAAGAGTAGGAGCTGTCTGTGTGTCATCTGGCCCGTTTCTTTCTCAACCTCAGTAAGGACTAAGGCATGCGCAGGGGAGCCCCCCCCCCCTCCCACCATCCAGATCCATCCTCTGCAGCCGTGGCACCTATTGTGAAATCCTTTGGACATAAGCTTCAAGTTCAAGCAAGTTCAAGCACTTTATTGTCATTGTGTAACACAACAAAATTAGTTTTCATGACAACACACGGTGCATATAGTGATAGTAACAAAGGTAGAAAGAGAAGAAATTATACAAGCATGCCAAGTTTATAAAACTTAGAAAGCTGACAGATGTAGGGTTAACCTATTAGCAGCAAAATGTTTTTCTTCCCCTTCCCTCTGCCTCTGAAAAAGTCTCTGCCTCCTCTCCAAACATTCTGAGCTCATTACAAGCTCACATATGCTAGAGGAATAGCATTCAGTCATTGGCTGTGATGTCATCTGTCCCACCCATGACTGACAGCTGCTAATTGGAAGAACCAGGAAGCAGAAATATGGTTAAAAGCACACCAGGCAGCGTTTTTAGGTGAGACTTACATCTCCACCCCTAAAGCAGTCATGTGGTTTAGTGGGTAATTTCTCTAAATGTAATTATACATTTTAGGGTTGGACTTTCCCTTTAAATGAGGACGAAAAGCAAAATATAAAATGTTTCTATACATCAAGCAGAACAACGCTAATGTCCTTATTATGTATAAATGTAGTAGTTTGTTAACATATGAGCATGCCATTTCCTAAATTAATGAGTATGCTATGTGTGTCAGATTAGTCAGATGGGATTGTACAGGAAAGGTTTACCATTACCTATAGGCGACTTGATGAAATTAATTACCTTTAGATTCTCCCCAGGCAATCCTTCATCTTAATATGTTTATTAATGATTTAAAAGCCGTTTGTATGAGCTTGATAATGACAGATAAGATGGTGCAATGTTCTAATGTATGGGATCCAGGGTAATGATCTAATGTATGGGATCCAGGGTAATGTTCTAATGTATGGGATCCAGGGTAATGATCTAATGTATGGGATCCAGGGTAATGTTCTAATATATGGGATCCAGGGTAATGTTCTAATGTATGGGATCCAGGGTAATGTTCTAATGTATGGATCCAGGGTAATGATCTATGTAATGGGATCCAGGGTAATGTTCTAATATGGGATCCAGGTAATGTTTATATATGGGATCCAGGGTAATGTTCTAATGTATGGGATCCAGGGTATGATCTAATGAATGGGATCCAGGGTAATGTTCTAATGTATGGGATCCAGGGTAATGTTCTAATGTATGGGATCCAGGATAATGTTCTAATGTATGGGATCCAGGGTAATGTTCTAATGTATGGGATCCAGGGTAATTTCCCAATCACATTAGTGCAAAATAACAATTGTTATTCTAAATAACCCCCCGATAGTGTAAAATTACTCCCTATAATATAAAATAACACCCAGCAGTGTAAAATAATGCCCAATAGTGAGCAATAACACCTGTTAGTGTAATAAAATGCTTGAAGTGTAAAATAACGGTCAGTTGTGTAAAATAACGATCACAATTCTCTATATAACGCCCAATAAATTACTGACGCAGTTGGGAAATAGCGCTTTTTATTTTTCGTACAGTGCTTTTATTAATACGGCTCTTAGTTCTGTCCCATTCAATGGAGCCCTATAGAATAATGTATTTTATATGTCACCAGCAATGCACCCAATCTCTTTTGGTCACATGGATTGCACACATTTCTGAGTGTGACATTCCACGCTGGCTTACTGTGCTATGTGATCTACAAATAGATTGTGGGTGCAAAAAGGTTAATTGCAAGTCGAAGAGCGAAATTAGTTCTTGTACGTGATTCATTTAGCTGGAAACCACATTTGCACCTGGGTTTAAAAGTGTTTTAATATCTCTTCAATCAAATGAAAAAATAAGAAAAACAGTGTTCATTAGGCATTGCCTCTCCAAGGCTGTAATTTAAAGTGAATAGCACATCAATCCTTTGCTCCGATTAGATCAATATATATGGAGCGCTGCTAAATTCGGTGTCTGTGCAAAACTGCAGCAAGATGCTATTTTACAGAGCAATTACTCCTGAGTGCTAATTACTCTAGGTTTTACTTAATGAGGTGTTAATTATGGACGTCTCGTACACCTGACCTATAGCTCCCAAAGGGTCAAGAATTTTCATGTAGCAATGGATGTAAATACGTTCTTTCATTTGTACTGTGTATTGGGATGATGTCTGGTTTGTTTTGTTCATTTAAGTTGGGTACACACATCAAAGATCTTTGAAAGTTCAGCATCTGCTAGATTAGGCTACTCACAGTCCCAAGCGTTCTCCCTATGCTAAGCATAAGTAAAACGATAGGGACTGCTCATTTCCCTCGGCCACGCCCGACTCCACATACTTTAGTACAGGGAGACGACTGCAAACAAGTGAAATTTTCAGACATTTCTCATCTGCCTTGGGAGTGCTCAGAAATGGGCTACACGCAACTACCAATAAAGGGGCAAAACTGTGTACCCACCTGTTATATCTGTAATATTCATTCATCCAGGTCATGGTATATCTGTAATATTCATTCATCCAGGTCATGGTACATATCTGTAATATTCATCCATCCAGGTCATGGTATATCTGTATATTTCATTCATCCAGTCATGGTATAATCTGTAATCATTCTCCAGGTCAGGGTATATCTGTAATATTCATTCATCCGGTCATGGTATATCTGTAATATTCATTCATCCAGGTCATGGTATATCTGTAATATTTCATTCACCAGGTCATGGTATATCTGTAATATTCATTCATCCAGGTCAGTATATATCTGTAATATTCATCCATCCAGGTCCTGGTATATCTGTAATATTCATCCATCCAGGTCATGGTATATCTGTAATATTCATCTCCAGGTCATGGTATATCTGAAATATTCATTCATCCGGTCATGGTATATCTGTATATCATCATCCAGGTCATTGATATCTGTAATATTCATTCATCCAGGTCATGGTATATCTGTAATATTCATCCATCCAGGTCATGGTATATCTGTATATTCATTCATCCAGGTCATGGTATATCTGTAATATTCATTCATCCAGGTCATGGTAATCTGTAATATTCAATCCACAGGTCTGGTATATTCTGTAAATATATCATTCATCCAGGTCATGGTATATCTGTAATATTCATTATCCTCTCAGTCATGGTATATCTGTAATATTCATCATCCAGGTCTGGTATACTGTAATATCATTCATCCCGGTCATGGTATCTTGTATATATTCATCCAGGTCATGGTATCTTGTAATATTCATCATCCAGGTCATGGTATACTTTTAATATTCATTCATCCATCAGGTTATCGTAATATTCATTCATCCAGTCACGGTTATCTGTAATATTCATTCATCCAGGTCACTGTATATCGTAATATCATTTATCCAGGTCACGGTATATCTGTAATATTCATTCATCCGGTCACGGTATATCTGTAATATCATCTCATCCAGGTCATGGTATATCTGTAATATTCATTTATATCCAGGTCATGGTAAATCTGAATATTCATCATCCAGGTCAGTATATCTGTAATATTCATTCATCCAGGTCATGTTATATCTGTAATATTCATTCATCCAGGTCAGGTATATCTGTATATTCATTCATCCAGGTCACGGTATATCTGTAATATTCATCCATCCAGGTCATGGTATATCTGTATATTCATATCCTCCGGTCGTATATCTGTAATATTCATTCATCCAGGTCACGGTTATCTGTAATATTCATTATCCAGTCACGGTATATCTGTAATATTCATTCATCCAGGTCGTAATATCTGTAATATTCATTCATCCAGGTCACGGTATATCTGTAATATTCATTCATCCGGTCAGTGTATATCTGTAATATTCATTCATCCAGGTCACGGTATATCTGTAATATTCATTCATCCAGGTCAGTATATCTGTAATATTCATCAATCAGGTCATGGTAATCTGTAATTTCATCTCCTCAGTCATGGTAATCTGTAATATTCATCTTCATCCATCAGGTCATGTATATCTGTAATATTCATTCATCCAGGTCATGGTATATCTGTAATATTCATCCTCCCGTCACGGTATATCTGTAATATTCATTCCATCCAGGTCACGGTATATCTGTAATATTCATCCATCCGGGTCATGGTATATCTGTAATATTCATTCATCAAATTCATGGTATATCTGTAATATCATTCATCCAGGTCATGGTATATCTGTAATATTCATTCATCCAGGTCATGTATATCTGTAATATTCATTCATCCAGGTCATGGTATCTGTAATATTACATCATCCAGGTCATGGTATATCTGTAATATTCATCATCCAGGTCATGGTAATCTGTAATCTTCTTTATATCCATGTCATGGTATATCTGTAATATTCATTCATCAGGTCATGGTATCTGTAATATTCATCCTCCAGTCACGGTATATCTGTATATTCATCCATCCAAGTCATGGTATATCTGTAATATTCATTCATCCAGTCATGGTATATCTGTAATATTCATTCATCCAGGTCACGGTATATCTGTATATTCATCATCCAAGTCATGGTATATCTGTAATATTCATTCATCCAGATACAGTATATCTGTAATATCATTCATCCAGGTCATGGTAATATCTGTAATATTCATTCAACAAGTCGGTTATTATGTAATATTCATCCATCCAGGTCATGGTATATCTGTAATATTCATCCATCCAGGTCATGGTATATCTGTAATATTCATTCATCCAGGTCATGTTATATCTGTTATATTCATTCATCCAGGTCACGGTATATCTGTAATATTCATTCATCCAGGTTATGGTATATCTGTAATATTCATTCATCCAAGTCATGGTGTATATCTGTAATATTCATTCATCCAGGTTATGGTATATCTGTAATATTCATTCATCCAGGTCACGGTATATTTGTAATATTCATTCATCCAGGTCACTGTATATCTGTAATATTCATCCATCCAGGTCACGGTATATCTGTACTATTCATTCATCCAAGTCATGGTATATCAATAATATTCATTCATCCAGGTCATGTTATATCTGTAATATTCATCCATCCAGGTCATGGTATATTTGTGGTATTCAGGTAGGCCAACTGGACTTTAGTTCTTGCATGTCATCCAACTGGATTTCTCAATTCAGAATGGCTTGTACAAGAATCTGATGGCAATAACTACCCTAGAATGTGTACAAATCAGCATATAACAGCAAGGTGTTAGGGACCTCCATATAACAGCAAGGTGTCAGGGACCTCCATATAACAGCAAGGGGTCAGGGACCTCCATATATAACAGGAGTCAGGGACCTCCCCAAATTTTTTTGACTAAGTTTACCCTTTAAGTATAGCTGCCACATGAATGAAAGGGTTGGTCAGTAGGTGGGGGTACCTTTGTCTGTGTGGGTGTTTGGTGGTATCCGTGTTTGTGTTTATGACCATAAACTTGTCAGAAACTTACCTGCCGCTCTGGTGCCACGCCGCTCTGCACTTCCGGGTGGATGGCGTCGGAGACGTCACAACGCCGGTGTGAAGATTCAAATGCCGGCGTCCTCCTGAACACGGCGCCCAATTGTAGCTTTCTGCTACCCCAGGCTTCATCACTTACCTCTTCTGTTCCTGTGAGTTACCTACCCAGCTAATTCCAGTGAAGTCACTTACCTTGACAGTTCCAACAGAGACACTTCTAAATTTTGGAGAGCTCTATATAAATCCATGGGCATCAAGTTCCAATTTTCTTCAGCTTACCACCCGCAGTCCTATGGGGCTACTGAATGCACTAATCAGTCTCTTGAACAATACCTTCGTTGTTACATTTCCTATACTCAGGATGATTAGTCAGATCTTCTACCTTGGGCCGAGTTTGCCCATAACAATACACCTCTTGCCTCTTCTGGAAAAACTCCTTTTTTATGTGTCTTTGGAACAAGATGTTTTCCCCAAGATTTTCTTTTCAAACAAATACCCGCTGCCAATGATTCTGCTGCCCAGATGTCAGCTATCTGGCAGTCTACGGAAGTCTGCCTTTAGAAATCTGCTCTTGTACAAAAAACTGCAGCTGATAAGAGCCATAGGGAACCTCCATCTTACTCTGTTGAACATAAAGTGTCGCTCTCCTGTGTTCCCTCCTCCAAATTGGGACCCAAATTTGTTGGTCCTTTCCCTATTCTGTAATTGGTGGGTCCGGTGGCTGTTCGTCTCCAGCTTCCTTCCCACATGCGGATTCTTAATGTGTTTCATATTTCTCTCATCAAACCAGTATGCACTATCCAATATTCCACACCTTCTCTAGCTCCTGCCCCAATTTCTGTTGATGGTCAACAAGAATTCGAGAAGGCATTAGATTCTTAGAAGATCTCTTCAGTATCTGGTCGACTGGAAAGGTTTGGGTCCAGAAGCAAGAGCCTGGATTAAACACTCGGACATGCATGCTCCTCGTCTGATCAAGGTTTTTCACAAGTGCTTTCCAGACAAACCTGGTCCATTGGGTCCGGTTACCCCACGTAGAGGGGGGATGTACTGTCAGGAACTTACCTGCCGCTCTGGTCCCACCCCGCTCATGGCGTCACGACGCCCCGGCGCGCCGGGCGGCATGAGGATTCAAATACCGTTGTCCTCCTGGACCCGGAGCCAATTGTAGCCTTTTGCTATCCCAGACTTTGTAATTTACCTCTCCTGTATCCAGCATATTCCTTACCTGCAGAGACACTTACCTTGCCTGTTCCTGTGAGTTACTTACCTTGCCAGTTCCAGTGGAGTCACGTTCCAACAGAGACACTTACCTTGCCAGTTCCAGCAGAGACACTTACCTTGCCAGTTCCAGCAGAGACACTTACCTTGCCAGGTCCAGCAGAGACACTTACCTTGCCAGGTCCAGCAGAGACACTTACCTTGTTTACCTTGCCAGTTCCTGTGAGTAACACACAAATATGTAAATACTATGCAAAATAAACAATGGAAATAAATTGCAAAAATTCTCAGGGGAGCAATTCCTATCAATTTACCTCAATTTACCTAAAGTCATTTTTGGACCACAGTTCACCTTTAATGATATTTATTGCCTCTGTCCTATTACATTCTGGCAGAGGTTTCTGCCTCTTCCCCATTGCTCAGTAATCTTTTAGGAACTTGAGCACATGCAGAGGAGGCAGCAGGTGAACCAGCAGTCAATCATTGGTTATAATGTCAGCAGTCGCAGCCTTGATTGACAGCATGGAGGGAGGAGCCAGCTTACTCTGCCAGAATGGGGACAATAATTATCCTTAAATATCTGGTTAGTAATACAGGTAATAAAGTGCAAAATATATTGGCTGGGTTTGGGGGCAGGTAACTGACAAGTGACCAGTTTTTTTTAAGGGTGCATTTTGTCTTGGTAAACTACTTACACTGCGGATTACAGATTTTGGATAAAGTTAAGGCAAATCTTTATTCATTTACTAAACACAAAAATACAGAACTAATCAGCACAGAAACAGCTGATTAAAACGATGTAACACTTGTCTTTCTACATAATTCCTAACCAGAGATATCACCATGTAAAATAAGGAAACTATTTACTTCTTTTCTCTCTTGCTCCCCTCTCCCAGTGGGACGGACATGCTCAGTGTCCCACCCTGTACTAGGGGGAGGAAGAGATGAAAAGTGACATGAAAGAAAGAGCAGAGTGTGTTGCAGCAAATGATTGTACTAATTTTACACCATTGTATCTTTAATTAGGATAAATCATTTTAATCAGCCTTGTCTGGACTATAATTTAGGACAATATGCGTATTAGACTATAGTTCTCCTTTAAACCTGTCCACCTTGATTGCAGGTATCAGCAAAGGAGACTGACTACCCCTGCCGTTGCCATTATTGAATTATTCGAGCACAAAAGTGCCAGTTATTACCCTGTAAGGCTCCACTTAGGTAGAATGGTAATTCCCATTAAGAAAGTCTCCGGTGTGCTACATAGTAGGAAGGAATCGCTAACGAGCTGTTATTTTCCATCTGACACAGAAAGTTTTTAATGAGATTTCATTAATGTCAGTGCTCTGATTTTAACACAGCAAAGAATTTCTTCCTAAGAACAAAACATCTCCCTTATCTCTGACCTTCAGTCGGTGGACGTGGGAGCCATGGGCTGATTTCATCTGATACGCCATATAACTGATTTAACGCCATATAACTGCCCAGCGGCTCTGGGTAAATGTTCCCGTGTGAGAAAGTGTCAGCCATTTCTTTCTCTTGGTAAATACAGGTGAAGGGGAAATAGCTGCTTTTCCTTCAGGGAGAACTCGTTCCTTTTTTTGTTTGAAGTTTAGATTTGGACTTTATTTTTATGATGAAATAAAATCTAACTGCAGTGCTAAGTTAGGGCACTTTAAGGCAATTAGCACCAGTGCCTCCTTGTCCACGTAATGTCCTTAGAAAGAGTACAAGCTTTAATATCCTTTTGTTGTCGAGTCTTTTTCCTTAGGAACATTCAAACTGTCAGTCTCCATCATGACAAACTTTAACTCCGGAGCCTAAGGCATCAGCCTCCCAACGATGCTCACCCCCCTCCGTCATCTCTAGCTCAAAACCCAACCAAATGATTGTCTTCCACCTGGTACCATTGCTTTCAAATAAATCATGTTCTTATCGGAGGTAGAGGCCTCATCTTACTCACAAACAACGGGTATAATAATATTTAATGTTCGCGCAGCCCACGGCTTTCTTAACTCACTTTCCCTTTCAGATCTATTGTTCCAAGTCTTATCTCCACTTTCCCCAGCACAAGAACCTTTTCCTCTTCAAATAAAGTAAACATCGTTTCCTTTGTAAGCTGGAGATTGAATCCAATTATCCAGTATTAAGGCTGCAGCGTCTTTAATGACGGCTTGTGTTTCCCGAGTGGTGCGAGTTTTTCTCTAAATATCTAATTTAGCTGTTTTGGTCTGTTAAACATTTACAATCACTTCCAATTGATTTCCTAGTAAAATGACTCAACATCTACTGCATCTACTAAAATGCTAACAGGGTTATTCAATAAATGTTCTTAGTGTTTAAAATGGTGCTAATTTTGCCCCAACCAATCAGTAGGGATGGCATAGAACTCGAACTCGAACCCGAGTTTGAGCCGAACTTTCGATGATTTATCGAATGTTCGACCGTTCGAATATCGAATCTGCGAGTAAAGGGTCCATTGAAACCTATATGCGAGCATCGAATCTGCAAGTAAAATGTCCATGTTACCTCGAATGTTCGAACGCGTGAGAGTAAATCGATTTTACGAAAGTCCTGGATATGGAACATGCTCACAGACCATTTCCCAGGTCCCACAGCCATTTACATTAAGTTACCATTAATAATTTGGTTGTATTTGACTCGAACTTTTCGAACTATTTGCCTCCCATTGACTTTAATGGGTCCGTTTTCGAACTTTCGAACTTTCCCAATAGTTCGAAAGTTCGAAAACGGACCAAACTTTCAATAGTTCGACCATCTCTACCAATCAGATGTTAGCTTTCAAATGTTAAATAAGATCTGATTGGTTGGGGCAAAATTAGCACCATTTTTAACGATAAGAACTTTTATTGAATTTCCCTGTATGTTTTCTTGTCGACAATCGCTACCTGACCTCGGAATCCATTTTTTGTCTTAAAATTACCACTGGCCGTTCTGAGGCTCTTAAAGTAAACAGAGAAGACCAGGCAGGGATGTAACTAGAAGTCACTTGGGCCCCCAGCAAAACTATGATTGTGCCCCCTTCCCTGCTATATCTACTGTGGTTTTCTGGAGGGTCTTCTTCACTGGTAGTCACACCCCTGAGACCAAGTACCAAAGGCAGATCATATTTGGTGCAGATGCACTTTTTGTCTTCATCTTATTAGTATGTGGAGACTTCGCACAAATATAAGATTTTACCAGCTGAATTGGCCGACGAATGTTTAAAGACTGGCTGCTTCAGACAACAATATTACGGCTGAGTCCCCAACGCACCGAAGCGTATGCGTAATCGCGAGCGTTATGCGGTTCTGGTGCATTGTCGCACGTTGTCCCACGTTTCAGCATTAAATTTTGTTATTTAACATTATAGAAAAGCACGTGTTAGCGTAAAAAATGGTGCACGCAAAATGGAAATGGGTGTGTTATCACATGCGCATCGGAAATCGTGTGAATTTTTGCGCTCCCGCGATTTTCATTCTAACCAAAATCGCATGCACAAACGCGCAAAAAACACGCTAGTGTGGCCTAGCCCTACATGTGTAGTGTCTCCATTTGGTTCCAATGGTTATCCACACACCAGCATCTGATCTGGCCAGAAGACTGTAATTCAGACAGGTCCATCGGCTTCTAAGAACCAACCAAGCTCAGGAATCCGTCATTCCGTAACCTGTTATTTCTGATATATTTTTATCTATGGCAAGGGTAGGAAACACAATGACTCACACTCAGCACTTTCCTGTAATTAACCAAGTGGGAAAATATTGAATCAGTTTTGAGAACCTGTAATTAAAAAATACTCGACTTTCATCCAGTGCTGTTCATTCAGATACACGTGAGATAATTGTCCCAATGGAATGCATGGCATCCTCCATTCCACGCTTGGTGGACCACCCATACATGTAGCACACTTTACTGAACCCTTTAAAAACATTCTAAATACACATTAAAATCCCCATGTTTTAAAATACTGAATATATAATGTACTTGTACCCATAACTAAGACAATTCATTCCCATTTCTGTAATGAGGTTACATTGAATATTTTCGATGTTTGTCATTAGTTCTGTATAATCTTATTTTATCTTCACACTGCCAAGAGGTTCCAAATATGACTCCACATGTATTAGACCAGTTTATATTAGCCTAGTATAGACATTCTCATTCCTCTAAGTGGTCATCCTATTATTTCTTTGAATTTATTATTTCGATGCCCCCTCCAATTGATGGGAGATTTAATTGTTTTTATTACCTTCTTATTCCCCCTGAGGAATCCATTGGAAAACACTATTAACCAAATCAACGCAACGAAGATTAGAGACAGTTGATCATTTTTGTTGGTTATTTTTTGTACAAAACAAGCCCCATGTAAGTTGTTTTATTGAAAAAAATACTGATATTGCTTGAGATGTCTTGAGATTTAATTAAGGATGTTTTTGGGTCAAACATGGTCAGATCTCTACTGAGCAACTGAATCCACCTCAAGACCATAATGGACACTTTTAGGGATCCTGTAACCAGTAGGTCATAATAATAATGTAGACCATGCACATCAGACTTACAAACCCATGTATTTTATTGTGTCATACATGGGTACACAAAGGTGTGACGTTTCGGTACGCTGCGGTACCTTCGGTACCTCGGTACGCTGCGGTACGCTGCAGTACCTTCTTCAGACAAAGAAGGTACCGCAGCGTACCGAAACGTCACATTTTTTTTTACCTATGTATGACACAATAAAATACATGGGTTTGTAAGTCTGATGTGCATGGTCTACATTATTATTTGCTATTATCTACCACTTACCATGGTTTGCCATTGCACTCAGCCATTCCTTTCACTTACCTACTTCCACTAGGCGTGTGCAGGATCATCTCTTAGTAACCAGTAGGTCAGTATTTTGCAAGTATTCATTTATACATGGAGAATTCAATGGGTGGGAAGGTAATGGTCATAGAAATTAAAAAATATTCCCTTTTCATAAAAGCGTATTTTTGCACCTCTTAATCACCTATTAATTCAATGCTGTGTATGTATATCTGCTGGTAGAAAAGGTAACACCTGTGTGCATGGATATGAAGTCTATCTTTACCCAGAGCCGCCGGGCAAAATTATGGAGTTAAAGTTGCTCTAAGTGGTTCGCTATCAATTTGCACTACTTTAACTCCATATTAGCGCTGGATGCATGGGTTACACAAGACACCCGCGCATTCAGCGCTCGCGATTTAATATCGCATTTTCCCTATGATTTTGAACCGCGGAAGGGAGATTTGCCCGAAGCGATATCGGCTCTGGGTAAATCTCCCCCTATATTTTCTGCTTTTATGGTAAGAAGTTTCTTTGAATTGGCAAAAAATGCCACCAAATCCCAAACCATCCGGTTGATCAGTATGTCGCTGCTTTCCTTGTTGTTGAGAAGATGGATTGGCCTGCTGCATTGTATGATGGAGCCCCAGGTCAAAAATATCATATCTAATAAGGACTCACTAGCTTCTAAAATTAAAGGGCCATTTCCAACATGTCCACCAGCATTCTGTGTATAATAACTTCTAAATGACTCCACAGCTCCGAGTGGCACTGGTCTAATGGGAAAGACTCTTCCCCCCTCTCCAGATTATTACTTCATATAAAAAATACTTTCTCCCAGAAAATACTTGGCAACGTCAAAGGGAAAGCTCCAAGATAAAGCGAATGGAGGATCCCAGATGTTCATCTAAACCAGCGCACTGAGCAGAAAATGGAACCCTGAGGGATTTCAGCTGTTTTGCTTTCTCGCAAGGACAATAAAGCCACAAGTTGACAACCAATGGACCTTTGCCTGGACAATAATTGGGTTAAATGTTGTTTTTATGTTAGTTCTCCAGTCCAGTCCTTTCTATTAATTTACAGTATGTTTAAAACACAGACCTTCAAGGTGGGTCAAGGGAGTTCTGGGTTTCCTCATGTCACAGGGGTTATTTATTCATTTATTGATTTGTCACCTTTTCTATATTGTTTTTGCCCTTGTAATATATAAATCTAATTATTCATACATGCATTGTTTTTCTTTAATGGGAGTATTGAGAGGTACAATATGTGTTAGTTCGAGATTAGAATAATTTCCTCCCGCTATTGTTAGAACATCCTGGCTCCCGGTCTTGCTCAGGGGGGCGTTTAGTTCTGTGCATGTTTGTGATATATTAACTTGTTGATATTGTTCCTGTGTGAGAGCATGAAATTGTACCAGGTAAAGTCCTACTGCAACAAGAGCTATCAATAGTAATGGTACAGAAGATACAGAACCATACATCTATATTGGTAGTAGGTGTGTATTCCAGTTGTGTATTTTTACCCCTCCTAATGCTATTGGATGTAGTTTAATTTCCCAGCAGGGTCGCAAACATTTTGTTCAACTACCTACTGTGTGAACCATCCTGTTATATTGCCTAAGGATTGGGGGTGTCTTTCCAATAGCTTAAAATATGTATCAGTTACAGGAACATTAAACAACCTTTCATACCTGATAAGTGGGAATACTTTTAATGTTGGGGGCTGTACTGTGACCTGGGGGCTGCTCCTGAAGCACAGTGAGACATTTGTTTGTTGGTTCAAATGGTTGTGAGCCAATCAGATGTTTTAAGAGATGGTACAACCTGAACCACCAATCAGTTAGCTCACACAAGTTTAGGAGCCTCCAACATCGCAGGGCAACCCACAACATCAGAAGGATTTAATGAATGAAAACGTTGGTCCATCTCTAGTGAAAGATGAGAGATAACAGACAATGACTTATGGTGTGAGTGCTTTGTGGCTGAGTAAGCACTGTAAGAGTCCAGTATAAAGAGCTTCAAGAACTGTGGGGAAGTAAGTAAATATAGGGGTTTCGGGGAGGGTGGGGAAGGTAAGTATAGATTACTCTGGTGGGGGGACATGCTTTCCTGCATTCAAATGCCCACTTTTGCATTGGAAAACTCTTTGAAATGCATTTAAACCTTCATATAACCAATATATTAAACCCCTGTATAGTATTTTAGTCAGAGTCCCACTTCAACGTAATATGGTTTTTGGAGAGGTGGACCACATGTTTTATCACGTTATAGCACATGTTCCCGTTTCCGTGTTCATGCTAGAAATAAAAAAAAAGACCAAATCCCATTGCAGACATTTTCTGTAGAGTAAATTGGGTCACGTTTTTCCATCTGGAACGTTTTGTCTCGTTGGTAGTTGGGCCGGTTAGCCTGGGTGGGTACATCATTTATTTGGATGGAATCCTCGATACATCAATAATTATCCAATGTACTAATGAAAGTTCCGCTATAAAGAAATAAGGTTAACTGAACAGGAAGATACAGATAAATGTAAATTGTGGTAGTATTATTATAATTTATATCTTTATACGTCATTATTTGCTTGTACTGTGTCTCTGCCTCTCTGATAGAACCAGAAATGAGGAAATGTATCTTTACTTATTCAAATGGTATTTCCTGTATGAGAACAAAGGAAAATACTTGAATTCATAGAACGTTGTTACAATCTTTCTAAAGGGCATGTACACCCTTTTTCTGTCACCTTATATTTTCCACTCTATTTAATCCCCTAGAGTATCCTAGATGTTGCCAAAATCCCCTAAAAATGCTTTAAATCTGCCACAGTCTCTCACAGATTGTATTTCATCTGCACACACTTCACTATAACCCCTAATAGTTAATGTAAACGTACAGAAATAACACTGCACAGAGCTGGAGGAGGAGGAGGATGAAGTGAACCTGATCTTAGCACAGCTCTGTGTAATGTAATTCTCAATATCACAACTTTAATAGTTACACTTATAGAAATAACATAGTACAGAGCTGCAGGAGGAGGATGAAGTGAACCTGATCTTAGCACAGCCCTGTGTAATGTAATTCTCAATATTACAACTTTAATAGTTACACTTATAGAAATAACATAGTACAGAGCTGCAGGGAGGAGGAGGATGAATTGAATCTGATCTTAGCACAGCTCTGCACAATTTAATTTTCAATATCACAACTTTAATAATTACACTTTTAGAAATAACATAGTACAGAGCTGCAGGGGGAGGATAATGAAGTGAACCTGATCTTAGCACAGCTCTGTGTAATGTATTTCTCTATAGTGTACCTATCTAAAAGTAGATGAAACCGTAAGAGCAGATCGATCCAGCTCCACATTTTTGTAATATCCCAATCAAAGCCCCTCAGACGCTGACACACTGGACTGAGAGCTAACAAAAATCCAGAGAGTTTTAGACTCCATACTATATGAAGACGTAACGGTAATATTTACAAATGACTTGATATTTCAAAGACAAAAAAACTCTTTGAAGGTAGGAGAGATATATAAGGTGGAAACAAAAGGTTTTCATGTTCATTAATTTTTTTTTAAAGCTAACGACTATTATTAACATCTGCTAGGTACGGACCTCAGCTACATAAATGGACATTTTCAACTTCAGAATTCAGCTTATATACAATAAAGAACAGGGGGTCATTCTAGCAATGTGAGTGTACTCGGAGTGGAATAATGCAAAGAATTTAGTATCAACATCATCAACAATAGGAATCACCTTAAAAGGACCACATCTGTTTGGCCATTAGCTGGTGTTAAAAAGTGGAATTAAATAGAAGCAAGACAAATACCAAGAAAAATAAAGAAATACAATTAATTGGCAAATTAAAAACCAATAAGTGAACCCTCCAATATCATAGGTTTGCATTTTCAGTGGCACATACATTTCGGTGGGGTCCAGAGTACTTAGTAATTTAGTGCATTTATCCTTTTGTATGGTTGCAGTCAGCCATTTCTATTCTATATACTTTACATCTCAATGTGTAACTCTTGTACAGGGACATACATTGCTAGTATTAACAGTATAAACAAAATCGAACATAATGAACATTGTTCTCACAGGCAATTAGGTCTATTAAGAGGAAGTAAATGGAAGATACAATCTATTTATAATCATCACAAGTGCTTTGGCATTTATGTTGTGCTATTAGCAGTTACATTAAATAATAAAAGCTTTCTAAACATTTAAAAAAAATAACAATTGTGGTTAAGGTTCCAAATCAGAAACAGACACATTGAAACCTTCCTCCTCATCCTCCTCATCACCCTCATCCTCCTCACCCTCCCCATTTTAGACTAATAAACTAGGGGATTAAGCACAGTTTGGAATTTATTTCAAAACTCTTTAGAGATTTTTCAGTCACTTTCATGCTAAGTCTTTTGTTTCAATCCTGTTGATGACCTTGTATGACTTGTACTATACATCCATTAGAGTTGGACTAGAACTCGAAACTTTAATAGAAAGTTTAGATAATAGAATTATCGAAACTTTTTGACCTTTTGATAATTATCAAATTTTTCGATGATTCTCAAATTTTCGAATCGATATCCCTCGACTGGAATGTTGGCATTCGGTAACCCTCAAAATCAACGATAACCTTCAAATGTGGCGTTCCATTTCGTTAACCCTTGAAGATTCAATTAAAAAGCGAAAATAACTTGATATTAGAGAAAGTTAATGTTTAAACAAGTTCTGGATATTTGTATGTGTTTCTCAGACCATTTCCCACATCCCAGATCCATGTACAGTAAGTTACCGTTGCTATTTTAACTGTATTTAATCTGAAATTTTCAAACTATCTGGTCCCCATTGATTTTAATAGGACCGTTCTTGAACTTCCGAACTTTTACTGAAGTTCGGAATTTAAAAAACAAATTGAACTTATGAAGGTTCAGCCATCTCTAATTCCAACAGGACCCAGTAACACCGATTTACTGTAGATTTGCACTCCCTTGTAATAATTTCTTCCATATCTTTTAGTGTGAAGTCCTGGTTTCAAAATAAACAAGGTTTTGAGAACTAGTAATTTTTAGATTTTATGGATGTGACAAAACGTTAAAATTTTCAACAGGTGGGATTTTGTGGATCTTCTGTGAGATTCAATGGTAAATAGTCAAAAATTCTTTGTCAAAAAGCTGAAAATCAATATTGAAAAATCAAAATTTGGAAATCAGTGTTGAATTGATGCAGAAAATTCTAAAAATCTGCATCAAACCAAAATTTAATTCCCCTCAGAATTCCAACAGATTTCACAGAACTGCTGGTGGAACTCCTAGTAATTCCTAGAAAATTCCAACACTCCCAAATAAAATTCAAAAGAGAAATATGATGTGTGGCATGTTAGTGTGGGTCAAAAAAGGGGACTTGTTACCAAGCTATTTTCTTCTTTGGTCAGATTATAATGATCTTGGCAGGATTATTATTTTTATGCCTCCAGCCTTAAGCAATTCTAGGAAAATCAGCAGCATGCAGTAATTAAGCGAGTATGAAGGATGATTTTGATTGGTGCATCATTCCTACTGAGAGATCAACATCGAACCTCAAGGGCTCTGTGTTAAGCCTCAAGGTGTTCTGAGATGCGAAAGATTGTGAGAAAAAGTGGAGGTCAATGGTCAAATTCACATCAACGGATCAACATTAGGAGGTAAATTGCCTATACTGGAGATGATTTCAGGGGTCATTTCACATCTGTACACACAAGTAACTCTGCAGTCATCAGACACCTCAGAGAAAAGTTTAACTAGCTCACCTAATTACTATACGATCTCTGGTCAGAAATAAAACCTTTTGTTTTTTTCTTTCTTCTGTCATTCTTCTCTTCTTCAGGTTGATTAGTTTTTTACATTTATATAAACATTTTGTTCAAATTGACCTAAAATAAAGGTTTAAATAGCAATGGTAACTTACTGTAAATGGCTCAGGGACCTGGGAAATGGTCTAAGAAACAAGTATCAATGCCCCAAAAAACACTGTCCAGTACCTCTTTTGGCTTTCCGCATTGAATTACCGAGATTTCTAGAAATTTCTAAAATTTGAGATTTTTTGAATTGAAAACTCACTAACTTTCCATGATTATCGAAAACAGTTCCAAAGTTCTGAATTTTTTTAAAAAAGTCATCAATACACAAAGAGGGAAATGCGATTCGGAACCGGTTTGGGGTTCAGGTTCGTATTTAGTTCAGTAAATTAAATGTTATTATTAGATGCTACCCACATTAATAAATTATCCATTTAATCCTGCAGGGGTCTATCATTTTATACATTCTATTCATTACATATCTAGTAAAATGAAATAACCAATGTCACTATCATAAAGCTTAATCTCAACAATGTGCCAGTGTCATTGATACATTGAAAAATAAGGGTCAATCCCACCACACACACACACGAACACACACGAACACACACACACACACACACACACAATCTGCTACATCAATAAGCACAAAGGGACAAATGACAGAACATGTTGCTGCTAAGTGCATGGCAACATACAGGACACTTGAAACATCTTCCATTACATTGGATCTCTTCCATTTTCTTTCAGATGTTCAAAGTGGCTTGGACAAGGGTACAGGCAGCTTTCATGTGGGACATTGCATAGATAAGATATTAAGCAGAGCTTATTTTAAGATGAATCCCTTTTGTCTTCTCTACATTTCTTCTACACTGTGTAACGTTTTCCCCGACGAGCTTTCCTACGCAAGTCTTACAGTCAATGGCTGTAGCAATAATGTTTTTCCTTTGCATAAAAGGTGATAGACATGAAGGCAGAGAGATTTCCCATAGTGATATAAAATGCGATCACAGAGCGTTATGTGCAGCATTTGCTAAACTGTGTTCCTCAGTGTAATTAGTGCAAGATGGCTCAATAACACTGATGCCTTTGGGGTATCGTTAGCAGCACGGATACGTCATCTTAACATCACGGTGCAAATGAAACAGCTTCAAAAATATAATTTTAAGAAAGTAATAACCAAATGCAATTATTCTATATTTATTCATTTATTTTTTATCATCTGTTTCATAACGGACACATTCTAACAGCGTTTCTAAGCCTACGGAATATCATGTCTTTGTATTGACCTCACTAACCTCAAATGTATAATACAGATAATGAGTCATGTAGGAGCATGGTAAACCATCATTGATTATCGAGACTCCACTAGTGCATAGACCCAATGGTGAAGCCATAACGAATAACCCCATACGATTGGATTGCTAAATAGTGCAAAGGAATTATTGCTCTTTAATTAACAATGTGCTAATAGCTAATAAATAATTTACATTTTGCTCTGAGTTACAAATATACCAATCAGAAAGTAGACAATGTGAATAAGATTTGTTGAATCAGGACTAGGGATGTTACGACTCGGATGACCTTGGATTTTGGGATTTTTAGGATTGAAGAACTTTTCCCAGATTTTCAATTAATATCGAATTTTCAAAATCCAATATTCAAAATTTGAAATTATCGAACATACAGGCCAACTTTGAGAATTATCGAATATGAGCCATGAGCTCTCAACCTAAGAACACACAAAGTTGCCATAGAGGCCACATTTAAGGGAGGGATTGCAATTTGATGTCTAAATAAGATTTATTTATCTCAAGATGGGGACAAATTGCCATTCCCTCTTTTTAGGCTTCCAATGACATTTTTTTCAAATGAATAAATGAGCAAAATAAAATGAATCACAGATTAATTCCATGGATATCTTATTTCATATTAATATGGAGTCAAAATTCTTACCTGAATACACACAGATACATTGTGTCATATTTATATGGTATATTGTGATTGCCGATGAACCGGGTGCTGTCTACACTATATGTGTGTGACGTTCGAAACATTAAAGCTGAACCAGCACCATGTTTGTTTTAGGTAGAGATGGACGAACTTTATGAAATCCGTTCTGATTTTGGATTTTCTGAATTATGAAAAAAATTGAGAATCCAAAATCAGAGCCCATTAAATGGGGAGCAAAAAATTTTAAGTTAGAAATAGCAATGGTAACTTACTGTTCGTGGTTCTGGAACCAGGAAAATGGTCTGGTAAAAACACTTACAAATATCCAGAACTTGAAAAAACCCAACTTCCTTCACGCGTGCTACTGTCTAGCTTCCGCTTCTCACATTCGATAATTATCTCATATTCGGACTCCAGGGTTCCCAAATTCAGTAAACCTCACATAAACCTCACATAAATGGAATCGAGGGTTCATGGTCATTTTCACGATTTCAATAAGTTCCCAAAATTGAAAACCCTTGAACGTTTAATAATTATCGTTAAAAAGCTCTGCGAAAAAAATCCAAAATCCAAGAAATCCAAAATGTCTGAGTTTGTTTGGATCCATAAAATCCGATTCAGAACTGGGTTCAGGGTTCAAATCCATCTCTAGTCTTTAGCATTTAAGGGAAGGTCACATTGATTAAAGTTAGGGGCTTTTCCCTTACTGCCTAGCTCATCCTTTTGGCTCTTAGGGAAAAATCCATTTGACAATAAAAATGAAAATCAAAGTAAAATTATTTGTGTGCATTAAAATTGTATTTGTATTAAATGCCTATAAAACAGGGCTTGCAAAAGTAAAAATTACTAACGTTCTTCATAAAATGATCAGGATCCAGGAGAAGGGTAAGCAACTTACCCGATCACGCGATTCCCCGCCACGTAGTCTAACAGGCCCCGACGGGCTCTTGTCTTCTATGTGCATGCGCATCGCACTTGCACATGCGCATAGAAGACAGAGTCCATCGGAACATGTCAGACTACGCTGCGGGGGGAGCGAGCGATCAGGTAAGTGACTTACCTTCTCTTCCGGCTGCTGCAGGCTTTATTGAAGAACAGAGGTAAGACACAGCTCCTTTACCTCCTGTTATTCAATAAAACTAATGGGCAGATTCAATATCGCTGCTCCCGTTACTTACCTTAGCCTGATCCTGCGATACAATAACTGACGTAAATGAGATTACATCAGTTATTGCATTGCGGGATCGGGCTAAGGTAAGGAGCGGGACTTTAATGCTCCACAAGCCGTAGCGTTAAGTTTCACGCTACAAAGTAGCACAAAACTTAATGCTATGGGTTTTGGATCGTTAGCACAGCGCTATTTCTAAAATCATTCGGAAATGGCACTGTGCTCTAAAATCCATCCAAAACCCACGTTAACCCAAATTTTTTTCGGGTTAATCTGGGTTTTAGACGGAAAAAGGCCATATTGAATCTCCCCCTAGATGGACAGACTTTTACTTTTATGTAGCAAGAGCCGTTATAGCTCTCTATTGCCTCCTCTGGGCAATGTATTGAGCCAATAACGGACCTCAGTGCATAGTGAATGGGGTTTTCCCATTCCGAAACTTCATCATTATCGGCTCGGTACATAGCTTGCAGTGGTTGTGTAACACAACTTTTGCATATCGTCGCAACCACCATTAGTTATGTCTTAAAGTCACGTTAACCCTTGGTACATGTGTTAATGTGATTTTAACACGTAAAAAGACGTTTGCAGCTTTCGGCACATAACCCCTTTTATTTTTCAGTGGAGGCACCCTTTAAACAAGATTTACCTAGGGATTCCCAAATAGACATGCTGTCTGGCAGAAGCCGAGCAGTCTTTTCTGTACTTTGGGGTCGGGATTTGGAGAAATCTTGCTGCGTGGCAACAGAATCCCTGTGGCTTCTCAACATCATTAAATGTTTTGGCAGGATGGAGGATTGCCCCTACCCACACAACTGTAAATTGCCCGAAATGGTGAATTATCAAACCTGTATACAGGGCTTTACAGTAGATTTGTTTTTGTTTTTCGTGGTGGAAATTGGTTAAAGGATAAGTGCACTGTAAAATCAAGTTCTGTTCATTTGGAAGCTGCAGCTTTATAAATACCGTTGCCATATTTTTTTTACCTATGCCCCTCGAGAGCCTAGCTTTGTGCCTTGGAATTTGCTGACATCTTGTTACTGGTTTGCTGAATGTTAAGCTCCGCCCCTCTGAGATTTCCTCTGCTTTCTCCTGCTTGAGCCTCAAACAGTAATGCTTGGGAGTTCCGTGCACTCTCCTGCTTGAGCTTTAAACAGTAATGCCTGTGAGTTCCGTGCACTCTCCTGCTTGAGCCTCAAACAGTAATGCCTGTGAGTTCCGTGCACTCTCCTGCTTGAGCCTCAACAGTAATGCCTGTGAGTTCCGTGCACTCTCCTGCTTGACCTCAAACAGTAATGCCTGTGAGTTCCGTGCACTCTCCTGGTTGAGCCTCAAACAGTAATCCTGTGAGTTCCGTGCACCTCTCCTGCTTGAGCCTCAAACAGTAATGCTTGTGAGTTCTGTGCACTCTCCTCTTGAGCCTCAAACAGTAATGCCTGTGAGTCCGTGCACTCTCCTGCTTGAGCCTCAAACAGTAATGCCTGTGAGTTCCGTGCACTCTCCTGCTTGGCCTCAAACAGTAATGCCGGTGAGTTTCCGTGCACTCTCACTCTGCTTGAGCCTCAAACAGTAATGCCTGTGAGTTCCGTGCACTCTCCTGCTTGAGCCTCAACATTAATGCCTGTGAGTTCCGTGCACTCTCCTGCTTGAGCCTCAAACAGTAATGCTTGTGAGTTCCCTTGCACACGCACGTGCACGGAACTCACAGGCATTACTGTTTGAGGCTCTATATATATATAGCAGCATAAGAGGAGTGCAGGTCTGAGCCGAACAGTACAGGAGCCAAACAGTGCAGGTCTGAGCTGAGCGCAATTGAGGAGATACAGCAGCCCGGTACCAACTAATCACGGACTCGACAGGCGTGGAACTAATGTTTGTTTGGCCGGCAAACACAAAGCAAAGGTGGCGCGTACGACGTGACGTCATCACGCATGTCCCGCAGCGTAAGCTTATTGGTTAAAGGGGGGGCCGGCATGCTGCAGAAACCTATTGGCAGCCGGAGGAAGGGAGAGGGTTACAATTTGCCGCACAGATGTAGGACGAAAAGGAGTGAGAATCACTGTGACATAAGCTTGTTTTCATGCCGGCAGCCACCCCTAGCAGTTGTGGCGCCCTAGGCCACGGCCTATGTGGCCTAGTGGGAAATCCGGCCCTAGGCTCAAGCAGGAGAAAGCAGAGGAAATCTTAGAGGGGCGGAGCTTAACATTCAGCAAACCAGTAACAAGATGTCAGCAACTTCCAAGGCACAAAGCTTGGCTCTGGAGGGACATAGGTAAAAAGAAAATATGATTTTACAGCGCACTTATCCTTTAATCTTTAACATACTGTTTTGTATTACTATGGAACATTCTGTTGTGTAGCCTTCACTCCCCCATAATTCAATTAGAGTGATTCCCATCTCACCAGCTTTTGGAAAACATTCAACAAAGCTATTAAATTCTTCTGAGTCTTTTTGCCGGCCTGCCAACGTTCAGTAGATTATGTTGTTTTTTTATCCAGATAAAATGATTCATAGCTTATTTCTAGCGTTATAGCACAAGCAAAAAAGGGTTGATGGAAGCGCACACCGTTTGTCAGAAAAATTCTGTTTTATTGCATCACACAAACACACAACGTTTCGGAGAACGCTATGTTCCTTCATCAGCGTTCTCCGAAACGTTGTGTGTTTGTGTGATGCAATAAAACAGAATTTTTCTGACAAACGGTGTGCGCTTCCATCAACCCTTTTTTGCTTGTGCTATAGCGTGGAAGTCCTTAGGGTAGAGGATGGAGGGAAGCAGCACCTGAAATACACTGGCACATTGCCTGAAGGAGTGCCTAGGCCCACATCTACTACATATTTCTAGCATTACCTTGCGACCAGTAATGGGTTTATTTATTAATGTAATTTATCGATGAAACTCTGATTTCATTTTATTAATTGACACAGAATTTGTGTATTTTAATAAACACAATTTCTATTTCATAGTTAAGGACAGGGACAATTAGAGATGTAGGAAAGAGTCAAGAATGGAGTTTATCAAGCACAGCAAACCCATAATCCCCTGGGAAGGAGATAGTTATTGCACTGACATCTCCAAAGCAGGTGATATGTGTTCTTACATAAGGTAATGAGGCTGTTGTCATTGGTTATCATTGGTTGGCTGTCTACGTAGCCCAAGGATACATTATCAGAACATCCCTGCATTTAACTGCCAGAGGTGCAGCATACTAGACGTCTGTACCAATATCACTTGCTACTATTAGGCAGGACTATGGGATGTAAATAAGAGGAAAAAGTGTCATCAAGACATTGCACCTTGCTAATAAGAAAATTCTCCTGAATTTGCCTTACTTCCACAGAGTGCAGCGTAAAACTGGTGTAATTAGAAATCACTGGGTCCTCAGGGAAGGAATAGACAGAAGTTGGGGTCACCCTCATCCTCAACCTCGGGTTTAAAAGATGGACTTTTGTACAAAGCAATAGGCACATTCCTCATACAGTAAAAAGGATCAGAGTTTTTATAACATATTGTAATAGTTCTGTGGTCTAGACCTCCTATCTAGCCATGTTACTGTAGAACATTATTTTTAAAGATGTTACTTTGTTGGCCCTCACATAACCCACACCATTGCAAAAATCACAAGACAATGGCAAAGACTGATGTTAAAGGCTGGAATAGAAAAAGTGATGCTTCAACAGCCACTGTCGCCATATAACATCGCTGGGCTGTTTGCTCTGGGTAACCGTTTGTGCAGTAATATTTACCCACGTTCAGTCATGCAGAGAGCCAATAAAATCTAACCAGGAAGGTGGTAAAAACCACTGCTACCTTTATAGTAATAAATAATGGACCTTGCTATGTGTTTGAATATCCAATGCAACTTTATGGATATTCAACAGGACCCCACAAACTTCTATAAGGTCCTTTCACAAGATATTGAGAACCAAAACTACAGCTGGACCATATGTTTATATGTTTTAAATGATAGTGGTTTATGGTCCGATCGTCAGCCAATTGTCCATACGTAATCCGATGATCGTATGATACCAGGATATTCCCGATTTCGGACGACCATGATCTTTGTGTCTATGGCCACATCGTTTTTGCTAGGAGCCCTAATTTCATCCTTTTGTCTCAATATATTGATAGCAGACAGAGAGACAAGTTTTGTTTTATCAATGCTCTCAGTAGTCGAAGAAAATAACATGTTTTTGTATTATTGTTGTATTAATATTTTTTTGCTCCTTAGTGCAAATGATTCCAGACCATGCCGATAACATCAAAGCAATATTCCTACTCGATCACTTGCATTTCCATTGTGCGGTCATAATGCTAATAATGTGACAAAGCTACAGAGCCTGGTCTTTCATCTCATTGTCTCCAAGTGCATTAAAGAGCAGTGAAATGTGGAATCTTATCAGCTGGAGAACTGTCATTGCTGCTTTGCTGTTAGTAAAGGACTTTGAGCTGTCACATTGTAACTAAGGATATTTAAGGTCTTGTAATAAAACTGGTGATATCAGATCCTTCTGTGAATGTTAACGTGTCAGCATATTATTTCTCCCTAGACCTATTGGGTTTTATATGCTAATGAACAGTAATCAAGAGGCAACATCTAGACACGTAGCTTCGATGACATATTTTATTTTCCATGTGCGTCTCTGGAAACCTTTACACTTCATTCTCAACCAAATGATGTAATGTTGACTATTAGAGACTATAGCTTAGATGATGTTAAGGCTTAGGTTGTAGGACACATTAGACATTCCATACATGCCTGAAATAAACATTAATGGATGTTCTCCAGTTATGTATTGTGGTAAAGAGGATTGTACCTGTCGAAAATCTAGCTCCCACTACATTTTTTTGCCTACCAGATAAAAAGAACAAAAGTCATAAAAATCTATTGCACTCCAATTAAAAAGAATACTTGACCGGGTGCTGTCCCATAATGAAATGAAATCTTCCATTGAAGACCCTGGTCATCATCAGGACTCTCTCTCTCTCTGTCTCTCTCTGTCTCTGTCTCTCTCTCTCTCTCTCTCTGTCTCTGTCTCTCTCTCTCTCTCTCTCTCTCTCTATATATATACAGTAATGAGAATATATAAAGATTCTGTGCGCTCTAACCAACCATATACATAAACCCTCCTATGCCTTGATTTGAACCTGCACAAGCAAAAAGACAAAAATAGTAAGAGTCCTTATCATTCCATTATCCCCTATCCCTTATTATTATATAAATATATTTATATCTCCATAGGAGATTGCATTGAGTTTTTAGGAGCTACCAATGTGGTGGGTGGGGGGTATATGATATTACATATAGAAAGGTGTATATGTATGTGTGTACTATCTCACTATTACCATTTAAATGACCATGAGTAAATGTATATAAAGTATAGCACTGACTTATATTAGGTACAACACAAAATATACAAAATAGATAAACTTACTTACAGAGCTGAGATCCCTATTTGAACATGGTTTGGTCAAAATGGGAGGTTAAACCACACCCCTGGGTCTGCTCCATGTGAAAGGAAGTGTAATCCAGAAAAAGTTTCTGTCTGCTACACAGGATGTGATGTGTATTGTAGTGGACATATAAACCAAGGCTCCTTATATACCACCTCCAGCCTGAAGGTGGTGTCAATGAGTAATAAAAGACAAGACATCCCTGCTCTCTGTGGCTAGGAGGATTGGAAGTGAAAGTAGAATGTGGTGTGTGCTTTCGAGTGATATTGACTGCAACACCAGATCCTGTGTATAAGATCCTGTTACCACCTGTTGGGAGGACAGCTTATTGGGCAGACAATTTAGCTTATTGGATACAAATTCTGAGGCAACAGATAAGTATACACCAACTTACAAGGACACACAATATACAAAGTGGTGCACCATAGACAGGGGCACCCCTGATTACTGCACATGTTATGTGGGGAACCTGTTTATGTGCAGGTTCTGTGCCAGGTTCTGCTTTGTGCCAGACCACCAGAGTAACCCACTGTGTGCCATGCTACCCATAACCCTTCCATAAAGCAGTGATCTGGTACAAATTGGTGGCAGCGGTGCTGGTAATACCATTTATTCTCCCTGTTTTGTTTGTATATTTGTTCTCTGTATTAAGCTATGGAGGCTGCTACTGATAGTATTGATTTAAATCCTCCTGTCCTGGTACTTGCAGATGAAATGCCCCAATTAGACTCCATAGCTCTACCATGCCCAATTGCCAAACCTATTTTTAAACCTGATCTATTTGATGGGGTAACTAGGGAGTGGACCTTAGCCTTTTGCTTAGTAGTAAAGCCAGGCAGGTATACCAAGGATTTACTGTAATACTGAAATGAAAAGCAGTTATCAGTTACTAAAAATTGCTCTGAAGCTATTTTTTTTCAATTAGATCTGTATAAAAGAGTATATAAAGGATAAATCCATTTCTTTAGGCAAACTGGGAATGAGAAATGTTTGTTTATACGTTAGATTATTATTAGGGCAATGCCATTATAATAACATGATGCTGTGAGGTACCTTCTGTTATAATATATGAGGTACCATCACCACTTGCCGTGGTGAATACTAATAATTAAAAAATTAATTTTTTAAACAAAGAACAGATGTTTTTAATGTAGATGTTCTTGTGAACTAGTTAGTAATTAGTTGATTTAGAAAAAAGGTGGTGATGAGGTGATGATAGAATCTAGCCCAACTCTCAGTTAAACTTTGTACAACTTTAGTGTTGTTTAACCAATAAAATGTTGCGGCTCTTGGCAGAGGTAGAAACTAGAGTTTTCTAGTATCTACCGAACCAGATCATGATTTCCTGTTTTTGGTAGGAATAGATTGAATAGGTACATACAATAGGAACTCAACTTGCAACTTCCAAAATAATTGGGCCAGGCAGTAGGGTCACGATGTAAGAAACCTCCAACATTATAGATATTAGATAGATTAGACATCTATATTAGATAGATTAGTTTGTCTATAGATAAACATCTAAACTATGTAATATCTAGTGTATGGGAACCTTAAGGGAAGCTTTGTGCAAGACACAGCAAAACAGAAAATTAATTGAAAATTCCTAAATTAATAAAAATAAGAAATGCACATCCCACAATTCTGCTACATTAATCAGGAAAAGCACATATAATCTTCCACTGCTGGGTTTACGTTGAATGAGTACGGCTCAACAGAGAAACCAAATAGTTCCAGCTAGGGGCTGCTAGAAGATATTCATCATGGTTAAAGCACATTGCATTAAGACTAAACACGTTTTATCATTTTTACGTTCCTTCCATTTCCCTTGTTTAGAGATCTGGCTGGGGTTTGGACAAACTTGCTGTTGATGCCTTATTGAAATTCCATCCTAAATTTTCAAATTATTTTTATCAACGTTATGTCCACGGCACCATATGGACACAGCAGATCTAGCCAATATATTTTATAGATACTATTTGCAAATAGGATTTAAGGGACACTGTCTTACTCCCTGACATGTTCCATAAAGTTTTCATACATTGCACATGTGCAGTAAGTTGAGCTGGTAACCATGAGTGCTTGTGGTTTAAGATATTTTGCTGACTATGGGCTATTTCTGCTAAAGCTACTGTATCTATTACTGGTCTTTACTGGGAATAATGTACACAAGTGATACCTACAGATTTTTCCCATATCAAATGTCCTAACTCTTCTATGCCCAGATATATGCATTAGATATTGCTCAATGAGGAGGGATTTATTGGTCTGTAATAATCCAAATTTTAATTTGTAAAATTACTAAGACTTGGATAGCCATGAAAGGTTCCTGGGGATTACCAAAAGCTTGTCTGGACTGCAAAAAATGTATGGCCTGGTATACACAGTTTGACCGTGGACTCAGTATTCCTGCCAACGAACCTACTAATCAGTAGTCGGTAAGTTGAAAATGAAAAAGATTGATATTTTGACCTGATCGATCTTGTGGATCACAGGATTGACAATGATTAACTGAACACTCGGATCAACTAATCATGCCTCAGTTGTGGGTGAATGGGGTTTGTCAGAATTAACAGGCAACATGGAAGACAAATTTAAAAAAAAGCTACAGTGCTCTAGTGGGCCAGAATTAAAGAAAATTAGGGTTTAGAAGTCCTTAAGGGCTCTGAAAGGGATTGAAAATAGTTTAGGAAAAGTATGAAGATAGGTGGAAAGAGGAGGACAGACCAAAGCTGTAACAGGGCTTCTGTTATTTTATTTAGTGGATTACCAAATTTTTTTTTGGCCTAAACTTATCCATAAAACCTCAGAGGATGTTTCTGCAGATGTTAAATAAAGGTTAAACCCCATTCAGCTACAGATGAATATGATAAAAATGTTTTGGTGGTTGAGTTGTGAAATTCTTCTCCTCTCAGGAGGTTTGGGACATTTAGACTTTGTGTCCATTTTCACAGGGTTGGGAACCTTTGTTTTATTTCCCACAGGGTTGGGAATTTTAAGATCATTTAAAACAGACCATTTTTTGAAACCACAGGAATGTCCATTTGCCCTGTGTCTAGCTGAAGTTCTTGGATCTTCTGCAGTATCTGGCAAACCATAAACGTCCTTCTACTCTCATTTGGATTAGACGATAACAAATCCCAATAACTGATGTTTCATACACATAATATAAAATGTTTAATTTTTAGAATTTTAAACTTTGCTAGCAAATGCAGACATTCAATAATTATCACTATTCCATCAAAGACTCCCTTGCACATTGACCTCCTAGCTAGTCTCCTAATTGCTATTCCCTAAATCCCATGGACCTTATCATGCTCTTAAGTTGAAAATAGTTATTTTTATCTTTGCTTTTGCCTGTTTTTGACAAATTGTTTCCCCTGTGGAGTGGCATTTCTTTTCCATACTGGTATCAAAATGGATAAAACTGCATCAATGACATTTCTAGATCACATTCTAATCTTCTCTTTCCAAGGTCTGTAGACCTGAGAGTTGATACTGTATATCCTGAATGTCCTTATGCTATTGACTACATGACCTCTAAAAGAAATGTTCTTACATGTGTTCTTGGTCTACTATTTATAAAGACTTACTACCCATGGGATCCAATATCAAACACAGCTTGAACATATGAGTTTGACATTTCACTTAAAGCTTGTGCTCCGGGGTCCTATTTAACATAGGGAAGATGTTGCCGTTTTGATGAGATTTGTGGATCAATTAGACACGGGCAGGTCACACAATTCAACCTGACACCACAAATGAAGCTTGTGTTTAATGTGCTAAATCTCTTGGTAGCTATTCATTAGGGTAGAAAGACGGGAGTCATGAATAATTTGTTGTACATTTAACAAATTTACATGAGGCATAAACATTATAGAACCATAGAGATGTCTAAGCATATTCTAAGCTTCTTTAGCATCAAAATAGTATAAAAAAAAAATAAACATTTATGTGCTTCATTTATGTTTCTTCTTCCTAGAGTTCCCTGAGGGATGTCATGGTATGTATTAATCTTCTGGTTTTGACCTTTGGCCTGTTCCTAACTTGTTCTTTATATTATCTGACTGTACCCTTCCTACATTTACCTGTCAACCCGCTTATTTATTTTCACACTGTTTTCTCCATTGCTTATTTCTTTCCATCTGGCGAAAGAATTACCGGGTTCCCCCCTATTCAATACTAATAAAATATTCTAGCGCATGTCTGTTTCAGGGGAATGCACCTTATTTGCCCACCCTACTATAAATCCTGGTGGTGAAGTGTGCTCAACCTAAACAAATAAAGGGGTGAAATGCATGTAATAATATATCCTGAGAATCTGATTAGCCCGTGACCCAACAATCATATTTATGATTTTCTAACCAGACTAAGAGGAATGTTCAGGTGCAGGCTCCAATGTAGGGATGGCCGGTTTGCGGATCCGAACCCGGATCCGCCGCGGATATATCCCGTTCCCGAACCGCGGATTTCTCGTATTTTCGAAAATACGTATTTTAGAAATTTTTCGAACTTACGAGGATTTCCCGTATTTTCGTAAATACGTATTTTCGTAAATTTTCAAAATTACGAGGATTTCCTGTATTTTCGAGGATTTTTTTCATTTTAATGGGTCCGCTCGCGGATTTTCTAATTTTTGAAATTTTTCGAAAATTCACGAATCCTCGAGCGGACCGGATTTTGCGAAGTTCGGACATCTCTACTCCAATGCAGTTAGCCTTCCCGATTGTCACTGTTTTTAGACTATTCCTTAAAATAAAATGCGATTGGCAAACCTAATGCAGAAGATACCTTTGAAAGGCATGTTTATTGCTATCTAACCCAGTAAACTAAATGAATGTCAGATCTAATATTTGTTATTAAAGTGAAAATAAAATGTCAAATCACTGTAAGCCAACTAAATGTTTATTATTATTTTAGATGGAATGAATCGGAAATATAGCTTCAGAAGGTGTAGGTAAACCTAAGCTCCTATAAGAACATGAAATTTATACTATGTCAGCCTGTAAGAACGGTGATATTTTAAACTTTGCATATATATTAAATCTGGTTTTGTTCTCCTTCCTTATTTGTTTATTTTACTGTAAGCACTAGTTTGCATCTCTCAGATTTTCTCTCTATGTTTTCTACCTTATCTAATTATTTCATCATGAAATATCCAGCCTTCTAATTGATTGATTAATTCTGACCTGTGCGCCACTATCAATTTCATTAACTTTCCCAAGCAGCTGTTAACTTCAATATGCTATTTCCTCAGGAGATAGAAGTATATTTTAATCTGTCCTTATAATCCATTTGTTCTACTGTAACTACCTTGCATCACCGGTTATGGATTGTAAGATATTTTTAATAAGTGACGCTTATTTCTTATTATGAAATGTGCCCTGGTGTATTTGCTGATAAATCCCTAGAAATACTCTACAAACCTTTGGCTTCTACAACAACAGATTTTCTATTGACACCAATAATGGCATTAACCCAAATGATAGATTGCAAAAGGCTGAGTGGAAAACTAGGGCTAGGGAAGGCTAGGAATGCACAGGTCAATATTTCAACCCAGTATTTTATTTTGAATGGTTGAGCCGAGATATCTGTGAAAAATTTTGATACAACCAAAAACAGATGAAAAATAGATTGGACATGTTGCTAAATTTCGGCCAATGTTGTGATCTTTAATTGGCCACATGATTGGTCTCACTTAAAGGGCATGTCCACCCTTGCAAAATTTTTTTGATATAATATTCCCCTGTCCCCCCAGCCCCAACCGCTATATTTTTATTATTAGAAAGTGCCCCAAACTTTACTTACCTTCCCTCTTTCCTCCGCCGCACTGCCAGACCCTCTGCTGGCAGAGGGGCGGGACCGGCAGTCGCGTCTGTGATTGGCTGAGCGGCAGCCAATCACGGATGCGGCTGCCGGGAGTTCAGTGCGGCGGAGGAAAGAGGGAAGGTAAGTAATGTTTGGGGCACTTTCTAATAATAAAAATATAGCGGTTGGGGCTGGGGGACAGGGGGAATATTATATAAAAAGCATTTTACGCTAGGGGGAGGGAATCCTGAGAGGGAGGGAGGGGGAGAAGGGCTGCAGTATGCATGGCAAACTTCTCCCGGAGGCCAGATAGGAGGCAGAGTTCTATATGGACTCTGATATCCTCCTGGTGGGCAGTTTTTGGGACTTTGGGGGGGGACTACAGGAGAACCATATGGAACTGGGATGGGAGGTAAGGATTTTTATTACACTACATGATGGGGCCAGTAGTGGGGGGGATTATAGTTTTGGGGGTGGGCATGCCCTTTAAATAACAATTGTTATTCCTGACCTGCATACGACAGGAAGCTTGGGTCAACATTTTTCCCATTATGTTTCAGCCCTAAGTGGTTTATTGGGCATAGGAGACATTTCCAATGGAACTGTCATCCAAAAATGTATCTTTAACCCTTGCATTACTTTAATTGGATTGTAAGCTCTACGGGGCAGGAAACTCTTTCCTCATGTTGCATGGTTCAAACACTTGGATACTTTTTAATGCTCATACTTATTTATGTATTTTTATAATTGTGAGTTTATATTTTTTGTCCCCCTTGTATGACTTTTTGTATTATAATATTGTACAGCTATGTAAATAAACATTTACATACATATATACATTTTACATAATGTATTAGATCAAGGGTACAGCCACTTTAGACAATTATCCTTGTGTGTAATGATAAGAATGGATGTCATTTTGCTAGGTACACACATAAGGTAATTGTCTAATAGAACAGTCGTTCAACAGCAGCCAAGTAGTATGTTCTGTTTCAATGAAACCTTTATGCATGTTAGGTTGACAGTTAATGTGTTTGTTCAATGATCTAATGTATGTACGGGCTTTTGCTCAAATTTGTCTCTTAATAACTTACCTAAAACTTACCTAAAACTTTCAATAATAGGATCCATCTATTTTTCACTGAGGGTGGCTGCATCTCCAGTGTTTTATTTATACTTCCCCTGTTTTATAAAAAGAAACTGACACAGAATTTTAATAGACATTATAATAATAATACATATTCATGTTAAAAGGAGATAATGTCACTTACAGTAGGTTTATCGTGTGTTGTCAGTAAACTATTTAATTATCCATTTCATGGCCACAATATCCCTTTCTGTACCTTCCAGAACACAGCCATGGAAAACACTTTGTACAATAGTCTGTAAAGTGTTATATGGGGTTTGGGTGCCGGTAATACAGTTCCTTTAGTTATTCTTCATTGTTTGTCTAATTATAAATTGTTTCATCCTGCTGCTAAATATATCCTGTGACTATAGATCATCTACATAAAGGTTTTCCCATGGAGTAACTGTATCTTTTTTGTTTACAATTGGTTAACAAATCAATCCTTTTACTTACTGAGGCACCAATTGATTTACATTATGGATTTCAGGTCCAAATGTTCGTTTTGACTCTTAAAACCAGATGATTTATTAAATGTTATTAAATCCATGTAAGCATTAAATGTTAATATTTTAATTTATTCTTACTTTATTGTGTTATTCCACATATAGGAAATTCTAAGGGCTTATCCAACCCAAACATACAAAACGACCAACCTTCTCTGTTTTTCAGTGTAAACCCCATTCAAGGAATAAAACTCATTTCCTCTATTTTCTGGTCCCTCCAAAATGTGTGATGTCACTATAGCGCACCGGTGGTGTGAACATTATATTAGCTCTGGGAACGCCGGATGATGTCTGATTGTTGGAATGTTTAGTGTTATAGCTTTCCTGGGAACAATTTTTGCTTTGATTGGACTGAATTTTTGCTGAGATTATATTATTGTTTACTAGACTCTGATTCTTGCTGCCTGCCCAAACTCTATTTGTGGATTCTCCTGTCTGCCCTGATCTCTGCCTTTTTCACTTTGCCTTCCCCTTTGATTTTAATGCTTTGGATTTTCGATTCTTCCTTGATCCTGACCTCTACTAGACCTTTATTCAGGTACCAATCATTACACCCCAACTGCTTGGCTTTTAGAATTAAGAATATCACCAGTTGCCAGAATGAAGCCAGGAAATTTCTGCCCCCTTCAATCCACACCAGTCTAACCCATCTTCAATCATGGCCATGATTGAGTAGGGTTCCCCTTGCACAACCCCCATGCATAATCAAGCTCAGAGAATAACAAGCTCTTGAGTGGGTGCAGGAACCTTTTGAAAAGATGACTTGGCATCAATCTGGCAACTAATGACGCTCTAAAATCTAAAAGTCAAGTAGTTAGGGTTTCCACTAAATATGGGGAAGGCTAGTTGTTTTGTATGTTTAGGGTAGACTTTCCCTTTAATGTTACATTTCCTTATTGCTAATTTATCAAAATCTTTTCTATTGTTTGTACTTTTCAATTCAGCTGTCTGTTCCTCCCACATGGGGGCAGAGAGTTTGGCAGTGGACAGAGACGTAGGATGAATTAAATATGTCACAGGAAGGGGGAACTGTTGGATAAAGTTGAAAAATGATCTAGTCTGAATTTATAGTTTACAGGTTGAACTTGAGAAGAGAAGTTATAGCCCAGAAACTGCTAATTAAAATGATCTATCACTTGTCTTCTAACCAGTTATACCTTGTAAAATAAATACAATCTCTCACTACAGCTGCTTCACCTTAATTATATCTTACCACTGTTAACCACTTCTTCTCTTCAGCACTAGAGATGTAATGTGGGTTCGAATAGAACCCAGTTTCGAATCGACTTTTCGATTTTTATTGAAAATCGAAAGTAGACAATCATCGAACATTGAAAGTAGACAATTATCGAAAATCGAAAGCAGACGATTATCGAAAATCAAAAGTAGACAGTTATCGAAAATCAAAAGTAGACGATATTAGAAAATAGCCGATTTTCGAAAATCGAAAGTAGACGATTTGCGAAAATCAAAAGTAGACAATTTTTGAAAAACTTTCGCAATTTTTAAAAAAAAATTTTTTAGAAAATTTGAAAACGGAACAAAACTTAACAGTTTCGAACATCTCTATTCAGCACAGAGAAATACAGATTTTAATCATTGGAAAGCTACTGACTGGATAAAGCGTATTGAGCATGTCTGTACCACTGAAAGAGAGTGTTGCAATATTTTGCCAGTTTTTCCACTGTACTTCGAAAAGCATTTTTTTTCCCCAATATGTTCCGTTCCTTTCTTACTGTGGAAAACATGCCATGGGGTGTTTTATTATTAATATACCGTAAATACTGATATAATTGTCCATAGGGTGTTAGAATATTTCTTATGACTTTGCTGATATTTAAACTAGGAGAGGCTTTACAGTCAGTTATTTATTTGACAAGATAAAAAAAAAATGCTGCCCCTTTATATGCATGCCCCATCTTTTCATTTTTTTCTTACAAAGAATTAAAATAATATAAAAAATAATTTGTAATATTCTTTATTTATTCCATAAATTTTTTAAAGAAGAATCAAAACTTGTTCAGTAACTGACTTTTCTGGCTCCACCCCTATTCATTGTCACTGACAACTCTCCCATTTCTGCTATCGGAGAACATAAGATAATAATGAAGGGGGAGGAGTCATAAAGCAGTCAGTTATTGCCATTGGAGTTAGGAAGGGTGTTCAAGGGTGGAATTGAACTCAGGACTTTAGCGCTGCAAGGCACCAGTGCTAACCACTGAGCCACCGTACTGCCTACTATACTATTAATATACTGCACTATACTGCACTATACTGCATACTACTAATTCTTCATTACCATGCTAATTCATTGGTAACAATGTCACTTTTTTATAGAATTTATAATAATAACCAACTGTGTTTTGATCTCAACACTTATGAAATCTCAGTAATCACTAGGACCTAAATCTTCTCCTGTCCTACAAAGAACATGATTTGTATATCAATCAGTTCATCTATGGAGACCACGAAAACTACAACGTAATAAGACACGTTTCTCACAATACAGACAGTTCTATGTGTTAGAGGTGAAAAGTTTCTGCTGAATTATGGAGCGTCACTGGTCTGAAACAGTTATTGTATCTAACTGATCCATTATCTAGATGGGAGAGCACACTACCCGAATAATAAAGCGTGGATACCCCGAGTCGGGGTAAAGAACTACCAAGACTAGGAATAAACCTATCAGTTCCCACACAGCACTCAAATCCTTGTGGCTATAAATGGACAAATATCCGAACTGTAGCGATGAGTATACAGAGATAACATATACTAGAAAAAAGCATGCATACTTTATTGGTAATCACAAACCCTATAGAAAAACTTGGGTGTCCCCGAGGTAAACTTCCCCACTATAAAAACAATCCCGTGTGGCTGTTCTATAAATCAGGAAAGGAGGATGGGTAACTGAAACCCACACAAAACCAGCAACAGGTGTTTATATAGTGACGGTTCCAAGAAAAATATAATTCAGTAAATATCCACTGTCCAATGAACCTCATGGAGCTCAAACCTGCTGAAGATCATGCTGGATACAGCGAGTAGCAGTGCTAGATCAAAGTACCGGGACTTTACACATATAGAAAGTACTCATGGCCCCTTGAACTCTGCAGTCAACACCCATGTTCAACGATAGACTGCGAACACCATGAACTTGGTCCACACAGACAAACGGATCTTCACCCGGGATTAAAAACATGAAGCAACTGCTGTTCTTCCCAAGGTACAGCTCCAGGAACTTCCGCCTCAAGGATCACGTCAACCGACATACGTTTCGCCTAACGAACCACGCGGCTTCATCAGGGTCTCACGATATGTGGGATACATACACTTATATAGGGTCCACTTAAACATACAATGTCCTAATTGTGTCACAGCTGATATTAGCAACAAATCGGCACTGGTTAACGTCATTGCTACATTAGATGATACACGTTATCATGTTCTAGTTATGATATGGTTTTAAATATCATCAATCAACATGACTCACGACACCTGCATTACTAAAAGAAACAGCAGCTCATTTTCTAAACTGCACAAGAACGGTTAAATAGTAACTTATGTAACAGGGAACTTATGTTATGTCCCCACTGCAATATTATATATTGATCGCAAAAGGGTTTGAAGTTAAACTCATTAGCAAACGTGAATACCTCATTGTAAAAAATCCCATCACTCCAATTCTATATCTAATCCCCAAAATACACAAGAGTCAGAACCATCCTCCAGAAGTGTCACCGAACACGTAAGCTAGTCACTCTGGACGCCTATATATTAGTCACTCTGGGCGCCTATATATTAGTCACTCTGGACGCCTATATATTAGTCACTCTGGGCGCCTATATATTAGTCACTCTGGGCGCCTATATATTAGTCACTCTGGACGCCTATATATTAGTCACTCTGGGCGCCTATATATTAGTCACTCTGGACGCCTATATATTAGTCACTCTGGGCGCCTATATATTAGCACTCGGGGCGCCTAATATATTAGGCACTCTGGGCGCATATATATTAGTCACTTCCGGGCGCCTATCATATAGTCACTCTGGAGCCTTATATTAGTCACTCTGGACGCCTTATATTTAGGCACTCTGGCGCTCTATATTAGTCACTTGGGCGCCTATATTTAGTCACTCTGGGCGCCTATATATTAGTCACTCTGGACACCTATATATTAGTCACTGGACGCCTATATATTAGTCACTCGGCGCTATATTATTAGTCACTCTGGACGCCTATATATAGTTCAATTGAGCCGCCCTATCTATTAGACACTCTGGATGCCTATATATTAGTCACTCTGGGCGCCTATATATTAGACACAAATGATTTGTTGATAGATTTTGAGACGGTTTAGAAATTGATGACAGGACTATACTTGTTGGCTGCAGAGTTCAAGGGCCGTGAGTACTTTCTATATGTGTTCAGTGTACTTACTGTAAGTACCGGTTCTTTAATCTAGCACTGCTACTCAAGCCTTGATAAAGGGTGGAGGTCCACCCGAAACGTTGCCGGAGTTGAATCTCACTGTGGGGGGAATTTTGCAACTTAAAATACTTTGGAGTGGTCCGCTGCATTCTTCTGATTGTACAAGTTTATGTAGACTGAGGAGCAGTGCGATCGGCAGCAGATAACCACTTAGAGGAGTGGAGTTCAACACGTCTATACTGTATGTCTACCCTGTATGTATATACTGTATGTCTATACTGTATGTCTATTGATGTCTATACTGTATGTCTATACTGTATGTCTATCCTGTAGTCTATACTGTATGTCTATACTGTATGTCTATACTGTATGTCTATCCTGGATGTCTATCCTGGATGTCTATACTGTATGTCTATCCTGTATGTCTATCCTGTACGTCTATACTGTACATCTATCCTGTATGTCTATACTGTATGTCTATCCTGTATGTCTAACTGAGTCTGTCCAGTACATCTATCCTGTATGTCTATCCTGTATGTCTATCTTATATATGTCCATCCTGTATGTCTATCCTGTATGTCTATACTGGATGTCTATCCTGGATGTCTATACTGTATGTCTATCCTGGATGTCTATCCTGTACGTCTATACTGTACATCTATCCTGTATGTCTATACTGTATGTCTATCCTGTATGTCTATACTGTATGTCTGTCCAGTACATCCATCCTGTATGTCTATCCTGTATGTCTATCCTTTACGTCTGCCCTGTATGTCTATCTTATATATGTCCATCCTGTATGTCTATCCTGTATGTCTATCTTGTATGTCTATACTGTACATCTATCCTGTACGTCTATACTGTATGTCTAACCTGTATGTTTATCCTGTATATCTATACTGTATGTCTGTCCTGTATGTCTATCTTATATATGTCTATCCTGTATGTCTATCCTGTATGTCTATCCTGTATGTCTATCTTATATATGTCTATCCTGTATGTCTATCCTGTATGTCTATCCTGTATGTTTATACTGTATGTCTTCCTGTATGTCTATCTTATATATATGTCTATCCTGTATGTCTATCCTGTATGTCTATCCTGTATGTTTATACTGTATGTCTATCTGTATGTCTACCTATATATGTCTATCCTGTATGTCTATCCTGTATGCTTCCTGAATGTTTAATTGTATGTCTATCTGTATGTTATTCTTATATATGTCTATATGTTAGTCTATCCTGTATGTCTATCCTGTATTGTTTATACTGTATTGCTATCGTATGTATATCTATATATGTCTATCCTGTATGTTTATACTGTATGTCTATCTGTACGTCTATCATGTACGTCTGCCATGTACGTCTATCTTATATATGTCCATCCTCTATGTCTATCCTGTATATCTATACTGTATGTCTGCCCTGTACGTCTATCTTACAGTATATATGTCTATCGTGTATGTTATCCTGTAACGTCTTACTGTATGTCTATCCGTTCCATCTATCCTGTAAGTCTGCCCTGTACGTCTAATCTTATATATGCCCATCCTGTATGTCTATCCTGTACGTCTATCGGTATGTCTATCCTGTATGTCTATCTTATATATGTCTATCCTGTATGTTTATACTGTATGTCTATCCTGTACGTCTATCATGTACGTCTGCCATGTACGTCTATCTTATATATGTCCATCCTCTATGTCTATCCTGTATATCTATACTGTATGTCTGCCCTGTACGTCTATCTTACAGGATATATGTCTACGTGTATGTTATCCTGTACGTCTATACTGTATGTCTATCCGTTCCATCTATACTGTACGTCTACACTGTACATCTATTCTGTATGTCTATACTGTATGTCTATTCAGTTTTATTTCAAATGTGTTTTATGACTGTCATTTAAAGAAATAATCTAGCAAATTTATCAACATTGATTACTCGTTACCCATACAATTACATTTTTTTTAATTCTCCATTCAGCTTTGGATATTATCGCCATTAATCTTTCATGGTATATTATTTTTGTGTGCATCTCCCTCAATCAGTTCTCTATCACTTTACCAGTATTAAAGACAATGTCTCTGAATCCCATTTCCTAAATTTATCTAATAAGGATACATGGGGGCAGCAGAGAATTCTATTATATAAAGTTCCAATCAGGATGGAGAGTTCTGGCAACCTGTCCATCAATTTTTATAAGCGAGGGTATTAAGGTGGCCATACACTCTAACGATAATGGGTAAATCCCATTGGGGAATTAATGTCAGTGTGTAGGGGCCATCGGCACTACGGTCGGTCGGGAGCAACGGAAAATTTCCTCCGGTTGGTATCGGCTCCATTTACTTTTGAGTAAAGGGAGCCAATCAGATTGTACAGTGTATGGCCGCACAGCTGACCATTCCCCATACTTCATATAGGGATCGGTCGGGTCTGTGTGTGCGGCCCCCAGAGCATGTGTGCCGACAGATACCAATGTGATACAATCACAATAGCGCCCAACCAAAATCTTTTCCTTATATAAACAACCATTCAAAATGATTGCCCTAATAGACACACCCCATACAACAAAATGCACGTGGAACTAGATGAGAATCAGCAACTTATTCACATATAAGAAATATAATAGCTGCTCATTTACCTAGTTTTATAGGAAATACAGATTTAAAGGGACTGCATTCTATAGTATCAATCCTTGACCAAATCATCTAAAGAAACATAAAGGACACTAAGAAGACTATTTGTACATTTTGTTTTGTATATCCATTAGTGTAACAAAAATGTCATTGTGTCATATTTGCAAAATGTTACAGCATTTATAATAACGAAAAGACACTTTTCTATTATTTTTCACCATGTATTACCATATTCATCTAGCCGGTATCGCTCTCGGTAAACCTCCAGTACATGATTCAATTTTACATTGGCGCCTCCTGGTGGACCGGGAAATGGCATTACGACTTGCGTACTTTGTGCTTTTAAGTGTCTTTTGCAAAACCTGGGCAGCCGTTGGAAAGATGGGGTTAAAGTCATGCCAACCGATATTGGTTAGCATGGCTTTAACTCCAGAACAATGAGCCCGAACTCCCTGTTGAGACTTTATATTGGAAAAGTGGCCCCTTGCACACAATCTATGTAAGAAAAGGTGGTCAGTGGTCAGTGGATAATTTACTGATGAAGTGTCCTGGTGACAGACTGAGGTCATCTTTAAAAGACTCACCGAGAGAAGAAATGCAACTAATAGGCAGATTGTGAGTAAGTAGATACCGGTTCCAGGCAAATCAGATTGTGTGCCAGGTATTGAAACTGTTACTGGTAATCTGTCTGTGTATTGCTTATCATTGCTGTTGTCCTGTGTTTTTATTGTTTTGGGTAAAATCAGTTGGTGGCCTTGTCTATTTTAGATTCTCAACATCCTGTCCTATATCTAGAAACCTTTTCCCATTAATGACTCTTTGAAGAACATTGTCTCTGGTTTCCTTTCCTTTCTGAGTACAGGACGTGAGTAACTTAAGATGAAAATCAATACACCCATATCCTTGTATAGACCCACCACATAGACACATCTAGACCCTAATACAGGCCATTCACAAGGAACCTTATCTCCCAACTTCCTGCAATGCTACAGTGGGAACAACAGGAGGTAAAAACACTGGTCTTTTTAAATTCTGAATTAAACCTCTAATTGGCGAGTGTAAGGCCCACTCCCCTTCTCACCATTGAAAGTACCCAGGTTGGAGACCTAAAATGCTTGGTCTTCACCCCTAAATACAGTCTGGATCAGCTGTTATACCTTAACTATCCCTTGCAGAGTACTGTATGTCTCTCCGTAGGTCATGATGAAGGGGGGAGATGGTCCAGACTGGCAAGAGAAAATTTCAGTAATAAAACAGCTGACCCATACTGTTTTAGGTCCTCACCCTGGGTACTTTTATTGGGAGGATGGCAGGTATGTTTGAAGGTGGGAGGTTGTTATGACTGTAACATTTGGCACATTTCTCATTTTATCATTAAAAGAATTTCCACTAGATGTGACACAGGCACTGGGAGAACTAAACCATCCCATATTTATTTATAAGGTGTATAAATACATTTTATGTGCACTGTGTGTATAACCGCTGAAGCTCATGTATATTATTAGTGTAAGGCACTGGCAGTGGGAATGAAAATAAAAGGCCGTTGCTAGCCTAGAGGGGAAATATTGAAAATTCATTTGATGACATTTAAAGCCATTACTGGCTTGGACTATATTGGCTTGCGCCTGCCATTTGGATAGACACAGCTGAGGAGGATGAATGTGGAGAATGAATTAACATTCATTAACATGAGGATACATCCCATGTGTGTGTGACAATCAATACGATGTATTGTACTCACGCTGTGCATTACACAACATGAAACTAGAAACTTGAAATTTGCCTTAAAACATTTTGAAAGGGGAACACAACATTGTTACACAAAATCCTATCAAAGTGTGTATCTGTGTGCACTGAGATTTTTCAATAACATTTCTATGATAATAAAAGGGGGCGTGTTCATTTTGATTAAATCTATGTATTTTTTATTATTGTGCTTTTATTTTCTAATTTTGCAATTTTTATTTTGAAATAGTGAAATAGTGTGTGTATTATGAGTTTGTGTTTGTGTGTGTTTGTGTGACAGAGACATTGTTTGGGCTTATTATTATTATTATTAGAAGTGCAAAATTTTGCTTTTGCTCTTAATCTGCTGCAACCAATCAGATGATACCTTTTTACTAGTCTATTACAGTTAGAACAAATCTGCTGACATTCGATTGGTTGTTGCAGATGAAGAGGCGTTTTTTTACTTATTAATAAAAGGCCCAAGTATGATTTAGAGTAGCCTCACATCCAGGTGTATTTCATTAAGGAAGTGGCGGTTGGGATCTGATTACAAATCTCACAATGATTGTGTTTAATGGTTCTACCCGAGTGAATGCATCACATCTTGCTTCTCAATGCAACCGAAATGCCAGTACCCTGCCCCATATAAAGGCCACCATGTCAGGAACCACCAGCAATGTGGAAAGTTTGCCTTATGGGAAAGTTCGAATTCGGACCCATTAAAGTCAATGGGAGAGTGATAGTTTGAAAAGTCTGGATGACTTAAGCTGGGTACACACAGTAACGATAAAGCCCCAAACGATCGGGTCAGCCGAACGCTCGTTCGGGAAAGACCGAAAATTTCCATTGGCCGCGCTAGACTCCCTATAGAGGAGTCTAGCGCGGCCGATGGAAACACACAGTCCCAAGCGTTCTCCCTATGAAGTTCATAGGACTGTGTCTATGCAGATCCTGCAGATCCTGTCTGTCATCTTTCAGAAATCTGTGATGTGTGTACCCAGCTTAACAGGCAACTAACAGTGGTAACTTACTGTAAATGGCTGTGGCACCTGGGAAATGGTCAGGGGAACATGTCACTGTCACCAAAACTTGTTAAAACACTTTAACACGAGCGAGCAATTGTCGGGTTTTGTGCAAGCTACATTAGAGGGTCACGGCAAATTTGAGGGTTAGCGGAAATAGAACCATAAATTCGAGAGTTAGCGAAATGACCATTACTTTCGAGGATTACAGAAAACGAACAATACTTTCGAGGGTTACCGAATTATACATTGTAGGGTTAGCGAACGGTCCGTAAATTCGATAATTATAATTTCGGACTCACAGCCGTACTAGTTATAATAGTTCGAGTTCGTCCGAACTCGGGTTTGAGTTCGGTTTTGTATCTCTACAGGTCACCATTGGTTAACAAGTTTCTTTCAATGTCAACTGGCTGACACTGTGAGTAAATAGCCAAGTAACAGCAACCATAAGCAGACCACAGTCTTTGTCTGGTCTCAAATTTGTGACCCCTAGGGATGGACTAGAACTCGAACTTGAAATTTTTTGTACGAACTCAGACTTTTTAGAACTCTCCGAACTTTTGCGAAATTGCAGGCATATTTTCGATAATTAGCAAAAGGTTTGAGGATTATGGAATGTTCGAATTGATAACCCTTGACTTTAGCACTCCATAACCCTAGAATGCGAGATTAAGTACATTTGAGGGTTATCGCTGAATTTGAGGGTTACCAAACGCCACATTTGAGGGTTATAAGTGAATGTAGCGTTTGCTAACTCTCGAATTGGGCCATAACCCTCAAATGCAGCATTCAGTAACCCCAAAATCGGCAATAATCGTCCAATGTAGTGTTCGCGAACCCATGAATTCAGCCATAACCCTCGGATGTGGCGATTTATTTCGGTAACCCTTGAAAATTCAATGCAGAAACCCGACATCCCAATCGTCAGGAAAGTTAGTGTGTTTAAACAAGTTTTGGTGATAGTGACATGTTCCCCAGACCATTTCCCAGGTGCCAAAGCCATTTACAGTAAGTTACCACTGTTGGTTTAGCTGCATTTAATCCGAACTTTTCAAACTATGTTTCCCCATTGACTTTAATAGGTTCGTTTTTGAACTATAGAACTTTAGAACTTTAAGTAATACTTTAGGAAGTCCGACCATCTCTTCCTCCCAGGTTGGATAAGCATCAGTGGAAATCGACTTTGTGCCTGGTGAGAATTTACTGAGTAACAGTGTTGTATTGAGAGACATTGACTCTGCTGATGTCCTGAATGGATCCATTTGACAGCTCCGGAATGTAAAGTTTTCTATAGGTAACCATGGGATGATTCCAAAGAAAAAGGAGACATCTGTAGGGAAATGATCAAGCTGACACAGTCGGACACAATTCCAATTAAAAGAATGAATCTTTTTGGAAAAGGAAATTATACTCCTGGGCAGATTTTCATTGGTTAAATTAAGTGAAATAACTTCAGATGAAGAAATAGTTTTGTTACAAATAAACTATGCAATGCATATGACTGTATAAGGATGGACACCTGTATTATTTTATTAGTCTTTTATTAGTGTGTGACCAGTATAAAACCCATTTTGTTTTTTATATGATTTTTTTTTAACTTTTCCTAAATAAATCTGAAATAAAATAAAAGTGAAGCTATTATTCTTTTTCTATGGCAGCTCTTGTGTGAATGCGACCTCATCGAATAGGATTCTACATTATGGCATAAAGCCAAATGATAAATCAGCTCTGATGAGCCTTTGACTGATGAGTCTATATAATGAAGTGGGATTTGAAAGAAACTGATCCACATTGAATGGCAGGATGATGGTGCAGACAATCTAGGTGGGAAAGAAAATCATTATTATTCAAAATATTTATCTATATTACACATAATCAAATATTCAACATTGTGTCTTAATTTTTATAAAATCTTTTGATTTCAAACTCTTTCCTATGCTTACTGTATTGTTCCTTCTTTTTCCCAGAATGCACCACATCCTTGGAATGTTCCTAACAGTAATTTCTACTGATTGACTGTTGGATGGGTCACACATGCTCAGATCTCTACTGAGCAACTGAATCAACAGGAACTCAAGAATTTGGAATCATTTATTTATTCACAGAGAAATCACTAGATAGCAGATTATAGTCATTAAAATTATTATTAAAATATTCCCACTTTTTCTTGAAAGCCTATGTATTTGTGTTGAACTTCCCCTTTAAGGAAATTTGGCAAGTTCAGAGATTTCGGGTTGCTCCAGCTATGTGCAAATCGGAAATATGCTCATATCACAAGGCTGCAAATACACCAGCCAAAGGGGAAGACAGAAGACTTTAATAGCATTGATGAATGACCTTCAGTGGGGATGGATAGTACCAGTCTCATCCTAGTCTATTTATACTGTGTATATGGTGATCATCCAACTAGAAAGGGATTTTTGCTTGTATTATGTTACATTATAAAATTCACTTTCTAAGATAATTTCCTTTTTTTCCTCTAGATTACGCAGTCTATTGAAAAGCTACGAAATGCTAGAAAACGACCACATTGACATTGAAGTGTTTGGATTTAGAATAAGTAAACAGCAAAATTGTGACAATACGCAAAGCAAATAATATAAATCTGAAATGAAGTTTGTTCCTGTCTATTGGTTTGCTAGAGTCAGAATGATTCCCTTATTATTAAGTAATAATATTCTCTATAAGGCTGTAAAGAATCTCCTGTTTAAGAAGGATCCTCTGTGTTGTAAGTTCTGTGGTTCCTTTAAGACCAACTCACTTTATAATTTATTTGATATATTTGACTAAAAATCCTGAATAGATTCTGTGAATCCAGATTTCTAAAGTCCATCCTTTCTAGTAAGGACTAGGTCCTACTACACGCAGAATGTATGTGATGCAATCCATTTTTTTGCATCCGATTTAAGCATCGCATAGACATAGCATGTAATGGTGTCATTTTTTGACAACGTATGTGATTACCACTATTGGTTCGCATCCCATGGGTTGTCATTTAACTGAATTTAAATAAATATTGGACATGCATAAACTAACAAGCAAAATCGTGCATTCTACCATTTGGGGGCGGTTTTGGAGCAGTAAAGAGGGGCCTTACACTAACAATTGGTTTTCTCACTGCTCTTCCCTGATTACAGAAAGAACATGGGCAGGTCATCCATTAGTTACTGTGATGGAGGTGTTCCGGGGCATGTGGGACGAAAAGGGGGGCATTACAGGGCAATGAATGCAGGTAAGTGCAGCTGCGGGAGTTTGGAGTGGTCTCTTGGGAGTACGGGAGACCACCCCAAAATCCAGCAGACTCCCACGACTGGGAGGCGTGGGATACCTGAGATACTCCAATCATCATGAAATCTGCCTTCGCATACATTTTTACAACTGGATCCTTAATACCAGAGATGAACAGAATGGCCGAATTGCAGAGATTGGATTTTTGAAAAATCCAACAATCTGAAAACGGTACTGTATATAGCAATATTATGTTAGTGTAAAGGGCTCAGGGACCTGGGAAATGGTCTGGGGAACACATACATATAACCAAAACTGAATTTACTTAACACGTAAGCTATTTTCGAGTTTACGAGATTTTCGAAACCGAGGGCTCACATAAGGGATATTTCTTGAAATTGGCCATGTATATTCGATAATTTCCAAAAAAATCCAATTTCTGAAAATCACCAATTCTTGATATTCTGTGTAGAAATGATTGAAAATCTGGAAAAGGTTCCACGATCCGAAACATTTCACCCACTCATTAGAACAGGTGAGTTTTGTAGATTGGTATCTTGTCAGCTTCTTCTAGAAAGATACCCAAGTTCAAAATGAAGTTCAGAGCAGAACAGTTTACAATTGTTCATGATTCTGTAACTTCTTATGGAAAACATCTTCACGTTTTATAGGATCCTACGTAGTTACTTGTTATGAAACAGAATAGACGTAGACTAGTTCCACCAGTATCTATTTCTGTTGATAAAGTTCAGAAGAGTAAGAAAAATCGACTCTAGTTACGGATGTCATTACTTCACAAACTACAGCTGTAATGTAAAATGTTTGTAATACGCTTTCAAATATGTCTTGACTGGCGTGGATATATCACTGCAAGCAGCGAGTCCTTGAAACGCGTGGGCCGTTAAACCAATGCCTGATGGAAATAAAAAGAACATGAGTCAGAGTGAGCAACAGCAATGCTCCAATTTTGAATGTTGGTTATTTCTTTTCTTTATACGCAGGAGCTTTTACATAGAAAACTTGTCGCGTTCCCGTTGCTCATTTCTTTGACGTGTAGTTTTATGTTCAAAAGAAGCTTTGGAAATAAATAAGAAATGAACCAACAGAGGACCTAGTGCATTGGTGCCCAAAATGCAGCCATTCGTTAAACCCCATGAAACTGAAATTGTCCAACCACACCCCAGTATCTGCCAGTCTATGCTTAGACTTTTATCATTGCAAATGCTTATACTTTAAATTCATACATTAGCATCAACTTCCATTTTCCCATGGTTCCTCTGCGTGATGTCACGCAGTCAGAGTGTATCATGTATTTATTATATGGGCATCACCTAAGACATTTGTTATTTGAAAAGGTTAAATTAAAGGACAACTAAAGCCACAAAACAACATTAAACCAGAAGGCAGAACACCTTGATATAAAACTAATGATCTGGTGGGAAATTTACCTAAATAACATATGGTTTGTGCTTTACTTCTCAGCATTCTAGTATCACACAGTTAGGTCAACGACCATTATGTTCTGCACATGCTCAGTCCTTAACTATGGCAGAAACTTGTTACAGTTGGTCACACCCATAAATAATCTCTAGCCAATCCTTTTACAGGACAGATAAAGCAAGGAAGCATGTGACTGAGGTCAGGAGGTGTGGTCTGACACTGCACATACACACATACTTCATCCAGTTCTTAACAGGCTTACATTTACTTTAATACAATTTACTGAAGTGGTATTTTATAGCTTATTGGTGTTTTTAGGGGGGTTGTTTTCAGACTCTGGGGTATAAAAAATTGGGTTTAGTTCTCCTTTAAATTTTGGCTTATTCCGGGATAAATTGGCATTTTGTTCTACATTTTGGAATACTTTGCCTTTAAAACTGCAATGTTGTGCTTTGCCTTTCGTTCCTAACCGTGTTTTATTCCTGTGAACATATATTAAAATTCAGTAGATGAGTAATCCCTATAGCAGTCACATACTGTGTGCGTTCCCTTATGAAAATTCAGCTTTCCATGAAACCTGCTTATTATTGGGATGTATTAGTTACAAGACTTCTCCGTGCTTTTCACTAGCGCAAATTGCTAAATAATATTACTCTCTGCACAATGTCAGCGCTCATTATCCTACAGTAATGTGTGTTTAGGGTGACCTTTGTTCATGAAATACACAATAGCTTTTAGATAAAACGTTAGCAGGGTCTAAATGACTAGCTTTTATATAAAAAAGCCAAAGTTGAACTGAGTTGATATTGTTGTAATAATGTTGTTATGCTGTAATGCTCAGTGGATAATGTACCCCTTTATTAAAACTGTATATATAATTATGTTTATTTTTGTGGTTTAGTTACCTTTGTTGCATACTGTCGCCCTCTGGTGTTCATGGGTTTTTATGCTTGAGAGCTACAGTGGATCTTTGGTTTTTTACGTAATAAATTTTTTTTTTTCCCCTAGAGTTTTTTTTGCCAGTGGTTACATGATCCTGAGTGATAATTATATAGTGAATAATGCACCCCCAACTGTAAATTATAAGGCTATTAGAAGTCACAGAGGAGTTCCGTGATCATATAAAAGCACGAGCCTGCACGGAACTCCAAGGTGACTTTTAATATCCTTATAATTTATAGTTGGGGGTGCACTATTTATTATAACCTACCCCTTTGTGGCTTCTGGTTTCCTTCTCCTGGAACTGTAAGATTATAAGGCTATAATCTTACAGTTCCTCCCATAGAAATCCACTACAGGTGTAGGTTATTAGGATATAATTCACTAATCCACTGTATCATTCAAAGTGATCACTTGTATATTACAATGTAATATTTGAAATAAATGCTCTAGAAAAGACACAGCGGATATTAAACTTCCCGTGACGTAACCTGCAACATATCATCTGTCGTCAATTAAGTAGCCACCTGAACTAAACCTACTGACCTACCTCAGATCACTATTGTCCGTGTACAGAGTATGTAAGGAGCATGATGTCTGCCAACTGACTGTACATTGCTAGAATCCGTACATTGGGTATAAATACACGAGAAAAAATGATCAGCGACTGAAAGAGGTACATTTCTCTAGCAATTAAGAGGAAAATCAAATCAATCATAAATTTCATTTACAAAAATGTCAATGAACCGTCTAGAAAATACAACCATCTATTTATTAAAGAACTGAATTAAATTCCACAGGAGACTGTCCTAGGGAACCATCATTCAGATGGATAAAAGTAATTTCCTTAATGCAGGAGAATAAGAATGGATTAAAGAGATGGGACTTTGATTTGCTGACACAATTTAGTTATTAAATGTAGCTGTTTTAGCACTTTGTTGAGCATTTTTCATTACATGAGAGGATGGGGTGACCTTCCTGGATTTGGATGTTCTATCAGGACCAGATAACAATTGAAGCTCAAGGTTTGCCGTGTAATGCAGTCATCTCTGTACGGGTATCAGCTGTGTCTGTAGCAATTTTATTTATAGTATAAACAGCCATTATTACTACTTATTTGCCTTTTTTATTGTAGAGATGTGCTTAGTGGACATTATTTATAAAGTATGGCCAGAGAGCCCTTCAAAAGGCCATTCAATGAAAAACACAGCAGTCAACCTTGCTAAATATTGAAATAGTCCATTCTGTATTGATTATCGATATTATTACAGGTGGAACAGAAGTGAGAGGTCACAGAATCTCAAAATCAGATACTTAAATGGATAGAGAACTGATTGTTTAAGGTTTGATCTTTTCTATAGTTGGAGATAGATCACTTTCAGTTGCTTGAAGGACAATGAGGGGCAACATGTTGTTTTTAATTGGCTAGACAAATTTGGAAATAAGTTGGAGAAAGCTGTTGGGTTGGGGATGCTGGTATTTGCATGTTGGGGTTGAACTTGATGGACTATTGTCTTTTTTCAATTCAAAATGTATCAATATGATTTGGGTTCCTCCGTAATTTGAGATATTCTGAATTGGAGACATTTCTAAATTCCCAATACCAGTTGCATATTATGCTGTGGGTAGTTGGGGCAGTTGGGGTAGACACACTTTGCTGTTCCTTTCTGCTACATAGTTACCATTCCTGTAGGAAGTTTGTACCTCTGGTGATGCCATACACAGAATATTCATCCACCACAGAATCCACCAACTGGACGATACCCACCCTGTGTCTTTCTTATGAAGCTCGGTAGGCAAGTTGATAAATACTTTAGCCCAATTTGATAGATTAGCCGCAAGGAGCATTCTGGGAAATGAGGGGCTCTGTATTAAATTGCCGGCGTGTATCAAGCAAAAGATTCCTGCTGCTCAATGTAGCAAAACTGCGCTGACCTTAGACCTAATTAATGTACTAATTAATGTAGAGAATAGTGCTATTCATTCATTTAATTATACAGAACAACACAGCGGTGAAACCTTTAGGATTCAGGAGATATGTTATCTAGGGACTGTTGGAGACTGGAGAGATTAGAACTTAAGGTGGCCATACACCAGCACGATATTACTTACCCGACCCTGCCGGAACCACCTCTCCCGATCTTATATACGACCGACATGCGATCGCAAAATCCCATTCATTTTGTGATCGCATGTCGGTCGTATATAAGATCGGGAGAGGTGGTTCCGGCAGGATCGCAGGAACGTCGCGTGAGCGGTCAGTAGGGTAAGTAATATCGTGCTGGTGTCTATAAGGAGACACTCATAAGTGTTACAAGTAGGTGAAATGAGAATCCGATAAAAGACTTTTGTTTGAGGTTGTGCTGCGACTTTGTACAGAACAACAGGTATTTCATGGTTATGGTATGAAAATTTAAGTCAATACTGAGATTCGTCGGCCCTGGTTTGCTACGGGTGCAGGAACAATAAAGGACGGAATCCTGTTTCTGCTTCTGTAGCTGGACACCCTAATGATGTCTAATATTACTAGTAGAGATGGGCGAAACTGCTAGGTTTCGTTCCGTTTTCAGGGGTTTGGGTCTCGGGAAAATCCTGAAGATCCGAAAATCCGAAAACAGAACCTACAATCGGGACTTTGGAGCGCGGTTTAGATTTTTATTGAATGTTCGAGGCTATTTTCAAAAATAGCCTCGAACGATCAATAATCCTTGAAAATATGATCGGAAATTATTTTGAGTTTCCAATCGTATTTTCTGCGATTTTCAAATGTTCGGGGCTATTTTCGAAAATAGCCTTGGACGTTCGATAAAAATCGAAAACGCACTCGATATCCCGAAATCCAAAGGATCCATTTCGGACAGAATATGCGGATTTCGGAACTGAGTAGTTCTGAGTCAGACCCGGATCCCATCTATAATTACTACCGATGAAGGCCTATGCAATAAAAGTTCTTATGGTTAAAAATAGTGATATTTTTGCCCCAACCAATCACATGTTATGTACCATTTGAAAGGGCAAAATTAGCACCATTTTTAACAATAAAGACTTTTATTACATAGACCTGTTAAAAAAATAAATAAACCCAGAGTGCCTGGAACCTCATATTTTCAGTAACATGGTACACTATACTTTATATTATAATTGCTTATGTATTAAACATTTTATTTTCCAGCTATGAAACTGTAACTGTATCAAACGAAAGAAATGTCAATGTTTTTTTAACATATGCAAATATATACAATGTTACGGATGATTTGTAACGAAGCCTCATCACGTTAAACATAATCAAGAAACATTTCTGGACATCACTGTTATTGAGCACTTTAATTTATATGATTTGTCACGCTAAACACGTTTAAACATGAGAAAATGATATAGGTCATTCCATTACATATGGCATTGCTTTAAAGGGTCACTATACTCACTCAAACAACTTTACATTATCTTAAATTACAATCTGAGAGAAGTAAAATGTTGGCACTCACATATTTATCTGTGCTTGCTTTGTCATTAAATTATTAATGTTTAGTGAGTGCTCCTAATTGTCCCCACCCTCCCTTACTCACTGCCTTCTTGTAGTGTCTGCAACACTTGTAAGTTCTGCACAACCTCACCATGGACACTGCTCTGCTTACACATCTCCCCCTCCCCCCCCCTGCCTTCTTTCTTTTCTCTGCTGATTCTCTTAATTGTTGCAGAAAGTGTGCTGACAGGCAGCCAAAGAGCCTAGTAAGAGGTCAGGGATGGGACTTATTATCATTTCTGCTTCTGGAGTGACAGGTCTTTCCCTGTAAATGCTGTGATTTCAAATGATGCTTTAGAGCAGTGGGATCTTGCTGTATTTCATTTTACTTTTTGAAAATTTGATTATAGATACCTTTTAATGAACCTTGGCCAGGTTAAACGGCCATCAAAGAATGAAATCACTAATGTAATCAATAGCTTGGCAGGATTAGTTTTAGAGCAGGACAGAGTAAGAATTTGCCCCACTGACTTTATGGGTCTTCTTGGACAGAGATTCACATTGAAGATACTGTAAATGAGATTGTTGGAGCATTGGACAAGATGTCTGGGAGATGGCTTTAGTTCTAGACCCTATGACTAAAGGTTCGTACACATGTGCAAATCGGTCGATCCGCCAGGTTGGTCGGGCAATGATGCCCGACCAAATGTCCGTTTTGGCCGATGTAGGCCGAAATGTTCGTTCGTACACATTGTGCGTTGCGGGTCAGGAACCTCCATCGCACCTTAAGACCTGGTAGCTCGAAACACATCTGGGAGTCCAGATATGTCCATGGTTTGTGAGAAATACATTTGTTCACCATTTGTATGACACGCTGTGTATCCAGTGTGCTCTGGTGTTCACCTTTGGAGGTTTTCCTTGATGTACCGTGCAGAGCACTAATTCTGGGGTGGCTTTACCTGGACCACCACTTTTGTTGTTCATTAACTGTCACTAATGTCTGGATAGATTAGTATATTAATACACCCTTTAATAGTGATGGCCCAGTTCGCGGATCCGAACCCGAATCCGCGGCGGGTTTACCTCGTTTGCGAACGGCGAAAATCGCGGATTTTCCGGTTTTCCTCCTTCCGAACTTTTCCGAACCGCGTTTTCGAAAATTTTCGAAATTACCAGGATTTCTCGTATTTTCGTAATACATGAAAACCTGTATTTTCGAAAATTTTCGAAATTACATGAAATCCTCATAATTTCGAAAATGCGTGAAAATACGTATTTTCATGCATTTTCGAAATTACGAGGATTTTACGTATTTTCGAGGATTTTTTCATTTTAATGGGTTTTAATGGGTCCGATCGCGGATTTTCAAATTTTCGAATTTTCTTGAAAATTCGCGGATCCTCGAGCGGACCGGATTTTGTGAAGTTCGGACATCTCTACCCATTAACTGTCACTAATGTCTGGATAGAATAGTATATTAATACACCCATTAACTGTCACTAATGTCTGGATAGAATAGTATATTAATACACCCATTAACTGTCACTAATGTCTGGATAGAATAGTATATTATACACCCATAACTGTCACTAATGTCTGGATAGAATAGTATATTACTACCCTTTAATGTCACTAATGTCTATAGAATAGTATATTAATACACCCTTTAACTGTCACTAATGTCTGGATAGAATAGTATATTAATCCACCCTTAACTGTCACTAATGTCTGGATAGATAGTATATTAATACACCCATTAACTGTCACTAATGTCTGGATAGAATAGTAATTATACACCCATTAACTGTCACTAATGTCTGGATAGAATAGTATATTAATACACCCTTTAACTGTCACTAATGTCTGATAGAATATTATATTAATCCACCCATTACTGTCACTAATGTCTGGATAAGATAGTATATTAATACACCCATTACTGTCACAATGTCTGGATAGAATAGTATATTAATACACCCTTTACCTGTCACAATGTCTGGATAGAATAGTATTTAATACAACCCCATTAACTGTACCTAATGTCTGGATAGATAGTATATTAATACACCATAACTGTCACAATGTCTGGTAGAATAGTATATTAATACACCCATTAACTGTCACTAATGTCTGGATAGAATATTATATTAATACCATAACTGACGTATCCCATTAACTGCACAATGTCTGGATAAATAGTATATTAATACACCCTTAACTGTCACCAATGTCTGGATAGAATAGTATATTAATACACCCTTTAACTGTCACTAATGTCTGGATAGAATAGTATATTAATACACCCTTAACTGTCACAATGTCTGGTAGAATATATATTAATACACCATTAACTGTCACTAATGTCTGGATAGAATATGTATAAATACCCCTTTAACTGTCACCAATGTCTGGATAGCAATAGTATATTAATACACCCCATTAACTGTCACTAATGTCTGGATAAATAGTATATTAATACAACCCATTACTGTCACTAATGTCTGGATAGAATAGTATATTAACACCCATTAACTGTCACTAATGTCTGGATAGAATAGTATATTAATACACCCTTAATAACTGTCACTAATGGTCTGGATAGAATGTATATTAATACACCCTTTAACTGTCACTAATGTTGGATAGAATAGTATATTAATACACCCATTAGCTGTCACTAATGTCTGGAGAGAATAGTATATAATACACCCATTAACTGTCACTAAGGTCTGGATAGAATAGTATATTAATACACCCTTAACTGTCACTAATGCTGATAGAATAGTAATTAATACACCTTAACTGTCACTAATGTCTGGATAGAATAGTATATTATACAACCATTAGCTGTCACTAATGTCTGGATAGAATAGTATATTATACACCCATTAACTGTCACAATGTCTGGATAGATGTATATTAATACACCCTTAACTGTCACTAATGTCTGGATAGTAATTATAATTACTACACCTTAACTGTCACAATGTCTGGAAGAATGTATATTAAACACCCATTAACTGTCACTAATGTCGGGATAGATATATAATACACCTTAACTGTCACCAATGTCTGGATAGAATAGTATATTAATACACCCCCATTACTGTCACTAATGTCTGGATAGATATATATTAATACACCCTTAACTGTCACTAATGTCTGGATAGATAGTATATTAATACACCCTTACCTGTCACTATGTTCTGGATGAATAGTATATTAATACACCCTTTAACTGTCACTAATGTCTGGATAAGAATGTATATTAATACAACCCTTAACTGTCACTATGTCTGGATGAATAGTATAGATACACCCTTTAACGTCCCTAATGTCTGGATAGAATAGTATATTAATACACCCATTAGCTGTCACTAATGTCTGGATAGAATAGTATATTAATACACCCATTAACTGTCACTAATGTCTGGATAGAATAGTATATTAATACACCCATTAGCTGTCACTAATGTCTGGATAGAATAGTATATTAATACACCCATTAGCCTGTCACCAATGTCTGGATAAATAGTATAATAATACACCATTAGCTGTCACTATGCTGGACTAGAATAGTATATTAATACACCCATTAGCTGTCACTAATGTCTGATAGAATAGTATATTAATACACCCTTAGCTGTCACTAATGTCTGGATGAATAGTATATTAATACACCATTAGCTGTCACTAATGTCTGGATAGAATAGTATATTAATACACCCATTACTGACTGTCACTAATGTCTGGATAAATAGTATTAATACACCCTTTAACTGTCACTAATGTCTGGATAGAATAGTATATTAATACACCCATTACTGTCATACTGTCTGGATAGAAGTATATTATACACCCATTCTGTCACAATGTCTGGATAGAATAGTATATTTATACACCCATTAACTGTCACTAATGTCTGGATAGAATAGTATATTAATACACCCATTACTGTCACTAATGCTGGATGAATAGTATATTAATACACCCTTAACTGTCACAATGTCTGATAGAATAATATTAATACACCCATTACTGTCACTAATGTCTGGATAGAATAGTATTTAATACACCCATTAGCTGTCACTAATGTCTGGATAGAATAGTATATTATACACCCATTCTGTCACTATGTCTGATGAATAGTATATTAATACACCCATTAGCTGTCACTAATGTCTGGATAGAATAGTATATTAATACACCATTAGCCTGTCACTAATGTCTGGATAAATAGTATATTTAATACAACCCATTAACTGTCACTAATGTCTGGATAGAATAGTATATTAATACACCCATTAGCTTCACTATGTCGGATAGAATAGTATATTAATACACCATTAACTGTCACTAATGTCTGGAAGAATAGTATATTAATACACCCATTAACTGTCACTAATGTCTGGATAGAATAGTATAATTAATACACCATTAGCTGTCACTAATGTCTGGATAGAATAGTAAATTAATACACCACCTTACTTGTCACTAATGTCTGGATAGAATAGTATATTATCACCCATTAACTGTCCTATGTCTGGATAGAAGTATTAATTAATACACCCATTAACTGTCACTAATGTCTGGATAGAATAGTAATTAATACACCCATTAACTGTCACTAATGTCTGGATAGACTATTATATAATACACCCATTACTGTCACTAATGTCTGGATAGAATAGTATTATAAACACTTTAACTGTCACTAATGTCTGGATAGATAGTAGATTAATACACCCTTAACTGTCACTAATGTCTGGATAAATAGTATATAAACACCCATTAACGTCCTAATGTCTGATAGAATAGTTATTAATCACCCATTTACTGTCACAATGTCTGAAGATAGTATTAATACACCCTTAACTGTCACTAATGTCTGGATAGAAAGTATATTAATACACCCTTTAACTGTCACTAATGCTGGATAGAATAGTATATTAATACACCTTTAACGGTCACTAATGTCTGATAGAAAGTATATTAATACACCCATACGTCACTAAGGTCTGGATAGAATAGTATATTAATACACCCTTTAACTGTCACTAATGTCTGGATAGAATAGTATATAATACACCCTTAACTGTCACTATGTCTGGATAGAATAGTATATTAATACACCCATTAACTGTCACTAATGTCTGGATAGAATAGTATATTATACACCCATTAACTGTCACAATGTCGGATAGAATATATATTAATACACCCATTAACTGTCACTAATGTCTGGATAGAAAGTATATTAATACACCCATTAACTGTCAACTAATGTCTGGATAGAATATTTAATACACCCATTAAACTTCACCAATGTCTGTAGAATAGTATAATTACTACACACCATTAACTGTCACTAATGTCTGGATAGAATAGTATATTAATACACCCTTAACTGTCCCAATGTCTGGATAGATAGTATATTAATACACCCATTCTGTCACAATGTCTGGATAAAATAGTATATTAATACACCCATTAACTGTCACTAATGTTCTGGATAGAATAGTATATTAATCACCTTAACTGTCACATGTCTGGATAGAATGTATATAATACACCCATTAACTGTCACTAATGTCTGGATAGAATAGTATATACACCCTTAACTGTCACCAATGTCTGGATAGAATAGTATATTAATACACCCATTAACTGTCACTAATGTCTGGATAGAATAGTATATTAATACACCCTTAACTTCACTAGTCTGGATAGAATAGTATATTAATACCCCATTACTGTCACTAATGTCTGGATAGAATAGTTATTAATACAAACCCTTAAACTGTCACTAATGTCTGGATAGATAGTATATTAATAAACCCTTAACTGTCCTATGTCTGGATAGAATAGTATATTAATATACACCCATTAACTGTCACTAATGTCTGGATGAATAGTATATTAATACACCCATTAACTGTCCAATGTCTGGATGAATAGTATATTAATACACCTTTAACTGTCACTAATGTCTGGATAGAATAGTATATTAATACACCCATTTAACTGTCACTAATGTCTGGATAGAATAGTATAATTAATACACCCTTACTGTCCACATGTCTGGATAGATATAGTATAATACACCCATTAACTGTCACAATGTCTGGTAGAATAGTATATTAATCATCAACTTTACTGTCCTAATGTCTGGATAGAATAGTATATTAATACACCCTTAACTGTCACCAATGTCTGGATAGAATAGTATATTATACACCCTTAACTGTCACTAATGTCTGGATAGAATAGTATTAATTCACCCTTAACTGTCACAATGTCTGATAAATAGTATATTAATACACCCATTAAATGTGTCACTAATGTCTGGATAGAATGAGTATATTAATACACCCTTAACTGTCACTAATGTCTGGATAGAAGTATATTAATACACCATTACTGTCACTAATGTCTGGATGAATAGTATATTAATACACCTTAACTGTCACTAATGTCTGGATAGAATAGTATATTAATACACCCATTAACTGTCACTAATGTCTGGATAGAATAGTATATTAATCCAACCCTTTAACTGCCTAATTCTGTATAGATAGTATATTAATACACCCATTAACTGTCACTAATGTCTGGATAGCATAGTATATTAATACACCCATTAGCTGTCACTTTCTGGATAGAATAGTATATTAATACACCCTTAACTGTCCCTAATGTCTGGATAGAATAGTATATTAATACACCCATTACTGTCACTAATGTCTGGATAGAATAGTATATTAATACACCCTTAACTGTCACAATGTCGGATAGAATAGTATATAATACACCCATTACTGTCACTAATGTCTGGATAGAATAGTATATTAATACACCCTTAACTGTCACTATGTCTGGATAGAATAGTATTATACAACACCATTACTGTCATATGTCTGGATAGATAGTATATTAATACACCCATTAACTGTCACTAATGTCTGGATAGAATAGTATAATTATACACCCATTAACTGTCACTAATGTCTGGATAGAATAGTATATAATACACCCCTTAACTGTCACTAATGTCTGGATGAATAGTATATTAATACACCCATTAACTGTCACTAATGTCTGGATAGAAGAGTATATTAATACACCCATTAACTGTCACTAATGTCTGGATAGAATAGTATATTAATACACCCATTAACCTGTCACTAATGTCCTGGATAAATGTATATTAATACACCCTTTAACTGTCACTAATGTCTGGATAGAATAGTAATAAATACACCCTTAACTGTCACTAATGTCTGGATGAATAGTATATTAATACACCCTTTATCTGTCAGAAGGAAAACCAAACAGTGACCATCACCCGACAGAACGATGTCTAATGACTTTTTGTCTATAATTCCAGCCACCTAACTTTAATCAATGTGTTGTAGATGTATAACATCAATATTTAAAATCCCACCGATAGGTCTATTTTACTATTCGCTTTGAAACATTCCACCTGTTTCTCTATGATGAACATTGTGCATCTGGAATCAAGGAAACCACTTTTGATTCGCGAATTACAATGTATGGCAATTTACAGTTCGCTGAGATTATAACAGTCCACAGTTTTTGTCAAACTGGGTTTGGGAAAAATGATCATTTTCTGAGTCAGTTCCTTTGTGGCTTTGGGTTACAACCTGTTTTGGGCTTCATGTTTTAAACAAAGGGCATGTCCCCCTTAAGGGCATGTCCACCCATAACTGGAACCCCTTAAAGGGCATGCCCACCCTTAAGGGCATGTCCACCCATAAAGGGCAACCCTTAAAGGCATTCACCCTTATGTCAGCAGAGCAGAAGGAAAAGAAACATAGCGTCTAGTAGTACTAGGGGCGGCATTCAAAAGTTTGGCTCAGGTGGCAAAATCCTAGAGACCATGTTTGCCCATAAATGCAGAATCTATGCTACCTGTTTTTCTATCTATGTACAAATGTTTTTTCAAGGATAACATACTTCAGTTTGTATATAAGTCTAAGCATAATCCACGTATACTATATCCACTGCTATGCCAGAATCTAAATTCTTACATGTGTCCTTTATAAAAACCAAGCAAGTTAGTTTGACAAGTTTTATAGGCTATAATCAACTTTCTTTTTTGAAGATTGGTATTATATTGGCTTTTTTCCAATTCAGGGGCACATCACCAGACAAAAGTGTTTGTACTTACTGTTGGCCTACAATAGCTTTGATCTGTAAGCTCATCGGGGAAGGGATCTCTTTCCTAATATGTCAAGGCACACCACAATTATGCCCGTCCCGCCCTCACCCCCGTGCCGGTGTGGGGGCATACCTCACCCCGCCCTCGCCCCCCGCAGCGGAGACTATGCGCTGCACAACCCCTTCCCAGCAGCCCCTCCCAGACCCCTGCCCTGTACTCTTGTGGTGAAGGGAGGGGCCTGCTGGGGGGAGGGACCCTACAGCGGGGGCAGTAAGAAGAGCCTTTTGGGGTTTAGGGGTTCTGCAGTTTTGAAATGGTGGCACACAAATTCTCGAACATTTGAGGATTTTAGAAAATAATCCCACGAGTCCGAAAATCGAACTGTTCGTATAGTTCGAGTTGGAATTTATAAGGTTCGTCTCAAACTCGGATTCAAGTTCAATTTTTTTGTCCATTTCTAATACGGATTAGGATTCTTTTATAGTGTATACAGAGTGAATATTCATCATTTATACCCTTCATATTATTACAGTCCCTGCTATAAGGACTAGGATTCTCTATAGTGTATCCAAGTGAATATTCCTCATTATACCCTTCATATTGTTACAGTCCCCGCTATAAGGACTAGGATTCTCTATAGTGTATACAGAGTGAATACTCCTCATTTATACCCCCTTCATATTATTACAGTCCCTGCTATAAGGACTAGGATTCTCTATAGTATATACAGATTGGAATATTTCTCATTTATACCCTTCATATTATTACAGTCCCTGCTATAAGGACTAGGATTCTCTATACTGTATACAGAGTGAATATTCCTCATTTATACCCTTCATATTATTACAGTCCCTGCTATAATGACTAGGATTCTCTATAGTTTATACAGAGTGAATATTCCTCATTTATACCCTTCATATTATTACAGCCGCTATAATGCTGATATTCTCTATGTGTATACAGAGTGAATACCCTCATTTTAACCCTTCATATTATTACGTCCCTGCTATAAGGACTAGAATTCTCTATAGTGTATACAGAGTGAATATTCCTCATTTATACCCTTCATATTATTACAGTCCCTGCTATAAGGACTAGGATTCTCTATGTAATATACAGAGTGAATATTCTCATTTATACCCTTCATATTATTACAGTCCCCGCTATAAGGACTAGGATTCTCTATAGTGTATACAGAGTGAATATTCATCATTTATACTCTTCATCTATTACAGTCCCTGCTATAAGGACTAGGATTCTTTATAGTGATACGAGTGAAATTCCCTCATTTATACCCTTCATATTATTACAATCCCTGCTATAAGGACAAGGATTCTCTAGAGTATATACAGAGTGAATATTCTCATTTATACCCTTCATATTATTACAGTCCCTGCTATAAGGACTAGGATTCTCCATAGTGTATACAGTGTAATATTCCTCATTTATACCCTTCATATTATTACAGTCTCTGCTATAAGGACTAGGATTCTCTATAGTGAATACAGAGTGAATATTCCTCATTATACCCTTCATATTATTCAGTCCCTGCTATAAGGACTAGGATTTTCTATAGTGTATACAGAATGAATATTCCTCATTTATACCCTTCATATTAGTACAGTCCCTGCTATAAGGACTAGGATTCTCTATAGTGTATACAGAGTGAATATTCCCTCATTTATACCCTTCATAATTACAGTCCCTGCTATAAGGACTAGGATTCTCTATAGTGTATACAGAGTGAATATTCCTCATTATACCTTCATATTAGTACAGTCCCTGCTATAAGGACTAGGATTCTCTATAGGTATACACAGTGAATATTCGTCATTTATACCCTTCATATATTAACAGTCCCTTATAAGGACTAGATTCTCTATGGTGTATACACAGTGAATATTCCTCATTTATACCCTTCATATAATCAGTCCCTGCTATAAGGACTTGGATTCTCTATAGTGTATACAGAGTGAATATTCATCATTTATACCCTTCATATTATTCGTCCCTGCTATAAGGACTAGGATTCTCCATAGTGTATACACAGTGAATATTCCTCATTTATACCCTTCATATTATTATAGTCCCCTGCTATAGGGACTAGATTCTCCATAGTGTATACACAGTGAATATTCCTCATTTATATCCTTCATATTATTACAGTCCCTTCTATAAGGACTAGGATTCTCTAAGTGAATACAGAGTAGATATTACCCATTTATACCTTCATATTAGTACAGTCCCTGCTATAAGGACTAGGATTCTCTATAGTGTATACAGAGTGAATATTCCTCATTTATACCTTTCATATATTACAGTCCCCGCTATAAGGACTAGGATTCTCTATAGTGTATACACAGTGAAATATCCTCATTTATACCCTTCATATATTACAGTCCCTGCTATAAGGACTAGGATTCTCTATAGTGTATACACAGTGAATATTCCTCATTTATACCCTTCATATTATTACGGTCCCTGCTATAAGGACTAGGATTCTCTATATTGTATACAGAGTGAATATTTCTCATTATACCCTTCATATTATTACGGTCCCTGCTGTAATGACTAGGATTCTCTATAGTGTATACACAGTGAATATTTCTCATTTATACCCTTCGTATATTACGTGTGCCTGCTATAATGACAAGGATTCTCTATAGTTTTACAGAGTGAATATTTTCTCATTTATACCCTTCATATTATTACGGTCCCTGCTATAATGACTAGGATTCTCTATAGTGTATAGAGAGTGAATTTTCTCATTTATACCCTTCATATTATTACGGTCCCTGCTATAAGGACTAGGATTCTCCTATAGTGAATACAGAGTGAATATTTCTCATTTATACCTTCATATTATTATAATGGTCCCTGCTATAAGGACTAGGATTCTCTATAGTGAATACAGAGTGAATCCCCTCATTTATACCCTTCATATTATTACAGTCCCTGCTATAAGGACTAGGATTCTCTATAGTGAATACAGAGTGAATATTCCTCATTTATACCCTTCGTATTATTACAGTCCCTGCTATAAGGACTAGGATTCTCTATAGTGAATACAGAGTGAATATTTCTCATTTATACCCTTCGTATTATTACAGTCCCTGCTATAAGGACTAGGATTCTCTATAGTGTATACAGAGTGAATTTCCCTCATTTATACCTTTCATATTATTACAGTCCCTGCTATAAGGACTAGGATTCTCTATAGTGTATACAGAGTAATATCCCTCATTTATACCCTTCGTATTATTACAGTCCCTGCTATAAGGACTAGGATTCTCTATAGTGTATACAGAGTGAATATTCCTCATTATACCCTTCATATTATTATAGTCCATGCTATAAGGACTAGGATTCTCTATAGTGTATACAGAGTAATATTCCTCATTTATACCCTTCATATTATTACAGTCCCTGCTATAAGGACTAGGATTCTCTATAGTGTATACATGAGTGAATATCCTCATTTATACCCTTCTATTATTAATAGTCCCCGCTATAAGACTAGGATTCTCTTAGGTAATACGAGTGAATATTCCTCATTTATACCCTTCATATTATTACAGTCCCCGCTATAAGGACTAGGATTCTCTATAGTGTATACAGAGTGAATATTCCTCATTTATACCCTTCATATTATTACAGTCCCTGCATAAGGACTAGGATTCTCTATAGTGTATACAGAGTGAATATTCCTCATTTATACCCTTCGTATTATTACAGTCCCTGCTATAAGGACTAGGATTCTCTATAGTAATACAGAGTGAAAATTCCTCATTTATACCCTTCTATTATTACAGTCCCCGCTATAAGGAGTAGGATTCTCTATAGTGAATACAGAGTGAAATTCCTCATTTATACCCTTCATATTATTACAGTCCCCGCTATAAGGACTAGGATTCTCTATAGTGTTACAGAGTGAATATTCCTCATTTATAACCCTTCATATATTACAGTCCCCGCTTAAAGGACTAGGATTCTCTATAGTGTATACAGAGTGATATTCCTCATTTATACCTTCATATTATTACAGTCCCCGCTATAAGAGTAGGATTCTCTATAGTGTATACAGAGTGAATATTCCTTTATACCCTTCATATTATTACAGTCCCCGCTATAAGGATCGGATTCCTATATGTATACAGAGTGAATATCCCTCATTTATACCCTTCATATTATTACAGCCCCCGCTATAGGACTAGGATTCTCTATAGTGTAACAGAGTGTATTCCCTCATTTATACCTTCCATATTATTACAGTCCCTGCTATAAGGACTAGGATTCTCTATAGTGTATACAGAGTGAATATTCCTCATTATACCCTTCATATTATTACAGTCCCTATAAGGACTAGGATTCTCTATAGTGTATCAGAGTGAATACCCCATTTTATACCCTTCATATTATTACGTCCCTGCTATAAGGACTAGGATTCTCTATAGTTATACAGAGTGAATATTCCTCATTATACCCTTCATATTATTTACAGTCCCTGCTATAAGGACTAGGATTCTCTATAGTGTATACAGAGTGAAAATTCCCCATTTATACCTTCTATTTACATTCCCTGCTATAAGGACTTAGGATTCTCTATATGTAATACAGAGTGAATAATTCCTCATTTATACCCTTCGTATTATTCCAGTCCCTGCTTATAGGACTCAGGATTCTCTATAGTGCTACAAGTGAATATTCCTCATTTATACCCTTCATATTATTACAGACCCTGCTATAAGGACTAGGATTCTCTATAGTAATACAGAGTGAATCATTCTCATTTATACCCTCGATTATTACAGTCCCTGCTATAAGGACTAGGATTCTCTATAGTGTATACAGAGTGAATATTCCTCATTATACCCTTCATATTATTACAGTCCCTGCTATAAAACACTAGGATTCTCTATAGTGAATACAGAATGAATATTCCTCACTTTATACCCTTCTATGCTATACGTCCCCCTGCTAAGGACTAGTTCTCTATATGTATACAGAGTTAATATCCTCATTGATCCTTCATTATATTACGTTCCCTGCTTAAGGACTAGGATTCTCTCTATCAGTGTATACAGAGTGAATCTTTCCCATTTATAACCCTTCATATTAGTACAGTCCCTGCTATAAGGACTAGGATTCTCTATAGTGAATACAGAGTGAATCCGCATGTATACCCTTCATTATCTACAGTCCCTGCTTAAGGACTAAGGTCTATATAGTGTATACAGAGTGAATATCCCTCCATTTAACCCTCTATTATTACAGTCCACCGCTATAAGGACTAGTTATTCTCTATGTGAATAACGAGTGAATATACCTCATGTATACCCCTTCATTATTATACAGTCCCCTGCTATAAGGAACGAGCATTCTCTTAGTGTATACAGAGTGAATATCCTCATTTATACCCTTCATCTTTATTACAGTCCTTTCTATAAATGGATTCCTAAGTGTATCGATGATTTTCTCTTTCCCTTCGTATTAAGTCCAGTATAGGACAGGAGCTCTAAGGAATACGATGATACCTCATTATATCCCTTCTATTATTACATCCATGCCTATAAGGACCTAGGAATTCTATAGTGTATACAGATTGAAATTCCTCATTTAATACCCTTCGTATTACTAATCCGCCTGCTAAAGGACTAGAGATTCTCTATAGTGAATTACCAGAGTGAATATTCCTCATTTATTACCCTCATATTATTACAGTCCCTCCTAGATCAAGGAACTAGATTCTCTATAGTGTATAAGAGTGATATCCTCATTTATACCCTTCGTATTATTACAGTCCCGCTACCATGACTAGATTCTCTATAGTGAGATACAGAGTGATATCCTCATTATACCCTTCTATTATTACAGTCCCTGCTATCAAGACTATAGGATTCTCTATAGTGTATACAGAATGAATATTCCTCATTTATACCCTGTATTTATACATCCCCTGCTATAGGACTAGGTCTCTATTATGTATACGATTGTGAATATTCCTCTTATACCCTTCGATATTAATTACAGTCCCTGCTATAATGACTAGGATTCTCTATAGTGGAATACAAGTGAATATTCCCTCATTTATACCCTTCGTATATTATTACATACCCCTCGCTAAAGGCCTAGGATTCTCTATAGTGTTTACAGAGTGAATATTCCCTCATTTATACACCTTCTATTATACCGTCCTCGCTACAGGACTAGGATTCTCTTATTGTATGCCAGAGTGATATTCCTCATTTTACCCTTCAGTATTATTAACAGTCCCGACTATCAAGGACTAGAATTCCTCATAGTGATACAGAGTGAATATCTTCCATTATATACCCTTCATATTATTTACGTCCCCGACTATAATGCTAGGATTTACCTTATAGTGTATCAGAGTTGATAGTTCCTAATTTATATCCTTCATATTATTCAGTCCCTGCTTAAGGACTAGGATTCTCTATAGTGTACTACAGCAGTGACTATTCCTCATTTATACACTTTATTATTACATCCCGTGCCTATAAGACTAGGATTCTCTATAGTGTATCAAGTAATATCCTCGTATTTTATCCTTCATATTACTACCAGTCCCTGCTATAAGGACTAGGTCTCTTATAGCTGAATACAGAGTTAATATTCCTCATTTATAACCTCATATTAGTCACGGTCCCCCTATAAGGACTAGGATTCTCTATAGCTGTATACAGAGTGATATTTCCTCATTTAGTAACCCTCATATATACAGTCCCGCTAAAGGACTAGGATTCTCTTAGCGTGAGACAGAGTAATATTCCTATTTACTTCATATTATTACAGTCCCTGCTATAAGACTAGGATTCTCTATAGCTTTATACAGAGTGAATATTCTCCATTTATCACCCTTCATATTTTACAGTCCCTGCTATATGACTAGGATTCCCTCTTAGGTATACAGAGTTAGATATTCCTCATTATACCCTTCAATATTATTACAGTTCCCCCGCTATAATGACTGGATTCACTATAGATGTATACAATTGAATATTCCTCATTTATATCCTCGTATTATTACAGTCCCGCTATAATAAGATTCTTATAGGTTATACGAGTTGAATCATTCTCATTTATACCCTTCATATTTATTACAGTCCTGCTATAATGACTAGGATCCCTCTTATGATAATCAGAGTTAATATCTCATTTATACCCTTCATATTATTACAGTTCCATGCTATAAGGACTAGGATTCTCCTATAGCTGTATACGAGTGAATATTCCTCAGTATACCCTTCATATTATTCCAGTCCCCGTATAAGGACTAATTTCCTATGTGAATAACAGAGGAATATTCTCATTTATATCCTTCATATTATTACGACCCTAGCTATAAGGACTACGGAATTATCTATAGTGATAATGAGATTGAATATTCCTCATTGATACCACTCAGATTATTACAGTCCCTGCTATATGACTATGAATTCCTATGTGTATACAGAGTGAATATTCCTCATTTATACCCCTTCATATTATTACAGTCCTGCTCAGGCACTAGGAATTCTCTACTAGGTGGTATACAAGAGTGAATATTCTCATTTATAACCCTTATTATTACAGTCCCTGCTATAGATGACTAGATTCTTATAGTTATACAGGAGTGAATATTCCTCATTTATATCCTTCATATTATTACAGTCCCGCTATAAGGCACTAGGATTTTCTATAGTGTATACCAAGTGAATATCCCTCATTTATACCTTCATATTATTACAGTCCCTGCTATAAGGAATAGGAATTCCGCTATAGTGTATACAGAGTGAATATTCCTCATTTACCCTTTATATTATTACAGTCCTGAGCTATAAGGACTAGGATTCTCTATGTGATACAGAAGAATATTCCTCATTATTACCCTTCATATTATTACAGTCCCTGCTATAAGGGACTATGATTCTCTATAGTGAATACAAATGAATTCCTCATTATGACCCTTCATATTATTACGGTCCCTGCATAGGGCTAGGTCTCTATAGTGTATACAGAGTGAATATCTCCATTATACCCTTATATTATTACGAGTCCTGCCTATAGGACTAGGATTCTCTATAGTATATACAGAGTGAATATTCCTCATTTATACCCTTCATATTATTACAGTCCCTGCTATAAAGGACTAGGATTCTCTATAGTGTATCAGAATGAATATTCCTATTTATACCCTTTCATATTATAACAGTCCCTGCTATAAGGACTAGGAATTCTCTATGTGTATCAGAGTGAATATTCCCTCATTAATACCCTTCATAGTATTACAGTCCCTGCTAAAGGGACTAGGATCTCTATAGTTAATACGAATGAATATTCCTCATTTAATACCCTTCATATTATTACTTCCGCCTGCTATAAGGACTAGATTCTCTATAGTGTATACAGCATAACTATTCTCAAATTTATACCCTTCATGTTTTACAGTCCCTGCTTTAAGGACTAGGATCTCTATAGTTTATACAGAATGAATATTCCGCATTATACCCTTCATATTATTACAGTCCCTGCTATAAGGACTAGGATTTCGATAGTGAATACAGAGTGAATATTCCTCATTTATACCCTTCTTATTATTACAGTCCTGCTATAAGAACTAAGAATTCTCTCTATTGTATACAGAATGGAATATTCCTCATTTTACCGTTCATTTCTTACAGTCCCTGCTATAAGGACTATGATTCTCTATTGAAATACAGAGTGGAATATTCCTCATTTACACCCTTCATATTATTACATTCCCTGCTATAGACTAGGAATTTCTCTATAGTGAATTACTGAGTGAATATCTCCTCATTTATACCCTTCCTATTATTACAGTCCTGCTATAAGGACTGATGATTCTCTATAGTGTATACGGTGATATTCCTCTTTTATACCCTTCATATTATTACGTCCCCGCTATAAGGACTAGGGATTCTCATAGTGGTACAGGCTGATTTCCTCATTTATTCCCTTCGTACATTATTACAGTCCCCGCTATAAGATGAGGATTCCTATAGGTCAATACAGAGTGATATGCCTCATTTAATCCCTTCGTAATTATTCCAGTCCCTGCTATAAGGACTGGATTCTCTATAGTGATACAGAGTGAATATTCCTCATTTATACCCTTCATATTATTACAGTCCCTGCTATAAAAGGACCCTAGGATTCTTCTATAGTGAATACATAGTGAATATTCCTCATTTTACGCTTGCGTATTATTACAGTCCCCGCTATAAGGAGAGGATTCTCTAAGTAAAATACAGAGTGAAGATTCCTCATTTATACCTTCGTATATACGTCCCTGCTATATAGGCTAGGATTCTCTATATGGAATACAGAGTTGATAGGATTCTCTATGGTGTATACACAGTGAATATTCCTCATTTATACCCTTCATATAATTACAGTCCCTGCTATAAGGACTTGGATTCTCTATAGTGTATACAGAGTGAATATTCATCATTTATACCCTTCATATTATTACAGTCCCTGCTATAAGGACTAGGATTCTCCATAGTGTATACACAGTGAATATTCCTCATTTATACCCTTCATATTATTATAGTCCCTGCTATAGGGACTAGGATTCTCGAACTGTAAAATAATATGAAGGGTATAAATGAGGAAATATCACTCTGTATACCACTATAGAGAATCCTAGTCATTATAGCAGGGACTGTAATAATATGAAGGGTATAAATGAGGAATATTCACTCTGTATACAGTATAGGAGAATCCTAGTCCTTATAGCAGGGACTGTAATAATGAAGGGTATAAATGAGAAATATTCACATCTGTATATACTATAGAGAATCTAGTCCTTATAGCAGGGACTGTAATAATATGAAGGGTAAAATGGAGGGTTTCACTCTGTATACATATAGAGAATCCTAGTCCTTATAGCGGGGACTGTAACAATATGAAGGGTATAAAGAGGAATATTCACTCTGGATACACTATAGAGAATCCTAGTCCTTATAGCAGGGACTGTAATAATATGAAGGGTATAAATGATGAATATTCACTCTGTATACACTATAAAGAATCCTAATCCGTATTAGAAATGGACAAAAAATTGAACTTGAATCCGAGTTTGAGACGAACCTTATAAATTCCAACTCGAACTATACGAACAGTTCGATTTTCTGGACTCGTGGGATTATTTTCTAAAATCCTCAAAATGTTCGAGAATTTGTGTGCCACCATTTAAACTGCAGAACCCCTTAAACCCCAAAAAGCTTCTTTACTGCCCCCGCTGTAGGGTCCCTCCTCCCCCAGCAGGCCCCTCCCTTCACCAAGAGTACAGGGCAGGGGTCTGGGAGGGGCTGCTGGGAAGGGGTTGTGCAGCGCATAGTCTCCGCTGCGGGGGGCGGGGCGGGTTGAGGTATGCCCCCACACCGGCACGGGGGGGGTGAGGGGGGACGGGCATAATTGTGGTGTGCCTTGACATATTAGGAAAGAGATCCCTTCCCCGATGAGCTTACAGATCAAAGCTATTGTAGGCCAACAGTAAGTACAAACACTTTTGTCTGGTGATGTGCCCTGAATTGGAAAAAAAGCCAATATAATACCAATCTTCAAAAAAGAAAGTTGATTATAGCTATAAAAACTTGTCAAACTAACTTGCTTGGTTTTTATAAAGACACATGTAAGAATTTAGATTCTGGCATAGCAGTGGATATATAGTATACGTGGATTATGCTTAGACTTATATACAACGAAGTATGTATCCTTGAAAAAACATTTGTACATAGATAGAAAACAGGTAGCAAAGATAGATTCTGCATTTATGGCAAACATGGGTCTCTAGGATTTTTGCCACCTGAGCCAAATTTGAATGCCGCCCCTATGGTACTACTAGACGCTATGTTTCTTTTCCTTTGCTCTGCTGACACTTTTAAAAAAAAAAAAATTAAAGTGAGCTCTGCCGCCGCCTCTCTGATATTAAGCAGGGGCGCTGCCCTGAGCATTTTGCTCATATGCCTCATTAGAGAGGACACCCCTGGGCATCCGCCCGATAACTTAGGATGCATTCAATGTTGTTTGTCTTATGTCCTAAGTTTTTAGACTTTTGTGAAATATGTACATTTCAAGGGGTCGACTGTAACCATTGCAGTTTCCTCACAGAACACCCAGACCTTTTCTAATCAATACACATCTTTCTGCAATATGATGAGGGATCTTCTCATCTTAACAAGGCAAAGAAGCTCTTCTTCTGCCTGGAAATTACTGGATTGCCATTGGAAGAGGATAATTATCCTGTGTACACAGTTGTCATGCCAACATTTCATATCCTAGTGGACTTCCAAACTGTGTCTGCACTTTTACAAAATGTTGCCGGCAACTATTATATTAAATGTTAAATGTGGACTAAGGCGCTTGTGACACTATGAATTAACCTTTTAGTTCATTAAAGTCTAAGACGTATGTAATATTTCAACCCCTGCCCTAAACCCAAAGTGTCCAGTGGGCTTACAGTATTTTACAAATGATGTCTGAATTATATTAGTTTTTATGTTTTCGGCTGCATGTACTGCATCTACACTGATATATATACATGGAGAAGTGATGATATATTTCATTTTCAATTTTAACTTTCCTTGGGAGTCAGATAAGGTTAGACACAGGTTAGTTTAATCCAAAACAAAGCCATCAGTGGGCATTTTAATCCAGCTGGTTTCTTTCAAGGTACATGGTATGATCTTATATGTGTTACAGAACATAAAATATATACATATAAACATCTTATCTAGAAGGGAAGACAACCTCAGTAAAATCCATTTCCTTGTACTGTACATTTGTATTGCTGAAAGGGATGATAAGGAGCCTAATCTCCAAATAACTACTTTAGAAAAATATTCCCTAAAATGTATATTCCTTATAAAAAAATACTCCTTAGGAAAAAAATACCCTTAAGTAACGTCTTTAAATAAAATATTCCTTAAAAGAAAATACTCTTTAAAAAAGTATGAGTATCTTTCAGTATAAATACCCCATAAATAAATATATATAAAAATAAAAATAATTCCTTAAAAAATCCTTCAATTTTAAATATTTCTTAGAAAAAATACCCATAAATACAAATATTCTTGGACAACAAAATGTTCCTTACATAAAATGCTCCCTAGAAAAAAAAACTAAAACCATAGAATAAAAATATTACAACAAATAGTCCTTAAAATAATAATATTCCTTAAAACAAATAGATCTAATTATAAAATACTCCTTAAAAGAAAACATCCGTAGAATAAAATACCCCATAAATAATAATATTCCTTAAAACAAAATATTCTTTAAAAAAATAAGGAAATAAATATTCCCAACAGTACAATACTACTTAAAATAAAATATTCCTTAAAATAAAACTACCTTTTAAAAAGAAAAAACATCCTTAGAACAAAATATTGCTTGCAATAAAATCCTCCTTAAGTTAAAATTCTTAAATAAAGATGTTATGGGGCCTCAGTGCCCCGGGAGGTAACTTTACGAGGTCAGCAAAGATAAGTGAATTTCCTGTCTGCCTTTTACAAGATGCTTTAGCAAATCCCATGAGCTATATTCTGCTAAAAAATGGTTGGAAAAAGTGCCTCTTCGTGTGCGTTGATTTTATCTTTAACATGCTTTCCAAGGACGTAGTAATAACACAGGCCAACAAAGTCATGCAGTAGGGCAGGTCACTATGTGAGGTTCGCAAGCCTTTTACACACATTCTCTTGCGTTCGAAAGATGAATTCATTTAATATACCAAACATATAAGTAAAATACGCTGTAAATATCTTTAATATGGTTAATGAAAACTATAAAGTACATATGTCCCAAATGGAACTAGTAGATATCTGAAATGGCCTCCTCTGATATCAGCAAAGTTGTGGAGACATATGTGTAATATGCAGGCTTCTGATTATTCATAGAATGATGTAACTTTAATGAGAACCTATTATATCAATGGGTCTAAACAGCCACTCACTACTGTAGGAGAACGTGGGTCCTCGGTGCCCTAAGCCCATAGACAATAATTATATAGCAGGAACATTCGGGATCCATGTCAACTAGAGGAATAGTCAGTATTACGTACATTACCTGACTGTGATGGTGGTCCATGTCTGTCCACCCAGGGCCTTCACTGGAGAACCCAAGTACAGACAATTAGGAATAATGTTTACACTAAACCATTGACCCATACAGAGGTCTCATTGTGAAGAAACTTTATTAAAACACATGAACAAAGAGCCCTTATGTTGGCCTTAAAGGGTAACTGTGGCTCCAATCAAGAGCTCTTAATACCTTTCACACAAAGACTATTATGATGTCTCTAACTTCTTGGATCTTAAGTTATAGTGTTCCTGGTCTGTCCTGACTGTTTCTGTGACAGTCTCATGCTGTGCTTTGTACTTTTTCTGGTTCCTTTCTGCTTCTACGCCATTAATTGGAACTGCTTGCCTGCTTTATGGCTGTGCAAGCTCACCTAGAAGCTCACAAAACCATAAGGGAAGTTCAAAGTAAGAAATCTGGACTCAGGAGCACTGGGGAGAGAAGATAATTATTGGGGGGGGGCTAGTAGGTTATATCTAACATCCTTGTTGGGGGGGAGACAACACAAATAACAGAAAACTAATGAATGAAGGTAAATTTCGAAGGCGATTTCCATTTACATTTATTGGCAATTTTTAGACTTAGAAGGATGAAGTCAGAATGAATTTTATCGCTTGGAATGTGTTTGATGACAATGTGATCCGGATCTTTTGCATAAATAGGTCTGGATGGGTATTCGGTTCCCTACAGGTCAGGTTCAGCATTTTATGAGGAAAGAAGAATCTAGTTTCCTCCCAGGAAACCAACATTGCCTATGGCAGGAAGCTGAAGGAAATGATAAGAAAAACCATGAAAAATGAGGTTCCTTGGTCTACTGGAAAGGGGCACATTATTAGGAAGTGTTGGGGATTGAACCGGGCTGCCTTGCAGGAGACATTCCAATAGGGAGGAATTCTAAAGAAGATTGTGCTCATTAACAATCTCGGTTACTCAGTAACCAGTCCAGGAGCCGTTTAGTAATTCCAGCAGAATATACAAGATCTTTCATTTCTCATGGTTGGAGAGAATTTAGTAAGCTGAATCTGATCCTACTAAGTCCTTCCACATGTAGATTGGATTTCAAAGCAAACTGCTGGATTACATTCAGCACCTAATAAAAGCTGTTGACTCCAAGAGTAAAAATTCTCATGGAAATGCCCCATTTAGTGTGAAGAACTTGATGCCATTTTCACACACCACACACACACAACACCACACACACAACACAACGGACACACACACACACACACACACGGACACACACACACACACACACGGACACACACACACGGAATGTTGTTCTCTATTACAGATGAATTGGAATTTCTATTGAACTTAGTTCCACAGTAAAAACTTTGGGCCCTGAAAATGCCAATCTCGTTGTCGAGTTTCTTCTGGTTATTGCAGAAACTGGCATTCCTAGGAAACAGAAGGAACAACTGGGAAGGGGACCCAGACCAAAAAGTACTGATGGGAAGTAGATTGTGTTCTCGCTGATTGACTGTTCACAAGCTAAAGTCATTAAAATAACTTGAAATTAAAGTTCACCTGTTTTATGTTAATGTGGGGGAATGTTACCAAGCAAATTATTTCACGGGGCACTCTTAGGTGAAGTTCAATGTCTTTATTAAATCACATCAAAAATACATGTTAGGGGAAACGTTTGTTTTGATGGATTTATTAAAAGACATTGAACTTCACTTAAGAGTGCCCCTTGCAAATAATTTGCTTGTGCTAAGCTGGGGTCCGGGTAGGGGACCTGGCAGGGGAGCACCTTGGAAAACTACCGGCTAATAGCCAAAAAGGATAGTACCTAGGCCAAATCTACATTTGGAATGTTACCAAGCCAATGCTTCCCAGGTCTCCATGGTTAAAAGAAAAACATAAAAGGGAGGTGCATATCATGAAAAATCACTGCCCCTTAAATTAAAGACAATCGGGGTTATTCAATAAAAGTTCTTATCGTTTAAAATGGTGCTAATTTTGCCCCAACCAATCAGATGTTAGCTTTCAAATGTTAAATAAGATCTGATTGGTTGGGGCAAAATTAGCTCATTTTAAACGATAAAAACTTTTATTGAATCTACCTAAATGTGCACTGCTGTGGGTTGTAGCTACGGATCATGATCACCCATTGTCATAATGCAATTGAGATTTATTTTCTTGTTGTCATTACCTTTTGTTTTCTATACACTTCCATCTCCATATTAGTTAAAGGACAACTAAAGCCTCAGAACACTGAACCAGAAGGCAGAATACCTTGATATAAAACCAGTAATCTGTGTCTTACCTCTCATTTTGATATGGGTGCTGGGAAATTACATAAATAACATATGGTTTGTGCTTTATTCACAGCATTCTAGTATCACACAGTTTGGTCACTGACCTTATGTTCGCTCATGCTCAGTCCTCAGTCCTATGGCAGAAACTTGTTACAGTTATTCACACCCCATTAATAATCTCTAACCAATCCTTTACAGGACAGATAAAGCAATGAAGCATGTGGCGATGTCAGGAGGTATGTCTGTGTGGAGCATAAAACAGAGATACTTCATCAAGTCATAAACAGGCTACATTTACTTTAATACAATTTAATGAAGTGGGATTTTATAGCTATTGGGGTTTTTATAGATTCTGGAGTGTAAAAATGGGGTTTAGTTCTCCTTAATGAGAATTGTTACATCAAGATCTTCAGGTCCAAATGTTTGCACCCTTATCATTATCATAGATACAGTAATAGTATAAATACCAAGGAGGGTACCATCTATATATGTATTAATATTATTATGGGGTACAAGATACTTATTTACTATCATTAAAGCTACAATGTTATTTACTTTTCTTTAATATGGCGCCAACGGATTGGATAGAACAAATAATGTAGAAACTATGGTCATTAACTCATATTTTTACCTTTCTTTAGGAGAAATGAAATGTATTCTACAACAATATTTATCGTTGTATTCAATTAGATTGGACTGGACTTGAAGTTTAGTTTGAAGACGTTCGCTAGTCATCCGACTGGCTTTCTCAATTCAGAATGACTGTGTACAAAGAATCTGTGGCAATTATGTACCCTGGGAAATCCCAATTAGCATATCACAGCCAGGTGTTAAGGGTGTGATTGATGGATAGGGCTAAGAGGTGTTATAGGAACGCCCAGAGTAAGGTGTTAAAACAGCATTGTACATGGCAGACAGTTGGTGTCGAACCCCCCACCTCTATTCGGTTGGTTTCACCTCGAATGGTTTTATTATATTGAATTATTTAACATATGCAACACAACAGTAAAACTTGGAATAGGACATCACAGCTCTGGGCTGTAGACTTCATTTGTCAACTTCTCTCCGTTACCCGTTAATGAAGCCATTAGGATTCCATCGGTCCATCGTTATGGTAACGGGTAACGGAACGGTTTGTTTATTGCAATGCATTTCAACTTTAACATGTTGTCAATACTCTTTTATATGGTAAATTATCAAGAAAGCATAAACCACATTTGACATAAAAAAGAGGACGTGTTATCATTCCTCTCCCCATATTATAATTATATGAAAAAACATTAATACACAAAATACCCACAATGCCTTTCACCACGCTGCCCCCATTTGACTACGTGATCCAAGACACAAACGCGAATTAGGTAAGGCCTCATGAAATACAATTGAACCTGAGATACATTTTAAATATAAAATACATTTAGGACCGATTATGCCTTATATAAATATCATTAAATGGATCGGAGAAACTGAAAGAGCAAAGGTTTGTTTATGCAAAAGATTAAAGTTGGCTCCAGAGATTACGGCATATATCAAATGGGCAGCAATAAATAAAAATCAGGATTTATGGTTTAAAGAATGTATGTGTGGGCATGTTAAATGGAATTAAATAGAAGCTGGGCCGAATCAATCACGTTCACCATTTGTTTCCCTCTAAAGGAAAGTTTTGAAATAGAGAATGCCCACGGTCGTACTTTAACGACAACTTATTGAATATGGCCCAAGTTCTCGCCATAGGTACCCCATATACAATCTGATGACTACACTTGGCACTTCCCGGTTGTACTAAACCACCTTCTAAGCGTTGTAACAGTCTCACCTGGTTGTATATCCAAGAGAAGGTACAATTTGGAAATGCAAGTTGAAATGTCCTGTTTAGGCCTGATAATCCATATGGTAGTTAATTTTCTCTATATCACTGATAAACTTTATAATACCAACTTAATGTGTCCCTGGTACAGATGTCCGAACTTTCGCAAAATCCGGTCCGCTCGAGGATCCGCGAATTTTCGAAAAATTCGAAAATCCGCGAACGGACCCATTAAAATAAAAAAAAAATTGAAAATTACGAGTTTCACGTATTTTCGAAAATTTACGAAAAATACGAGAGAAAACTAGTATTTTCGGAAATATGTATTTTCAAAAATACAGTAGTAATCCTCGTAATTTAGAAAATTTTCAAAAATCCGTATTAATGAAAATAAGAGAAATCCTCATTTTCGAAAATACGAAAAAATCCGCGAATCGGAAGTTCGGAAGGCGGAAAATCCGGAAAATCGCGAATGGGATAAATCCGCGGCGGATCCGGGTGCGGCCATCCCTAGTCCCTGATTTGAATTGGTGGCTCAGTGGAAAGGACTAATGTTACTAGCACTGGGGTCCTGGGTTCATATTCCCTGGACACATCTGCAAGGAGTTTATATGTTCTCCCTGTCCTTGTATGGGTTTCCACAATAATAAAGACATTCCAATAGGGTAGTTAGATCATAAGCTCTTTGGGCAGTAAAACATGGTCATGCCTTCAATTATACCGTTCTACTCTAAGCAAATATTACAGCTCTCCTTTGTTTATTCAGCTTCTAAGAAAAGCCAAGGGCCTAGTATCTAATGAAGGACACTTCCTTGGAAAGGAGTCTTCATGCATGAATGTCATTAGAGGTTACTATAATATAGAACCATTTAATTCTCATCACCATTTGCCACACCGGGGATTGTGCCGAGTGTCATAAGATCACTGGCTGCCATTTCCCAATTCAGCTGGATTTCCAACTAAGCTCGATTCAGTTACATGTCCGGCATGGTGACCGAACACGAGAAAGAGGGGGATCTGCCAACAGGGGGAGACAGAGAGTCAGGAGGGAAGAAAGCTGCAGGATTGTGTAAATAACACAGGCAGATCTCAGCTTGTAAATTGAATTGGGAGATGGAGACTTAATTAGGACATAATTTTTTTGGGTGGAGTTACCCTTTAACTGAGAACAGGTTGAACACGTGTTGGAACAAGGTTTAGACAGGATCAGAAGGGAGGTGCTGACTTACTGGTGTCTATAGGTTTGTGGCCATGGTGAGGAAAGTAATATGGTTCTCATCATTGTATAAAACTGTCCGAGGGTTGGTTAAAACCAACACGGTGCGTGTGAGGGATTGGCTGTGTAATCCCTAGAGAACTCGAGAAAAGTGACCTCACACATGACATGTGGATTCCCAGTTAAAAGTTCCGGACCTCTGGTCACATCTCCAGTAAACACCAAATCATACATAAAATGGTTTCTGGTCGCTAGGATGCATTATATAATGTGCCTAGCCTTAAGGCTCATTCACCCAACATAAGCAAATGCACAATGAAAACACATGTATTTGAATGTTGTGTATTTGTGGTTTTTCCATTGTATAAGTATGTAAATAAAAATGTCTGGGCTAACAAGAAGAAATGTGTGCAGAAGTGTGTAGTAAGTGTATGTGCAGAATACAGTAATGTGTGCAGTAATGCAGAATGTGTGCAGAATGCAGTAAGTGTGTCGGTTAATGCAGTAATGCAGTAATGTGTGTAGTAATGCAGTAATGCCTGCAGTAATACAGTAATGTGTGCAGTAATGGTGGGCCGTAATGCAGTAATGTGTGCAGTAATGCAGTAATGTGTGCAGTAATACACTAATGTATGCAGTAAGGTGTGCAGGTAGTGCAGAAATACAGTAATGTGTGCAGCAATACAGTAAGTGGTGCAGTGATGCAGTAATGCATGCAGCGATGTGTGCAGTAATACAGTGATGTGCTGCAGTAATACAGTAATGTATGCAGCGATGTGTGCAGTATTATGTAGTGTACAGCAATACAGTAATGTGTGAGTGATCAGTGTAAGATGTGTGCAGTAATGTGTGCAGTAATGACAGTGGGTGTGCAGTAATGCAATAATGTGTGCATAATACAGTAATGTGTGCAGTAATGCATGCAGCGATGTGCGTGCAGTGAATACAGGATGTAGCAGTAATACAGTAATGTATGCGACGATGTGTGCAGTAATACAGTAATGTGTACAGCAATACAGTAATGTGTGCAGATATAACAGTAATGTGTGCAGTAATGTGTGCGTAGTAATACGGATGTGTGCAGTAATGCAATAATGGTGCATTAATACAGTAATAGTGTGCAGTAATGCATGCAGCGATGTGTGGCAGTAATCAGTGATGGTGTGCAGTAATACAGTAAGTATGCAGCGATTTGTGCAGTAATACATAATGTGTACAGGCAAATACAGTAATGTGTCAGTAATACAGTAATGTGTGCAAGTAATGTGTGCAGATACATAGCAGTGCAATATGTGAAATGCAGTAAGGTGTGCAGTATACTAAGTTCAGTAATGTGTTGCAGTTTATATGTGTACAGTAATTACAGTCATTTTTGCAGTGTAATGGTGCAGTAAACAGTAATGTGTGCAGTAGTAATACAGTAATGCATGCAGTAAAACAGTCATGTGTGCAGAAATATGTAATGTGGCGGTATACAGTAATGTGGCAGTAAGAGAAGTGTCAGTAATGTGTGCTGTAATGCAGTAATGTGTCAGTAATGCATTGATGTGGCAGTAATGTGTACAGTAATGCAGATTTTGGTGCAGTAATGCAGTGATGTGTGCAGTTAAGTGTACGCAGAAATGGTTGCAGTAATGTGCAGTAATGCAGTGCGCTACTTTCGAGCTCTTGCGTTCGAACATTCAATAATATCCCATGAACGACTGCGGATTCGATGCTTCGCATATAGGATAATAGACATGTACTTGCGGATCGATGCTGCGTATTGGTATTATAGACATTTTACTCGCGGATTCAATGCTCGGTCTAGGTATAATCGATATTTTAACCGCATATTCGTTAATTCGATATTTAATCGCGTCTAGGTATAATAGACATTTACTCACAGAGTCGATGCTTACGTATAGGTATAACAGACATTTTACTCACGGATATTCGATTGCTCACGTTATAGGTATAATAGACATTTTACTCACGGTTTCGATGCTCAGTATAGGTATAATAGACATTGTACTACACGGTTTCGATGCTCACGTATAGTATAATAGACATTTACTCACTTATTCGCTTTCCTCAAGCAATTCGAAACATTCGATAATATTGAAAGTCCGAAAAATATCGAAAATCCAGGTCCGGGATAGTTCAAGAAGTCAGAGTCCGTCAAACTCGAAAGTTCGGCTCGAACTCGAGTTTGAGTCCATCTCTAGCAGCAATGTGATGCCGTATGATGCTTTGATGTGTGCAGAGTGTGCCAATGCAGTATGTGTGCAGTAAGAATGTGTAGTGAGTCCGTGTGCAGTATGCAAGTAATGTGTGCAGTAAGCAGTAATGAGTGCCATAATGCAGTAATGTGTGGCAGTAATGACAGTAACGTGTGCAGTAATAGCAGTACATGTGCAGTAATACAGTAATGTGTGCAGTAATGCAGTAATGTGTGCCAGTAATACAGTAATGTTGTGCAGTAAACAGTAATGTGTGTCAGTTATGCAGTAATGTTGTGCAAGTGATGGTGTGCAGTTAAATACAGTAATGTGGTGCAGTAATACAGTAATGCGTGCAGTAAAACAGTAATGTGTGCAGAAAATATAGTAATGTGTGCAGTTAATCTAAGTAGTGCAGTAATGCAGAAATGGTCCAGTAATGTGGCTGTAATGCAGTAATGTGTGCAGTAATGCCATTGATGTGTGCAGTAATGTGGCAGTAATGCAGTATTGTGTGCAGTAATGTGTTGCAATAACGCAGAAATGTGTGCGTAATGTGTGCAGTAATGCAGTGCGCTACTTTCGGAGCTTTGCGTTCGAACATTCAATAATTATCCATGAACGACTTGTAATGCAGTACGTGTGCAGTAATACAGTAATGTGTGCAGTAATGCAGTAATGTGTGCCATAATGCAGTAATGTATGCAGTAATACAGTACGTGGGTGCGGTAATACAGTACTGTGTGCAGTATAGAGTACAATGTGCAGTAATTACAGTAATGTGTGCAGTAATGCAGATGGGGTGCAGCAATGCAGTGATGTTGCAGCAATGCCAGTAATGCGGTGATGTGTGCAGTAATGCAGTAACGTGTGCCGGAATGCAGTGATGTGTGCAGTAATGCCGTAATGTGTGCCGTAATGTAGTGATGTGTGCAGTAATACAGTAATGGTGCAGTAAGCAGTGATTGTGTGCAAGCAATGTGGCAAGATTGCAGTATTGTGTGCAGTAATGCAGTAAGATGTGCAATAATGTATAGCATCGCAAAGTTTATAATGCAAAAAGTCACAAGAAACACATAAAATGCTTTTTTAATAGGAGATGTACAAATGGAGCTGAGCTGTAAATTTGCCAGCAACAATCAGATGATAGATTTTCACTGGTCCACTGCCGCTTAGAAATGATTTCATTAATCTGACGGGTTGCTCACAATAACAAGGCACTCAAAATGTTTCATTATTTAAGAAAACGTGTGAACAACCCTTATTGAACTGGCCTAGATATCTCCATTGACTGGCACACATTGCTGTTCTACATTAGTTATGGTAAATGGCGACCATAAAACTCCACAATCACGTTGTCCTTAAGTAGGTCGATCAGATGATGATCGTTGTTTTTTTCTCCTATTCAGGCAGCTTGAAAAATATTTGGGACAGGAAAAATGATAGGTTAGAAGGGAAATACTATTATGGGCTTGTGTTGTGAAGACCAATTGATTTAAAGTCAACCAGTCTTCCAATCTGTTCTGAACTTCATAGACTCCTTTGAGTTGATAATGGTAATAAACCAATAAAGAACCAGCAAAATGATGCAAGAGCCAATTTGCTGGTTGGTCTTGATACTCCAGATGAAGTTCTGGATATTAATAACATAGAAGGATGCTCCAGTTGAAGTTCTGGATAATAACATAGAAGGTGCTCCAGATGAAGTTCTGGATTAATAACATAGAAGGGTGCTCCAGATGAAGTTCTTGATAATAACATAGAAGGGTGCTTCCAGATAAAGTTCACGATTAATAAATGAAGGGTGCTCCAGGTGAAGTTCTGGATTATAACATAGAAGGGTGCCCCAGATGAAGTTCTGGATTAATAACATAGAAGGGTGATCCAGGTGAAGTTCTGGATTAATAAAATAGAAGGGGTGCTCCAGGTGAAGTCTGGATTAATAACATAGAAGGATGCTCCAGATAAAGTTCTGGATTAATAAACATAGAAGGGTGCTCCAGGTGAAGTTCTGGATTAATAACATAGAAGGGTAGTGCCCCAGATGAAGTTCTGGATTAATAAACATAGAAGGGTGTCCAGATGAAGTTCTGGATTAATAACATAGAAGAGTGCTCCAGATGAAGTCTGGATTAATAACATAGAAGGGTGCTCCAGATGAAGTTCTGGATTAATAAATAGAAGGGTGCTCCAGGTGAAGTTCTGGATATTAACATAGAAGGATGCTCCAGATGAAGTTCTGGATTAATAACATAGATTGGGTGCTCCAGATGAAGTTCTGGATTAATAACATAGAAGGGGCTCCTGAATGAGTTCTGGATTAATAAACATAGAAGTGCTCCAGATGAAGTTCTGGATTAATAACATAGGGAACAAGTTCACTCGAGTTTTGTCGCATGTTGGTTTCTAGGAAGGAATGAAATATCTCAAGAGAAGGAGAGTGACAAGTGTTATTAAAGCATTACAGTCTTAAGAACCTGTCCTAGTGACCCTTGTAATTGCTACCGGCTCACAATCAAAAGGTGGACAGGGGGTTGAATGGGATTAGCTGATGGAGCGTTTTCCTGCTTCAGAGATTCAACATTCTTTCTTCTAACAAAAATCCTAGAGAGCGCAGTTTGAATCAATGTAGAGTGATAACTTAGGGAACGGGGGAATATTATTCCACATGTTAATATATCTGAAATAAACTCCTTATCTTAAACTCATCATAAAACCTGGCCATGGTCTCCACTGCTCTGGTTTATTATGGGTCTAGGTTGTTCTGCATAACGTGCCATGTCTGGAATGTACCATCACATATATTTAGTATTCCCAATATAAAAATACACCTGGACAAGTCTGTATTGATCTACAATGGTGCCAAAAACGATTACACCGTATGTTATGTAATTCATTCTTCAAAACCTGATTGACTGTAATTGTCATGTTTAGATTACAGCAAAACTATTCTGGATCCATTAGAATTGAATGAGGAAAGTGTTAACTATGGAGAGATCATACTGACATGGTGACACAAAGGTGCATTTACTGTAAACATGGCTTCCAAAAGTTCTGGCCATGCAACCTAGTAGTTTGCTTGACATTAGAGGACCAGCTTTGTTGCAATTGACTATGAAAATAATGGTCTTGGAGGGGGAATTTCAGAGGCAAAACCGCTAGCAGTTGTATACATCTATGGACATTTGATAGAAATGACAACTGAATGTTGTGAATCCATTAAATGTCTCCATATTGTATGTTATGTACTGTGCTCAAGACTGACTCTGAACATCAATAACTTTGCCCTCCTGTCTTGAATTAAAATGTGGAAGAATGAGTTGTGATTGGAGAAACAGGAACAGTGAAGGAGGAAAGCAGATTTAAAGGGCATGTCTACCACCCCAAACTAAAATGTGGACCCACTATGGCCCCAATGTGTGGTTTAAAAAAAAGGAGTACCTTACATCCAGCTCCTCATGGTTCTCCTGCAGTGCCTGTGCAAAAGTCCAGGAAAACGAAGAGTAGGAGCTCTCTTCTGTGTAAAAGGTTTCCAACTCCTCCCTGTCCATGAGAGGAACAGTGGGCATATGCAGGGGAGCCCCCCCTGCTATCCCCCCCTCCCTCCCACCCTGTGGATCCCTCTATAGCTGCCCTTCCCCTTCCTTAAAAAAAATTGAAATATCTTGTCGGCCCACCCTGACCACCAAACATTAAGTTACATTTCTAAAAAAGAATCAGAGGACATACTTACAGCCTTCACTCCCGCGGCGTTTCAAAGCCGGCAGGCTTCTGTGATGTCTGCTTCTCAGCCAATAAAAGATGCAGCTGCTGGTCCGGCCCCTTTTTGCAAGTTCCCGGCAAACAGGGAGCCATTGAAGACAGCCACGGGAAGCAAAAGGCCGTAAGTATGTCTCTGATTCTTTCTTTATAAATAGAACTCAGTGGGTAGTAAATCTAGTCGAACCTTTTATACCTACCCATAATGTCTGTCTAACAGTTACATGTAACATAGTATTGGAGGTTGTATAAAGACATTCTTCCATCTAGTCCAATCTTTTACCCTACCCATAATGTCTGTATAACAGTTAATAGTAAACATAGTATTGGGGGTTGTATAAAGGCATACATCCATCTAGTCCAACTTTATACCTACCCATAATGCGTCTAACAGTTACTAGTAACATAGTATGGAGGTTGTATAAAGACATTCGTCCATCCATCCAACCTTTATCCCTACCACATAATGTCTGTATAAACAGGACATAGTAACATAGTATGGAGGTGTGTATATAAAGACATTACGTCCATCCAGTCCAACCTTTATACCCTACCCATAATGTCTGTATAACAGTTACATAGTACATAGTATTGGAGGTTGTATAAAGACATACGTCCATCTAGTCCAACCTTTAACCCTACCCATAATGTCTGATATAACAGTTACATAGTAACATAGAATTTGAGGTTGATAAAGACATAGATCCAGCTAGTCCAATCTTATACCCTACACATAATTCTGTATAACAGTTACATAGTAACATAGTATTGAGATTGAAAAAGACATAGATCCAGCTAGTCAACCGTTATACACTACCCATAATGTCTGTCTAAACAGTTACATAGTAACATAGTATTTGAGGTTGTATAAGACATAGTCCAGCTAGCTCCAACCTTTATACACTACCCATAATGTCTGTCTAACAGTACATAGTAACATAGTATTGGAGGTTGGATAAAGACATAGGTCCATCTAGTTCCAACCTTTATACCCTACCCATAATCTAACAGTTACATAGTAACATGGTATTGGAGGGTTGTATGAAGAGAATACGTCCATCTAGTCCAAACCTTATACCCTACCCATAATATCTGTATAACAGTTACATAGTAACATAGAATTGAGGTTGTTAACGACATAGATCCAGCTAGTCCAATCTTTATACCTACCACATAATTTCTGTATAACAGGTACATAGTAACATTAGTAGTTGAGATTGAAATAAAAGACATAGATCAGCTAGTCCAAACCTTTATACACTACCCATAATGTATGTCTAACAGTTACATAGTAACATAGTATTGGAGGTTGTATAAGAAAATTCATCAGCCAACCTTTATACCCTACCCATAATGTCTGTATAACAGTTACATAGTAACATAGTATTGGAGGTTGATAAAGACATAGTCCATCTAGTCCTAACCTTTATACCCACCATAATGTTGGATACAGATACTGTAGCATAGTATTTGAGGTTGTATAAAAGACAAGATCAGCTAGTCCAATCTTTATACCCAACCATAAGTGTCTCGTATAAACAGTTAAATTAGTAACATAGTAATGGAGGTGTATAAAGACATACATTCATCTAGTCCAACCTTTTACCCTACCCATAATGTGTGTATAAACAGTTACATAGTGAACATAGTATTGAGGTTGTATAAAGAACAACATCCCTCTAGTCCAACCTTTATACCCTACCCATAATGTCTGTTTAAACAGTACATAGTAACATAGTATTGGAGGTTGTTTAAGACATGCATCTAATCCAACCTTTATACCCTCCCATAATGTCTGTATAAAAGTTACATAAAACATAGTATTGGAGGTTTTGTAAAAGACATACGTTCATCTAGTCCAACCTTTATCCCTACCCATAATGTCTGTATAACAGTCGACTAGTAACCTAGTATTGGAGGTTGTATAAAGACACGTCCATCTAGTCCAACCTTTATACCCTACCCATAATGTCTGTATAACAGTTACATATAGTAACATAGTATTGAGGTTTAATAAAGACTACGTCCATCTAGTCCAACCTTTATTACCTACCCATAATGTCTGAAACAGTACATAGTAACATAGTATTGGAGGTTGTATAAAGACATAGGTCCATCTAGTCCAACCTATGAACCCTACCCATAATGTCTGTATAACAGTTACATAATAACATAGTATTGGAGGTGTATAAAGACATAGATCCAGCTAGGTCCAACCTTTACACTACCCATAATGTCTCTAAACGTTACATAGTAAACTAGTATTGGAGGTGTATAAAGACATAGTCCATCTAGTCACAACCTTATACCCTACCATAATGGTCTGTTAACAGTTACATAATAACATAGTATTGGAGTTTGTATTAAGAATACGTCCATCTAGTCCAACCTTTATACCCTACCCAATAGTCTGTATAACAGTTACATAGTAACATAGCATTGGAGGTTGTATAAAGACATACGTCCATCTAGTCCAACCTTTATACCCTACCCATAATGTCTGTATAACAGTTACATTAGTAACATAGTATTGGGTGTTAAAGACATAGATCCAGCTAGTCCAACCTTTATACACTACCATAATGTCTGTCTAACAGTTACATAGTACATAGTATATTGGAGGTTGTATAAAGACATACGTCCATCTAGTCCAACCTTTATACCCTACCCATAATGTCTGTATGAAACAGTTACATAGTGGCAATGTATTGGAGGTTGTATAAAGACATACGTCCATCTAGTCCAAACCTTATACCTACCCATAATGTCTGTATAACAGTTACATAGGGACATAGTATTGGAGGTGTGTATAAAGATATAGATCCAGCTAGTCCAACCTTTATACACTACCCATAATGTCTGTCTAACAGTCATATAGTAATATCATCCTGACTCAAATGGCAATCAGAAATGGATCCCTGGATCAACCAGAACTATACGTATTAAAACAAGTAATTTTCATATTCTGTGTTTTAGAAATCATCCAGACCCTTTGAAGCCATTTAATGAACTTTATCTGCTGGAAGACAGGTTCCACGGTTTAATTATTCTCACTGTATCCTAGACCCAAAACGTTGTGCACTGCAAGACACAATAAAGAATAATTCACTACAGGCTGGTATTCCCATGAAATTCTTCCTGATGTATGGAGTCACTGCTAGGGTTAGCAGATGGGGAGGCAGAACCGTTGGTGATAATAGTGAAGGTGTGCGGGAGGGAGAAACAACATTGTACGAAACAATTTTTTAGCAAGTCCATCAGTCCTAGTTTGCCAGCCAGTCCATTCAGCCACAGTTAGTTTTTTTTTAAATTTTGTTGATTAAGGGGGAAGGCATCCACATGATGTCTAAAGCATACAATGGTAAATTTGGCACACTATTCTATAGTATTGAAATAATACAGATACTGTATAGCATCAACACATACTACATTAATTAAGGGCAGTACTGGATAAAAATGACAGTACACAGACTTGTCTATCATGTTACTGTTGCTGCGTGTGTGTTGGTTGTTCAAATAGCATGGGGGATACCAGGTGAATAAGAAAAGATTCTAAAAACATTTTAAAGGGGAACTTGAGTTAAAACAAAATATGCTTGGAATTATTTATTTATACATACCTCGGTAATTACTTTAGTAGAATTTATTTATGCACAGAGAAATAGGTAAATGAAGGTTTAAGGACACGCCCTGTGTACTCTTATTGGCCTTTGCTCGATTTTATACATAGAAAATACTGACCGGGCTGCAACATAGGGATATGGTTGGTATTTGGGACTGTGAAGTACTGGGTATAGGATTCCTAATGAGGTCTTTCTGACCACACCATTGCTTTAAATAACTTTATTGATCGGTAATTTACGACCATTGGCACATTTCGATTGTGACCCACAAGGACCTGGGTATAAGGAATTTCCATACTGGGGGTTTATAAATGGGACACCTCAGTGAAAGGATATGCAGTTAATAATAAATAAATACATCACATTTTTTTTTAAAATTCAATTTTTTATACATTTGCAAGAAAATAAGATATGTGTTCCTTAGAAAATCCTACAAAGACACACAAAACATTACAGTATTTTCACAGACGGTTACAAAGTTGCTTTAAATAGGTTTGGCGTGGGACACAAAGAATTCCTAGCAATGGGTGATGTCTTACGGGTGCCCCCACATGTGATTGTTTTAAAAAGACAATAGCTTTATCTTACCTCATCAACGATTAACAACGTTACTCAGTGCATTGAGCCTGAATTCTCTAGTATGGGGAGATAATGACGATACCTCAAGGCCTATTAACGATAATTGGACAGCTTCTCAATTTGTTCCTTGATGAGGCAAACTGAGCATGTCTATCCCATGGAAAGAGTAGTAGGGTAATAGTAGTAAAGATTTTACTTATTTTTGCACAGAAGCTGTCTCGCTTACGTATTAATGCTTGGGAAAGTGTGAGGTGATATATTGTTTAACCATGGTGATATATAATGAACCATAGTTTATTACTGAGAAGCAAACATTAATTTGCGGATGGTCAGGAAGGTGTTAAAAAATGTTCATTTTACTATAGATTATAAGGTAGTGAAAACTTGCACCCTGCATGCTGCTGGTTAGGTGATTCGTGCATAGTGCTCCTCTTCTGGTTCTTCGAGGTCTGGGTGACATCATAGCCCAGATCCATCATCAAGTTACAATATTGAATGACTGGTAAAAGAACTTAAGGTAGGCCATAGGCACAGGTAGATAAGTATCACCCTACCAGCTGTGCCACAAAACCTTGTTCACCAAGTATTCTAGGGCGGGTCCAACATATCAAGTTGTAGAGGACGGCAGATATCTAGTTGTATAGAGGACCAGGAGAATATCTAGTTTCGATAGAGGACCTGGAGCATTAATCTGTTCTAGAGGACCTGGAACATATCTAGTTGGGGGTCCTGGAGCATAAACTGAGTTCTAGGAGGGCCTTAGAACATATCTAGTTCTAGTGGCCATGGAGCATATCTAGTTTAGAGGACCTGAGGCATACTAGTTCTAGAGGACCTGGAGCATATTTAGTCTAGAGGATGCCTGGGCATTCTGTCTACAGAGGACCTGAAAAACATATCTGTTCTAGGGATCTGGAGATATCTAGTTCTTAGAGGACCTGGACAATATTAGTTCTAGAGGACCTGGAAACAAAATCAGTTCTAGGGACCTGGAACATATCTAGTTTGAGGGGTCTGGCGAAGCATATCTAGTCTAGAGGACCTGAAACATATCATCGTTCTAGAGGACACTGAAAACATATCTAGTTCTAGAGGAACCTGGCATATCTAGTTTCTAGGGGACCTGGAGCATATGCTAGTTCTAGGGGTTCTGGAGCACACTCGTTCTAGAGGACCTGGAACAATATCTAGACTAGAGGACCTGGACATATCTCGTCTAGAGGACCGGAGCAACTAGTTCTAGGGGTCCTGGAGCATATCTAGTTACTAAGAGGACCTGGAACAATCTAGGTTCTAGGGTCCTGGGAGCATATCTAGTTCTAGAGGACCTGCGAGAACATACTAGTTCTGGAGGACTGAAAACATATCTAGTTCTAGAGGACCTGGAGAGCATATCTAGTTTAGGGGACCGGGAGCAATCTAGTTCTAGGGTTCTGGAGCACATCTGGTTAGAGGACCTGGGAAATAGCTAGTTCTAGGGGTCCGTGAGCATTTAGTCTAGAGGACCTGGAGCATATCTATTTCTAGAGGACCGGAAAATATCGTTTCTAGGGGTGTCCTGGAGCAATCTTGTTCTAGAGGGACCTGGAACATTTCTAGTTCTAGGGGTCCTGGAGCATATCTAGTTCTAAAGGGACCTGCGAACATCCCATACCTGGTTCTCCAATGAATTAATTTCTCAATCAAAAACGTCCATTGCATTAAACAGAGGAATACAGAAGAATAATGCAATAACCCTGAGTAAGTCACTATAACAAACCACGACATTGGCTCAGACTAATTATACTGGTCCCTTGCACACATTACGACAAAAAATCTGTTTTCCAGCTGAAGCTTTTAAACAAATAAAAGAGACGTTGCCTTGTAAGTAGTCGTGTTGTTGCACTGAATATGTGCCCCTTCTGTGCCCCTGTTAGAACAACATGAATAAACATGTTGTATTCCCTCTGCCAGGACACTTTTTATCTAAAGCAAGCAAAAAGAAAACTAGATTTCATATTAAATGACTAGATGGAAGCGGCTTTTACTCACAGGGTGGGCTCTACAGTAATGGATGGATAACAGGCACATCAATCACAAGTTTATAGAACTGCAGGGACCATGTATATTCATCACTGCCTTAACATGCACAAGAGGGGCCCCAATTCTATTTGTGTTGTTGCAGGATTTCTGCCAGTTAGAGCATCGGCTGGCTAATCAAGGTGTGGGAATGGGTTACCATAGTCTACCTGGTATTTCATAAAGCAAAGGTAACAGCACACTGACCCGGTAATGCACAATATAAACACACATCCAATTCTGTTATTGAAGAAATTGTCATGCAGCCTATGGCGTTCTGTGCACATTGCCACTGCGTTGGGCAGTTTATGACTCCCCAATATGCGCAAAGGGATGGATGCTGACTAATCTGCCCAGGTGTGTCATTGATAATTGGAGGTTGGTGCATTTCTATGGCGGGTCACACTGGGGCATTCGGATACAATGTACTGGAGGTCAAATAAACTGAAAAGGGGCCCTTTGACATTTTTTTGGATTTAGGTCCCCTAACTGGCATGCATGGTCTGGAAATTAAGAGTTATGTAAGAAGCAGTGCGGGTTTCTTTTAGGATGTAGGTAACATCATGGACCATGTTGTTCCTTCTGAAGCCAAACGGGCCCCTAAATTGCTCTAGACAGAGCCTAAGCTGGCCTGGGATCAACCGTGACAGTGTTCCTATTGAGGACTTTAATTCTTAGAAATTCTTCACATTAAGGATGAAAATCCTCGGAATAGAGGTCTATATGATTAAATTGAGGGGGTCACTGGTTTCTAGGGAAACCGGACAATGCAATCTCCCGTCACTGTGCACTGTCCAGACGATTCCTTCATTAAAATAAGCAATCACAAAGAGGTCATGGGAGGACCTACTGTGGTGTTTGTGTTTTGTCATATAGATTGAAAGGGGACCTTGTGCTTTTAGTGGCAAAATAACTGGAGAAACCATTGTTGCCTGCTCTATGGACACTCTATAAAAAGAGTTTTTGGCCCACAATTTGCACCTTTCTAGAATAAAGGAAATACATTTAAAATCACAAAAAAACTATGGGGAAACACATAAGAAACCCCTGAAAAAAGAATAAATAGTGCCAGGACATAAAAGAGCCCTAGATAAGGTTATCACTGTCAATGAGTGCAGGACTCCAGCTTTCATTACTCAGAAGCCGTTGTAAAAAATACACTCATTAAAAGCAAAGATTGATATAGACGTTCAAAACAGGTTGTCATGTAAAAGATGAGGGTGTTTCTAGTTAGACTGCCCCAAAATAAAAAAGGTAGGCACATATCGTACAGGAAAAGGAATAAGTAGCCTTACTAGAATGAGTCAGGTCTTGAACCTAGCGATTTCTATTATAATTGTAATCAGCTGGTGTGAATCATACAATTGAAAGTGTAATACACAACTCGTTTGTCATTTCAGTCCAAACTCAACAGACAGGTGAAACACAGGCCACCAAAGCAAGACTGAAATCGATTCTTCTAGATCATAAAACAGGACGATTTTTGTTATCTGTTTTAAATACAAAAAAGTTTGTTTCCTCTTCCCTTCTGGGACCAAGGGAGAGGTGAACGGAATAAATGCTCTATAGATCTCTTAACTCCGTCAGTCTTTTTTAGGGCCAATTTATGTTTCCCTGTGACCTGAATATGATTCGAAGAGCGACGAACTTGTTGTGAGATACTGTACCGGGATGCGTTGGTTACACCTGCAGTAACAGAAGCTTCAGGGAGGACAGATGTGGAGGGGCAGGAAATTCTTTGTTGAGTTACACAAAGACCCAACCACACCATTAATACAGAGGGGACAAAACACCCATTACACTTTCACATACATGAAATCCGTCCGTGAGAGATGAGGAGTACCTGTTGATCAGCAAGCAGTTTTACAAAGGCATTCCCGTCTACTGTAGGGTGGTTCGTCTGTGTAATGTCCCAGCTGATAGCACGGGTCAGGACTGAGAGTAGGTTCCCTGCTGACAAGTCCAGGATGGTTATTACACAACCCTTACTTTTGGCTTGCTGTCAGCTAATATCCACCGGTCAGTGCTCTGTGCCATTCTCTAGCCATCTAAAGCACACCAATCCCTGGAAAGATCTCTCTTAAGTTATCTAAAGAGACGAAAGGAACACCATACAGAATGGGTTGCGTGGCACAAATGTTGGCATAGTTAAAGAAGATAGAGAGAGAATGTTGGTTAATGCGTGGCATCCATGTGGGGTAGGCACATGGTTGAGAAGGCTGAATCTGTAAGAAAGGCATCAGACCAGACACAAAGACAGTGACCACCATAGGGCCATTCGGGTTTCATCTGTTTCGATTTCTGTCTCGCGCCAGCCGGCCTCAGTGCCACAGCCCTCAGTTAATGATTGATGAGGATGTTGTACATAGACAAATTGCATAGACAGGTAAGAGAATCCCAGCAAAAATTGTGTAGAATGACAAAACGGCGACCACGTTTGATGGGGCCACATAAGATTGGAAACAACACTCCGTTCTTGGAGGGCATGGTGTTGCGGCAAGATTAAATGGGGAGAACTACACCAGCAGAGGACACAATCCACACAAGAGTAAGTTAATCATTGGGCACCGTGGGTTCTGTACTGGCAGCCCTCAGTGGGTGGACAACAGCCACATTACCTGTCCACGCTCAGCACAGTCAGGAGAAGACGCTGGTGACAAATGGTTAAACCATCCACAATAAGAACCGTGCGGCACATCCCCGTCCGAAGGGCCAGTGTGCAGGCCGCGGAGGGCTGCAAGAAGGGACACTAAGCATGAAAAGCTCATCGTGCGTTGGCCAAGTCAAGGGATATAAATGTTGGTGGCGTTCTTCATCGTGTGGCGTACTCAAAAACAAAATGGCAAACAAAAATGACCATAGAGTTTACCGATCGCCAATGAAGGAACACAATGGAGTAAATGAAACTGGATACTATATGCTCACGTCCTTCCAGTCTCAAGGGCGCCACCGGTGCCATTAGTGGTTTGACATGGGGATCAGACTGAAGGGCACTAGTTCCATACCATGTCCCGTGACTGGTCCATGTGCTACAAGATGTTTGCTTCACTGGCACAATGAGATTGGGGGGTGTTGTCATTGAGCATGTCCATTAGAGGAATGTGATGGGGAGAGAAAGCTGCGTGTGGCCGGATTCGGAGATCTTCGGCTTTTTTAAAAATGAATCGGGAGTGCTGAGAAAGAGGCAGAGAAGAGGAGGGGAGGGAGGGAGACGGATATAGTGATAATGATGCAGTGCAGCTGCTCCCAGCTGTGTTCCTCTGTACAATCACCGCAGTCCCTTCCCAAGCTCTGTGCCGGCACCACCTAGCCCTCTGAACATTTGATTGCCCTTCCCTAGCCCCTGGTTATGACATGTGCATCAGGTTGCAATTAGTTCACTTCATTCCCCTCCACCAGTCCAATAATAAGAAGCAGAGGGTCTAAGAAGCCCACGGGAGACGCGATAGAGGTTCCCTATTCAGCACTTGGCCAATAGAGCTCAACACATGAAGGGTTTTTTTTAAATAGAGGATACCAATATAAAACGACATGGGTAAATGGCAACGTTAACGTATTCTGAGTAATATAGGTCATCAGGAAATGAATTAATAGGAAAATGATTATGGAACCGAACTTTATAACTTCCTAAATACAACAGTTCATAACCCCACACTACGTACACACTGTCGATGGCAACGCTGCGCGCAAATGAAAATTAAAGGGGTTAAACTAAGGTAAAAATACAACAGGCAACACACTAGGAACGATAATATTTTTTTCACAGAACTGGTAAATCCGCAGGTTAATGACCAACTTTGGTTTCCACTGTGACATTTTAATTGAATTCCAGTGGTGAGATTTAACCAACTATTTGTTTAGTACTACCTAGTTCGACCAATCCCTAGTGGAGACAACCCACAATGGCAGCTCCCTTCTCCTGCGAAGGGTGTAGGTTACCGCCACCTTAAAGTCAATCATTCTAAAATGGACATTTAATAAATTTCACCCCCCTAAACTGGGACCTAGTCACCCTTCCCCAGTCTCTATGACAATATGGCCATGAACCCAGTTAAATCTGCACGCAGCCTTGGTGATGCCTAGGATCTTTGACTCCTCTCTCTACTTCCCATCACATTAACAAGTCACTGGACCTGTCAGTTTTCATTCACAATATTGCCAAGATCCGCTCTTTTTCTTCTCGCTCCACTACTAAATGTTCATCCATGCCCTTAATCTCCCGCGTTGTCTATGTAACATGTTACTACTTGGTCCCCAGCCTGTCATCTCTTCTCCTCTCCAGTTCTATCTTAAACTCGAAGTCGGGATTCTCATCATCCTCCAAAAGAGAAACCCTCAACCCCGATACTGCAGCCAAGGGTGGCTTCCTATCAAACAAAGAATCATATCTTCAATACCCTGATTTTCACTTTAAATCCCTTTGCCTCTACTGCAACCTCCAACTTATCTATCTCTCTGGGTCCCTTTATTTCCAGGCGCCCTTCGGTCCTCGCAAGGAAATCTCTGCACAGCTCCCAATTAGCACTGCTGCTCCCCGCTCTTAAAACCATTCTCTCTTGTCTGTCCCTACTATTGGAACTTCTCTCCTTCTCGAACTTCACCTTGGATGACCATCCTGTTAGCTCTTTAACTCTAAACTGTTATCCTACCTTTCTGAAAACCAGCACTATAATGATTGGTTATCTGTCCGAAGCCACTTTAGCCTCTCCCCACGTTGTACTGTATGTTGTCCCTTCCACTTTGTAAGCTCTGTACGGCACACACACATATGATATATATATAGGTATTCAAAACCTTTGAAACGTATAAATTTAATCTGTATATATTGCACTTATCATCAATGAAGCACAAGACATGGTTTTAAAATGATCCTTACTTGTTAGAGAACTACAGATCCCAGCATCCCTCATGGACACAGTAGCATCTTTTAACACATGGTTTTAGGTATCATAGTAAGGGTGGATACAGCTCCCAGCATTCCTAATAGACAAAGTCACTTAGGAGATATAAAAACGCACTTTCAACACAGGGTTAAATGCATCATAGTTAATGGAGGACTACAGCCCTACCACATTCTTACTATTTTTGACAAAATCACTATGGATATATAAGACTGCATCTTTCAACTCATGGTTAAAGGCACATAGTTTAATGGGCTGGACTACAGCTCCCAGCATCTTAACTAGACAAATAGTCACTAAAGGAGATGATCAAAAACTGCATCTTTCAACACATGGTAAAAGGATCATAGTTTAATGGATAGACTACAACTCCCAGCATCCCTAAAATAGACAAGTCACTAATGGAGTATAAAAACTGCATCTTTCAACTCATGGTTAAGGCATCATAGTTAACTGGATGGACTACAACTCCCCAGCTCCCCTAACTAGACAAAGTACTAATGGAGATAGAAAAATTGCATCTTTCAACTCAGGTTTAAAGGCGCCATAGTGATGAATGAAATCCGTACAGTTCCCAGCATTCCCTTACTCTCTTTTTTTTAGATTACTAATAAGGATGGGAGCTGAGCTTATATTGTTCCCTTAGATTGGGTATAACTGGGTGTTAGTAATAATAACTAAGATGGAGCTGCCATATAGTTTGTGTTAAGCATGAGTGGGAGACTAATTGCAGCAGATTGATGCACATTTGAACCGAGCAGATAATTAATCTTACATTAAAACTGTTATGGCTGCAAAGAATCTCATCTCTTTCTCTTCTGTTAACTGTGCAGGTACAAGGTGCCACAGATAATTAAGCCTCGTCCCTTAAAATACAACGAGATCACACAGGAGGAGGGGGGTGAGGGGAATCTAGCTGCCTTGAGGTGGCTTGCTTGTAGAGCTGCGATATGTATTATTCCAAATGAACAACTCCTATCACATAGATTTATATTGATCGGACAGGAATGGAATACATCAGATTAGAACAGTCCGTACTTAATTATAGAGGGGGGCTTGTTATAACCGGGAGCCCCCCCCATCTGCAATAGAGGACAGATAACTTGAACAATGGCGGAGGAAATCACACACGTTAGATGTGGAGGTGTGTGACGAAAGATGACACAATGTTCCAGCGTTTGCACAGAGCTAGCAGGATTGAAAATAACAGTGGGGGGAAAAATATTTCAATTCACAACCCCACAACACATTACTAAACCAGTTATAGAATAAGGACACGTATTAGAAGTCAGAAGACGTTACACAGTCCTAATTTAAACAGTTGAAGAAGGAAAATATACCCGGTGACACGATTTTAACACCCTTCCTTGTGCAAAGACACCTGGGCAGCTACCGGACTTCGGAGAGTTTTTAACCACCAGCACGAGAGCGGCGTGAAAGCCAAACGAAAGGTTAACTTCAACTGGATCTCCGTGACCAGTATTTAATAATTTAGAGGGTCACTATAATATGCAGGACACATATTACTAATCTGAGGAATATAATTGTGCTAATGAAGAGGATTCATTTTCAAATCCGTGGACACATTTAAATACATAGGTTAATACTATTAAAAGCAGAGGTAACTATAGATACATATAGATCAAACATGTCTTATAATCAAAAGGTATATTGAAACCAGATGACACAATAAATTTGGGACACAACGTATAAATCAGTGGATACATATTAAAATCAGTGGCCACATTATAATCAGTGGCACATTATAGATCAGGGCACATTATAATCAGTGGACACATTATAAATCAGTGAGCACATTATAGCTCAGAGGCATTTAGGAACAGTGAAATTAGTTTTTAAACATGGACATTAATTAAAAATCATGTAAGAATTATTAAAACAGGACACATTATAATCAGGGACACATTTATAATCTGTGGCACCTTATAAATCAGTGGCATGCTATAAATCAAGGGACACATTATAAAATCAGTGGAACATTATAAATCAGTGGACACATTATGAATCAAAGTTGGACCATAATCAGTGCACATTTAGATCAGAGGCACATTATAAATCAGTGGGACACATTTAAAAATCAGTGGCACATTATTAGTCAGAGGCACATATGATCAGTGTCATTATAAATTCAGCGGCCATCTATAAGAATCAGTGGGACACATTACAATCAGCGGACACATTATAAATCAGTGGACACATTATAAATCAGTGGGCAACATTATAACATCAGTGGAAACATTACCAAATCAGCGGACACCTTATTAAATCAGTGGACATTATAAAATCAGTGGCACATTATAATCAGTGACAATAAATCAGTGGCACATTTAAATCAATGGACACCTTAAAATCAAGTGGCCAAATATAAATCACGTGGGACACATCTATACAATCAGTGGACACATTATAAAAAGGGACACACTCTAAAATCAGTGGCCACATTAATCAGTGGCTATATAAATAGTGACTATTAAATCAGTGGACACGATACAGGGACACATCAAAATAAGGGACACAGCATAATCATTGGCACATTATAAACCAGGGCACCCATATATAATCAGTGGACACATATTCATAAAACCAGAGGATACCTAGCTCCCCTATTAAGGCTGGGTCACCAGTGTGCATTAACACATTACAGTGCGCTCTTGCGTGTGTTGTCGTGTGATGTGCTGTGACCTGCAATCTCTGACAGACGAGCACCATGGATGGACAATGAAAAGTGGTACTCTGCGCTCCAATTAACAGCACCACAAGCCCAGGCGTGCATCCAATCAATATTATAAAAGCACATAGTGGGGCCAAGCCTAAATACTGTGGGCCATATTTTAAAGCCGCGGTATTGGCTTTTTAGCGCATACTGCAACATTTTACGATCGGTATACGTAAATTTCTATCGTTTAAAACCGATCGTAAATTATTCGTACCAATCGGGAATCTACAATAATAAATCGTTAGATTTACGATTCCCATAGAATGACATTGGATAGTTTACTAACGCACTACTATCTGTCTCTGGTAATTGTAAAATTAATATTGGCCGGATTAGTCCATATATGTAGAAAGTAGGAGTACGCGATACTTTTAAGGACAAACAGTTTATTTAGTAGACAAGCTTCTCACCCTTCCTCAGTACGCTCTGACTGAGGAGAAGGGTTAGATCCCTCGGAAAGCATTGTCTCTCTCTATGGGTCCAGTACAGTATTGTAAATCCCTGGATTCGTATTGTAATAAACCATACACACTAAGCCATGGGGAGTCAGAATGTGTGGAGTTTACAGTAGCTCTCGCCCTTTATAGGGCTGATTGTGGTATTTATGCATTACATAACTGCATGGTGGGAAATCAATTTCCCATGTATACATCAGTCAGTTCCCCTTTGAACATGAATTAAAAGGGCCAAAGCAGGCAGAAGAAGCTGTGAGGCAGAGGTACTTTTTTTGACCGTCAGCAGTGGAGCATATAAAACAGTTACCACATCGTATTACACACACTAAATATGCCAACACAGTCTGTCACTGTGACAATGTAGCCCCAAAATGATTACACATGCTGAAAATGGATCTGGGAGTGCACCCGAATAAACGTTCAGCCACCCAGGGCATACGTCATAATAATATCTGTAGAGTGACAGCTCCATTACTGATTTTACAATAGTGTGCGCATGGGGCCAATAACAAGAAGCTTGCAGACAAACACCAATCAATTTCGCTTTTTAAAGGCGTTAAGATAATAGATAAATTCTGATGGTTGCCAAAGATAGAGCTGCACAGGGAAATATAACTCCATCAGCACTAATTCATTTTTCTACACCAGTATCAACGTATTTCCTGGCTCAGTTAATTCTTATTGGATTGAAGGAAATCACATGCCAAGTCTTAATGCTGGCGAATCGATATTTAAAACATGGAGCGTCAAGTGCATTTTTAAGATTTATACTGTATACAAAATAGTTCCATATTATATAAGGATTTTTGGTCAGTAGCTGTAAAAACAGCTGGCCAAGTGATTTTATTGCGGGATTAATGTACTGAATTCCACGTATTGTAATATAGAAGTAGTAGTGAGAGGTAGTAGTGGTAAAGCAATTGCAGCAGTAGTAGTATGTAGCAGCAACAGTAGGAGCAACAATGTGAGCAGCACGCAGCTTAGCAGCTAGGCAAAGTAGTTTAGTAGCAGCAGCCGCATTAGTAGTAGCAGCAGTAGTAGTCGTAGCAGCAGCCCACGCCCCAGTAGTAGTAGTAGTATAGGTACAGAGTAGCAGCAGCATTTAAATAAGTAGTAGCAGGAGCATGTAGTTAGCAGCAGCAGTAGTACCAGTAGCAGCAGCATAGTAGTAGTAGGAAGAGCAGCAGTAGTAGTAGCAGTTTAGCAGCAACGCATTTAGTTGTGGTAGCAGGTTTTGCAGTAGAGCAGCAGTTAGCAGTAGTGTAGAGCAGCAGCGTATAGTAGTAGCACAGCCAGTAGCTTAGTAGTAGTAGAGAGATAAGTAGCCAGCATTAGCAGTTAGTAGAAGCAGCAGTAGTAGTAGTAGTAAGCAGCAGCGCTTAGTAGTAGTAGTAGTAAGTAGTAGTAGTAGTAGTAGCAGCCAAGCATATTGTAGTAGCAGAAGCCATGTAGTAGCCGAAGTTAGTAGCAGTAGCAGCAGATAAGTAGTAGTAGCAGCACGTAGTTGACGAGTAGCAGCAGCATTAGCAGTAGTAGTAGTAGCCAGTAGCAAGCAGGCATTAGCGTAGTAGCAAGCAGTAGTAAGTAGTTGCAGTAGCAGCAAAGGTAGTAGAAGCAGCAGTGCAGTATGTATGTAGCCGAGTGGTAGTGCAGCAGCAGTAGAAGCAACAGATGTTTAGTATAGTATATCAAGGTTGAATAAAAGACAAAGTACGCAGTAGAATGAAGTAGTAGTAGTTCGTAGGTCGCAGTAGAGTAGTAGTTAGCAGTAGTAGACAGCAGCAGCAGTAGACAGAGCAGCAGCGAGAAGTAGCAGCAGCAGAAGTGCATTCATTATTATATACAATTCTATATAGCGGAATCTAGGGATGTCCAACCTGCAATCCCCTGGTTGTTTAAAGGATAACTAAAGCCCAGCAAACATTTATTAATCGAGGCAGATCTCCTTGGTATAAAAGCAGCAGCATCGTGTCTCGCCTTTCCATTTTAATATGGTTGTTGGAAAAATTTAACTTTAAAACTGAAGTCCCTCCTCGGGTCTGTCCCGTTCCCAGTGTTCAGAATCACACAGTGTGTCACTGACCATTATGTGTTTTACACATGCTCAGTCCTAAGTTATACTCACCAGGAACTAGTATACAGGTGGTCACCATCCCCACTAGTGCCTCAGCCAATACTTTTACGGAAGAATAGGCAAGGGATCCCAGTAAGTGCTATTACTGTTATTGTTTTATTTTACAGTTTATTGGTGTTTTTAAAGGGAATATGTTAAAAGTTTGGGTTAGTTTCCTTTAAAAATGATTATTCCAGCATTCTCTGGCTGCAATTTTTGCCAAATTATTGACTTTGATACTTTCAACACAGGAAGGGTAAGTAGCTAAGTTTTTTGTTTCAAAGGATGTCCTTTTTGTACACAGGAGTTCCAAAATTGCACTGCATATTCAAATGAGGCCTTACCAATGCTTTGTACAAAGAGGGGGAATAACATTTCTCCACTTGAAGCATACATCTCTTTATGACAAGACAATACCATGCTGGCTCTGGCTTTGCTGCCTGGCACTGCCTTCACTAAAAACACGAGCCATTTATAGTAATAAGTAGCACAGGATTTTTTAAATCTCCAAAATCAAAATGCATGCCAAGTGACAATCTATCTAGATACCCCCTGTAAGATGCACATTATGTGACATTAATGAGCTATACGTCAACCAGAATGTGACATTGTAGAACTTATCTGTCAATCAGAATGTAAACATGAGAGCTATATCAATCGAGCCGAAATTTAGGAGCATATGCCAATCAATACAGGCATTATAGAGCTACAGTATTAATCATTAAGAATGTGACATCTTATAGAAGCTATACAACCAATCAGATTGGGAGACGTGACAGGCTTTATATCAATTCCCCAAAACCAAGACATCTAGAGAGCTATATTCAATCGAATGTGACATACCAGAATTACATAAATCGAATTTGTGACATCTATGAGCTATAACATCAATAGAGAGTCTGACATTTGGAGCTATACGTCATATCAGAACCGACATTACGGTAGATATGTAATAGCAATATCAGACATAGTCATCATGTAGACTATACGTAGAATGTATTGTAGAGCTAAAGCAATCAGAAAGGGAAATTGTAGAGCTATTACGTCAACCAGAAACCTGAAATTACGACGCTATACGGTCCAATAAGAATGTGACATTGTAGAGCTATACTGTCACCCAGAAACCTGACATTACAGAGTTACAGTCAATCAGAACAGTGTGACTATGTAGAGCTATACGTCAATCAGACCCTGAAATGTAGAAAACTATAATTCAATCAGAATGTGACATTTGTAGAGGCTAACGTCTACACCAGAACTGACATTACAGAGCCTATTACGCAATCAGAATTTGACATTACAGAGCTATACGTCAATCCAGAATGTGACATGTAGAGTATACTCAATCATATGTATTTTGTAGATTTTTGCGGGCTATACGTCAACCAGAACGGAACATGTAGAGCTATCGGTCAATCAAACGTGTATTGTAGAGCTATAAATCAACCAGATGAATTGGTGAGAGCTATACGTCAATCAGAATAGTGAAATGTTAGAGCTATACTTCATCAAAACGTGATATTGTAGAGCTAGTCAATCAGAAGTGTGATATTGTAGAGCTATACGTTCAACCAGAATGGTGATACATGAGAGCTATACGTCAATCGACGTGCACATGTGTTAGAGCTATAGTCACATCAGAACGTGACATTGTACGAGCTACATCACACAGAACAGTGATTATGGTAGAGTATACGTCAATCAGAACGTGACATGTTAGAGCTATACATCAATCAGAACGTGACATTGGTGAGCATACGTCAATCAGAACGTGACAGTGTAGAGCTATAAGTCAATTCAGAACATGATAGTGTAGAAGCTATACGTCAATCCGAACGTGACATTGTAGAGCTTATACATTCAATCGAACGTGACAGTGTCGAGAGTATGTCATCAGAACGTGACAGGTAGAGCTATACATTCCAATCGAGACGGGACATTGTAGAGCTAACGTCAATCAGAACGTGCCCACATCTGTCTGTAGCTATAGTCAAACCAGAATGGGATATGGTAGGCATCAGAAAAAAAAGGATGAAAGAAGGAAGAAACAGGTATATAATTAGGACTTTGTACAAAGCTTACATATGTTCTTGGTAAATAGAAGGAGAGAAAGACCAGGTCTATAACATTTATTTACCTATCTTACTGACAATCTGTTTTTATTAAACTAGATTATGGGCGTGTTTTTTTTTAGAATTAGTAGGGCTATGAACATATAAACCTGTGAAGGTTGACAAGGAAAAAATGAAAGGGACCAAATATAGGGCAATTAAATGCCTTAGAATGCCACCCTGGAGATCCAGTGTATAATAATTAAAATCGGAATGCCCCATTACATGGTATGCTAGTGGCAAACGCTGAACAAATAAGAGAGGCTGGTAAACAATATATTGCCGGTTTTCACCTGTAGAGAAAGTGGATATAGCGATGACATGACACCCCCAGAGTTTCGATCAACCCGGACAACCATGTTTCGCACTGAGCGCCCCGCGACCCCTCCCCACAGATATGAAAACCACCAATCCCGGCTGTCATCTGAAAATCTTCGTTGAAACATCGCCTTCGAAAATCAACTTCCAGTTGACCATTTCACAAATGTATGGCTGCTGAACCTTGCGAATTCTTTGGCCTCTGCCCGACCAACTGCCCCGCACACCTCCCTTACGCCCGCACGCCCTTTAATAACGGTCCCACATTTATTCATAACTCTCCAGCTTGGTCACCCATAAGGCCTAGACTCTCAATACAAAATATACAAGAATAAAAAATAATTGTAAAAAAAATTTAAAACTACTACTAATACTAATAATTAAAATACAAAGAATAATAAAATTAGTAATACCAATAAGTAAAGAACAATAATAATAATAATAATAATACAATGTAATACCAATAGTAATAACAATAAATAATCATAATAATAATAATCATGAATACAAAGTAATAACAATAATACTAATAAAATAATAATAATAATATTGGAAAATCAGACACAGAAACATTGTTTTTATTGGGTACATACAGCATTAAATGCACATTTTGGGCTCCTTGTCAAATGTGATCTCCATTTAAAGCGCTATCCAGGTCCTGATTTTCAACAGGGTTCCTCAACGATGTTAATTAAAAACAAACCAAATCCTCTCTTTTGTGTGGAGCTATAGCCGGAATGGAGGGGCGGCGCTCTTTGCGGTGGCCGTGGGTGGGGGATTGGACGACCCCATGGAAACAGCGTCCGATAATATTACCCTGGTCGCCGCCTTCCAACTAACTGCTTATGTCCTGCCGGCGACACTGATCGTTTTATTTCGTCCCCCCCTCGATCTTTTTCTTGGGGTTCCGTACCGTACACTACAGTTCCTTGCCGACCCCTACCCGTCGTATCACATCTAGCTGTCACGCCACCATCAGAAGCCTATCACTCTGTCACCCCCCAACCACAATGTTCCCCCACCTCCTACTCCTACCTTTGTAGAAACACTCTCTGCCCCTCCCTTCTGACCATCAGCCTACCTATAACTGACACTCCTCATCACTACCCACCACAGCGGCGCAAGCTCTCCTGTAGACACACACACCCAACCCCATGATATATCTCTGCTGCCAGTCTAATTGAGTCCCTTTTACACGACCAACCCCCACCCACGCATAACTCACCCCTTGCGGCACTAACGCTGCCAAATTTACACCCTCCCCATTTCTATATCAGCTAACTCCGGAACACCGGACCGCCCCCAAAACGTTATATAAATTTCATCCGACACCCCTAAATCCCATGCCCCCCGCAAAAGACCCCCATAAACACTTATCTCCCTCCCAATCGAATAAATCTCCCCTAAAGCAAACACGCCCTTCCCGCTTCAGGCCGACTAGTTCACAAGCACACCATCCAATCACCGTCCCTAACCAGAAGTTTGCTCTAGTCCCACCTCTTTAACAAATACCAATAAAAGCTCTTTATCCCCCAATAAAGTTCAGATTGTGAAAAACAGACCCACCCCACACCCCTCCCAACACCCCGTCTCCTAACACGTAATCCTACGCAGACACTTTATCTAGCGCCCCTGGACAATGAACACACTGACCCCCCCCACCTAATGATAAAAGCCCACTTCAAGGCTCCTCCCGGCTTCCGCCTTGTCTGTTAAGTCACATTGAATTGCAAACAGCAGGAACATTACCTCCTAAATCTCCCTCACACATAGGATTAATCATTTTAGAACAGACTGCACTACTCATCTACCATCTAGGACAAAAAAAAGAGTTAATTCCAAAAGGAATGAATTTTCGCAGTATTTGTTATTACCCCCCACCCCCACCCTGATTCTTTTGATTACATGGGCTGATACCTATAAAGCTTATCCAGTGGGCATTATAGGAAGAGCTGTATTCCACCCTCTAAAGAAGCAGTATTTATGACTTTCTGGGGTCCACAAGAGTGCCTGGAGCATGTCTGTTACCACTGGTAGTAGAAAATGGAGGTGGGTCATTAAGAAATATGTCATTTTAATCTTCATTATGGGCGATAATCAGGAAAAAATACTGGTTCATGCATCTCCAACGCCCCTCGTTGATCCCTACAGCGCGCTCCCTTTTGGCGTCGATCTTGCACCTCCCCTCCCGCCTTCTCGGCTTGCGGAATCTGGGAATCGTCCAGAACTCTAGGACCACGAACAACCCGCCGCGATCAACTCTACCATCTTGTGTTTTTATTTCTCTGTGTAACTTTTCATGCTACTAAGTACACCCCCCACCCGCCTAATCCCACGCGGATGTTTCTTTCCCGTAATGCCGGAACCAAATCGTCTCCCTTACGGTTTACATGAAGAATGACGGTGTTCCTCAGGGCCATCACTTGAGCAAATGATTTGCATCCCTAACCTTGTATATGGAAAGTTCTAGGCACTTGTCGGCACATATTTCCTTCCGGTGTAAGCAACCCCCACTGAACCAACACCACCAAATAGAAGCAGAGGGCAAGGTGTTACTGAATGCCATGCCTTCGTTCCTCATACGTTCCCAAGTTAATCCAGGAAATCCAATCCTCGTCATCTGGCACCAAGGACATCTGGGAGTTGTTGAAGTTCTTCAAACACAGAGGAGTTGTAACATCGTTGGTTAACCCCCACGACCCCTCTTGAACAATACAGCTCAATAATTACCACAAAACCCATTTGTTTTGTGTGTTGGCACTATTAAAGACAAAATATGCCCATCACCACCGAAGCCCTATTTCCCTCAATGGGTCGGCCCACAGTTGAGTGGTGCGTACCACCATATGCATCTGAACGGAGAAGGGAGACCTATTCATGCTGGCCATGCACTGAACTGAGCGGTGAGCTGTTACAAAAAGATTTTTGGGAATCGCGATGACCTTTAAGGTCTGTACAACCCATGATATGTCCGTGCCCTTGGTGTTTTACTGATCCTTTTAGGGCCTCTTTTCATTAAACGTCTAATGAAAATTTCTACTCATTTCGAGACAGGTACACAGCCGTACTGCGACACGAGAAGAGAAATTAAATTTTGCATTTTTGTTGTGAGTTCCATCATCCCAGTTTGCTGACAATATCCGCCAAGGTGCCTGGCCAAAAAGACTAACACAGTAGACAACACGGATTCGACAACGCAGGCGCGATGGACTCTTTCACCTCCTGCCTGGTAAAATCCCACCCTGGCACGCCGATGTGTGGTCTCTATGGGACGGCCCCCCCCCCCGATAGCCCGACTGCCCCCACCGAACACTCCTATTCCGGCCGCCCTCCCGTCGACACTCTTCGCCCACGCAACACCGACAATCCCTTTGTCCCCCCGGCCCAAGCACGCGCTACCCATCGAGATGGGCCACCCCCTTTTTCCGACCCCTCCAACACGGCAACACATCGGTTTAACATCGAATGTACGAGTTTAATTGTGGGGACCACCCGAAACATAGCTTAAACTTAACCTACGTAGATTATATTGGAGCCATGTTAAACCATGACCATTGGTGGTGCACACGTTGTATCTCAGCTAAAGTGACCTGATCAGTTATGTGTTGCGGACGGCTGCTTAAGTAACGCTTTGCCTACTCCCCTTGCTTGTCCACACATACCTGTTTCCAGATTCCTATTTGACCCCCCGCGCCCTCACCCCAAGACCACACCAGCCCCAGCACGGACACCCACCCTGATTAACTGTACCTCGCTGCTTTAAACTGAGCAACAGGGGATCACCGTAACTTTGAAACATCCCAGCCGCCAAAGAAAATTGATGTGCACCATATGATCGAGCTTATGGGGTTTACGGCACTAAAGGATAGACTCATCCCCTGTTCCCACCCCCCCAGCTATAAACAATCTAACCACCTCTAGTCAACACCCCCCCTGAGAATTACCGCCAGCCCGGAGAGGCGCAGTGCTTCACATAATAACAGGCAACTTTACAGAAAGAACACAGGTGCAATGGAATTTTGCCTGTGACGGCTCATTATGTGAGGTTTTCTTTTCCCCCCCCCCATTCCCTAACAAGATGTACCTCACATAATCACAGGAGGTAGGAACCTCATTCCCCTACCCTCCGGTTCGATTTTCTACACTACATCTGTGATTTATGCCAGTAAAGTGGTGGATTCGAGTAAGTCACCCTTCATTTTTTTCAGTTTGTATTTCTATAAAAACTGTTAAAAGAAAAAAAAATCTTCATATGTTACGTTCTTTTTTCAAGGGGGATGAACCCAATCATTTTCAATTACGGGTGTTCCTGGGTTCAGCACTTTAGGAAGCCAGGGTAGTTTTCTTAATTCGAAGTCTTTATAGGGGGGCCGGTTTACACCCGCCTCCGCAGCCGCCCTGGGACCCACGCAAACAGGAATTGTGGCACTATCTCTTAAGATTCACACGCGTTTGCCCCTGAGCGCCACTTTACCCTTTTGCTTGGGCGACTCTGTTGCAAATTTCCCGACCTATGGCCCTGTCCCACAACTTGTATATCTCATCGAACGTAAATATACCTACTGTAGATTAGTTTCCTAATACCGTATATCTCCTCCTACACAACCGACGACTGATCTCTACTTACTCTTAGCGCCGCATCTCCTACCTACCGTATATCTCCTCACACCCCCTAACCATACCTACTATATATCTCCAACATACTGTATATCTCCTATTTTATTTTATTTTACATGTATATCTCCTACCCTACCGTATATCTCCTCCTACACATACATACTGTATATCTACTACCTACTGCTATAATCTCCTTCCTACACTAACGCACCCTGCCTAATCTCCCCCTTTATTACCTACTGTATATCTCCCTACCCTTACTGCACAGATACCCACATAATCATACATTATGCGGTACCCCCATATACCTGCGGGTATATCTCTACCTATGGAATATCTACATACTGTATATCCTCCTACCTATTGTCGTATCTCCTAACCGCTGCTATACGCTCTCACTACGATCCTGTACCCTCCAGGTACGTAACCACAACCGACCACACCAGTAGATATCCTCACCTATCCCTGTATCATCTCCCTCTTACCTACTGTATATCTCCTCACCACTGTATATCCCATCGAACAGAAGAAACATACCACCTCTACTACCTACTGATATCTCACTACCTACGTATTATCTCTAAATACTGTATATCTCCTACCTACGGTATATCCTAACCTACTTATATCTCCTAACTACTGTATATTCCTACCTAAGGTATATCCATTACCTAATGTATATCTCCAATTAATGTATATCCCTTACCTACTGTATATTTCTCCGACCTACTGTATATCTCATACCTACTGTATATCAATTACCTTACTGTTATATTCTACCTACGGTATATATTATACCAACTATACCTCTTTACAGACTGTATACATCCTGCAGTTCGTATATCTCCTACCTAGTATATATCTACCTTCTTAGATCTTATACGAAGTATCTATGATTACCTTTACTGCAGATCTTCTTATAACTGTATTTATCCTACCAACTGTATATATCTTACCTACTGTATATATCTAGATCGGTATATTCTAACCTACGTATATCTCATACCTACTACCATATCAACCTACCTACGGATAATTCTACTACTGTATATATCCACCCCTACTGTATATCTCCTACTAGTGTGATCCTCCTAACTAATGTATATATTCTACTAATGCTCTTTGTACCTACTGCATATATTGTTATAACTGTATTATACTACCAACTGGATATATCTTGACCTACTGTATATCGCTGCATAACTGCATATCTCCTACATAATCATACATACTGTGCATATCCTTAACTATGTATTATCTCATTCTAACCCTGTTATATTCTATCTCCTACTTACTACCTGTAATCGCTGAATACTGTACGAGTATAGTCCATACCTTCTGTAATCTTCTATCACGTATATATTCGACCTATTGTATATCTACTACCTTACTGTAGATATCCTACCCTACGGTATATATTATACAATTGTTCTATCATACTACTGTAATTTCTTAAAATGTATTTATTTTTTTTTGACAACTGTATCTGACTTACTATGGATATACTATCCTATATTCGGTATATTCCTACATACTGTATATCTCCTACCTAGGATATCTCTACTATGAGTATCTCCTACTACTGGATATTGTGAAGGTTCTCATTCAACCAGATCCAAATGATATATATTTGACAAAGTGTATATCCACCAATGAAGCAACCTGTGTAGAAAACTGTAAAAAGGGGGAGCCATTCTATAATAAAAACCATCATCCCATTATATCAAATGACATATATAATGGCCCAGATAAAAATACCTCACACAATATTTGTCAAAACCCCCTATATAATTTGCCATAAATCAATATTACAAAGCTACTAATAGGGTAGTCCAAATTTGATATAAGACAAATGTATGGTCCCACACTTGTCTCTAAACATCCTATCATAAGTAGGCGTTTTGGATAATATTCCACATCATTAAATAAGCTTTGTAATTAGTGCTTTTCTCGATATATCAACTACAGCTGCCCAGTCATTGATCTGGTCTGTGATCCCCAACTATATCAGTTTGTTGTTACACAGTAAATCCTGCTAGAGCCCCAACTGTGAGACTATATAATTCGGGGTGGTGTTTATAGGTCCCACAGGGAAATGCATGACTTCTTGAGGTTTGTGAGGACTCATTTTACGTCTGGTCCCCCAGTAGTGTAGATAGAGTGCGCATTCTATTTTGATTGAGATCTCACTCTCAATGATAAATTAACTAAATGACTTTAAATTGGAACCGGAAAAGGTCTTAGTACCCTAGATATCACTTCTCTATAATCTGTCATTCCCATAAGGAAGGATTTGAGGCATCGCGTATTCTAACCGCCAAAAGAGGGTCCCTCTCCATGCTCTATGACTTCGTATTCAATATGTATGGATCTTTCATCCTGTGTACAATTGTTTTATGTTTGAGGGTGCACGCTATTACATACCAATGCCCAACGGGCAGTGCAGGGGCACGTTTGTTTTCCCCCAGTCTACGCGGGCTGTTCGTGGGGTTTTTGCGAAGAGAAAGGCATCTGGGGGTGCCCACCATTCTCCAAAAACAAGATATCTAGATGACATTCCCTTGCTTCTTTGGTGAACGTGGCACCTCCAGATCACCTCTCAAACATATTTTTAAACAGTATGTAATAATCAATCTCATTATCTCATGTTCACTTAACCCACATACAAGCAATGTGCTAGCAAGCGACGGTGGATGTTTTAGATTAGAAGTATTGAAATTCCAGGAAGGGGACCTTGACTACTAATAAAACCTGTTTCGAAGGGAAGTGGATAATAACACTTAATAGATGGTTCTAGGGCCCTTAAACATTACTTGGCAGACCGGGATCCAAAAAGCCAAAATGTTAAGACATCCGCAGAAGTTGTTCTGATTAAAGGGAGTTTTCAAAACAGCAGCAGAGGTGTTAAAGGCGAAAGTTACGTGGAAATTATCATTATTTTGTTAAAGTTAGGAGTTTGGTAAAAAAAAAAATGCATACTTAGTTATTCTACTTATTCTTCCATTTTTAAAATATGAGTTGATTTTGATACACTTTGCTGTTCCTGCTGTTGACATAGGAGCTGACATTTCAGGATTCTAACAGTCTTCTTCTACCGAGGCACCACTTCCTTGGAAGGTCCAACAGTATTTTTTACTGATTGGCTGTTTGATGGGTTAAAGATGCCAGATCTCTACTGGCAACGAATCAACAAGCGCTGGGCTCCCACACGGGCAAAACCATAACGGTCTAACTCGGGATCCTGCAACAGGTTTAGTATTTTAGTATTTCGGTTTGCATTATTTATACACAGACACAATGCTGAATTTTGTTGCCAGAGTAGGTCATTGGATGAAAAAAAATACTGCTCTTATCTGAAAAGTATATGTATTTGACAACTGAAACTTCCCCTTTAAGTAAAAGGTCCAGAGAAATATATGACAGTTTAAGAAAAAAGGTGAAGTTAGAGCAGAGATAAAGATTCCTAAGAAAAAACCAAAAAAGCAATATGGAATGGGAAAGAGGAAGGTTGAAACAGAAAAACACCAGAAACCAGCTTTAATTTGTGATTTTAATAAAGATGGGAGAAAATCAAAATTAAAAAAAAAACAAAACACTTGTCCATGCTCCAAGAAGGTAAGTATCTGATAGATATAATAGGCACTACCCTAATATTATTGTTAGAAAACCCAGCCTCTTACCTGTTTGAGGGTTAAGCGGGATTTATCTATGAGGTTTTAAAGGGGATGTTTAAGTGTGGAGGGGGAAGGGGGGTAGGTAGAGTGTATTATGTTACAGTAGAGCAGATGTGATTAGGGCGGGGAAACACAATATGAGGTGGAAGGGGTCGTTTTTAAACTGCAATCAAATAATGTGGGTTACGGCATAAAATGCACATTTGACTATGGTTAAGTGTAGGAACCTCAAGAGAAAATTAAGTGTAAGGATGGAGAGACACGAAAGGGCGATTCACGAAATTTAAAGCGGGGGCATTGGAAAGATGATTCCCCTCAACTGCCCCTATTTTCATAAAGCATTTGTTGAGATGCAAAAAAAATAGTTTGTTCCAATTTTGATGGGAGCACTTTTGTGGCCACTGGGGGGGGGTTAAATAAACTAATATTGTATACCTAATGTATACTATACTCTAAGGGATATATCCTTACGAATGGTATCTCCTACCTACTGGATATCTCTACCTCTGGATACTCTCCTACCTAACGGATATTCTCGCTACCTACTGGATATTCTCCTACCTAATGGATATACCCTCCTACGGTAGATCTCTACCTAATGTATCATTTCCTACCTATTGTCTATGACCACTCACTGGGTATATCTCACCTACATACTGTATATCTCACTACCTATTGAGTAATGTCCTACCATGTATATCTACTTATTACCTACGTATACTCCATACATACTGGATATTCCATTCCTACTGGATATCTCCACCTAATTATATCTCCTACCTTTGATATATCTCCTACCTACTGTATTTCCTACTATTATATATCTCTACCTATTGTATATGTCCTACCTATTGTTATTCTACCTACTGTATATCTCCTACCTTTGATATATCTCCTACCTACTGGTATATCTCCTACTACTGTATATCTCCTACCTATTTGTATAGTCCTAACATATGGTATATCTCTACTTACTGATATTCTCCTAACCTATTGTATATCTTAACTACTGTTATATCTCCTACCTACTGTATACTGTCCTTAACCTAAAACTGGGGGGCTCCCCTTCGACTGGGATATCTCCTACCATACGTATATCTCCTACTTTTATATATCTCCTACCTACTGTAATCTCCTACTGTACGTATACCTCTACCTACTGTATATCTCCTACCTATTGTATATCTCTTACCTACTGTATATCTCATACACGACTGTATATCTCCTACTATTGTATAGTATCCCACCTAGGGTATATCTTCCTACCCTACTGTATATTCTCCTTACCTATTGTATTTTCCCTGACCTACTGTATCCTTCACCTAATGAATCTACACCTACTGTTATATATCCTGACCGACTGAAGCCCTACCTATAGTAGATCCACTTATCCCGACATGTATATCATCCTACCTACTGTATCTCTCCTACATAATGTATATCTCCCACTACCTTATTGTGTACATCCCATTTAACACTGTATACTCGTCCTACCTCTGTATATCTCCTACCTAATGTAATTCCACCTATGAATATCCCTACATTGATACCTCCTGTACCTAATGTATAATCCTACCTTACTGTATACTCCTACATAATGTATATCTCTTACCTACTGTATATCTCCTACCAACTGTATATCTCCTACCTATTGTACATCCCTTACCTACTGATATCTCCTACCTACTTATATACATACCTACTGGATGTCTCCTACCTATTGTATATCTCTACCTACTGTATATCTCTACCTACTGTATATCTCCTACCTACTGTATATCTCTACCTACTGTATACCTCCTACCTACTATATATCTCCTACCTACTGGATATCTCCTACCGACTGTATATCTCTACCTTCTATATATCTCCTACCTACTGTAGATCTCCTACGTATGGTATTATCTCTACCTACTGTACATATCCTACCTATTGTATATCTCCTACCTACTGAATATCTCCTACCTACTGTATATTCCTACGTTGGGATATCTCCTACTAGTGTAGAATCTGACCTACCACGCTAGAGTCGTTGCCGACTAGCGGGACGATCCCGTACGACGTATATCGCCCAGTTTTTCTACTAATGTAATCTCCTACCTACTGTATATCTCTACCTACTGTATATCTCTTACCTACGTAGATACTCTTCTCCTACCTATTGTATATCCCTGACCCCACTGTCATTCTCCTACCAATGTATATCTCTGCTACTGGTAGATCTCCCTACCGACTGTATATCCCTACCTATGTATATCCCTTACCTACTGTAATATCTCCTACCTATGTATATCCTCACTAACCTAAGGTATTATGTCGACCTGACCACTGTATATCTCCTACCTATTGATATATGTCTACCACTGGATATGTTTCCTTCCTTCTTTTTTTCACCTACTCTTATGTTGTATCTCCCTTACTACTGTCTAGATCATACCTACGTACTATCTCCTACCAATGGATATCTTTCCCTACCTACTTATATCTCCTACCTAGTATATCTCCTTAACAATTGTAGTATCCCCTTACCTACTGTATATCTCCTACCTAATAGATATCTTCCTACTTACTGTTTATTATACCTACTGGAGGATATCTCTACCTTATTGTATATCTCTCTAACTACTGTATATCTACCTAAGCCTACTGAATACTCTCCGCTCATATACGGCGAATCATTCTACCTACTCGTTTATCTTACCATGGGATATCTTCTAACGACACCGCCCCCCTACTAATCTCCTGCCCTCAGTATATCTTCTACAACTGCGATATCCCCTACCTACGGGATACCCTACTACGTACCCGTGCCCCCCATCACTCAGCTTCCTACCTTTTATCACTATAATCTTATACGATATCCGTATATCTCATTACTATGGTTAATTCCATCCGTTACCTACTGTATAGCCTCCCACCCATACATATTGTATATCATCCTACATAATGTATAATCTCCTAACACTCTTGATATACTACGACTAGCCTATTAGTATTATACCACTTATCCTACTGGTATATCTCTTACTAATTGCCGATATTATACCTACCCGAATATCTCCCTACCTATTTGGTACGCTATACACATTACCTCACTGGTATATCTCAACATACTACGTACAGAGTCCTACGAAGTATATCTTCTACCTACTGGTACGGCGGTCCCTCTTTGCTTCCCTCCCCTTCCCCCTACTGTCTCTCGAACACTGTAGATCTCCTACTATGTACTACGACACCCTACCTACGGATATCTGCCCTCTACCTGTATCTCTTTATATGCTATGTATATCATACTGGCCTGAACTACCATTACTTGTTACTTATCACATGATGAGCTATTCAAATACTTCTCACTACGTAAATGTATATCGCCTCCACTACAGTATCATCATCCCTTACCTACCTGGACTACTCTCATACCATACTGCGATATCTCTAATCCTAGCTGGGCATATCCTACTACACTTAATGTATAGCTGGGACTTCCCTCAATCTGTTATTCTGCTACCATATTGTATATCTCAACCTATTGGATCATATCTACCTAAATGTATCAATATCCCATACACTTATTGATATCCCTTACCTACGTATATCTCCCTTATACCCCTAATCTGTACATTCCTACTACGGTATATCTCATACTACTCCGTACTTATCTCCTAGGAATCATTCTTGTAATAGCCCTTATCTCTACCGGATATCCCATACCCTAATGCCATATCTCACCTCACATACTGTATATCTCAATCACACATAGCTCGCAATATTCTGAGGCTCTACTCTATAGTATAATCCAACTCTCACCTGACGGTAATGCAGCTACCTACGGTAATCGCCTAACCTTTAATGTAGGATCGTCATACTACTGTAGATCTCCTACCTATTGTATACTCCTCTACTGACTGATATATCTACCGACTGTATATATTCTACCTAATGTATAATCTCACCTACCGACCGTTATATCTTACTACTATTGTATATCCCTTACCTATATGTTTATTCTCCTACATACTGCAATTTAGCTACCCTAACACTGTTATAATCTCATACCTACTGGATTTATCTTCTACCATTGGATGATTAGCTCACCCTTTTTAAAAAAAACTTTTTTTCTATATCTCATACCTACTGGATATCTACACCTATGGATATATCTTACCTACTGTTATATCCTACCTTACTATATCTCTACCTACTGTGTATCTCATACCTATTGTATATCTCTACCTACTGGATATATCATACCTAATGTATCATATTCTATCCTACTGATATACTAAGGGCTCCCTACCTACGGTATCGTCGCTCTACCATATTGTCATATTCCTTACATACTGAGTATCATCTCTACCTAAGTCATACTTTTCCCCTACAATACTTTGTGCAGAATTCGCCTACTCTACATCCCGTTATAGCTCATCCTACTGTATAGTTATCTCAACTGCTCTATTGTATTATCATCATCAGACCTACTGCGCTAATTTCTCCAAGTGAAAGTGTATATTCCCTAACCTACTTGTATATATCCACCCCTATTGAATATCCCTTACGTACTGGTATATCTACCTACCTTAATGTATATCCTTCCACCCTATATGTCTATCCCTACAGATCCAGATATATCCGACAGTACGAGTGTAATATTTCCTACCTAGTGATATATCCCACCTTACATACGGGTACATATAACGCCTACCTATGTATATCTCCTACCTACTGTATATCTAATAAATGCTGGATATCTCCTACCTATTGTATATCTCCTACCTACTGTATATCTCTGCCCTCTTGTAACTCTAGTACTAAGTATATCTCTACCATAACGCTATATCTCTAATATGGTATATCCCTTACCTAGTAGATCTCCCCGACCTACTGTATATCTCCGAATAACTGATATCTCCGACCTACGTATATCCCTTCACTGAATTCTCACCTATTGTATATCCCTTACTTACGTAATTCTCCTACCTACTGTAAATCTCATAACTAATGTATATATCTACCTAATGTATATCTCCTACCTATGTAATTCCTACCTATTGCTATATCCCTTACCTACTGTATATCGTCCACCTAAGTATATCTCCTACCTATTGTATAGCCCTAACCGATGTATATCTCCGAGCCTACTTATATGCCTACCGTAATGTATATTTGGACCTACTGTATATTTCCTCCTATGGGTATATCCTTAACCCCACCACTTTTGGACCTGATTGTCATATCATACCTACACCAGCAGTACACACATTTACCAGGTCCAACATCGTATATGTCCCATGTCCCCACCCAATACTTGAACTGTATATTTCTCCTACTACGCTATATATCATACCAATGAATCCTGTCACCTTTTAGTATGTATACTCTACCTACCTTTATATCTCTACTACTGATATCTCCAATCAAAGGGGATATTCCACATTCACTAATGTTATATCTCCTACCTTGTTTATATACTTCTGCGCCTCACGACTGCCTATATCTCCCTCCGACTACTGTATAAACTCCTACTATTGTATATCTCTACCTACTGTATTATATACTAACCATTGTATAGCTCCTACCTACTGTTTATTCCACTTACTGTAATCTCCTACTATTGTAAATCCTACAACTGTATTCTGCCTACCTTATGGTACGTCACTGCCGCACCCATTACCCCCCTACTGTTTAATCTCATCCCACCCCACCGCCAAGGGGTTATCTCTGTCTACTATTGTATAATTATCCTCCCCCCCGCTCTGTTCCAGTCACCGAATGTATATCTCCTTACTTATTGTATATTCCCTTGTTGTCCTGATTGCAGCACTCCATCTTCACTGAGCCTAAGTATATATAGGACTACTTATATCCTACTAACCATTGTATATCTCTACCTACTGTTACTAATACCTATGGTATATCTCAGGTATTTTCCTACTGCCCTTTTCTCCTACGTTACGGTATATCTCATTACTATTATTTTTATATACTTCACTACCTATGGTCATTAATGTCACTCGTATTGCCGTAGCTGTATACTTTATCCTACCTACTGATTGTATATCTCCTACCCTACTGTATATCTCCTAACTAGTATATACCCTACCTACTGTATATCTCTACCTCATGTCTATCTCATACCTACTCTATGTCTCATACCTTCTGATATCCCTACCTGTTTGTATATCTCCTACCTCTTGTATATCTCCTACCTAATGTATATCTCTACCTACGGGATAATTCATACTACATGGATATCATACTACATATGTAATCTCCTACCTACTTATATTCTCTAACCTATGTATATCGTACCTATTTGTAATTTTACCTTACTGTATATCCTCCTACTACTGTATATCTTCTACCGATTGATATCCACTTACTACTGTATATCTCCTTACTACTGTATCTCTACATAATGTTATCTCTAACTTCTGGATAATCCCTACCTTACTGTATATCTCAGTACATGAAATCCTCCTACCTTTATGTAATCTCCTACCTACTGTATTCCTCCTTACTAGTGTCATCTCCTAAATTACTGTATCATCTCTATCCTATTGTATACCCTTACATATGTTTCAACTCAATACCTAATGGATATTTCTCACCTACTGTATCTCTCCTACCACTTAATCTCCTACCTATTGTATATCCCTTACGTACTGTATATCTCCACCCTTCCTCTGTAGATCTCCTAACCGACTTTATATCTCCTACCTATTGTATATCAGAACTACTGTATATCTCCCTACAGTTTGTATAACTACCCCCCTACCTACTGTATTTCTCCACGTACTGATATCTCTACCTTACTTTATATATCCTACCTATTGTTATCCTTTACGTACTGTTTATTCCTACCTACCTGTATATCTCCTACCTAATGTACTATCTACCTACCCCCCCCTACGTATATCTCCTATAACCTAATGTATACTCCTACCTAGGTATATCCTTACCTACTGTATACTATCCTACCGCACCAGCTGCTACACGCCACTCCCCTACCTACGTATAGATCATACCTCTGGATATCTCCTTACCTATTGTTATAAGTCTCTTTCCTATGTTATCCCTACCTAATGGATATCTGCTACTACTGGATATATCTCATACCTACGGATCTCTCCTACCATTATATATATCTCCTACTGTATATCCTTACACCTAGGGTTATCTCCTACCTATGTATATCTCTACTACTGTATTCTTATTTTTTTTCTTTCATACCTATCCTCTTGTATATCGCTTCTACCCCCTATTGTACCCCCGCTCTGTTATCCCCCTTTACCCCCGCACCCTGGTATACTTCACGGCCCACCTCCTAAGGTATACTCTCGTACTAGTGCTTATATTCACATACCTCTGCCTATATCTTTTTTCTATCCTATTGCGATATTTCTACCTGTTACAAGCCGACTTGTACAACTGCTTTCACCGACCTAATGCGCTGTCACTAATGTCTGGATAGAATAGTATATTAATACACCCATTAGCTGTCACTAATGTCTGGATAGAATAGTATATTAATACACCCATTAACTGTCACTAATGTCTGGATAGAATAGTATATTAATACACCCATTAGCTGTCACTAATGTCTGGATAGAATAGTTATTATACACCCATTACTGTCACTACTGTCTGGGATTAGATAAGTATATTAATTAACCACATTAGCTGTCACTAATGTGGATAGAATAGCTATTAATACAACCCATTAGCTGTCACTAATGTCTGGATGAATAGTATATTAATACAACCATTAGCTGTACTAAGGTCTGGATAGAATAGTATATTAATACACCCATTAGCTGTCACTAAGGTCCTGGATTGAATGTATATTAATACACCCATTAGCTGTCACTAATGTCTGGATAGAATAGTATTATTAATACACCATTAGCTGTCACTATGTCTGGATAAGATAGCTATTAATACACAAGTACTGTCCACTATGTCTGGATAGAATAGTATATAATACACCCTTATGTTCACTATGTTGGATGAATAGTATATAATACACCCATTAGCTGTCAAATGTCGGATAGATATATATTAATACACACTTAACTGTCACTAATGTCTGGATAAATAGTATATTAATACACCCTATTAACTGTCACTAATGTCTGGATAGAATAGTATATTAATACACCCATTAACTGTCACATGTCTGGATAGAATATGTATAACATCACCCATTAACTGTCATAATGTCTGGATAGAATAGTATATTAATACACCCTTTAATGTCAATGTCTGGATAGAATAGTATATTAATACACCCATTACTGTCACTAATGTCTGGATAGATAGTATATTAATACAACCACTTAACTGTCACTAATGTCTGGATAGAATAGTATATTAATTACACCCATTAACTGTCACTAATGTCTGGATAGAATAGTATATTAATACACCCATTAACTGTCACTAATGTCTGGATAGAAATAGTATATTAATACACCCATTACTGTCACTAATGTCTGGATGAATAGTATTTTTTACACCCATTAGCTGTCACTAATGTCTGGATAGAATAGTATATTATTACACCTACACTGTCACTAATGTCTGGATAGAATAGTATATTAATACACCATTACTGTCACTAATGTCTGGATAGAATAGTATATTAATACACCATTAACTGTCACTAATGTCTGGATAGAATAGTATATTAATACACCCCTTTAACTGTCATAATGTTGGATAGAATAGTTATTAATACACCCATAACTGTCACTAATGTCTGGATAGATAGTATAGTTAATCAACCCTTTAAACTGCACTAATGTCTGGATAAATAGTATATTAATACACCCATAACTGTCACTAATGTCTGGATAGAATAGTAATTAATACACCCATTAACTGTCACAATGTCTGGATAGAAATAGTATATAATACACCCATTAACTGTCACCTAATGTCTGGATAGAATAGTATATTAAATACACCATTAACTGTCACTAAGTCTGGATAGAATAGTATATTAATACACCCATTAACTGTCACCATAATGTCTGGATAGAATAGTATATTAATACACCACTTTAACTGTCCTAATGTCTGGATAGAATAGTATATTAATACACCCTTAACTGTCACTAATGTCTGGATAGAATAGTATATTAATAACCCTTAACTGTCACTAATGTCTGGATAGAATAGTATATTAATACAACCATAACATGTCACAGTTGGATAGAATAGTATATTAATACACCTTAACTGTATAATGTCTGGATAGAATAGTATATAATACAACCCATTACTGTCACAATTGGATAAAGATATAAACACCATAACTGCACTAATGTCTGGATAGAATAGTATATTAATACACCCATTAACTGTCACATGTCTGGATAGAATAGTATATTAATACACCCTTTAACTGTCACCAATGTCTGGATGAATAGTATAATACAACCCATTAACTGTCACCAAGTCTGGATAGAATCAGTATATTAATACACCCATTAACTGTATAATGTCTGGATAGAATAGTATATAATACACCCTAACGTCACCAATGTCTGGATGAATAGTTATTAATACACCATTAACTGTCATAATGTCTGGATAGAATATACTATATTAATACACCCATTAACTGTCACCAATGTCTGGATAGAATAGTATATTAATACACCCATTAACTGTCACCAATGTCTGGATAGAATAGTATATTAATACACCCATTAACTGTCACTAATGTCTGGATAGAATAGTATATTAATACACCCTTTAACTGTCACCAATGTCTGGATAGAATAGTATATTAATACACCCATTAACTGCATAATGTCTGGATAGAATAGTATATTAATACACCCATTAACTGCACTAATGTTGGAAGAATAGTATATTAATACACCCATAACTGTCACTAATGTCGGATAGAATAGTATATTAATACACCATTAACTGTCACTAATGTCTGGATAGAATAGTATATTAATACACCCATTAACTGTCACTAATGTCTGGATAGAATGTATATTAATACACCCATTAACTGTCACTAATGTCGGATAGAATAGTATATTAATACACCATTAGCTGTCACTAATGTCTGGATAGAATAGTATATTAATACACCCATTAACTGTCACTAATGTCTGGATAGAAAGTATTTAATCACACCATTAACTGTCACTAATGTCTGGATAGAATAGTATATTATACACCATTACTGTCACTAATGTCTGATAGAATAGTATATTAATACACCCATACTGTCACTAATGTCTGGATAGAATATAGTATATTAATACACCCATTAACTGTCACTAATGTCTGGATAGAATAGTATATTATACACACCCATTAACTGTCACTAATGTCTGGATAGAATAGTATTATTAATACACCCATTAACTGTCACTAATGTCTGGATAGAATAGTATATTAATACACCCATTAACTGTCACTAATGTCTGGATAGAATAGTATATTAATACACCATTACTGTCACAATGTCTGGATAGAATAGTATATTAATACACCCATAACTGTCACTAATGTCTGGATAGATAGTATTAATACAACCCATACTGTCACTAATGTCTGATAGAATAGTATATTAATACACCCCATTACTGTCACTAAGTCTGGATAGAATAGTATATTAATACACCCTTAACTGTCACTAATGTCTGGATAGAATAGTATAATTAATACAACCCATTAACTGTCACTAATGTCTGGATAGAATAGTAATTAATACACCCATTAACTGTCACTAATGTCTGGATAGAATAAGTTATTTAATACACCCATTAACTGTCACTAATGTCTGGATGTGAATAGTATATTAATACTTAATGCAAATCTGATAATATATATTATACACCCATTAACTGTCACTAATGTCTGGATAGAATAGGATATTAATACACCCATAACTGTCACTCTAATGTCTGGATAGATAGTATATTAATACACCATTAACTGTCACTAATGTCTGGATAGAATAGTATATTAATACACCCTTAACTGTCACTAATGTCTGTGTAGTAGGATAGATAATATTAATACACCCTTAACTGTCACTAATGTCTGGTAGAATGATAGAATAGATATTAATACACCCATTAACTGTCACTAATGTCTGGATAGAATAGTATATTAATACAACCCTTTAACTGTCACTAATGTCTGGATAGAATAGTAGATAGTATATTAATACACCTAGTAATGTCACAATGTTGGATAGAATAGTATATTAATACACCCATTAACTGTCACTAATGTCTGGATAGAATAGTATATTTAATACACCTTTAACTGTCACTAATGTCTGGAAGAATAGTATATTAATACACCCATTAACTGTCACCAAGTCTGGATAGAATAGTATTATACAACCTTAAGTCACCTAATGTCTGGAGATAGTATAATACACCCTTAATGTCCAATGTCGGATAGAATAGTATATTAATACACCCATTAACTGTCACCAATGTCTGGATAGAATAGTATATTAATACACCCATTAACTGTCACCAATGTCTGGATAGAATAGTATTAATACACCATTAACTGTCACTAATGTCTGGATAGAATAGTATATTACTAAACCACTTTAACTGTCACCAATGTTCTGGATAGAATAGTTATAATAACAATTAACTGTCACTCAATGTCTGGATAGAATAGTATATTAATACACCCATTAACTGTCACAATGTCTGGATAGATAGTATATTAATAAACACATAACTGTCACCAATGTCTGGATAGAAGTATATTAATAAACCCATTAACTGCACATGTCTGGATAGAATAGTTATTAATACACCCATTAACTGTACTAATGTCTGGATAGAATAGTATATTATACACCATTAACTGTCACTAAGTCTGGATAGAATAGTATATTAATACACCCATTAACTGTCACCAATGTCTGGATAGAATAGTATATTAATACACCATTTAACTGTCACCAATGTCTTGGATAGAATAGTATATTAATACACCATTACTGTCACCAAGTCTGGATAGAATAGTATATTAATACACCCATTACTGTCACCAATGTCTGGATAGAATAGTATATTAATACACCATTAACGTACTAATGTCTGGATAGAATAGTATATTAATACACCCATACTGTCACTAAGTCTGGATAGAATAGTATATTAATACACCATTAACTGTAACTAATGTCTGGTATAGATAGTATATTAATACACCCATTAACTGTCACAATGTCTGGATAGAATAGTATATTAATACACCCATTAAACTGTCACTAATGTCGGATAGAATAGTTATTTAATACACCTGTAATGTCCACCAAATGTCTGGATAGAATAGTATATTAAACACCCATAACTGTCACAATGTCTGGAAGAATAGTATTAATACACCCTTTAACGTCACTAATGTGGTAGAATAGATAGTATATTAATACACCTTAACTGTCACCAATGTCTGGGATAGAATAGGATATTAATACACCCATTAAATGTCACTAATGTCTGGATAGAATAGTATATTAATAACCCATTAACTGTCACTAAGTCTGGATAGATAGTATATTAATACACACATTAAATGTCACAATGTTGGTAGAATAGTATATTATAACACCCATTAAACTGTCACTAATGTCTGGAGAATAGTATATTAATACACCCATTAACTGTCACTAATGTCTGGAAGAATAGTATATTAATACACCCTTTAACTGTCAATTGTCTGGATAGAATAGTATAGTTAATACACCCATTAACTGTCACTAATGTCGGATATAGAATAGATATTAATACACCCATAACTGTCCAATGTCTGGATAGAATAGTATATAATACACACCATTAACTGTCACTAATGTCTGGATGAATAGTATATTAAAGGCACAATTATACTACTTTTTCCATGATCACTGCAGCAGAATACCCAGGTGAGGACCTTAAAATCGCTTAAGTCCTCACCATGGGTTCTTTCTCTAACTCCTGCAACTATTACCCCAATCTGCTTCGGCGATCCAGACTGTCCACCTCTTATACTACGTCAGTGACAGTCGCGAAGGACAGCCAATGGAGACACGCCTCCTTGCAGAGAGTATCGTCCTATGGCTGCATCGCGATCTGTAATTGAACGCAGGAAGAGCGGAAGGAAACGGAGAGATCGCGAAAGCAGATTTGGGGTTGGTAAGATCGTGCGGAGTTAGAGAAAGAACCCAGGGTGAGGGATTAGGAGGTAGGTCCTCCACTGGGTCATATGAAGCTATGGAGAAGAGGAGCGGGTGAGGTCGAGTATACTTGTCTTTAATTACCCACCTTTAAGTCACTAATGTCGGATCGAATAGTATATAATACCCCTTTTAACTGTCACTAATGTCTGGATAGAATAGTATATTAATACACCCATTAACTGTCACTAATGTCTGGATAGAATAGTATATTAATACACCCATTAACTGTCACTAATGTCTGGATAGAATAGTATATTAATACACCCTTTAACTGTCACTAATGTCTGGATAGAATAGTATATTAATACACCCATTAACTGTCACTAATGTCTGGATAGAATAGTATATTAATACACCCTTTATCTGTCAGAAGGAAAACCAAACAGTGACACATCACCCGGACCAGACAGATGTCTAAGTGACTTTTTGTCTATAATTCAGCCACCTACTTTAATCAATGTGTTGTAGATGTATACATCAATATATTAATCCACCGATAGGTCTATTATTACTATTCGCTTTGAACATTCACCTGTTTCTATGAATGAACATTGTGCATCTTGAAATCAAGGAAACCACGTTTGATTCGCGAATTAAATGTATGGCATTTACAAGTTAGCTGAGATGAGAAACAGTCCACAGTTTTGTTCAGAAACTGGGTTTGGGAAAAATGATCAGTTTCTGAGTATTTCACTTTGTGGACTTTGGGTTAAAACATGTTTTGGCTTTCATGTTTTAAAGGGCATGTCCACCCTTAAAGGGCATGTCCACCCATAAAGGGAACCCTTAAAGGGCATGCCCACCCTTAAAGGGCATGTCCACCCATAAAGGGCACCCTTAAAGGGCATGTCCACCCTTAAAACAAGCAAAATAAATTAATGGTGACTTGTCAGCTATCGCCCACAATCCCTAATTATATTTCTACCAGTTGATTACAAGCACCTGGAACCAGATATTAAATAATATTTTTTTCCTATTATAGAAAAGTTATCTGCCTCCACTCTTGGCTCACAGAGCTTTTTATTAACTTGAGCATGTGCAAAGTAGGCAGCAGCGGAATCAGCAATCAATCATTGGTTGTGATGTCAGCAGTCACAGCCTTGATTGACTGCATGGAGGGAGGGGCCAACTTACTCTGCCAGAATGGGGACAACAATTATCCTTAAATATCTGGTTAGTAATGTATCTAAAAATGTGCTGAATATATCAGTTGGGGTTTGGTGGCCATTTGGTGAACATGCCCTTTACCCATAGCACGCCATTTTTATAAGACAGTGGCACAGCAGCATTGTGGGACATATGGCTTTAATTTTTGTACTACCAATGAAGGCAAATGAAATAATGTACATAATCATAATCAAGGTAATTCACAGAGAAAGAAATTAGTGATGGCCAAATACTTTTTATCCCATATGCGCAGATGATATTGCCAGGAAAAAAATCTCAGCTGTGCATTGCGGCTCAGCCTCTATTTCTTGGATCCAGAACGCGTTGGCACTCTGCCACTTTTGTTATTTTACTATCATTAATAAATGAAGAAAGAAGATTGTTGTTCTTTCTTCTCGGCTTTGTTCCATTGAATCCTAAAAAATGGCACGGAGAGATAAGGGACCTTTTGTTAATCAGACGGTGGGTGCTAATGTTAACAGGATGTGTGGGGTCGTCAGTGTTGTTTGTGTTGAAGAGGGAGGGTGTGAAAAAACATTTGTCTTGCAAAATATCGATTTCAAACTTTCATTTTTGAGTTTGACATTTATCACAAAAACTTCGAGTGGATCCAACAACATAGGAAATATCTAATGTCTGACTCAACGTGACTTCTGACATTCGATTGGTCAATATTCCTATATATGAAGGGTATAAATGAGGAATATTCACTCTGTATATACTATAGAGAATCCTACTCCTTGTAGCAGGGACCGTAATAATATGAAGGGTATAAATGAGGAATATTCACTCTGTATACACTATAGAGAATCCTAGTCCTTATAGCAGGGACTGTAATAATATGAAGGGTATAAATGAGGAATATTCACTCTGTATACACTATAGAGAATCCTAGTCCTTATAGCAGGGACTGTAATAATATGAAGGGTATAAATGAGGAATATTCACTGTGTATACACTATAGAGAATCCTAGTCCTTATAGCAGGGACTGTAATAATATGAATGGTATAAAGAGAATTTCACTCCATATGAAACACTATGAGAATCCTATCCTTATAGCGGGACTGTAATATATGAAGGATATAAATGAGGAATCTTCACCTTGTACACTAAAGAGAAGGTTCCTAGTCCTTATAGCAGGCGGTGCCTGTAATAATAATGAAGGATATAAATGAGGAATATTCACTCTGTATCACTATAGAGAATCCTAGTCCTTATAGCATGGACTGTAGAATTGAAGGATATAAAGATGAATATTAAACTCTTCTACGCATAAGGGAATCCTAGTCCTTATAGTCAGGGACTGGTAATAATATGAAGGGTAAAATGAGAATATTCACTCTTTATACGCTCCTAGAGAATCCTATCTATAGCATGGCTGTAATAATATGAAGGTATAATGAGGAATATTACTCTGTATCCACTATAGGGAATCCTATTCCTTATAGCGGGACGTAATAATATGAAGGATTAAAATGAGAAATATTAACTCTGTATAACTCTATATAGGGACATCTAGTCCTTATAGCAGGGACTGGTAATAATATGAAGGATAGAAATGAGGAATTTAACTCTTTATACCCTATGGGGAACCTAGTCCTTATAAGCAGGGACTGTAATAATATGAGGATATACATGAGGAATTAACTCTGTATACCTATATGGAATCCTAGTCCTTGATAGCGGCGAGACTGTAATAATATAATGATAATAATGAAGATATTAACTCTGTATAACTCTATTGGAATCCTAGTCCTTATACAGGGACTGTATAATATGAAGGATATAATGAGGAATAGTACTCGTATACACTACTGGGAATCTAGTCCTTATAGCAGGGACTGTAATAATAATGAAAGGATATAAGAGGAATATTCACTCTGTATACCTTATAGGGAGAATCCTAGTCCTTGTATCAGGACGTAATAAGATGAAGGGTATAATGAGGAATATTCACTCAGTATACACTAGAGGCATCCTAGTCCTTATAAGCGGGTGACTGTAATAAGCTGAAGGATCTAATGAGGGACATATTCACTCTGTATACCTATAGGGAACCTAGTCCTTATAGCAGGGACTGTAATAATATGAAGGTATAAATGAGGAATATTCACCTCTCTATCCCCTACGAGAATCCTAGTCCTTATAGCAGGACTGTAATAAAAAATACGGTTGGCATAAATGAGGATTATTCACTCCTGATACCATAGAGAATCCTAGTCCTTATACAGGGACTGTAATAATACGAAAGGGTTAAATGAAGGAATATTCACTCTGTATTCACTATAGAGAATCCTAGTCCTTATAGCAGGACTGTACTATACGAAGGTTATAAATGAGGATATTCATTCTGTTACACTATAGAGAATTCTAGTCCTTAAGCAGGGACTGTAATAATACTAAGGGTATAAATGATGAATATTCACTCTGTATTCACGATAGAGAAATCCTATTCCTTATAGGCAGGGACTGAAATAATAATACGAAGGTATAATGAGGAATATTCACTCTGTAGTCACTATAGAGAATCCGAATCCAAAAAAATCCTAGTCCTTATACAGCAGGTAATGTTAATATGAGGTATAAATGAGGAATATTCACTCTGTATTCACTATAGAGAATCCTATTCCGCTTATAAAGCGGGGACTGTAATAATACGAAGGGTATAATGAGGATATTCCCTCTGTATACACTATAGAGAATCCAGTCCTATAGCGGGGACTGGTAATAAATAGAAGGGTATAAATGAGGAATATTCACTCTGTATACACCATAGAGAAGCCTAGTCCTTAAGCAGGGACTGTCATATATGAAGGGTATAAATGAGGGATATTCACTCTGTATCACTATAGAGAATCCTAGTCCTTATGCAGTGCCTGTAATAATATGAAGGGTAAAAATGTGAATATTCACTCTGTATTTACTATAGAATCCTGTCCTTTATAGCAGGACTGTAATAAATGAAGGGTATAAATGAGGAATATTCATTCTTATACATATGAGAATTCTAATCCTTATCGGGACCTGTCATATACGAAGGGTAATAAATGAGGAATATTCACTCTGTATTCACTATGAAGAATCCGATTCCCTTTATAGCGGGGACTGTCAATATACGAAGGGTATAATGAAGAATATTCACTCTGTATTCCTATAGAGAAATCCTAGCCTTATAGGCAGGGACTGTAATAATTGAAGGGTCTAAATGAGGACTATTCATCTGTATACACATCTAGAATCCTAGTCCTAATAGCAGGACTCGTAATAATATGAAGGGTATAAATGAGGAATATTCACTTGTATTACTATAGAGACTCCTAGTCCTTGAGCGTGGACTGTAATATATTGAAGGGTATAAATGAGGAATATTCATTCTGTATACACTTAGAGAATCCATGTCCTTATAGCAGGGACTGTAATAATATTAAGGGTATAAATGTGGGAATATTCACTGTGTATACACTATCGGGAATCATGTCCTTATAGCGGGACTGTACTAATTGAAGGGTATAAATGGAATATTCACTCTGTAACACTATAGAAATCCTAGTCCTTATAGCAAGGACTGTAATAATATGAAGGGTATCAAATAGGAATATTTCCCTCTGTAATACACTATAGAGATCCTAGTCCTTATGCAGGGACTGTAATAATATGAAGGGTATAAATGAGGATATCCTATGTATTCACGATAGAGAATCCTGTCCTTATAGCAGGGACTGTAATAATATGAAGGTATAATGAGGAATATTCCACTCTGTAATACACTATAGAGAATCCCTAGTCCTTATAGCAGGGACTGGTAATTTATGAAGGGATAACTAAGGGAATTCCACTCTTAATACACTAATAGAGATCCTAGTCCTTTAGCAGGGACTGTAATACTACGAAGGGTTATAAATGGGAATATTCACTCTGTATTCACTATAGGAATCCTGTCCTATAGCAGGGACTGTATACTACGATGGTATAAATGAGGATATTCATTCTATATACACTATAGAGAATTCTAGTCCTTTTGGGGGCAGGGACTGTAAGAATACGAAGGATGAAATAAATGAGGAATATTCACTCTGTATTCCTAATAGAAATCCTAGTCCTTAATAGCAGGGACTGTAAAAACATTAAGGGTATAAATGAGGAATATTCACTCTGTATCACTATAGAGAATCCTAGTCCTTATATCAGGACCGTAATAATACGAAGGGTATAAATGAGGAACAGTACTCTGTATTTACTATAGAGAATCCTCATCCCTTATAGCGGGGGACTTTAATAATCGAAGCGTATAATGAGGATATTCACTCTTTATTCACTAAGAGAATCCTAGTCCTTATAGCAGGGATGGTAATAATATGAAGGGTATAAATGAGGAATAATTCACTCTGTATTCACTAATAGAGAATCCTAGTCCTTATAGCAGGGACTGTATAATACGAAGGGAATAATGAGGATATTCACTCGGTATTTACTATAGAGATCCTCATCCTTATGCGGGGACTGTAATAATACGAAGTGCATAAATGAGGAATATACTCTGTATGCACTAATATACATTCCTAGTACTTATAGCGGGGACTGTATAAATGAAGGGTATAAATGAGGAATATTACTCTGTATATACCTTAGAGAATCCTAGTCCTTTAGCAGGGACTGTAATAAATATGAAGGTATAAATGAGGGATATTCCTCAGTATTCACTAAGGAATCCTATCCTTATAAGCAGGGACTGTAATAATATGAAGGGTGTAAATGAGAATATTCACCTCTGTATTACTATAGAGAATCCAGTCCTTATAGTCATGGACTGTAATAATTGAAGGATAAATGCGGAAATTTCATTCTGTAACACTAAGAGAAGTCTAGTTCTTATAGCAGGATGTAATGGAATACGAGGTTAAATGAGGAATATTCACTCTGGTATTCACTATAGAGAATCACTAGTCCCCTTTAGCAGGGACTGTAATAATATGAAGGGTAATAAATGAGGAATATTCATTCTGTATACAACTATAGAAATTCCCTGTCCTTAGCAGGTACTTAAATAACATGAAGGGGTTATAAAGAGGACTATTTATTCGTATACACTAAGAGAATGCCTATCCTATAGCAGGGACTGTAATAATTGAAAAGGGTATAAATGAGGAAATTCATTCTGTATACACTATGAGAATCCTCTGCCTTATAGCAGGGACTGTAATAATTGAAGGGTATAATGAGGAATATTCACTCTGTATACACTATAGAATCCGACCCTTATAGCGGGACGTAATAATATGAAATGGTAAAGAATGAGGAATATTCATTCTGTTATCCACTAGAGAAAAAAAGCTCCTAGTCCTTATGTCAGTGACTGTCAATACTAATATGAAGGGTATAAATTAGGAATATCAATCTGTATTTACTATAGAGAATCCTATCCTTATAGCAGGACTGTAATAATATGAAGTGTTAAATGAGAATATTCACTTGTATACACTATAGCGAATCCTAGTCCCTTATAGCAGGGACTTTAAATATATGAAGGGTATAAATGAGGAATATTCATTCTGTATCACTATAGAGATCCTAGTCCTTATAGCAGGGACTGTAATATATGAAGTGGTTATAAATTGAAGTAATATTCATTCTGTGATTCACTTAGAGAATCCTAATCCTTATAGCAGGGACTGTCATAATATGAAGGGTATATGAGGAATATTCACTCTGTATACACTATAGAAGAATCTAGTCCTTATGCAGGGACTGTCATAATATTACTGGTTAATGAGGATATTCACTGTGTATACTATAGAATCCAATAGTCCTATAGCAATAGCCAGGGACTGTAATATATGAAGGATATACAAATGATGAATTTAACCCTGTATACACTATAGAGAATTCTAGTCTTATAAGGCAGGGATGTAATATATGAAGGGTTAAATAGGAATCTTCACTCTGTATACACTATAGCGAATTCTAGGTCATTATATCAGGGACTGTAATAATATGAGGGTATAAAATGAGGATATTCACTCTGTAAAGACACTATGAGAACCTAGTCATTATAGCAGGGACTGTAATATATGAAGTGATAAATGAGGAATATCACTCTCTATACACTATATAGAATCCTTGTCCTTATAGCAGGGACTGTAATAATATGAAGGTTAAAATGAGAACATTCACTCTGATTTCACTATAGAGATTCTAGTCCCTTATAGCAGGGACTGAATAAAATGAAGGGTATAAATGAGAATATCACTTCTGTATACACTAGAGAGAATTCTAGTCCTTATACAGGACTTTAATAATATGAAAGGGTATAAATGTGAATATTCACTCTGTAACACTATAGAGAATTCTAGTCATTATAATCAGGGACTGTAATCATATGAAGGGGTATACTGCGGAATAGTCACTCTGTATACACTATAGAGAATCTATTCATTATAGCGTGGACTGTAAATAAATAACGAAGGGTATAAATGAGGAATATTCACTTTGTATACACTATAGAGAATTCTAGTCATTATAACGGGGATGTAATAATATGAAGGGTGTCAATGGGAATATTCACTCTGTATACACTATAGAGAAATCTAGTCCTTATAGCAGGACTGTAATAATATGAGGTGTAAATGAGGACTTTCACTCGTATACACATAGAATAATCCTAGTCCTTATAGGCAGGGACTGTAGAATAATCCGGAAGGGTATAAATGAGGATATTGCACTCTGTAACTTCACTATGAGAATCCTAGTCTGTGTAGCGGGGGGGACTGTAATTAATATGAAAGGAGTATAAATGAGGAATATTCACTTGTATACACTTAATTACAGAGAATCCTAGTCTATAGCGGGCCGTGAATAATATGAAGGGTATATGAGGAATATTCACTCTGTATTCACTATAGAGACAAAATCCTAGTCCCCCTTATAGCATGGAACTGTAGTAATATAAGGGGTATAAATGGGGATCTTCACTTGTATACACTATAGAAATCCTAGGCTTATATCAGGGACTGTAATAATAAAGTGTATAAATGAGGAATTTCAAGTGTATTCACTATAGAGACTCCCTATTCCTTATAGTCAGGGACTGGTAATAATATGAAGGGTAATAAATGAGGAAATTCACTCTGTATACACGATAGAAAATTCCTAGTCATTATAGGCGGGGACGAAAAAATATGAAGGGTATAAAATGAGGAATATTCACGTCCTGTATCACTATAGAGAATCTGTCTTGTAGCGGGGACTGTAAAATTGAATGGTATAAATGAGGAATATTCACTCTGTCTACACTATAGAGATCCTGTCCTGTGCGGGGCCTGTAATAATATGAAGGGTATAAAGATGAATATTCACTCTGTTACACTAGAGAAGCCTGTCCTTGTAGTCGGGCTTTAATTATATGAAGGTATAAATGAGGGATATTCACGTGTATAAACACTATACAGAATCCTGTCCTTATAGCAGGGACTGTAACTAATATGAAGGGTATAAAGAGGAATATTTAACTCCTGTAATACATATAAAGATAATCCAGTCCTATAGATAGCCGGGACTGTAATATATGGAAGGGTATAAATGAGGAATATTCATTCTGTATTCACTATAGAGTAATTCTAGTCCTTGTAGCAGGGACTGTAATAATTTGAGGGATAATGAGGAATATTCAACTCTGTATACACTATAGAGAATTCTAGTCGATTGGTAGCGTGGGACTGTAATAATATAAGGTATAAATGAGGAAATATTCCCTGTATTCACTATAGAGAATTCTATTCCTTGTAGCGGGACTGTAAAATAATATGAAGGGTAATAAAGGAATATTCCTCTGTATTCCTATATAGAAGTCCTAGTTCCTTGTATGCAGGGACTGTATAATATTAAGGGTATAAATGAGGAATATACTTGTCACTCACTCTGTACTTCCACTATATATAATCCTAAAAGGTTGGTCATATAGCAGGGACTGTAATCATGAATGGTATAAATGAGGAATATTCCTCTGTATACACTATAGAATCCTCGTCCTTATGCAGGGGACTGTATAATATGAAGGGTATAAATAGTATATTCACCTGTATCACTATAGAGAATGCTAGTCCTATAGCAGGACTGTATAATACTAAGGGTATAAATAGGAATTTACATCTGTATTCACTATAGAAATCCTAGTCCTTACATAGCAGGATGTAATAATATAGAAGGGTGAAATGAGGGATATTTACTCTGTATACACTATGAAATGCTAGTCCTTATATCAGGACTGTAATAATATGAAGGTATAAATGAGAAGTATTCACTCTGTAATTCACTATAAAGAATCCTAGTCCTATAGCAGGACTGTATAATATGAGGGTATAATGAGGAATTCCCTCTGTATCCCTATAGCAATCCTATCCTCTAGTCAAGGACTGTATAATATGGAAAGGTAAAATAGGAATATTCACTCTGTATAACTATAGAGATCCTAGTCCTTATAGCAGGGACTGTAATAATAGAAGGGTATAATGAGGAATATTCCATTCTGTATTCACTATAGGATAATCCTAAGTCTTATACAGGGACTGTAATAATATTAAGGGTATAAATGAGGATATTCACTCTGTAACACTCCATAGAGAATCCTATCCTTATAGCAGGGACTGTAATAATACAAGGGTATAATTAGGAATTCACTCTGTATTTACTATAAGAATCCTCGTCCCTTATAGGCTGAGGGTCTGTAAATAATATGAAGGTATAAATGAGGAATATTCACTTTGTATACACTATATGAGATCCAGTCCTTATAGCAGTGACTGTAATAATATCGAAGAGGGAAAGGGTATAATGAGGAATATTCACTCTGTATTTACTATAGAGAATCCTATCCTTATAGGGGACTGTAATAATATGAGGGTATAATGGGGGAATTTTCACTCTGTATCACACCTATAGAGAATCCAGCCTTATAGCAGGACTGTAATAATATGAAGGGTAATAATGAGGAAATATTCACTCTGTATACACTATAGAGAACTCCTAGTCCCCTTTAGCAGGGACGTAATCATATGAAGGGTATAAATGAGGAGATATTCACTTCACTCTTGTATACAATAAGGGAATCCTATCCTTATAGCGGGGAGGTAATACTTAAAGGAAGGGTTATAAATGAGGAATATTCACCTCTGTATACACTAAGAGAAGCCTAGTCCTTATACCAGGGACGTAATAATATGAAGGGTTCTAAATGGAGCGGATATTCACTCTGATATACCTATAGAGAATCCTAGTCCTTACAGGCGGGGACTTAATATTCATGACGTGGTAATAAATTGAGGAGTTCACTCTGTTACCACTATAGGGTAATCCTAGTCCTTATAGAGGGACGGTAATAATATGAAGGGTATATATAAATAGAAGGGAAGATTCACTCTGTTACCTAATAGAAATCATAGTCTTATAGGCAGGGAACTGTAATACGTAATAGTGGAAGGATTAAATGAGAGAATATTCACTCGTATAACACTATAGAGAAGTCCTAGTCCCTTTTATAGGGACGTTGATGAATTAACCGTATGAAGTTAAATAAATGAGGAATATCCGTTCTGTATACTATAGAGATCCTAGTTCCCTGTATAGCAGGGACTGTAAATAATATGCAAAGGGGTATAAATGAGAGGATATTCACTCTGTAATCACTATAGAAAACCTACTCCTATATAGGAAGGGGACTGTAAATCAATGAAGGGTAACTTATATTGAGGGAAAATTTCTCACTCTGTAATTACTATAAGAATCCGAGTCCTTATAGGCAGGGACTGTAATAGACGAATTGTAATCAATGAGGAATATTCACTCGTATACACAATAGAGAATCCTAGTCCTTATAGCGGGGACTGTAATAATACGAAGGGTATAAATGAGGAATATTCACTCTGTATACACTATAGAGAATCCTAGTCCTTATAGCGGGGACTGTAATAATACGAAGGGTATAAATGAGGAATATTCACTCTGTATTCCACTATAGGAATCCTAGTCCTTATAGCAGGGACTGGAATATATATGAAGGGTATAAATGAGGAATATTCACTCTGTATTCACTATAGAGAATCCTAGTCCTTATAGCAGGGACTGTAATAATATGAAGGTATAAATGAGGGGATTCACTCTGTATTCACTATAGAGAATCCTAGTCCTTATAGCAGGGACCATTAATAATATGAAGGTATAAATGAGAAATATTCACTCTGTATTCACTATAGAGAATCCTAGTCCTTATAGCAGGGACCGTAATAATATGAAGGGTATAAATGAGAAATATTCACTCTCTATACACTATAGAGAATCCTAGTCATTATAGCAGGGACCGTAATAATATGAAGGGTATAAATGAGAAAATATTCACCTCTGTATAAACTATAGAGAATCCTTGTCATTATAGCAGGCACCGTAATAATACGAAGGGTATAAATGAGAAATATTCACTGTGTATACACTATAGAGAATCCTAGTCATTACAGCAGGGACCGTAATAATATGAAGGGTATAATGAGAATATTCACTCTGTATACAATATAGAGAATCTAGTCCTTATAGCAGGGACCGTTAATAATATGAAGGGTAAAATGAGGAATATTCACTGTGTATACACTATAGAGAATCCTAGTCCTTATAGCAGGGACTGTAATATATGAAGGGTATAAATGAGGAATATTCACTCTGTATACACTATAGAGAATCCTAGTCCTTATAGCGGGGACTGTAATATATGAAAGGTATAAATGAGGAATATTCACTCTGTATACACTATAGAGAATCCTAGTCCTTATAGCAGGGACTGTAATAATATGAAGGTATAAATGGGTAATATCTACTCTGTATTCACTATAGAGAATCCTAGTCCTTATAGAAGGGACTGTAATAATATGAAGGATATAAATGAGGAATATTCACTGTGTATACACTATGGAGAATCCTAGTCCCTATAGCAGGGACTATAATAATATGAAGGGTATAAATGAGGAATATTCACTTTGTATACACTATGGAGAATCCTAGTCTTATAGCAGGGACTGTAATATATGAAGGGTATAAATGATGAATATTCACTCTGTATACACTATAGAGAATCCAAGTCCTTATAGCAGGGACTGTAATTATATGAAGGGTATAAATGAGGAATATTCACTGTGTATACACCATAGAGAATCCTAGTCCTTATAGGGACTGTAATATATGAAGGGTATAAATGACGAATATTCACTGTGTATACCACTATAGAGAATCCTAGTCCTTATAGCAGGGACTGTACTAATATGAAGGTATAATGAGGAATATTCACTCTGTATACACTATAGAGAATCCTAGCCTTATAGCAGGGACTGTAATATATGAAGGGTATAAATGAGGAATATTCACTCTGTATACACTATAGAGAATCCTAGTCCTTATAGCAGGGACTGTACTAATATGAAGGGTATAAATGAGGAATATTCATTCTGTATACACTATAGAAAATCCTAGTCCTTATAGCAGGGACTGTAATAATATGAAGGGTATAAATGAGGAATATTCACTCTGTATTCACTATAGAGAATCCTAGTCCTTATAGCAGAGACTGTAATAATATGAAGGGTATAAATGAGGAATATTCACTGTATACACTATGGAGAATCCTAGTCCTTATAGCAGGGACTGTAATAATATGAAGGGTATAAATGAGAATATTCACTCTGTATATACTCTAGAGAATCCTTGTCCTTATAGCAGGGATTGTAATAATATGAAGGGTATAAATGAGGGAATTTCACTCGTATCACTATAAAGAATCCTAGTCCTTATAGCAGGGACTGTAATAGTATGAAAGTATAAATGATGAATATTCACTCTGTATACACTATAGAGAATCCTAGTCCTTATAGCGGGGACTGTAATAATATGAAGGGTATAAATGAGAAATATTCACTCTGTATATACTATAGAGAATCCTAGTCCTTATAGCAGGGACTGTAATAAATGAAGGGTATAAATGAGGTATTCACTCTGTATACACTATAGAGAATTCTAGTCCTTATAGCAGGGACGTAATAATATGAAGGGTTAAATGAGGGTATTCACTCTGTATACACATAGAGAATATCAGCATTATAGCAGGCTGTAATAATATGAAGGTATAAATGAGGAATATTCACTCTGTATACTATAGAGAATCCTAGTCATTATAGCAGGGACTGTAATAATATGAAGGGTATAAATGAGGAATATTCACTCTGTATACAGTATAGAGAATCCTAGTCCTTATAGCAGGGACTGTAATAATATGAAGGTATAAATGAGAAATATTCACATCTGTATATATATAGAGAATCCTAGTCCTTATAGCAGGGACTGTAATAATATGAAGGGGTATAAATGAGAGTATTCACTCTGTATACACTATAGAGAATCCTAGTCCTTATAGCGGGGACTGTAACAATACGAAGGGTATAATGAGGAATATTCACTCTGGATACACTATAGAGAATCCTAGTCCTTATAGCGGGGACTGTAATAATATGAAGGGTATAAATGAGGAATATTCACTCTGTATACACTATAAAGAATCCTAATCCGTATTAGAAATGGACAAAAAATTGAACTTGAATCCGAGTTTGAGACGAACCTTATAAATTCCAACTCGAACTATACGAACTAGTTCGATTTTCTGGACTCGTGGGATTATTTTCTAAAATCCTCAAATGTTCGAGAATTTGTGTGCCACATTTCAAAACTGCAGAACCCCTAAACCCCAAAAGGCTCTTCTTACTGCCCCCGCTGTAGGGTCCCTCCTCCCCCAGCAGGCCCCTCCCTTCACCACAAGAGTACAGGGCAGGGGTCTGGGAGGGGCTGCTGGGAAGGGGTTGTGCAGCGCAATGTCTCCGCTGCGGGGGGCGAGGGCGGGTGGAGTATGCCCCACACTCGGCACGGGGGTGAGGGCGGGACGGGCATAATTGTGGTGTGGCCTTGACATATTAGGAAAGAGATCCCTTCCCCCGATGAGCTTACAGATCAAAGCTATTGTAGGCCAACAGTAAGTACAAACACTTTTGTTGTGATGTGCCCCTGAATTGGAAAAAAGCCAATATAATACCAATCTTCAAAAAAGAAAGTTGATTATAGCCTATAAAACTTGTCAAACTAACTTGCTTGGTTTTTATAAAGACACATGTAAGAATTTAGATTCTGGCATAGCAGTGGATATAGTATACGTGGATTATGCTTAGACTTATATACAAACTGAAGTATGTTATCCTTGAAAAAACATTTGTACATAGATAGAAAACAGTAGCATAGATTCTGCATTTATGGGCAAACATGGTCTCTAGGATTTTTGCCACCTGAGCCAAACTTTTGAATGCGCCCCTATGTACTACTAGACGCTATGTTTCTTTTCCTCTGCTCTGCTGACACTTTTCTAAAAAAAAAAAATTAAAGTGAGCTCTGCCTGCCGCCTCTCTGATATTAAGCAGGGGCGCTGCCCTGAGCATTTTGCTCATATTGCCTCATTAGAGAGACACCCCTGGGCATCCGCCCGATAACTTAGGATGCATTCAATGTTGTCTTTGTCTTATGTCCTAAGTTTTTAGACTTTTGTGAAATATGTACATTTCAAGGGTCGACTGTAACAGCGGGGACTGTAATAATATGAAGGGTATAAATCAGGAATATTCACTCTGTATACACTATAGAGAATCCTAGTCCTTGTAGCGGGGACTGTAATAATGTGAAGGGTATAAATGAGGAATATTCACTCTGTATACACTATAGAGAATCCTAGTCCTTGTAGCGGGGACTGTAATAATATGAAGGGTATAAATGAGGAATATTCCCTCTGTATATGCTATAGAGAATCCTAGTTCTTAAAGCGGGGACTGTTATAATATGAAGGGTATAAATGAGGGATATTCACTCTGTATACACTATAGAGAATCCTAGTCCTTATAGCGGTGACTGTAATAATATAAAGGTATAAATGAGGACTATTCACTCTGTATTCACTATAGAGAATCCTAGTCCTAATAGCAGGGACTGTGATAATATGAAGGGTATAAATGAGGAATATTCACTCTGTATACACTATAGAGAATCCTAGTTCTTAAAGCGGGGACTGTAATAATATGAAGGGTATAAATGAGGAATATTCACTCTGTATACGCTATAGAGACGCCTAGATTGTCCATGTAGCATTTACTTGTGTTCGATGCCGCTTAAGGTTTTTATGGACAACTTTACTCGTAGATTCGATGTTTCGCGCCTAGATACCATGGACTTTACCAATGGGTTGGATTCGATGCTCGGCATATGGTTTTAATGGACACTTTACTCGTAGATTCGTTTTTCGCGCCGATAACCATGACATTTTACTTGCGTGATTCGATTGCTGCGCGTATAGTTTAATGGACACTTTACTCGTAGATTCTTTCCGTTCCTAGATCCCATTTACATTTTACTGCGGATTTCGATGCTCACGCGTATTGGCTTTAATGGACACTTACTCGTAGATTCGATGTTCGTTGCCTAGATACCTGGACATTTTTACGCCGCGGTTTCCGATGTTCGCAGGTATAGGCTTTAATGAACACGTTAACTCGTAGATTCGATGTTCGCGCCTAGATACCATGGACATTTTACGCGCGGTTTCGATGTTCACTGTATAGGTTTTAATGAGCACTTTACTCGTGCATTCGATGTTCCGCCTAGATACCATGTACATTTTACTGTGATTCGATGCTCGCTATAGGCTTAATGGACCTTTACTCGTAATTCGATGTTCGCGCCTAGATACCATGTACATTTTCCTTGCGGATTCGATGCTCGCGTATTGGCTTTAATGGACACTTACTCATAGATTCGATGTTCGCGCCCTAGATACCATGGACATTTTACCTCGTGGATTCGATGTCTCACGTATAGGCTTTAATGGACACTTTACTCGTAGATTCAATGTTCGTGCCTAGATACCATGTACATTTTACTCGCGATTCGATGCTCACGTATGTTTTAATGGACATACTTTACTCGCAGATTCGATGTTCGCGCCTAGATCCATGTACATTTTACTTGCGGATTCGATGCTCGCGTATAGGCTTTATGGACACTTTACTCGTAGATTCGATGTTCGCGCCTAGATACCATGGACATTTACTCGCGATTCGATGCTCGCGTATAGGCTGTAATGGACACTTTACTCGTATGAGATTTGATGTTCGTGCCTAGATACCCATGTACATTTTACTTGTGGATTCGATGCTCGCGTATAGGGCTTTAATGGACACTTTAACTGTAGATTCGATGTTCGCCGCCTAGATACCATGGACATTTTACTCTGTGAATTCGATGCTCGCGTATAGGTTTTAATGGACACTTACTCGTAATTCGATGTTCGCGCCTAGATACCATGTACATTTTACTTGTCGGATTCGATGCTCGCGTATAGGCTTAATGGACACTTTACTCGTAGATTCGATGTTCGCGCCTGATAACCATGGACATTTTACGCGCGTTTCGATGTTCACGTATGGTTTTAATGGACACTTTACTCGCAGATTCGATGTTTCGCGCCTAGATATACCATGTACATTTTCTTGTGGATTCGATGCTCGCGTATAGCTTTAATGACACTTTACTTGTAGATTCGATGTTCGCGCCTAGATACCATGGACATTTTTACTCGTTGATTCGATGCTCGCGTAAAGGCTTTAATGGACACTTTACTCGTTGATTCGATGTTCGCGCCTAGATCCCATGTACATTTTACTTGCGGATTCGATGCTCGCGTATAGGTTTTAATGGACACTTTACTCGTAGATTCGATGTTCGCGCAGCTCGCTAGATACCATGTACATTTTACTTGCGGTTCGATGCTCGGCTAAGGTTTTAATGGCACTTTACTCGTAGATTCGATGTTCGCGCCTAGATACCATGTACATTTTTATTACTTGTGGATTCGATGCTCGCGTATAGGTTTATGGACACTTTACTCGTAGATCGATGTTCGCGCCTAGATACCATGTGACATTTTACTCGTGGATTCATGCTCGCGTATAGGTTTTAATGGACACTTTACTCGTAGATTCGATGTTCGCGCCTAGAACCATGTACATTTTACTTGCGGATTCATGCTCGCGTATAGGCTTTAATGGCACTTTACTCGTAGATTCGATGTTCGTGCCTAGATACCATGTACACTTTACTTGCGGATTCATGCTCTCGCGTATTGGCTTTAATGGACACTTTACTCGTAGATTCGAGTGTCGTGCCTAGATACCATGGACATTTTACGCGCGGTTTTCGATGTTCGCGTATAGGCTTTAAAATGGACACTTACACCACTTTTACTACGTTTATACTTCTCGTAGATTCGATTTCGCGCCTAGATACCATGAATTTTATTACGCGGTTTTCGATGTCCGCGTATAGTTTTAATGGACACTTTTTTTTTTTTTTACTCACACTTTTACTGCAGATTATGTCGATTTCGCGCCTAATAACCATGTACATGTTTACACTTGGATTCGATGCTCGCGTATAGTGGCTTTATGGACATTTACTCGTAGATTCGATGTTCGCTCGCCTAGATACCATGTACATTTTACTTGGCGGATTCGATGCTCGCGTATGGCTTTAATGGACACTTTACTCATAGATTCGTATGTTCGGCTAGCCTAATACCATGTGACATTTTACTTCCGGGATTCGATGCTCACGTTTAGGCTTTTAATGACACTTACACTCGTATATTCGATGTTCGTGCCTAGATACCATGTACATTTTACTGCGGATTCGATGCTGCCTTATAGGTTTTAATGGACACTTACTCGCAGATTCGATGTTCGCGCCTAGATATCCATGTACATTTACTTACTTGCGGATTCGATGCTCGCGTATAGGCTTTAATGGACACTTTACTCGTAGATTTCGATGTTCGCACTAGAACCATGGACATTTTCTACTGCGGATTCGATGCTGCGCTTATAGGCTGTTAATGGACACTTACTACGAGATTTGATGTTCGTGCCTAGATACCAGTAACATTTTACTTGCGGATTCGATGCTCGCGTATAGGTTTTAATGGACACTTTCTCGTACGATTCGATGTTCGCGCCTAGATACCATGTACATTTTACTTCGGATTCGATGCTCGCGTATAGGCTTTAATGGACACTTTACTCGTAGATTCGATGTTCGCGCGCCTAGATACCATGGACATTTTACTCGCGGATTCGATGCTCGCGTATAGGTTTAATGGACACTTTACTCGTAGATTCGATGTTTCGTGGCCTAATACCATGTACATTTTACTTGCGATTCGATGCTCGCGTATGGTTTAATGGACACTTTACTCCGTGATTCTATGTTCGCGCCTAGATAGGTTTATAGACACTTTAACTCGCGGATTCGATGTTCGCGCTAGAGATCATGTACATTTACTGCGATTCGATGCTGTAAGTTTTAATGGATACTTTCTCGTAGTTCGATGTTCCGTCCTAGATCCATGGACATTTTACTTCGCGGATTCGATGCTCGCGTATAGGTTTTAAATGGACCTTTACTCGATATTGATATTCGCGCAGATACCATGGACATTTTATTGCGGATTCGATGCTCGCGTATAGGTTTTAATGGACATTTACTCGTAGATTCGATGCTCGCGCTAGATACCATGGAATTTTACTCGCGATTCATGCTCCGTATAGGCTTTAATGGACACTTACTCGGAGATTCGATGTCACGCCTAGATACCATGACATTTACTTGCTATTCGATGCTCGTATATGTTTAAATGGACACTTTACTCGTAGATTCGATGTTCGCGCCTAGATACCATGGACATTTTCTTGCGGATTCGATGCTCACGTATAGGTTTTAATGGACACTTACTTACTCGTAGGATTCATGTCTCGCGCCTAGATACCATGGACATTTTACTTGCGGATTCGATGCTCGCGTATAGGCTTTAATGGACACTTTACTCGCGATTCGATGTTCGCCGCGCTAGATACCATGAACATTTACTTGCGGATTCGATGCTCGCATAGGTTTTAATGGACACTTTACTCGTAGATTCGATGCCGCGCCTAGATACATGGAACATTTTACTTGCGGATTCGATGCTCGCGTATAGGTTTTAATGGACACTTACTCGTAGATTCGATGTTCGCCCCTAGATACCTGGACATTTACTATGCGGATTCGATGCTCCGTATAGGTTTAATGGACACTTTACTCGTAGATTCGATGTTCGGCCTAGATACCATGGACATTTTACTTGCGGATTCGATGCTCGCTATAGGCTTTATGGACACTTTACTCGTAGATTCGATGTTCGCGCCTGATACCATGTACATTTTACTTGCGGATTCGATGCTCGCGTAAGGCTTTAATGGACACTTTACTCGTAGATTCATGTTCGCGCCTAGATACCATTACTTTTACTTCGGATTCGATGCTCGCGTATAGGCTTTAATGGACACTTTACTCGTAGATTCGATGTTCGCGCCTAGATACCATGACATTTTACTTGCGGATTCGATGCCGCGTATAGGCTTTAATGGACACTTTACTCGTAGATTCGATGTTCGCGCTAGATACCATGTACATTTTACTTGCGGATTCGATGCCTTCGGCTTTAATGGACACTTTACTCTAGATTCGATGTTCGCGCCTAGATACCATGACATTTTACTTGCGGATTCGATGCTCGCGTATAGGCTTAATGGACACTTACTCGTAGATTCGATGTCACGCCTAGATACCATGGACATTTACTTGCGGATTCGATGCTCGCATATAATAAATAATTAAATATATGTATTCTGATCTAATAAATAATTATAATTTTGTATAGGCTGTACTGTGGGACCTTTACTCGTAGAGGCCTAGATTGTCCATGTAGCATTTACTTGTGTTCGATGCCGCTTAAGGTTTTTATGGACAACTTTACTCGTAGATTCGATGTTTTCGCGCCTAGATACCATGGACTTTACCAATCGGGGGGGTTTGGTAAAATTAGATGCTCCGGCAGTATGGTTTTAATGGACACTTACTCGTAGATTCGTTTTTCGCGCCGATGAACCAATGTACATTTTACTTGCTGATTCGATTGCTCGCGTATAGCTTTAATGGACACCTTTAGCTCGTAGATTCTTTTCCGTTCCTAATCCCATTACATTTTACTGCGGATTTCGATGCCGCGTATTGGCTTTAATGACACTTACTCGTAGATTCGATGTTCGTTGCCTAGATACCATGGACATTTTTTTACGCCGCGGTTTCCGATGTTCGCGATATAGCTTTAATGGAACACTGTTACTCGATATGATTCGATGTTCGCGCCTAGATACCATGGACATTTTACGCGCGGTTTCGATGTTCACGTATAGGTTTTAAAGAGACACTTTACTCGCGATTCATGTTCCGCCTAGATACCATGTACATTTTACTGTGATTCGATGTCGCTATAGGCTTAATGGACACTTTACTCGTAGATTCGATGTTCGCGCCTAGATACCATGTACATTTTCCTTGCGGATTGATGCTCGCGTATTGGCTTTAATGGACACTTACTCATAGCAATTCGTGTTCGCGCCTAGATACCATGGACATTTTACCTCGTGGATTCGATGCTCACGTATAGGCTTTAATGGACACTTTACTCGTAGATTCAATGTTCTGCCTAGATACCAATGTACATTTTACTCGCGGATTCGATGCTCACGTATGTTTTAATGGACATTACTTACTCGCAGATTCGATGTTCGCGCCTAGATCCATGTACATTTTACTTGCGGATTCGATGCTCGCGTATAGGCTTTAATGGACACTTTACTCGTAGATTCGATGTTCGCGCCTAGATACCATGGACATTTACTCGCGATTCGATGCTCGCGTATAGGCTGTAATGGACACTTTACTCGTAATCGAGATTTGATGTTCGTGCCTAGATACCCATGTACATTTACTTGTGGATTCGATCCGCGTATAGGCTTTAATGGACACTTTAACGTGTAGATTCGATGTTCGCCGCCTAGATACCATGACATTTTACTCGTGAATTCGATGCTCGCGTATAGGTTTTAATGGACACTTTACTCGTAATTCGATGTTCGCGCCTAGATACCATGTACATTTTACTGTGGATTCGATGCTCGCGTTATAGGCTTTAATGGACACTTTACTCGTAGATTCGATGTTCGCCCTGATAACCATGGACATTTACGCGCTTGTTTCGATGTTCACGTATGGTTTTAATGGACACTTTACTCGCAGATTCGATGTTTCGCCGCCTAATATACATGTACATTTTCTTGTGGATTTCGATGCTCGCGTATAGGCTTTAATGACACTTTACTTGTAGATTCGATGTTCGCGCCTAGATACCATGGACATTTTTTACTCGTTGATTCGATGCTCGCGTAAAGGCTTTAATGGACACTTTACTCGTAGATTCGATGTTCGCGCCTAGATACCCATGTACATTTTACGTTGCGGATTCGATGCTCGCGTATAGGTTTTATGGACACTTTACTCGTAGATTCGATGTTCGCCGCAGCCTAGATACCATGTACATTTTACTTGCGGTTCGATGCCTCGGCGTATAGGTTTTAATGGCACTTTACTCGTAGATTCGATGTTCGCATGCGCCTAGATACCATGACATTTTTATACTTGTGATTCGATGCTCGCGTATAGGTTTATGGACACTTTACTCGTAGATCGATGTTCGCGCCTAGATACCATGGACATTTTACTCGTGGATTCATGCTTCGCGTATAGTTTTAATGGACACTTTACTCGTAGATTCGAGTTCGCGCCTAGAACCATGTACATTTTACTTGCGGATTCATGCTCGCGTATAGGCTTTAATGGCACTTTAACTCGTAGAGTTCGATGTTCGTGCTAGATACCATGTACACTTTACTTGCGGATCATGCTCGCGTATTGGCTTTAATGGACACTTTACTCGTAGATTCGATGTTTCGTAGCCTAGATACCATGGACATTTTACGCGCGGTTTTCGATGTTTCCGTATAGGCTTTAAATGGACACTTACACCATTTTACTACTTTATCTTTCGTAGATTCGATTTCGCGCCTAGATACCATGGACATTTTATACGCGCGGTTTTCGATGTCACCGTATAGTTTTAATGACACTTTTTTTAGACTACCTTTTACTTCGCAGATTGATGTCGATTTCGGCGTTAATAACCATGTACTGTTTAACTTGTGATTCGATGCTTCGCGTATATAGGCTTTATGGACATTTCTCGTAGATTCGATGTTCGCTCGCGGGCTAGATCCATGTACATTTTACTTGGCGGATTCGATGCTCGCGTATTGGCTTTAATGGACACTTTACTCAATAGATTTCGTATGTTCGGCCTAGCTAATACCATGCCATGATGCATTTTACTACTCGTGGATTCGATGCTCACGTTTAGGCTTAAATGACACTTGACTCGTAGATTCAATGTTCGTGCCTAGATACCATGTACATTTTACTGCTGCGGATTCGATGCCACTTATAGGTTTTAATGGACACTTAACTCGCAGATTCGATGTTCGCGCCTAGATATCCATGTCACATTTATTTTACCTTGCGGATTCGATGCTCGCGTATAGGCTTTAATGGAACACTTTACTCTGTAGATATTCGATGTCGTCGCAGCCTGAGAAACCATGGACATTTATACATACTGACACGCGGATTCGATGTCTGCGCTTATAGGCTGTGTAATGGACACTTTAACTTACTACCGTAGATTTGATGTTCGTCGCCTAGATACCATCTACATTTTACTTGCGGATTCGATGCTCGCGTATAGGTTTTAATGGACACTTTCTACGTACCGAGTTCATGTTCGCGCCTAGAGTTCCATGTACATTGTTACTTCGGATTCGATGCTCGCGTATAGGCTTTAATGGACACTTTACTCGTAGATTTCATGTTTCGCGCCCTAGATACCATGGACATTTTACTCGCGGATTCGATGCTCGCGTATAGCTTTAATGGACACTTTACTCGTAGATTCGATGTTCGTGCCTAATACCATGACATTTTACTTGCGATTCGATGCTCGCGTATGGTTTAATGGACACTTTACCCGGATTCTTGTTCGCGCCTAGATATTTATAGACACTTTACTCGCGGATTCGATGTTCGCGCTAGAGTCATGTACACTTTACTGCGATTCGATGTCGTAGTATGATACTTTCCTCGTAGTTTCAATGTTCGTGCCTAGATCCATGGACATTTTACTTGCGGATTCGATGCTCGCGTATAGGTTTAAATGGACCTTTACTGTATATTGATATTCGCGCCTAGATACCAGGACATTTTATTGCGGATTCGATGCTCGCGTATAGTCTTTAATAGGAACAATTTACTCGTAGATTCGATGCTCGCGCCTAGATACCATGGACATTTTACTCGCGATTCGATGCTCGCGTATAGGCTTTAATGGACACTTTACTCGGAGATTCGATGTTCGACGCCTAGATACCATGACATTTTACTTGCATTCGATGCTCGTATATGTTTAAATGGACACTTTACTCGTAGATTCGATGTTCGCGCCTAGATACCATGGACATTTCTTGCGGATTCGACTCCGTATAGGTTTTAATGGACACTTATACTCGTTGTGATTCATGTCTCGCGCCTAGATACCATGGACATTTTACTTGCGGATTCGATGCTCGCGTATAGGCTTTAATGGACACTTTACTCGCGATTCGATGTTCGCGCCTAGATACCATGAACATTTACTTGCGGATTCGATGCTCGCATAGGTTTTAATGGACACTTTACTTCGAGATTCGATGCCGCGCCTAGATACATGAACATTTTACTTGCGGATTCGATGCTCGCGTATAGGTTTTAATGGACACTTTACTCGTAGATTCGATGTTCGCCCCTAGATACCTGGACATTTACTATGCGGATTCGATGCTCCGTATAGGTTTAATGGACACTTTACTCGTAGATTCGATGTTCGGCCTAGATACCATGGACATTTTACTTGCGGATTCGATGCTCGCTATAGGCTTTATGGACCTTTACTCGTAGATTCGATGTTCGCGCCTAGATACCATGTACATTTTACTTGCGGATTCGATGCTCGCGTAAGGCTTTAATGGACACTTTACTCGTAGATTCATGTTCGCGCCTAGATACCATTTACTTTTACTTCGGATTCGATGCTCGCGTATAGGCTTTAATGGACACTTTACTCGTAGATTCGATGTTTCGCCCTAGATACCATGACATTTTACTTGCGGATTCGTGCCCCGTATAGGCTTAATGGACACTTTACTCGTAGATTCGATGTTCGCGACTAGATACCATGTACATTTTACTTGCGGATTCGATGCCTATTGGCTTTAATGGACACTTTACTCGTAGATTCGATGTTCGCGCCTAGATACCATGTACATTTTACTTGCGGATTCGATGCTCGCGTATAGGCTTTAATGGACACTTACTCGTAGATTCGATGTTCACGCCTAGATACCATGGACATTTACTTGCGGATTCGATGCTCGCATATAATAAATAATTAAATATATGTATTCTGATCTAATAAATAATTATAATTTTGTATAGGCTGTACTGTGGGACCTTTACTCGTAGAG
>CM033473.1:16137385-16198800 GCA_019447015.1 Hymenochirus boettgeri | reverse complement strand
TATTACCCTTTGTATTATTACAGTCCCCGCTATTATAAGGACTAGGATTCTCTATAGTGTATACAGAGTGAATTTCCTCATTTATACCCTTTATATTATTACAGGCCCCGCTAAGGACTAGGATTTCTCATAGTGATACAGAGTGAATATCCTCATTATACCCTTTATACAGTCATTTATTATGCTATATTTATAAGGCGACTAGGATTCTCTTATAGTGATATACAGAGTGAATATTTCATTTTAGACCTTCATATTATTACAGTTCCTGTATAAGGACTAGGATTCTCTATAGTGTATACAGAGATGAATATTCCTCATTTATTACCCTTCATATTATTACAGTCCCCGTATAAGACTAGGATTTCTTATAGTGTTACAGAGTGATATATTCCTCATTATACCCTTTATATATTACAGTCCCCGCTATAAGGGACTAGGATCTCTATAGTGATACAGAGTGAGTGGGATATATCCCTTATTAATATTCACTCTGGATACACTATAGAGAATCCTAGTCCTTATAGCAGGGACTGTAATAATATGAAGGGTATAAATGATGAATATTCACTCTGTATACACTATAAAGAATCCTAATCCGTATTAGAAATGGACAAAAAATTGAACTTGAATCCGAGTTTGAGACGAACCTTATAAATTCCAACTCGAACTATACGAACTAGTTCGATTTTCTGGACTCGTGGGATTATTTTCTAAAATCCTCAAATGTTCGAGAATTTGTGTGCCACCATTTCAAACTGCAGAACCCCTTAAACCCCAAAAGGCTCTTCTTACTGCCCCCGCTGTAGGGTCCCTCCACCCCCCAGCAGGCCCCTCCCTTCACCACAAGAGTACAGGGCAGGGGTCTGGGAGGGGCTGCTGGGAAGGGGTTGTGCAGCGCATAGTCTCCGCTGCGGGGGGCGAGGGCGGGTTGAGGTATGCCCCCACACTCGGCACGGGGGTGAGGGCGGGGCGGGCATAATTGTGGTGTGCCTTGACATATTAGGAAAGAGATCCCTTCCCCCGATGAGCTTACAGATCAAAGCTATTGTAGGCCAACAGTAAGTGCAAACACTTTTGTCTTGTGATGTGCCCCTGAATTGGAAAAAAGCCAATATAATACCAATCTTCAAAAAAGAAAGTTGATTATAGCCTATAAAACTTGTCAAACTAACTTGCTTGGTTTTTATAAAGACACATGTAAGAATTTAGATTCTGGCATAGCAGTGGATATAGTATACGTGGATTATGCTTAGACTTATATACAAACTGAAGTATGTTATCCTTGAAAAAACATTTGTACATAGATAGAAAACAGGTAGCATAGATTCTGCATTTATGGGCAATATGGCATCCACAGGGGTGTCTCTAGGATTTTTGCCACCTGAGCCAAACTTTTGAATGCCGCCCCTATGTACTACTAGACGCTATGTTTCTTTTCCTTCTGCTCTGCTGACACTTTTCTAAAAAAAAAAAAAAAAAATTAAAGTGAGCTCTGCCTGCCGCCTCTCTGATATTAAGCAGGGGCGCTGCCCTGAGCATTTTGCTCATATTGCCTCATTAGAAAGACACCCCTGGGCATCCGCCCGATAGTGTATGGAAAACTTTAGGATGGATTCAATGTTGTCTTTGTCTTATGTCCTAAATTTTTAGACTTTTGTGAAATATGTACATTTCAAGGGTCGACTGTAACTGCATTTCCTCACCGAACCCCCAGACCTTTTTTCTAATCACAAAACATCTCCTCTGCCAATATGATGAGGATCTTACTCATCTTAACAAGGGCCAAAGAACAATCAAGTAACCAGCAAAATGGATGCACAGAGCCAATTTGCTGGTTTGGTCTTGATACTCCAGATGAAGTTCTGGATTAATAACATAGAAGGATGCTCCAGATGAAGTTCTGGATTAATAACATAGAAGGGTGCTCCAGAGGCCCCACTGTGTGGTTTAAAAAAAGGATTACCTTACATCCATGCTCTTCATGGTTCTCCTGCAGTGCCTGTGCAAAGTCCAGGAAACTGAAGAGTAGGAGCTCTCTTTCTGTGTAAAAGGTTTCCAACTCCTCCCTGTCCACTGAGAGGACAGTGGCATATGCAGGGGAGCCCCCCCTGCATATCCCCCCCTCCCTCCCACCCTGTGGATCCCTCTATAGCTGCCCTTCCACCTTCCTTAAAAAAATTGAATATCTTGTCGGCCACCCCTGACCACCAACATTTAAGTTACATTTCTAAAAAAAGAATCAGAGACATACTTACAGCCCTTCCCTACCCATAATGTCTGTATAACAGTTACATAGTAACATAGTATTGGGGGTTGTATAAAGACATACATCCATCTAGTCCAACTTTTATACCCTACCCATAATGTCTGTCTAACAGTTACATAGTAACATAGTATTGGAGGTTGTATAAAGACATTCGTCCATCCAATCCAACCTTTATACCCTACCCATAATGTCTGTATAACAGTTACATAGTAACATAGTATTGGAGGTTGTATAAAGACATACGTCCATCCAGTCCAACCTTTATACCCTACCCATAATGTCTGTATAACAGTTACATAGTAACATAGTATTGGAGGTTGTATAAAGACATACGTCCATCTAGTCCAACCTTTATACCCTACCCATAATGTCTGTATAACAGTTACATAGTAACATAGAATTTGAGGTTGTATAAAGACATAGATCCAGCTAGTCCAATCTTTATACCCTACACATAATTTCTGTATAACAGTTACATAGTAACATAGTATTTGAGATTGAATAAAGACATAGATCCAGCTAGTCCAACCTTTATACACTACCCATAAATTCACTCTGTATACACTATAGAGAATCCTAGTCCTTATAGCAGGGAATGTAATAATATGAAGGGTATAAATGAGGGATATTCACTCTGTATACACTATAGAGAATCCTAGTCCATATAGCAAGGACTGTAATAATATGAAGGGTATAAATGAGGAATATTCACTCTGTATACACTATAGAGAATCCTAGTCCTTATAGCAGGTTTTTAGACTTTTGTGAAATATGTACATTTCAAGGGTCGACTGTAACCATTGCAGTTTCCTCACAGAACACCCAGACCTTTTTTCTAATCAATACACATCTTTCTGCAATATGATGAGGGATCTACTCATCTTAACAAGGCAAAGAAGCTCTTCTTCTGCCTGGAAATTACTGGATTGCCATTGTGAAGAGGATAATTATCCTGTGTACACAGTTGTCATGCCAACATTTCATATCCTAGTGGACTTCCAAACTGTGTCTGCACTTTTACAAACATGTTGCCGGCAACTATTTATATTAAATGTTAAATGTGACTAAGGCGCTGTGACATCTATGAATTAACCTTTTTAGTTCTATTAAAGTCTAAGACGTAATGTAATATTTTCAACCCCCTGCCCTAAACCCAAAGTGTCCAGTGGGCTTACAGTATTTTACAAATGATGTCTGATATTTAATTAGTTTTTTATGTTTTCGGCTGCATGTACTGCATCTACACTGATATATATACATGGAAAGTGATGATATATTTCATTTTCAATTTTAACTTTCCTTGGGAGTCAGATAAGGTTAGACAAGGTTAGTTTAATCCAAACAATAGCCATCAGTGGGCATTTTAATCCAGCTGGGTTTCTTTCAAGGTACATGGTATGATCTTATATGTGTTACAGAACATAAATATATACATATAAACATCTTATCTAGAAGGGAAGACAACCTCAGTAAAATCCATTTCCTTGTACTGTACATTTGTATTGCTGAAAGGGATGATAAGGAGCCTAATCTCCAAATAACTACTCTTAGAATAAAATATTCCCTAAAAATGTATATTCCTTATAAAAAAATACTCCTTAGGAAAAAATACCCCTTAAGTAAACGTCTTTAAAATAAAATATTCCTTAAAAGAAAATACTCTTTAAAAAAGTATGAGTATCCTTTCAGTATAAAATACCCCATAAATAAATATATATAAAAATAAAAATAATTCCTTAAAAAATCCTTCAATTTAAATATTTCTTAGAAAAAAATACCCCATAAATACAAATATTCTTTGGAACAAAATGTTCCTTACTATAAAATGCTCCCTAGAAAAAAAACCTTAAAACCCCATAGAATAAAATATTACAACAAAATAGTCCTTAAAATAATAATATTCCTTAAAACAAAATAGATCTAATTATAAAATACTCCTTAAAAGAAAACATTCCGTAGAATAAAATACCCCATAAATAATAATATTCCTTAAAACAAAATATTCTTTATAATAAAATAAGGAATATAAAATATTCCCAACAGTACAATACTACTTAAAATAAAATATTCCTTAAAATAAAATACTCTTTAAAAAGAAAAAACATCCTTAGAACAAAATATTGCTTGCAATAAAATCCTCCTTAAAGTTAAAATTCTTAAATAAAGATGTTATGGGGCCTCAGTGCCCCGGGAGGTAACTTTACGAGGTCAGCAAAGATAAGTGAATTTCCTGTCTGCTTTTTACAAGATGCTTTAGCAAATCCCATGAGCTATATTCTGCTAAAAAATGTTGGAAAAAGTGCCTCTTCGTGTGTCGTTGATTTTATCTTTAACATGCTTTCCAAGGACGTAGTAATAACACAGGCCAACAAAGTCATGCAGTAGGGCAGGTCACTATGTGAGGTTCGCAAGCCTTTTACAACACATTCTCTGCTGTTCAGAAAGATGAATTCATTTAATATATACCAAACATTAAGTATAAATACGCTGTAAATATCTTTAAATATGGTTAATGAAAACTATAAAGTACATATGATCCCAAATGGAACTAGTAGATATCTGAAATGGCCTCCTCTGATATCAGCAAAGTTGTGGAGACATTATGTGTAATTATGCAGGCTTCTGATTATTCATAGAATGATGTAACTTTAATGAGAACCTATTATATCAATGGGTCTAACAGACACTCACATACTGTAGGAGAACGTGGGTCCTCGGTGCCCTAAGCCCATAGACAATAATTATATAGCAGGAACATTTCGGGATCCATGTCAACTAGAGGAATAGTCAGTATTACGTACACTTACCTGACTGTGATGGTGGTCCATGTGCTGTCCACCCCAGGGCCTTCACTGGAGAACCCAAGTACAGACAATTAGGAATAATGTTTCACACTAAACCATTGACCCATACAGAGGTCTCATTGTGAAGAAACTTTATTAAAACACATGAACAAAGAGCCCTTATGTTGGCCTTAAAGGGTAACTGTGGTCTCCAATCAAGAGCTCTTTCATACCTTTCACACAAGACTAGTATGATGTCTCTAACTTCTTTGGATCTTAAGTTATAGGTTCCTGGTCTGTCCTGACTGTTTCTGTGACAGTCTCATGCTGTGCTTTGTACTTTTTCTGGTTCCTTTCTGCTTTCTACGCCATTAATTGGAACTGCTTGCCTGCTTTATGGCTGTGCAAGCTCACCTAGAGCTCACAAAACCATAAGGGAAGTTCAAAGTAAGAAATCTGGACTCAGGAGCACTGGGGAGAAAGATAATTATTGGGGGGGGGCTACGTAGGTTATATCTAACATTCCTTGTTGGGGGGGAGACAACAACAAATAACAGAAACTAATGAATGAAGGTAAAATTTCCGAAGGCTATTTCCATTTACTATTTTATTGGCAATTTTTAGACTTAGAATGGATGAAGTCAGAATGAATTTTATCGCTTGTGAATGTGGTTTTGATTGACAATGTGATCCGGCATCTTTTTTGCATAAATAGGTCTCGGATGGGTATTCGGTTCCCTACAGGTTCAGGTTCAGCATTTTATGAGGAAAGAAGAATCTAGTTTCCTCCCAGGAAACCAACATTGCCTATGGCAGGAAGCTGAAGGAAATGATAAGAAAAACCATGAAAAATGAGGTTCCTTGGTCTACTGGAAAGGGGCACATTATTAGGAAGTGTTGGGGATTGAACCGGGCTGCCTTGCAGGAGACATTCCAATAGGGAGGAATTCTAAAGATAGATTGTGCTCATTAACAAATCTCGGTTACTCAGTAACCAGTCCAGGAGCCGTTTAGTAATTCCCAGCAGAATACTACAAGATCTTTCTATTTCTCATGGTTGGAGAATTTAGTATCTGAATCTGATCCTACTAAGTCCTTCCACATGTAGATTGGATTTCAAAGCAAACTGCTGGATTACATTCAGCACCTAATAAAAGCTGTTGACTCCAAGAGTAAAAATTCTCATGGAAATGCCCCATTTAGTGTGAAGAACTTGATGCCATTTTCACACACACACACACACACACACACACACACACACACACACACGGACACACACACACACACACACACACGGACACACACACACACACACACGGACACACACACACGGAATGTTTGTTCTCTATTACAGATGAATTGGAATTTCTATTGAACTTAGTTCCACAGTAAAACTTTGGGTCCCTGAAAATGCCAATCTCGTTGTCGAGTTTCTTCTGGTTATTGCAGAACTGGCATTCCTAGGAAACAGAAGGAACAACTGGGAAGGGGACCCAGACAAAAAGTACTGATGGGAAGTAGATTGTGTTCTCTGCTGATTGACTGTTCACACCAGCTAAAGTCATTAAAATAACTTGAAATTAAAGTTCACCCTGTTTTATGTTAATGTGGGGAATGTTACCAAGCAAATTATTTTCACGGGGCACTCTTAGGTGAAGTTCAATGTCTTTTATTAAATCACATCAAAAATACAATGTTTAGGGGAAACGTTGTATTTTGATGTGATTTAATAAAAGACATTGAACTTCACTTAAGAGTGCCCCTTGCAAATAATTTGCTTGTGCTATAGCTGTGGGTCCAGGGTAGGGGACCTGGCAGGGGAGCACCTTGGAAACTACCGGCTAATAGCCAAAAAGGATAGTACCTAGGCCAAAATCTACATTTGGAATGTTACCAAGCCAATGCTTCCCAGGTCTCCATGGTTAAAAGAAAAACATAAAAGGGCAGGTGCATATCATGAAAAATCACTGCCCCTTAAATTAAAGACAATCGGGGTTATTCAATAAAAGTTCTTATCGTTTAAAATGGTGCTAATTTTGCCCCAACCAATCAGATGTTAGCTTTCAAATGTTAAATAAGATCTGATTGGTTGGGGCAAAATTAGCATCATTTTAAACGATAAGAACTTTTATTGAATCTACCTAAATGTGCACTGCTGTTGGGTTGTAGCCTACGGATCATGATCACCCATTGTCATAATGCAATTGAGATTTATTTTCTTGTTGTCATTACCTTTTGTTTTCCTATACACTTCCATCTCCATATTAGTTAAAGGACAACTAAAGCCTCAGAACACTGAACCAGAAGGCAGAATACCTTGATATAAAACCAGTAATCTGTGTCTTACCTCTCATTTTGATATGGGTGCTGGGAAATTTACATAAATAACATATGGTTTGTGCTTTATTTCACAGCATTCTAGTATCACACAGTTTGGTCACTGACCATTATGTTCTGCTCATGCTCAGTCCTCAGTCCTATGGCAGAAACTTGTTACAGTTATTCACACCCCATTAATAATCTCTAACCAATCCTTTTACAGGACAGATAAAGCAATGAAGCATGTGGCTGATGTCAGGAGGTATGGTCTGTGTGGCACATAAACAGAGATACTTCATCCAGTTCATAACAGGCTTACATTTACTTTAATACAATTTAATGAAGTGGGATTTTATAGCTTATTGGGGTTTTTTATAGATTCTGGAGTGTAAAAATGTGGGTTTAGTTCTCCTTTAATGAGAATTGTTACATCAAGATCTTCAGGTCCAAATGTTTGCACACTTATCATTATCATAGATACAGTAATAGTATAAATACCAAGGAGGTACCATCTATATATGTATTAATATTATTTATGGGGTACAAGATACTTTATTTACTATATCATTAAATGCTACAATGTTTATTTACTTTTCTTTAAATATGGTGCCAACGGATTGGATAGAACAAATAATGTAGAAACTATGGCTCATTAACTCATATTTTTACCTTTCTTTAGGAGAAATGAAATGTATTCTACACACAATATTTATCTGTTGTATTCAATTAGATTGGACTGGACTTGAAGTTTAGTTCTTGAAGACGTTCGCTAGTCATCCGACTGGCTTTCTCAATTCAGAATGACTTGTACAAGAATCTGTGGCAATTATGTACCCTGGAAAATCCCAATTAGCATATCACAGCCAGGTGTTAAGGGTGTGATTAGATAGTGGCTAAGAGGTGTTATAGGAACGCCCAGAGTAAGGTGTTAAAACAGCATTGTACATGGCAGACAGTTGGTGTCGAACCCCCCCACCTCTATTTAGGCTTGGTTTTCACCCTGTAATGGTTTTATTATATTGAATTATTTAACATATGCAACACAACAGTAAAACTTGGAATAGGACATCACAGCTCTGTGCTGTAGACTTCATTTGTCAACTTCTCTCCGTTACCCTGTTAATGAAGCCATTAGGATTCCATCGGTCCATCGTTATGGTAACGGGTAACGGAACGGTTTGTTTTATTGCAATGCATTTCAACTTTAAATGTTGTTCAATACTCTTTTATTATGGTAAATTATCAGCAAATGACATAAACCACATTTGTACATAAAAACAGAGGACGTGTTATCATTCCTCTCCCCCATATTATAATTTATATTGAAAAAAACATTAATACACAAAATACCCACAATGCCTTTCACCACGCTGCCCCCATTTTGACTACGTGATCCAAGACACAAACGCGAATTAGGTAAGGCCTCATGAAATACAATTGACCTGAGATACATTTTAAATTAAAATACATTTAGGACCGATTATGCCTTATATAAATATCATTAAATGGATCGGAAACTGAAAGAGCAAAGGTTTGTTTATGCAAAAGATTAACGTTGGCTCCAGAGATTACGGCATATATCAAATGGGCAGCAATAAAATAAAAATCAGGATTTATGGTTTAAAGAATGTATGTGTGTGCATGTTAAATGGAATTAAATAGAAGCTGGGCCGAAATCAATCACGTTCACCATTTGTTTCCCTCTAAAGGAAAGTTTTGAAATAGAGAATGCCCACGGTCGTACTTTAACGACAACTTATTGAATATGGCCCATAGTTCTCTGCCATAGGTACCCCATATACAATCTGATGACTACACTTGGCACTTCCCGGTTGTACTAAACCACCTTCTATTAAGCTGTAACAGTCTCACCTGGTTGTATATCCAAGAGAAGGTACAATTTGGAAATGCAGTTGAAATGTCCTGTTTATGGCCTGACTAATCCATATGGTAGTTAATTTTCTCTATATCACTGATAAACTTTATAATACCAACTTAATGTGTCCCTGGTACAGATGTCCGAACTTTCGCAAAATCCGGTCCGCTCGAGGATCCGCGAATTTTCGAAAATTCGAAAATCCGCGAACGGACCCATTAAAATAAAAAAAAATTTTGAAATTACGAGTTTCACGTATTTTCGAAAATTTACGAAAATACGAGAAAACTAGTATTTTCGGAAATATGTATTTTCAAAAATACGAGTAATCCTCGTAATTTAGAAAATTTTCAAAAATCCGTATTAATGAAAATAAGAGAAATCCTCGTATTTTCGAAAATACGAAAAATCCGCGAATCGGAAGTTCGGAAGGCGGAAAATCCGGAAAAATCGCGAATGGGATAAATCCGCGGCGGATCCGGGTGCGGCCATCCCTAGTCCCTGATTTGAATTGGTGGCTCAGTGGAAAGGACTAATGTTACTAGCACTGGAGTCCTGGGTTCATATTCTCCCTTGGACACATCTGCAAGGAGTTTATATGTTCTCCCTGTCCTTGTATGGGTTTCCACAATAATAAAGACATTCCAATAGGGTATTTAGATCATAAGCTCTTTGGGCAGTAAAACATGGTCATGCCTTCAATTATACCGTCTACTCTAAGCAAATATTACAGCTCTCCTTTGTTTATTCAGCTTTCTAAGAAAAGCCAAGGGCCTAGTATCTAATGAAGGACACTTCCTTGGAAAGGAGTCTTCATGCATGAATGTCATTAGAGGTTACTATAATATAGAACCATTTAATTCTCATCACCATTTGCACACCGGGGATTGTGCCGAGTGTCATAAGATCACTGGCTGCCATTTCCCAATTCAGCTGGATTTCCAACTAAGCTCGATTCAGTTACATGTCCGGCATGTGCCGAACACGAGAAAGAGGGGGATCTGCCAACAGGGGGAGACAGAGAGTCAGGAGGGAAGAAAGCTGCAGGATTGTGTAAATAAACACAGGCAGATCTCAGCTTGTAAATTGAATTGGGAGATGGAGACTTAATTATGGACATAATTTTTTTGGGTGGAGTTACCCTTTAACTGATGACCAGGTTGAACACGTGTTGAACAAGTTTAGACAGGATCAGAATGGGAGGTGCTGACTTACTGTGTCTATAGGTTTGTGGCCATGGTGAGGAAGTAATTGGTTCTCATATCATTGTATAAAACTGTCCTGAGGGTTGGTAAAACCAACACGGTGCCGTGTAGTGATTGGCTGTGTAATCCCTAGAGAACTCGAGAAAAGTGACCTCACACCTGACATGTGGAATTCCCAGTTTAAAAGTTCCGGACCTCTGGTCACATCTCCAGTAAACACCAAATCATACATAAAAATGGTTTCTGGTTCGCTAGGATGCATTATAATGTGGCCTCAGCCTTAAGGCTCATTCACCCAACATAATGCAAATGCACAATGAAAACACATGTATATTTGAATTGTTGTGTATTTGTGTTTTTTCCATTTGTATACTGTATGTAAAATAAAAAATGTCTGGGCTAACAGAAGAAATGTGTGCAGTAATGTGTGTAGTAATGTGTGCAGTAATACAGTAATGTGTGCAGTAATGCAGTAATGTGTGCAGTAATGCAGTAATGTGTGCGGTAATGCAGTAATGCAGTAATGTGTGTAGTAATGCAGTAATGCCTGCAGTAATACAGTAATGTGTGCAGTAATGTGTGCAGTAATGCAGTAATGTGTGCAGTAATGCAGTAATGTGTGCAGTAATACACTAATGTATGCAGTAATGTGTGCAGTAGTGCAGAAATACAGTAATGTGTGCAGCAATACAGTAATGTGTGCAGTGATGCAGTAATGCATGCAGCGATGTGTGCAGTAATACAGTGATGTGTGCAGTAATACAGTAATGTATGCAGCGATGTGTGCAGTAATATAGTAATGTGTACAGCAATACAGTAATGTGTGCAGTGATACAGTAATGTGTGCAGTAATGTGTGCAGTAATACAGTGGTGTGTGCAGTAATGCAATAATGTGTGCATTAATACAGTAATGTGTGCAGTAATGCATGCAGCGATGTGTGCAGTAATACAGTGATGTATGCAGTAATACAGTAATGTATGCAGCGATGTGTGCAGTAATACAGTAATGTGTACAGCAATACAGTAATGTGTGCAGTAATACAGTAATGTGTGCAGTAATGTGTGCAGTAATACAGTGATGTGTGCAGTAATGCAATAATGTGTGCATTAATACAGTAATGTGTGCAGTAATGCATGCAGCGATGTGTGCAGTAATACAGTGATGTGTGCAGTAATACAGTAATGTATGCAGCGATTTGTGCAGTAATACAGTAATGTGTACAGCAATACAGTAATGTGTTCAGTAATACAGTAATGTGTGCAGTAATGTGTGCAGTAATACAGTGATGTGTGCAGTAATGCAATAATGTGTATATTAATTCAGTAATGTGTGCAGTAATACAGTAATGTGTGCAGTTATGTGTACAGTAATACAGTCATTTTTGCAGTAATGTGTGCAGTAATACAGTAATGTGTGCAGTAATACAGTAATGCATGCAGTAAAACAGTCATGTGTGCAGAAATATAGTAATGTGTGCAGGTATACAGTAATGTGTGCAGTAATGCAGAAATGTGTCCAGTAATGTGTGCTGTAATGCAGTAATGTGTGCAGTAATGCATTGATGTGTGCAGTAATGTGTACAGTAATGCAGTATTGTGTGCAGTAATGCAGTAATGTGTGCAGTAACGCAGAAATGTGTGCAGTAATGTGTGCAGTAATGCAGTGCGCTACTTTCGAGCTCTTGCGTTCGAACATTCAATAATTATCCCATGAACGACTTGCGGATTCGATGCTCGCATATAGGTATAATAGACATTGTACTTGCGGATTCGATGCTCGCGTATTGGTATATAGACATTTTACTCGCGGATTCAATGCTCGTGTCTAGGTATAATCGATATTTTACTCGCATATTCGTTAATTCGATATTTAATCGCGTCTAGGTATAATAGACATTTTACTCACAGATTCGATGCTTACGTATAGGTATAACAGACATTTTACTCACGGATTCGATGCTCACGTATAGGTATAATAGACATTTTACTCACGGTTTCGATGCTCACGTATAGGTATAATAGACATTTTACTCACTTATTCGCTTTCCTCAAGCATTCGAACATTCGATAATTATTGAAAGTCCGAAAAATATCGAAAATCCAGGTCCGGGATAGTTCAAGAAGTCAGAGTCCGTTCAAACTCGAATAGTTCGGCTCGAACTCGAGTTTGAGTCCATCTCTAGCAGCAATGTGTGCCGTGATGCTTTGATGTGTGCAGTAATGTGTGCCATAATGCAGTAATGTGTGCAGTAATGCAATGTGTGCAGTAATGCAGTACCGTGTGCAGTAATACAGTAATGTGTGCAGTAATGCAGTAATGTGTGCCATAATGCAGTAATGTGTGCAGTAATACAGTACTGTGTGCAGTAATACAGTACCATGTGCAGTAATACAGTAATGTGTGCAGTAATGCAGTAATGTGTGCAGTAATACAGTAATGTGTGCAGTAATACAGTAATGTGTACAGTTATGCAGTAATGTGTGCAGTGATGTGTGCAGTAATACAGTAATGTGTGCAGTAATACAGTAATGCGTGCAGTAAAACAGTAATGTGTGCAGAAATATAGTAATGTGTGCAGTAATACAGTAATGTGTGCAGTAATGCAGAAATGTGTCCAGTAATGTGTGCTGTAATGCAGTAATGTGTGCAGTAATGCATTGATGTGTGCAGTAATGTGTGCAGTAATGCAGTATTGTGTGCAGTAATGTGTGCAATAACGCAGAAATGTGTGCAGTAATGTGTGCAGAATGCAGTGCGCTACTTTCGAGCTCTTGCGTTCGAACATTCAATAACTATCCCATGAACGACTTGTAATGCAGTAACATGTGCAGTAATACAGTAATGTGTGCAGTAATGCAGTAATGTGTGCCATAATGCAGTAATGTATGCAGTAATACAGTACTGTGTGCGGTAATACAGTACTGTGTGCAGTAATACAGTACCATGTGCAGTAATACAGTAATGTGTGCAGTAATGCAGTGATGTGTGCATCAATGCAGTGATGTGTGCAGCAATGCAGTAATGCAGTGATTTGTGCAGTAATGCAGTAACGTGTGCCGTAATGCAGTGATGTGTGCAGTAATGTGTGCCGTGATGTAGTGATGTGTGCAGTAATACAGTAATGTGTGCAGTAATGCAGTGATGTGTGCAGTAATGCAGTGATGTGTGCAGCAATGTGTGCAAGATTGCAGTATTGTGTGCAGTAATGCAGTAATATGTGCAATAATGTATAGCATCGCAAAGTTTATAATGCAAAATTCACATAGAAACACATAATAATGCTTTTTTAATAGGAGATGTACAAATGAGCCTGAGCTGTAAATTTGCAGCAACCAATCAGATGATAGATTTTCACTGGTCCACTGCCGCTAGAAATGATTTCATTAATCTGACTGGTTGCTCCACAATAACAAGGCACTCAAAATGTTTCATTATTAAGAAACGTGTGAACAACCCTTATTGAACTGGCCTAGATATCTCCATTGACTGGCACACATTGCTGTATTTCTACATTACGTTATGGTAAATGGCGACCATAAACTCCACAATCACGTTGTCCTTTATAGGGTCGATCAGATGATGATCGTTGTTTTTTTCCTCCTATCAGGCAGCTTGAAAAAATATTTTGGGACAGGAAAAATGATAGGTTAGAAGGGAAATCTATTTATGTGGCCTTGTTGTGAAAGACCAATTGATTTAAAGTCAACCAGTCTTCCAATCTGTTTCTGAACTTCATAGACTCCTTTGAGTTTGATAATGGTATAAACCAATCAAGTAACCAGCAAAATGGATGCACAGAGCCAATTTGCTGGTTTGGTCTTGATACTCCAGATGAAGTTCTGGATTAATAACATAGAAGGATGCTCCAGATGAAGTTCTGGATTAATAACATAGAAGGGTGCTCCAGATAAAGTTCACGATTAATAACATAGAAGGGTGCTCCAGGTGAAGTTCTGGATTAATAACATAGAAGGGTGCCCCAGATGAAGTTCTGGATTAATAACATAGAAGGGTGCTCCAGGTGAAGTTCTGGATTAATAACATAGAAGGGTGCTCCAGGTGAAGTTCTGGATTAATAACATAGAAGGATGCTCCAGATAAAGTTCTGGATTAATAACATAGAAGGGTGCTCCAGGTGAAGTTCTGGATTAATAACATAGAAGGGTGCCCCAGATGAAGTTCTGGATTAATAACATAGAAGGGTGCTCCAGATGAAGTTCTGGATTAATAACATAGAAGAGTGCTCCAGATGAAGTTCTGGATTAATAACATAGAAGGGTGCTCCAGATGAAGTTCTGGATTAATAACATAGAAGGATGCTCCAGATGAAGTTCTGGATTAATAACATAGGGAACAAGTTCACTCGAGTTTTGTCGCACTGTTGAGTTTCTAGGAAGGAATGAAATATCTCAAGAGAAGGATGAGTGACAAGTGTTATTAAAGCATTACAGTCTATAGAACCTGTCCTAGTGACCTCTTGTAATTGCTACCGGCTCCACATCAAAAGGTGACAGGGGGTTGAATGGGATTAGCTGATGGAGCCGTTTTCCTGCCTTCAGAGATTCAACATTCATTTTCTTCTACAAAAATCCTAAGAGAGCAGTTTGAATCAATGTAGAGTGATAACTTTATGGGTAAACGGGAAATATTATTCCACATGTTAATATATCTGAAATAAACTCCTTATCTTAAACTTCTATCATAAAACCTGGCCATGGTCTCCACTGCTCATTGGTTTTATTTATGGGTCTAGGTTGTTCTGCAATAACGTGCCATGTTCTGGATGTACCATCACATTATATTTAGTATTTCCCAATATAAAAATACACCTGGACAAGTCTGTATTGATCTACAATGGTGCCAAAACCGATACACCGTATGTTATGTAATATCATTCTTCAAACCTGATTGACTGTAATTGTCATGTTTAGATACAGCAAAACTATTCTGGATCCATTAGAATTGAATGAGGAAAGTTGTTTAACTATGGAGAGATCATACTGTACATGGTGACACAAAGGTGCCATTTACTGTAAACATGGCTTCCAAAGTTCCTGCCATGCACCCTAGTAGTTTGCTTGACATTAGAGGACCAGCTTTGTGCAATTGACTATTGAAAATGAATGGTCTTGGAGGGGGAATTTCAGAAGGCAAAACCGCTAGCAGTTGTACTACATCTATTTGACATTTGATAGAACTGACAACTGAATGTTGAATCCATTAAATGTCTCCATATTGTATGTTATGTACTGTGCTCAAGACTGACTCTGAACATCAATTAACTTTGCCCTCCTGTCTTGAATTAAAATGGTGGAAGAATGAGTTGTGATTGGAGAACAGGAACAGTGCAGGCAGGAAAGCAGATTTAAAGGGCATGTCTACCCCCCAAACTAAAATGTGACCCACTACTGGCCCCACTGTGTGGTTTAAAAAAAGGATTACCTTACATCCATGCTCCTCATGGTTCTCCTGCAGTGCCTGTGCAAAGTCCAGGAAACTGAAGAGTAGGAGCTCTCTTTCTGTGTAAAAGGTTTCCAACTCCTCCCGTCCAATGAGAGGACAGTGGCATATGCAGGGGAGCCCCCCCTGCATATCCCCCCCTCCCTCCCACCCTGTGGATCCCTCTATAGCTGCCCTTCCACCTTCCTTAAAAAAATTGAATATCTTGTCGGCCACCCCTGACCACCAACATTTAAGTTACATTTCTAAAAAAAGAATCAGAGACATACTTACAGCCCTTCACTCCCGCGGCTGTTTCAAAGCCGGCAGCCGCTTCTGTGATTGTCTGCTTCTCAGCCAATAAAGATGCAGCTGCTGGTCCGGCCCCTGTTTGCAAGTTCCCGGCAAACAGGGAGCCATTGAAGACAGCCACGGGAGCAAAAGGCCGTAAGTATGTCTCTGATTCTTTCTTTTTAAATAGAACTCAGTGGTTAGTAACATCTAGTCGAACCTTTATACCCTACCCATAATGTCTGTCTAACAGTTACATAGTAACATAGTATTGGAGGTTGTATAAAGACATTCTTCCATCTAGTCCAATCTTTATACCCTACCCATAATGTCTGTATAACAGTTACATAGTAAACTAGTATTGGGGGTTGTATAAAGAATACATCCATCTAGTCCAACTTTATACCCTACCCATAATGTCTGTCTAACAGTTACATAGTAACATAGTATTGGAGGTTGTATAAAGACAATCGTCCATCCATCCAACCTTATTACCTACCCATAATGTCGTATAACAGTTACATAGTAACATAGTATTGGGGGTGTATAAAGACATACGTCCCTCCAGTCCAACCTTTATACCCTACCCATAATGTCTGTATAACAGTTAATAGTAAAAGTATTGGAGGTTGAAAGACATACGTCCATCTAGTCCAAACTTATACCCTACCCATAATGTCTGTATAACAGTTACATAGTAACATAGATTTGAGGTTGTTATAAAGACATAGATCCAGCTAGTCCAATCTTATACCCTACACATAATTTCTGTTATAACAGTTACTAGTAACATAGTATTTGAGATTGAATAAAGACATAGATCCAGCTAGTCCAACCTTATACACTACCCATAAGTTGTCTAACAGTTACATAGTAACATAGTATTTGAGGTTGTATAGACATAGATCAGCTAGTCCAACCTTTATACACTACCCATAATGTCTGTCTAACAGTTACATAGTAACATAGTATGGAGGTTGTATAAAGACATAGGTCCATCTAGTCCAACCTTTATACCCTACCCATAATCTAACAGTTACATAGTAACATGGTATTGGAGGTTGTATGAAGACATACGTCCATCTAGTCCAACCTTTATACCCTACCCATAATATCTGTATAACAGTTACATAGTAACATAGAATTGAGGTTGTATAAGACATAGACCAGCTAGTCCAATCTTTATACCCTACACATAATTTCTGTATAACAGTTACATAGTAACATAGTATTTGAGATTGAATAAAGACATAGATCCAGCTAGTCCAACCTTTATACACTACCCATAATGTCTGTCTAACAGTTACATAGTAACATAGTATTGGAGGTTGTATAAAGACATACATTCATCTAGTCCAACCTTTATACCCTACCCATAATGTTTGTATAACAGTTACATAGTACATAGTATTGGAGGTTGTATAAGACTACGTCCATCTAGTCAACCTTTATACCCTACCCATAATGTTGTATAACAGTTACATAGTAGCATAGTATTTGAGGTTGTATAAAGACATAGATCCAGCTAGTCCAATCTTTATACCCTACCCAATGTCTGTATAACGTTACATAGTAACATAGTATTGGAGGTTGTAAAAGACATACATTCATCTAGTCCAACCTTATAACCCTACCCATAATGTGTGTATAACAGTACATAGTAACATAGTATTGGAGGTTGTATAAAGACATAATCCATAGTCCAACCTTTATACCCTACCCATAATGTCTGTTTAACAGTTACATAGTAACATAGTATTGGAGGTGATAAAGACATACGTCCATCTTATCCAACCTTTATACCCTACCCATAATGTCTGTATAACAGTTACAATAATAACATAGTATTGGAGGTTGATAAAAGACATACGTCCATCTAGTCCAACCTTTATACCCTACCCATAATGTCTGTATAACAGTTAACATAACATAGTATTGGAGGTTGTATAAAGACATACGTCCATCTAGTCCAACCTTTATACCCTACCATAATGTCTGTATAACAGTTACAAGTAACATAGTAATTGAGGTTTAATAAAGACATACGTCCATCTAGTCCAACCTTTAACCCTACCCATAATGTCTGTATAACAGTTACATAGTAACATAGTATTGGAGGTTGTATAAAGACATACGTCCATCTAGTCCAACCTTTATACCCTACCCATAATGCTGTATAACAGTTACATAATAACATAGTATTGGAGGTGTAAAGACATAGATCCAGCTAGTCCAACCTTTATACATACCCATAATGTCTGTCAACAGTTACATAGTAACATAGTATTGGAGGTTGTATAAAGACATACGTCCATCTAGTCCAAACTTTATACCCTACCATAATGTCTGTATAACAGTTACATAATAACATGTATTGGAGTTTATTAAGACATAATCCATCTAGTCCAACCTTTATACCCTACCCATAATGTCTGTATAACAGTACATAGTAACATAGCATTGGAGGTTGTATAAAGACATACGTCCATCTAGTCCAACCTTTATACCCACCATAATGTCTGTATAACAGTTACATAGTAACATAGTATTGGAGGTTGTATAAAGACATAGATCCAGCTAGTCCAACCTTTTACACTACCATAATGTCTGTCTAACAGTTACATAGTAACATAGTATTGGAGGTTGTATAAAGACATACGTCCATCTAGTCCAACCTTTATACCCTACCATAATGTCTGTATAACAGTTACATAGTGACATAGTATTGGAGGTTGTATAAAGACATACGTCCATTAGTCCAACCTTATACCCTCCATAATGTCGATAACAGTTACATAGTGACATAGTATTGGAGGTTGTATAAAGATATAGATCCAGCTAGTCCAACCTTTATACACTACCCATAATGTCTGTCTAACAGTCATATAGTAATATCACTTCCTGACTCCAAATGGCAATCAGAAATGATCCCTGGATCAACCAGAACTATACGTATTAAAACAAGTAATTTTCAATATTCTTTTGTTTTAGAAACTCATCCAGACCACCTTTGAAGCCATTTAATGAACTTTATCTGCTGGAAGACAGTTCCACGGTTTAATTATTCTCACTGTATCCTAGACACCAAAACGTTGTGCACTGCAAGTCACAATAAAGAAATAATTCACTACAGAGTGCGTATCCCCTGCAAATTTCTTCCTGATGTATGGAGTCCACTGCTAGTGGTTAAGCAGATTGGGGAGGCAGAACCGTTGGTGATTAATAGTGAAGGTGTGCGGGGAGAAACATACATTTGTACGAAACATTTTTTAGCAAGTCCATCAGTCCTAGTTTGCCAGCCAGTCCATCAGCCACAGTTAGTTTTTTTTTTAAATTTTGTTGATTAAGGGGAAGGCATCCACATGATGTCTAAATGCATACAATGGTACATTTGGCACACTATTCTATTAGTATTGAAATAATACAGATACTGTATAGCATCAACCATTACTACATTAATTAAGGGCAGTACTGGATAAAATGACAGTACTAACAGACTTGTATCTATCATGTTACTGTTGCTGCGTGTGGTGTTTCAATAAGCATGGGGTACCAAGGTGAATAAGAAAAGATTCTAAAAACATTTTAAAGGGGAACTTGAGTAAAACAAATATTCTTGGAATTATTTATTTATACATACCTCGGTAATTACTTTAGTAGAATTTATTTATGCACAGAGAAATAGGTAAATGAAGAGTTTAATGGACACGCCTGTGTAATCCTTATTTGGCCCTTTGCTCGATATACATAGAAAATACTGACCGTGCTGCAACATAGGGATACTGGTTGGTATTTTGTGACTGTGAAGTACTGGTTATAGGATTCCTAATGAGGTCTTTTCTGACCACACCATTGCTTTAAAATAACTTTATTGATCGGTAATTTACGACCATTTTGCACATTTCCGATTGTGACCCACAAGGACCTGTGGTATCAGGAATTTCCAATACTGTGGGTTTATAAATGGACACCTCAGTGAAAGGATATGCAGTTAATAATAAATAAATACACTTCACATTTTTTTTTAAAAATTCAACTTTTTTATACAATTTGCAAGAAATAAGATATGTGTCCTTTAGAAAATCCTACAAAGACACACAAAACATTTACAGTATTTTCACCTGACGGTTACAAAGTTGCTTTAAATAGGTTTGCGTGGGACACAAAGAATTCATAGCAATGGGTGATGTCTTACAGGGTGTCCCCCACAATGTGATTGTTTTAAAAAGACAATAGCTTTATCTTACCTCATCAACGATTAACAACGTTACTCAGTGCATTTAGCCTGAATCTTCTAGTATGGGGAGATATATGACGATACCTCAAGGCCTATAACAATAATTGGACAGCTTCTCAATTTGTTCCTTGATGAGGCAAACTGAGCATGTCTATCCCACTGGGAAAGAGTAGTAGGGTAATGTAGTAAAGATTTTACTTATTTTGCACAGCTGTCTCTCTACGTATTAAATGCTTAGAAAGGTGAGTGATATATTGTTTTAACCATGGATATATTGAAACCATAGTTTATTACTGAGAAGCAATACATTAATTTGAGGATGGTCAGGAAGGTGTTAAAACTGTCATTTTACTATAGATTATAAGGTAGTGAACTTGCACCCTGCATTGCTGATGGTTAGGCTAGATTCGTGCATAGTGCTCCTCTTTCTGGTTCTTCAGATGAGTCTGGGTGACATCATAGCCCAGATCCATCATCAGTTACAATATGAATGACTGGTAAAAGAACTTAATGTAGCCATGCACAGGTAGATTAAGTATCACCCTACCAGCTGTGCCACAAAACCTTGTTCACCAGTATTCTAGGGGTCCTGGAACATATCAAGTTGTAGAGGACCAGGAAGATATCTAGTTGTAGAGGACCAGGAAGATATCTAGTTCTAGAGGACCTGGAGCATATCTAGTTCTAGAGGACCTGGAACATATCTAGTTCTAGGGGTCCTGGAGCATAACTAGTTCTAGAGGGCCTAGAACATATCTAGTTCTAGTGGGCCTGGAGCATATCTAGTTCTAGAGGACCTGGAGCATATTTAGTTCTAGAGGACCTGGAGCATATTTAGTTCTAGAGGACCTGGAGCATTTCTAGTTCCAGAGGACCTGAAACATATCTAGTTCTAGAGGATCTGGAGCATATCTAGTTCTAGAGGACCTGGAACATATCTAGTTCTAGAGGACCTGGAACATATCTAGTTCTAGGGGTCCTGGAGCATATCTAGTTCTAGAGGACCTGAAACATATCTAGTTCTAGAGGACCTGAAACATATCTAGTTCTAGAGGACCTGGAGCATATCTAGTTCTAGGGGACCTGGAGCATATCTAGTTCTAGGGGTTCTGGAGCACATCTGGTTCTAGAGGACCTGGAACATATCTAGATCTAGAGGACCTGGAGCATATCTCGTTCTAGAGGACCTGGAGCATATCTAGTTCTAGGGGTCCTGGAGCATATCTAGTTCTAGAGGACCTGGAACATATCTAGTTCTAGGGGTCCTGGAGCATATCTAGTTCTAGAGGACCTGGAACATATCTAGTTCTGGAGGACCTGAAACATATCTAGTTCTAGAGGACCTGGAGCATATCTAGTTCTAGGGGACCTGGAGCATATCTAGTTCTAGGGGTTCTGGAGCACATCTGGTTCTAGAGGACCTGGAACATAGCTAGTTCTAGGGGTCCTGGAGCATTTCTAGTTCTAGAGGACCTGGAGCATATCTAGTTCTAGAGGACCTGGAACATATCTAGTTCTAGGGGTCCTGGAGCATATCTTGTTCTAGAGGACCTGGAACATTTCTAGTTCTAGGGGTCCTGGAGCATATCTAGTTCTAAAGGACCTGGAACAATTCCCATACCTGGTTCTCCAATGAATTAATTCTCAATCAAAACTCATTTCATTAAACAAGCAGAATACAGAAGAATAATGCAATAACCCTGAGTAAGTCACTATAACAAACCAGACATTGGCTCAGACTAATTCTACTGGTCCTGCACACATTACGACAAAAATCTGTTTCCAGCTGAAGCTTCTTCAACAATAAAGAGACGTTGCCTTGTAAGTATTCTGTTTGTTGCACTGAATATGTGCCCCTTCTGTGCCCCTGTTAGAACAACATTGAATAAACATGTCTGTATTCCCTCTGCCAGGACACTTTTTATCTAAAGCAAGAAAAAGAAAACTAGATTTCATATTAAATGACTTAGATGGAAGCGGCTTTTTACTCACAGGGTGGGCTCTACAGGTAATGGATGGATAACTGTGCACATCCATACACAATTTATAGAACTTGCCAGGGACTCATGTAATATTCATCACTGCCTTTAACATGCACAAGAGGTCCCAATTCATTTGTGTTTTTGCAGGATTTCCTGCCAGTTCAGAGCATCGGTGGCTAATCAGGTGTGGGAATCTGGTTACCATAGTCTACCTGGTATTTCATAAGCAAAGGTAACAGCACCTGACCCGTGTAATGCACATTAAACACACATCCAATCTGTTATTGAAAGAATTGTCACTGCAGCCTATGGCGTCTGTGCACGATGCCCCTGCTTGGGCAGTTTATGCTCAATATGCGCAAATGGGATTGGATCTGCCTAATCTGCCAGGTTTGTCATTGATACATTGGAGGTCTTGGTGCCATTTTATGGGGGGTTCACACTGGGCATTCTGATACAATGTCTGGAGTCACAATAAAACTGAAAGGGGCCCTTGGACATTTTGTGATTTAGGTCCCCCTAACTGCATGCATGGTCTGATAATTTATATGAGTTTATTTAAGAAGCAGTGGGGTTTCCTTTAGTAGATTTAGGTAAACATCAATGGACCATGTTGCTTCTTCTGAAGCCATAACCGGGCCCCCTAAATTGCTCTAGACAGAGCCTAGCTGGCCTTGGGATCAACCGCTGACAGTGTCTCTCCTATTGATGGACTTTAATTCTTAGAAATTCTTCACATTAAGGATGAAAATCCTCATGAGAGGTCATGATTAAATTTGAGGGGGTCACTGGTTTTCTGGGAACCGGACAATGCAATCTCCACCGTCACTGTGCCACTGTCCAGCACGATTCCTTCCATTAAAATAAGCAATCACAAAGGTCACTGGGAATCCTACTGTTGGTGTTTGTGTTTTGTCCCTTATAGATTGAAATGGGGACCTTGTGCTTTTATTGGCAAATAACTTGGAGAACCATGTTGCCTTGCTCTATGCTACTCTAAAAAGAGTTTTTGGGCCCCAATTTGATCTTTCTAATGAATAAAGGAAATACATTAAAATCTACAAACTATGGGGAAACACATAAGAAACCCCCCTGAAAAAAGAATAAACATTGCCAGGACATTAAAATGAGCCCTAGATAAGGTTATCACTGTATAATGAGCTGCAGACTCCAGCCTTTCATTACTCCAGAAGCCGTTGTAAAAACACTCATTAAAGCAAAGATTGATATAGACGTCAAAACAGGTGTCATGTAAATAGTGAGTTGTGTTTCTAGTTAGACCTGCCCAAAATAAAAAGGTAAGTCACATATCGATACAGGAAAAGGATAAGATAGCCTACTAGAATGAGTACAGGTTCTTTGATACCTAGCGGATCTTATTATATTTAATCAGCTTGGTGAATCATACAATGTAAATTGTACATACACAACTCTCTTTGTCATTTTCAGTCAAAGCTCAACAGACAGTGAAACACAGGCCCACCAAAGCAAGACTGAAATCGACTTCTTCTAGATGCATAAAAACAGGAGATTTTTGTTTCTGTTTTAAAATACAAAAAGTTTGTTCCTCTTCCCTTCTGGACCAGGGAGAGTGAAGGACATAAATGCTCCTATAGGATCTCTTACCCGTCAAGTCTTTTTTTGGGCAATTTATGGTTTCCCCTGTGACCTGAGATGATTCAGAAGAGCGAGAACTTGTTGTAGATACTGTACCTGGGATGCTGTTTGCTACACCTGCTATAACAGAAGCTTCATGGAGGACAGATGTGGAGGGGGCAGGAAATTCTTTGTTGAGTTTACTACACAGACCCAACCCCACCATTAATACAGAGGGGACAAACACCCATTACACTTTCACATACATGTAAATCCGTCCGTGAGAGATGAGAGTACCATGTTTGAATAGCAGCAGTTTCTACAAAGGCATTTCCCGGTCTACTGTAGGGTGGTTGTCCTTGTAATTGTCCCATGCTTATAGCAAGGGTCAGACTGAAGAGGTTCCTGCTGAAAGTCCAGCGGATGGTTATTACACACCCTACTTTTTAGGGCTGTAGCATAATAATCCACCGGTTCGTCTGTGCCATTCTCTAGCCATCTAAAGCACACAATCCTCTGGAAAGATCTCTTAAAGTTATCTGAGAAGAACCCATACAGAATGGGGTTGGCACAACTGTTGGCATAGCTTAAAATAAGAGAGATGTGGTTAATGGTGGCATCCATGTGGGGTAGGAACAGGTTGAGAAGCTGAACTATGTAGAAAGGCATCCAGCAGATCACAAAGACAGTGACCACCATAAGGACCATTCGGGTTATCTTTTTTTCGGATTTCTTTCTCTGCTGCCAGCCGGCCTTCAGTGCCACAGCCCTCATTTTAATGATGATGAGGATGTAACATAGACAAATTGCAATGACAGGTAAGAAGAATCCCAGCAAAAATGTGTAGATGACAAACACGGCCGACCACGTTTGATGGGGCCACATAAGATTGCAGACCACAACTCCGTTCTTGGAGGGCATGGTGTCTGCAAAGATTAAAATGGGGGAAATCACCAAGAGAGACACAATCCACACACAGATGTTAATCATCTTGGCCACCGTGGGTCTCCTGTACCTGGCAGCCCTCAGTGGGTGGACCACAGCCACATACCTGTCCACGCTCAGCACAGTCAGGCAGAAGACGCTGGTGAACATGTTAATACCATCCACACTAAGAACCGTGCGGCACATCCCCGATCCGAAGGGCCAGTGTTGCAGGGCCGCTGAGGCTGCCAAGAAGGGGACACTAAGCATGAAAAGCTCATCTGCGATGGCCAAGTTCAAGATATAAATGTTGGTGGCCGTCTTCATCTTGGCGTACCTCAAAATGACAAAAATGACCATAGAGTTTCCGATCAGCCCAATGAGGCACACAATGGCGTAAATGAACTGGATCACTATCATGCTCACGTTCCTTCCAGTCTCCAAGGGGCCACCGGTGCCATTAGTGGTTTTAACACTGGGGATCAGACTGAAGGGGCACTGAGTTCCATCCATGTCCCTGGACTGGTTCCATGTGCTCAACAAGATGTTTGCTTTCACTGGCACAATGAGATTGGGGGGTGTTGTCATTGTAGCTGTCCCATAGGAATGTGATGGGGAGAAAGCTGTGTGGCCGGATCGGAGATCTTCGGCTTTAAAAATGAATCTGGGAGCTGCTGAGAAAGAGGCAGTAAGAGGAGGGGAGGGAGGGAGACGGATATGTGATAGATGATGCAGTGCAGCTGCTCCCAGCCTGTGCTTCTCTCTGTACAATCACCAGCAGTCCCTTCCATTAGCTCTGTGCAGGCACCAGCCCCTCTTGCACATTGATTGCCTTCCCTAGCCCCTGGTTATTGACTGTGCATCAGGTGCAATTAGTTCACTTCATTCCCCTCCACCATCCAATAAGAAGCAAGAGGGTCTAAGAAGCCCACCGGAGCGATAGAGGTTTCCCTTATTCCAGCACTTGGCTACATAGAGCTCAACACTGAAAGGGTTTAAATAGAGATACCAATAAAACGACATGGGTAAAGGCAACGTTAACGTCATTCTGAGTAATATAGGTCATCAGGTAAATGAATTAATAGGAAAATGATTATGGAAACCGAACTTTAATAACTTCCTAAATATCCCAACAGTTCATAACCCCACACTTACGTACCACACTGTCGATGGCAACGCTGCCGCGCAATATGAAAATTAAAGGGTAACTAAGGTAAAAATAACCAGGCACAACTAGTGAAAGACTAATTTTTTTTTCACAGAACTGGTAAATCCGCAGGTTTAATGACCAACTTTGGTTTCCATGTTGACATTTTAATTGAATTCCAGTGGTGAGATTTAAACATATTTTTTGTTATCTAGCCTAGTTCGCCCATCCCTAGTGGAGACAACCCAATGGCAGCTCCTTCCTCTGCGAAGGGTGTATTTAACCGCCACCTTAAAGTCAATCTATCTAAAATGGAATTAATAATTTCCCCCCCTAAACTGGGACCTAGTCCACCCTTCTCCATCTCTATTGACAATATGGCCATTAACCCAGTTAAATCTGCACGCTGCCTTGTGATCTGCCTAGTGATCTTTGACTCCTCTCTCTCCTTCCATCATCACATTAACAATGTCACTAGGACCTGTCATTTTCTCATTCACAATATTGCCAAGATCCGCTCTTTTCTCTCTCGCTCCACTACTAAAATGCTCATCCATGCCCTTATAATCTCCCGTCTTGTCTACTGTAACATTCTACTACTTGGTCTCCCAGCCTGTCATCTCTCTCCTCTCCAGTCTATCTTAAACTCGACAGCTCGGATCATCTCACTCTCCTCCAAAAGAGAACCCTCAACCCCGATACTGCAGTCCATAGGGTGGCTTCCTATCAAACAAAGAATCATATTCAATACCCTGATTTTAACCTTTAAATCCCTTTGCTCTACTGCACCTCCCTACTTATCTTCTCTCTTGGTCCCTTATGTTCCAGGCCGTGCCCTTCGGTCCTCGCAAGGAAATCTCTTGCACAGACTCCCAATTAGCACTGCTGCCTCCCGCCTTAAACCATTCTCTCTTGCTGCTCCCTACCTTTGGAACTCTCTCCTTCTCTAACTTCACCTGGTGACATCCTTTAGCTCTTTTAACTCTAAACTGTTATCCTACCTTTCTGAAAACCAGCACTATTAATGATTGTTATCTGTCCGAGCACTTTATCCCTCTCCCCACTTGTACTGTATGTTGTCCCTTCCACTTTTGTAAGCTCTTACGGCACACCACATATATATATGTATTCATAACCTTTGAAACGTTATGTAAATTTAATCTGTATAATTGCACTTATCATCAATGAATGCCACAAGACATGGTTAAAATGATCTTACTTGTTAGAGAACTACAGCTCCCAGCATCCCTCACTGGACAAAGTTAGCATCTTTTAACACATGGTTTAAGGTATCATAGTTAATGGGTGGACTACAGCTCCCAGCATTCCTAACTAGACAAAGTCACTTAGGAGATATAAAAACTGCATCTTTCAACACATGGTTAAATGCATCATAGTTAATGGATGGACTACAGCTCCCAGCATTCTTAACTAGACAAAATCACTAATGGAGATATAAGAACTGCATCTTTCAACTCATGGTTAAAGGCATCATAGTTAATGGGTGGACTACAGCTCCCAGCATTCTTAACTAGACAAAGTCACTAACGGAGATATAAAAACTGCATCTTTCAACACATGGTTAAAGGCATCATAGTTAATGGATGGACTACAACTCCCAGCATCCCTAACTAGACAAAGTCACTAATGGAGATATAAAAACTGCATCTTTCAACTCATGGTTAAAGGCATCATAGTTAATGGATGGACTACAACTCCCAGCATCCCTAACTAGACAAAGTCACTAATGGAGATATAAAAACTGCATCTTTCAACTCATGGTTAAAGGCGCCATAGTTGATGAATGAACTCCCAGTTCCCAGCATCCCTTACTTCTCTTTTTATTTTAGTATTACTAATAAGGATGGGAGCTGCTATATTGTTTCCCTTAGATTGGGTATAACTGTGTGTTAGTAATAATAATAAGAGTGGGAGCTGCCATATAGTTTGTGTTAAGCAGTGATGGGATGACTAATTGCAGCAGTATTGATTGCACATTTTAATCCAGGCAGATTAATAATTCCTTACATTAAACTTGTCTATGGCTGCAAAGAATCTCATCTCTTTCTCTTCTGTTAACTGTTTGCAGGGTACAAGGTGCACAGATAATAAGCTCCTGTCCCTTTAAACTACAACAGATCACACAGGAGGGGGTGAGGGGAATTCTGTCTGCCTTGTAGGTGGCTGTAGAGCTGCGATATTGTATTTATTACCAATATGAACATCTCTATACAATATTTTATATTGATCGACAGGGAATGGATACATCAGTATAGAACGTCCCTTTAATTATAGAGGGGGGCTATAAACCGGGAGCCCCCCCATCTCCGCAATTAGCAGGACAGATCACTTAACAATGTCGGGGAAATTCCCCACACACGTTAGATTGTCGGTGTGTGACAGATGACACAATGTTCCAGCGTTTGCACAGAGCTTAAGGCAGGATTGAAAATAACAGTGGGAAATATTTCAATTCACAATCCCCACAACACATTTACTAAACCAGTTATAGAATTAAGGACACGTATTAGAAGTCAGAAGACTTACACAGTCTAATTTAAACAGTTGAAGAAGGAAAATATACCGGTGACACGATTTTAACCCCTTCCCTTGTGCAAAAGACACCTGGGCAGCTACCGGACTTTCCGAGAGTTTTTAACACCAGCAGAGAGCGAGCGTTAAAGCCAAAGAAAGGTTAAATTCAACTGGATCTCCGTGACAGTATTTAATAATTTAGAGGTCACTTATAATTGAGCAGACACATATTACTAATCTGAGGACATATATTGTGAATAAGAGGATTCATTTTCAAATCAGTGGACACATTTAAATCATAGGATATATCTTATAAATCAGAGGATACATATAGATACATATAGATCACATTCTTATTAATCAAAAGGTTTATATTGGAAACCAGATGACACATAAATTTGTGGACACACTATAAATCAGTGGATACATATTAAAATCAGTGGCCACATTATAAATCAGTGGCACATTATAGATCAGAGGCACATTATAAATCAGTGGACACATTATAAATCAGTGGCACATTATAGATCAGAGGCACATTATGAATCAGTGAACATTATAAATCAGTGGACACATTATAAATCAGGGACACATTATAAATCAGGGGACACATTATAAATCTGTGGCACATTATAAATCAGTGGCATGCTATAAATCAGTGGACACATTATAAATCAGTGGCACATTATAAATCAGTGGACACATTATGAATCAGTGGACACATAAATCAGTGGCACATTATAGATCAGAGGCACATTATAAATCAGTGGACACATTATAAATCAGTGGCACATTATAGATCAGAGGCACATTATGAATCAGTGGACATTATAAATCAGCGGCACATTATAAATCAGTGGACACATTACAAATCAGCGGACACATTATAAATCAGTGGACACATTATAAATCAGTGGCACATTATAAATCAGTGGACACATTACAAATCAGCGGACACATTATAAATCAGTGGCACATTATAAATCAGTGGCACATTATAAATCAGTGGACACATAAATCAGTGGCACATTATAAATCAGTGGACACATTATAAATCAGTGGCACAATATAAATCAGTGGACACATTATAAATCAGTGGACACATTATAAATCAGTGGACACACTCTAAATCAGTGGCACATTATAAATCAGTGGACATATTATAAATCAGTGGACACATTATAAATCAGTGGACACATTACAAATCAGCGGACACATCATAAATCATTGGCACATTATAAACCAGTGGACATATTATAAATCAGTGGACACATATCATAAACCAGAGGATACATAGCTCCCTATTTAAGGCTGAGGTCACCAGTGTGCATTAACACATTACCAGTGCGCTCTTGCGTGTTGTCGTGTGCATGTGCTGTGATCCTGCAATCTTGCACAATCGGAGCACATGGGATTGCACAATGAAAAGTGGTACTCCTGCGCTCCAATTAACAGACCACAAGCCCAGCGTGCATCCACATCAATATTAAAAGCACATTAGTGGGGCCAAGCCCTAAATACTGTGGGCCATATTTATAAAGCCGCGGTATTGCTTTTTAGCGATACTGCAACTTTTACGATCGGTATCGTAAATTTTCTATCGTTAAACCGATCGTAAATTTACGATACCAATCGAGAATCTACAATAATGAAATCGTAGATTTACGATCCCCATAGAATACCATTGTGATAGTTTACTAACGCACTACTATCTGTCTCTGTATATTGTAAAAATAATAATTGGCCGTATTAGTCCAATATATGTAGAAAGTAGAGTACTGCGATACTTTTAATGGACTAACAGTTTATTTTAGTAGACAAGCTTCTCACCCTCTTCCTCAGTACTGCTCTGACCTGAGGAAGAGGGTAGATCCCTCGAAAGCTTGTCTCTCTCTATGGGTCCGATACAGTATTGTAAATCCCTGGATTCGTATTAGTAATAACATTAACACACTACCAGCCATGGGGAGTCAGAATGTGTCAGTTACAGATAGCTCTCGCCCTTTATAGGGCTGATTGTGTGTATTTCTGCATTACATACTGCATGGTGGGAAATCAATTTCCCATGTATACATCAGTTCAGTTCCCCTTTAACATGACATTAAAGGGCAAGCAGGCAGAAGCTGTGAGCAGAGGTACTTTTTTGACGTCAGCAGTGGAGCATATAAACAGTTAACCACATCGTATTAACACACTAATATCCACACAGTCTGTCACTGTGACAATGTAGCCCAAAATGATTACACCATGCTGAATAATGGATTATGGAGTGTCACCCCTGAATAACGTGTCAGCACCCATGGGATACGTTATAATATCTGTATGAGTGACATTCCATTACTGATACAATAGTGCGCATGGGGCCAATACAACAGCTTGCAGCAACCAATCAGATTTTCGCTTTTTAAAGGGTTACTGTAATTAGATAACATCTGATTGGTTGCCAAAGATGAGCTGCACAGGGAAACCTATCAGCACTAATTTCATTATTTTCTACACAGTATCAACTTATTCCTGTGCTCAGTTTATTCTTATGGATTTAAGGAAATCCAATGCCAAGTCATTAATGCTGGCGAATAGATTAAACAATGGATGTCAAGTGATTTTTTTAAGATTATACTGTATACAAATTGTTCCATATATATAAGATTTTTGGTCATTAGCTGTACAAAACAGCTGGCCAAGTTTTATTGCTGGATTAATGTAATGAATTCCAACGTATTTATATATAGAAGTAGTAGTAGTAGTAGTAGTGGTAGCAGCAATTGCAGCAGTAGTAGTAGTGGTAGCAGCAACAGTAGTAGCAACAATTGTAGCAGCAGCAGTAGCAGCAGCAATAGTAGTAGTAGCAGCAGCCGCATTAGTAGTAGCAGCAGTAGTAGTCGTAGCAGCAGCAGCAGTAGTAGTAGTAGTAGTAGTAGTAGCAGCAGCATTAAATAAGTAGTAGCAGGAGCCATAGTAGTAGCAGCAGCAGTAGTACCAGTAGCAGCAGCATTAGTAGTAGTAGAAGTAGCAGCAGTAGTAGTAGCAGTAGCAGCAGCATTAGTTGTGGTAGCGGTTGCAGTAGCAGCAGCATTAGCAGTAGTAGAAGCAGCAGCGGTAGTAGTAGCAGCAGCATTAGTAGTAGTAGCAGTAGTAGCAGCATTAGCAGTAGTAGAAGCAGCAGTAGTAGTAGTAGCAGCAGCATTAGTAGTAGTAGTAGTAGTAGTAGTAGTAGTAGTAGCAGCAGCATATTAGTAGTAGCAGAAGCCATAGTAGTAGCAGTAGTAGCAGTAGCAGCAGCATAAGTAGTAGTAGCAGCAGTAGTTGCAGTAGCAGCAGCATTAGCAGTAGTAGTAGTAGCAGTAGCAGCAGCATTAGCAGTAGTAGCAGCAGTAGAAGTAGTTGCAGTAGCAGCAAAGGTAGTAGAAGCAGCAGTAGTATTAGTAGCAGCAGTGGTAGTAGCAGCAGCAGTAGCAGCAACAGCTGTTTAGTATAGTATTCAAGGTTGAATAAAGACAAAGTAGCAGTAGAAGTAGTAGTAGCAGTAGCAGTAGTAGTAGCAGTAGTAGCAGCAGCAGCAGTAGAAGTAGCAGCAGCAGTAGAAGTAGCAGCAGCAGAAGTAGCATCATGGATTTATATACAATCTATATATAGCTGGAAATAGGGATGTCCAACCTGCAATCCCCCTGGTGTTTAAAGGATAACTAAAGCCTCAGAACAACATTTAATTAGAAGGCAGATCTCCTTGGTATAAAAGCAGCAATCAGTGTCTCGCCTCTCATTTTAATATGGTTGTTGGAAAATTTAACTTTCTAACATGAAGTTTGTGTCTTATTTCCCAGTGTTCCAGTATCACACAGTGTGGTCACTGACCATTATGTTCTTTACACATGCTCAGTCCTAAGATACTGCAGGAACTAGTTACAGTTGGTCACACCCACTAGTTGCCTCAAGCCAATCCTTTTACAGGACAGAATAGGCAAGGGATCCAGTAATGCTATTTACTGTATTGTTATTTTACAGTTTATTGGTGTTTTTAAAGGGAATATGTAAAAGTTTGGGTTTAGTTCTCCTTTAAAAATGATATGTCCCAGCATTTCCTGGCTGCAATTTTTGCCAAATTATTGCTTTGATATTTCTAACACAGTGAAGAGGTAAGTATAGATTTTTTGTTTCAAAGATGTCCTTTTTGTACACAGGATTCCAAATTTGCACTGCATATTCCAAATGAGGCCTTACCAATGCTTTGTAAAGAGGGAGAATAACATTTTCCTCCCTTGAATCCATACCTCTCTTTATACAAGACAATACCATGCTGGCTCTGGCTGTTGCTGCCTGGCACTGCTTCACTAAACACAGAGCCATTTATAGTATAAGTAGCACAAGGATTTTTAAATCCAAAATGCATCAATGCAGCCCAATGTGACAATCTATCTAGATCCCCCTGTAACGATTGCACATTATGTGACATTATAGAGCTATACGTCAACCAGAATGTGACATTGTAGAACTATATGTCAATCAGAATGTAACATTGTAGAGCTATACATCAATCAGAGCCTGAAATTTAGAGCTATATGCCAATCAATACATGGCATTATAGAGCTACAGTATACATCATTAAGAATGTGACATTATAGAGCTATACACCAATCAGATTGGGAGACTGCAGAGCTTTATATCATTCAAAACCAGACATTCTAGAGCTATATATCAATCAGAATGTGACATTACAGATATATACATAAATCAGAATGTGACATCATAGAGCTATACATCAATCAGAGTCTGACATTTGGAGCTATACGTCAATCAGAACCTGACATTACAGAGCTATATGTCAATCAGAACATATATTGTAGAGCTATACGTCAATCAGAATGTGATATTGTAGAGCTAAACGTCAATCAGAAAGTGACATTGTAGAGCTATACGTCAACCAGAACCTGAAATTACAGAGCTATACGTCAATAAGAATGTGACATTGTAGAGCTATACGTCACCCAGAACCTGACATTACAGAGCTATACGTCAATCAGAACGTGATATTGTAGAGCTATACGTCAATCAGAACCTGACATTGTAGAACTATACTTCAATCAGAATGTGACATTGTAGAGCTATACGTCACCCAGAACCTGACATTACAGAGCTATACGTCAATCAGAATTTGACATTACAGAGCTATACGTCAATCAGAATGTGACATTGTAGATCTATACGTCAATCAATATGTGATTTTGTAGAGCTATACGTCAACCAGAACATGACATTGTAGAGCTATACGTCAATCAAAACGTGATATTGTAGAGCTATACATCAACCAGAATGTGACATTGTAGAGCTATACGTCAATCAGAATGTGACATTGTAGAGCTATACTTCAATCAAAACGTGATATTGTAGAGCTATACGTCAATCAGAATGTGATATTGTAGAGCTATACGTCAATCAGAATGTGATATTGTAGAGCTATACGTCAATCAGAACGTGACATTGTAGAGCTATACGTCAATCAGAACGTGTGTATTGTAAGAGCTAACGTCAATCAGAACGTGACATTGTAGAGCTATACATCAATCAGAACGTGATATTGTAGAGCTATACGTCAATCAGAACGTGACATTGTAGAGCTATACATCAATCAGAACGTGACATTGTAGAGCTATACGTCAATCAGAACGTGACATTGTAGAGCTATACGTCAATCAGAACGTGACATTGTAGAGCTATACGTCAATCAGAACGTGACATTGTAGAGCTATACGTCAATCAGAATGTGATATTGTAGAGCAATCAGTCAAAAAATGGATGAAAAGAAACAGGGATAATAATTTAGACTTTGTACAAATGCTACATATGTCTATGGTAAATACAAGGAGAAAGACCAGGTCTATAACATATTTATTTACTCATCTCTACTGCACAATCTGTTTAAAGCTCAGATTAGCGTTCGTTTTTAGAATAGTTGCAGTGCTATGAAATATAAACCTGTGAAGGTTGGACAAGGAAAAAATGAAAGGACAAATATAGGGCATTAAATTGCCTAGAATGCCACCCTGGAGATCCAGTGATATAATAATATAACAAAATCAGGAAATGCCCCATCTACATTGTATCGCTAGTGGCAAACGCTGAACAAATAAAGAGAGTTGCTGGTAAATCAATATATTGACGGTTCTCACTCCTGTAGAGAAAGTGGATATAAGCGATGAATCCCAGTTTCGATAAAAGACAAACCATGTTTCGATCAGGAACTGCCCGATATGAAAATCCACGGATTGTATCTGAAATCTTCATTGAAAAATCGAAATTTAGAAAATCAAAACTTCCAGTTGAAAATTTAAAAAATGTGATGGAATGCTAGAAAATTGAGAATTCTCTTTGGTGCGAAATGGAATTTCCGGGACTTTAATAAGGCCTAGACTGTAAATAAGGCCTAGACTATAAATACAAAATATACAATAATAAAAATAATAATAATACTACTACTAATAATAATAATAAAAATACAAATAATAATAATAATAGTAATACCAATAGTAATAACAATAATAATAATAATAATAATAATAATAGTAATACCAATAGTAATAACAATAATAATAATAATAATAATAATAATAGTAATACCAATAGTAATAACAATAATAATAATAATAATAATAATAATATTGTAAAATCAGAAACATTGTTTTATTGGTTACATACAGCATTGTAAATGCACACTTTTGGCTCCTTGTCAAATGTGATCTCCATTTAACAGCAGCATTATACAGGTCCTGAATTTTCAACAGGGTTCCTCAACGATGTATAATTAATAAACAACATAATCCTCTTCTTATTGTGATGCTATCAGCCTGGCATGGAGGGGAGGAGCCATTATATTGGCAGAGTGCTGTAAAGTGGGCCTGGGGGATTGGAAGAACCAATGAGAACAGCGTTAAAGATAATATTAAAATGGTAGCAAGCCTCAAATTTAATGAATTTCATGAACAGGAAATGCAATGTTTTTATTTAACCATATATATATATTTTATTGCTGGTTTCACGTATTGTAAAACCAGCATTTTATACAGTAGTATATTATTTATAAGACATGCACAGTATTTATTAGTCACAACATTATATCATCTATTCTAACCATCTGTATGACATATAATATAATAAATTTAAAAGGGTAAGTAGCCCATATTTACGGTTAATTTCCTTTTACGAAAACCAAGTAAATTAAACTTGAGGAACTAAACTTGCCCTTTCCTCCCCCATTTCTATATCAGATTAAATCACGGAACGTTCAATGTTCTATATATAAATAATCCGCATTAAATTGCCGCAAGATTCAACTTATCTCCAATGAAATAAAATCTCCCCTAAAGCAACAGACCTTGTCAGGTATTTCAAAGAACAAATCAATCCTCTCAGAAGTTTGCTCTCCAGTCCCTTTAAATCTAAAGCTCTTTATCCCCCCATTAAAGCTTCAGCTGTGAAAGACCCTCCAAGTCTGTGAGCCTTTATCTAGCGCTGGACACTGAACTACACTGACTATAATGATAAAAGCTTCAATGTTCCTGTTCTGCCTGTCTGTTAATGTCACATTGAATTGAAAACAGCATGGAACATTAACTCCTAAATATCCTCAAATTAGGATTAATTCATTAGAACAGGAGCTGCCATACTATCTACCTCTCTAAGACAAAAAAAAAAGATTTAATTCCAAAATGAATGAATTTTCGCAGTATTTAGTTATTACCCCCCACCCCCACCCCTTGATTCTTCTTGATTACCTGGCTTGATAATATAAATTAATCATTTCTGCATATAGGGACGGGCTGTAATTCCACCCTCTAAATTAAGCAGTATTTATGATTTCTGGGGCAAAGTGCACTGAGCATGTCTGTTACCACTGGTAGTAGAAAATGGAGGTGGGTCATTAGAAATATGTCATTTTAATATTCAGTTTATGGGCTATAAATCAGGAAAAATTACTGGTTATTATGCATAAAAGCCCCTCGTTTGATCATATACAGCCGAGATCTAAATTTTGGCCTTCCGCATATTTGAAAACTACAACTCCCAGCATTCTCCGGCTGCAGGGAATTCTGGGAATTGTCATTTAAAAGAAAAAATTGAAATCTCACCATCTTGTGTTTTTATTTATTAAAACATTTTATTATTAGTTCACACCGTAATCACCAGGGATTGTTTTTCTCCGTCATGGTGAATTGATTATGTAAATGTTCTGAGCTTTCCTGGGCATCACCTTGAGTCATGATTTGACTTCCCTGTCTATGGAAAGTCTGGCACTTTGTCGCAATATCCTTAGGTTGCTAAGCAACTGACCAAATATAGAGAGAGGGAAGGGCCGCATGCATGCTTAGTTTAATAGCGCTTCCATAGTCTATATCCAGGACATCCAATCTTCGTCATTCTGCACCCAAGGAATGCTGGGAGTTGAAGTTTTCAAACAGCTGGAGTGCAACATCAGTTGGTTTAACATCTTGAAATACTCAATACTTCAAAACCATTTTGTTTTTTGTTGTTTGCACTATTAAAGACAACTATGCCCATAAAGTAGCCCTATTTCCCTCAATGGGTGGCCACATGTATGAGTGGTGAGTTACCCCATATGCAGTCTGAACGGAGATAGGGGAGATATTCATGCTGGCCATGCATTGAACTGAGCGGTGAGCTGTTAAAAAGATTTTTGGGCATAGTTGCCCTTTAAGTCTGTCCAACACCCATTATTATGTCACCGTGCCCTTGGGCTGTTTTACCTGATCCCTTTTTAGGGCCTTTTATTAAAGTTAATGAACTTTTCTACTCAATTTCGATACATTCACAGCCGTATTGACGATCAGATTAAATTAAAATTTTGCATCATTTTGGTTGTGTGTTTCCAAATCCAGTTTGCTGTAAATATCCGCAAGGTGCATGGGCCAAAAAAGACTAACACAGTTAGACCGGATTAGACAAAAGGGCGATCGGACCTGCTGGTAAAACATGGCCGATCGTGTGGTTTCCTATGGGACTGCACGATCGTTTGCCCGAACTTTCGGCTGTTGCCACTATTGCCGCAACTGACATTCATTTGTCCCGGCCAAGCACTCGCTAATAGAGATGGACCCCGATTCAACACGGAACCCTCGGTTCTAAAATCCGAATGTACGAGTTTATTTTGGGTGACCCCCGAAAATAGCCTTAAACTTAACCTCGTATATTCATATTGTGATGCCCAGGTATAAACATGACCATGTTGGATACTATTTCAGTAAAGACTGATCAGTTAAGCGTGCGGAGGCTGCATTAAGCTAACGCTTTGCCTCACACAACCCGTACAGTTCTATTGGGTAACAGCCAATCCCCAGCAGGAACCCCCTGATTAACTGTACCTGCTGATTAAACTTGAGAACAGGAGACACCGTGAACTTTTGAAAATCAAAGCCGACAAAAGAAATATTGATGTGAACATATTGATCGAGCCTTATGTGGGTTTACGTGCACTAAAGGATCGATCGGTCCCACGCTATAAAATTACATTTCATTTCAACCTGGTACAGAACATGGAGAGGCGAGTGATTACACATAATAACAGGCACTTTTATCGAGAACACAGGTGAATGGATATTTTGTGACGGCTCCAGTGAGGCCCATTTAATAAGATTGTAAATCTATAATTCACTAGGAGGTAGGAAATACTACTCCTACCTCCTGGTTTCGATTTTCTTACCCTACAATCTGTTATTTATGATAAAGCTGGTGGATTCAGAGTAAGTCCCCAGTACTATAAACTGTTAAAAGAAAAAAAATCTTCAATGTTAATTTCATTTTTAAAGGGGGATGAACCAAATCATTTTCCATTTTACGGCTGTTCCTGGGTTCATGTCAATATTAGGAAAGCCCAGGGGTTATTTTTCTTATTTACGTCTTTATAGGGGGTCTGTTCCATTCGCTCGGCCTTGACCCCTTAAAGGAATTTTGAGAATTTTTAAGATTCCCCCAGAGTTTCCCTGATTGCTTTACTTTTTGCTGTGAGTCAATTTCAGCCCTATGGCCTCCTACATACTGTATATCTCCTCCCAAGTACATCTACCTACTGTATATCTCCTACCTACCGTATATCTCCTCCCTACACCTACCTACTGTATATCTCCTACCTACTGTATATCTCCTACCTACCGTATATCTCCTCCCTACACATACCTACTATATATCTCCTACCTACTGTATATCTCCTACCTACTGTATATCTCCTACCTACCGTATATCTCCTCCCTACACATACCTACTGTATATCTCCTACCTACTGTACATCTCCTTCCTACACCTACCGACTGTTATATCATCCTACCTAGGTATATTCTCCTACCTACTGCATACTTTCCCACATAATCATACATACTGGGTCCTCCTCATCTGATGGTACTCCTACCTACTGGATATCTCCTACCTACGTATATCTCCTACCTATTGTATATCTCCTACCTACTGTATATCTCCTACCTATTGTATATCTCCTACCTACTGTATATATCCTACCTATTGTATATCTCCCTACCTACTGTATATCTCTCCACCTACTGTATCATCCCTTACCTACTGTATATCTCCTACTCGTATCTCCTACCTACTGTATATCTCCTAACTACTGTATATCTCCTACCTACTGTATATCCCTACCTACTGTATATCTCCTAACTACTGTATATCTCCTACCTACTGTATATCCATTACCTACTGTATATCTCCAATTACTGTATATCCCTTACCTACTGTATATCTCCTACCTACTGTATATCTCCATCTACTACTCATACTCCTACTGTATATCCATTACCTACTGTATATCTCCTACCTACGGTATATATCTCCAACTTTATCATCTTACCTACTGTATACATCCTGCATTCTGTATTCTCCTACCTAATGTAATTCTCCTACCTACTTTATATATTCTACCTACTGTCTCTATGATACCTACTGCATATCTTCTTATAACTGTATTTATCCTACCAACTGTATATATCTTACCTACTGTATATATCCTAATTCGGTATATTTCCACTACTGTTATCTCATACCTACTGCATATCACCTACCTACTGTAATCTCCTACCTACTGTATATATCATACCTACTGTTAACCAATCAGATCTTATTTAACATTTGAAAGCTAACATCTGATTGGTTGGGGCAAAATTAGCACCATTTTTAACGTGAAGAACTTTTATTGAATAACCCTGATGGTATTGTACTGATGATCGTTCGTTAAAGAACATTTACGGTCGTGGTGAATTTTTATGATTACCTGCGGTAACAGAAGTGTTCGATACCGCGGGTTAGTAAATGTGGAGCAAGGAGCAGTATTTTACAAGGACATTTACTGTAGGATACAACTGCTTTATAAATACATTCCAGGGTTAAATATTCCTTCATAATTTGGATTATGAATCTGGTTAAGCCAATTAAAAATAACCTTATATAAAAGGTGATGAGATACAGTACAGGAATGTTGACTACAACTCCCAGCTACCATCTCTGCGCTAGTGAGAGGGACTGTTCATTTTACAAGACTTTCTATACATGTTTTAATAAATTCTATAAATGTGGAGTAAAACCAGTAAAGTAAAGTAAATTCTAAACATCCTCTACAAGTGCACATGGAACTGTTCGTACTCCTATCAAACATCCTTTTTATCTTGCCCATAAATAAATAATAAATATTTTAGGGTCTGGACATCTTCTGTGGTGTTAATATAAATACTGCGAATCCAGGAATCTTACGTTTGGCCAGAAACTCGTGAATACAGGTGTGTCCTGTTTATTGTAAAATCGCAAACATTGATCAGTAGAAATCAACCCAATTGTCTTCGGGCTGGCCACACTGTCGCACTCTAACACGCAATCCGATCGCTTGTTAAAAAAGCGCTAGTGTTGGCCAATTGGTCTGACCACACCATCAGGGAGATTCAATATAAGTTCTTATCGTTAAAAATGGTGCTAATTTTGCCCCAACCAATTAGATGTAAGCTTTCAAATGTTAAATAACCGGCCGATACCTTCCGATATAGTGTGGGCAGCATCTGGCGCGAACAGTTATTACTAATTAGTGTGTGCCAGGGCAAGGGTGAAAGTTTAAGCTTATTTATTAATTAAAGCTTTAGTTCTCCTTTAAAAAAATGTCAGCTAGGAACTATTTCCTTTCAACTTTCCCCGCAAACCCATATGCAGAGGTGAACCAGACGTTAGTGTGGGTTTAACTGGCAGTGTGTGCAGAACTCATGGTATTTAGACCCATACTATCCAGTAGAATAAGTGTTAAGGTTGGTACATACACGAACAAGAAGGGGACGATACCGTAGTGGGTACTGTAGTGGGTAGTGGGGACTTTTTAAACATCAGCAACAACAGAGTCCCACAAAAGTCCCACAAAGGTTAGGACTGGTAGATGCTACTGATCTGTTACATATGATCATCATCACCCTGGTTATATACAAAATACCATTGGTTATAATACTACATATAAACAGGGATCACCAGTCTATACTTTCCCTTGAAAAGTACAGACTGGTATTTTGTAACCTGGGAGCCCTTTAATTTCATCTTGAGGTTTACAGGAACCCACAACCCAATACTATGAACACCAATGGAGCATTTAACTCTCCATGTAGCAAAAGAATGTCACCGATGTTACCAGTTCAATAGAAATCTGGGTAGCATAACAGATAGACAGGCAGATAGACAGTCAGTCAGACAGGCAGGCACACAGGCAGACAAACACACAAAGAGACAGATAGACAGACAGACATACAAACAGTCAGACAAGCAGACAGGTAGACAGACTGATAGATAGGCAGACAGACAGACTGGCAGTCAGACAGGCACAAAGGCAGACAGACACACAAAGAGACAGACAGACATACAAACAGTCAGACAAGCAGGCAGACAGACAGACAGATAGCCAGGCAGACATAAAAAGAGTCAGACAGACAGACAGACAGATGATAGATAGATAGATAGATAGATAGATAGATCGCAGAGTTGGATGATTACGATAGTAGATAGATCGAATAGCTAGCTCACGCTAGCTAGATAGAATAGAATATATAGCTGACGATACGATAGATACATATATAGCTAGAATAGATAGACTGACAGATAGATATATAGATATAGATAGAATAGCTCGATCCTAGATAGATACAGATAGATACGATAGATCGCTCGCAGATTGGATAATAATAGATACGATAGATGATACGCATAGATCTCTGATATAGATAGATAGATAGATAGATAGATCTATAGATAGATAGATAGATCGCAGAGTTGGATTAGATAGATATATATACTAATATATATATATATCAATAAGATAGATGTATGATAGATAATCAGTATAGATAGATAGATAGATAGATAGAAGTAATAGATAGATAGATTGATGATCGAATAGTAAGAAAACAGACAGATATGACAGACATACATATAGATCGATATATCGATAGCTAGATGCCTATATAGATAGTAGATCGTAGATAGATTGATTGATTGATTGATTGATAGATCATAGATCGATAGATGCTAGTAGATGATAGATAGAAGATATATAGATATGATGATAGTATGATAGATTAAGAAAAAAATAGAATCGTACAGAGTTGGATAATAGATGATGATGATATATAGATAGATAATAGATAGATATATAGATAGATCGCAGATTTGTATAGATAGCTAGATCAGATAGATAGATAGAATAGATAGATAGATGATAGATAGATCGATAGATAGATAGATAGATAGATAGATGAATTGATAGATGAGACAACGATGATAGACAGACAACATATAGATAATAGATAGATAGATAGATAGATAGATAGACAGATAGATAGATAGATAGATACATAGATAGATAGATAGATAGATAGATAGATAGATAGATAGATAGATAGATAATCACCTACCAATGTTATATCTCCTACCTACTGTATATTCTCATAACCTACTGTTTATTCTTCCCTTCCGACCCATGTATATCTCCTACCTACTGTATAATCATACCTACTGGATGTCTCCTACCTATTGTCTATATCCTACCTACTTTATATCTTTACCTATTGTATCTCCTACTACCTATTTTTTTTATCTCCTAACCTATTGTATCTCCTACCTATTTTATCTCTCTCTACTACAGTATATCTTCTCTACCTGTTGTATATCCCTTACCTACTGTTATATCGCCTACCCACGGTATATATTCTACCTACTGTATATCTCCTAGCTTTGTATATGATCCTACCTACTTTTTATCTCCTACCTATTGTTTATCTCGTAACCGGTATTGTATGCTCCTACCTATTGTTATCTCCTCCCTACACTATATATCTCCTCCCTATTTTCTAAACCTCCTACCTATTTGTATATATCTACCTACTGTATATCTCCTACCTAATTGTTTCTCCCTTAACTACTCTGTAGATTTCCTACCTACTTTATATCTCCTACCATGGTATTCTCTACCACTACTGTCTATCTCCACCTATTTTATTATCTGTACCTACTGTATTCTCCTACCTATTGTTATATCGACCTCACTGTAATATCTCCTACCCCTATTGTATATCTCCTACCCACTGGGGTATACTCCTACCTATTGTATATACTCGGATTACCTACTGTTATCTTCTATCCTCCTACTTATGTTCTATCTGAATATAACTAGCCTACCATCTACTATGTGATGTTGTGTAGGTTATATATTCTAAATATAGGGAAAGATATATAATAGTGGTTCGTATAATACCGAAATCTGATGCTGGTCCTCGGGGTGGTTTCCAGGTCAAGGATGGAGGTAACAGCCTACATTGACTGATCAACCATTGGGTAGCAACTGCTTGGAAAGGTGCTTCCCCTTGCTGATTTACACAATAATAAACCAAACCTCGACGTTAAATATCCATAACAAACCCATCCTCTGGCCTGTAAGGGAAAGCTAAACTTTGCATGGAAAGGAGAAAATGAACAGCAGTTGGGGAACTACATTATTGTTCTCAAAGTTCTATATTTGCAGAAATCTGCTCCTACATTAATATCTATGAGTGCCAATCACCCGGGAAAGTTTCTCGGACACAGAAAGGGAACTTGTTGCGAGGCGTGGTAAATATCACTACTGCATTCCTAAATGACAAACCTAAATACTAAAATAAGTAGACTGCTCCTTATAAGGTATCTCTATACCTCAAAAAATAACAATTTTCAAACATTATACTTTATACACTCTTTCGATACTCAAGTTTCCACTACTTTTTTTTAAATTGGTGATAGATCCTGAGAAATCAATCATTTGAAAGACCTGTCACTCCGAAGCAAAATTTATAGGTCTCATCCCGACCTCCTACTAGACTCTTGGCTTGCCTGCCACACACTTTCGTGCACAATTAAGAGACTCAGCAAGAACAGAAAGAAGGCAGGGGGAGGGAGGGGGAGATGTGTAAGCAGAGCAGGGTCTATGTGAGGCTGTGCAGAACATATAGGGCTGCAACACTACACCAGTGGCAGTAATTATATGGAGGTGGGGAGAACTTAGGAGCACTCACTAAACAGTAATATTTAATGACAACGCAATACAATGATATGAGTACCACCACTTGCTCTCAATTGTAGTTTTAAGATAATGTAAAGTTGTTTGAGTGAGTAAAGAGACCTTTATATAAGGATACCCCTCCCTAAATAAGATAACACTCTTTAATTAAGAATAACACTCCTTTTAAATAAGGATACTGCTCCCTTAATAAGATATCGCTCCCTAAATAAGGATACACCGTCCTTTTTGAATAAGGATACTGCTCCCTAACAAGAAGGAAACCGCACCCTAATATACTGCTCTCTAAGTAAGGATAACGCTCCCTAAATTGATATGCTCTTTTAATAACACTACAGATCCTCAATTAATGATACCTACAAACAATCATCAAATGATAAATGAGTATACTGGTCATAAGGTAGCATGGTTATAAAGGTATACTGGGACTTAATGATTATTGCCGCAAGTAAATTCATTGGAGAATTCATAAAAGTACTTATTCCTTAAAAATGGTGCTAATTTTGCCCAACCATCAGATCTTATTTACACATTTGAAAACTAACACTGCTTGGTTGGGCAAAATTAGCACCATTTTTAACCGTAGAACTTTTATTGAATAACCACCCTGATGGTATTGTACTGATGTATCGGTTCGTTAAGAACATTACGGGTCGTGGTGAATTTTTATGATTACCTGCGTGTAAAGAATGTTCGATACCGCGGGGTTTGTAAATGTGGAGCAAGGAGCATTATTTTACAAGGACATTTACTGTAGGATACAACTGCTTTATAAATACATTCCCGGGTTAAATATTCCTTCATAATTTGGATTATGATCGCTGGTTAAGCCAATTAAAAATAACCTTATTAAAAGGTGATGAGATACGTACAGGAATGTTGACTACAACTCCCAGCTACCATCTCTGCGCTAGTGAGGGACTGTTCATTTTACAACAAGACGTTCTATACATGTTTTAATAATTCTATAAATTTGGAGTAAACCCGTAAATTAAAGTAAATTCTAAACACCTCTACAAGTGCACATGGACTGTTCGTAACTCCTATCAACATCCTTTTTTCTTGCCCATAAATAATAATAAATATTTTAGGTCTGGACATCTTCTGTGGTGTTAATATAATACTGCCGAATCCAGGACTCTTACTTTTGCCAGAACCTCGTGAATACAGGTTTGTCCTGTTTATTGTAAAATCGCAAACATTGATCAGTAAAATCAACCAATGTGTCTTCGGGCGGGCCACACTGTCGCACTCTAACACACGCAATCCGAGTCGCTTGTTAAAAGCGCTAGTGTTGGCCAATTGGGTCTGACCACACCATCAGGGAGATTCATATAAGTTCTTATCGTTAAAATGGTGCTAATTTTGCCCCAACCAATTAGATGTAAGCTTTTCATGTTAAATAACCGGCCGATACCTTCCGATATAGTGTTGGGCAGCATCTGGCGCGACAGTTATTACTAATTAGGTGTGCCAGGGCAAGGGTGAAAGTTAAGCTATTTATTAATTAAAGCTTTATTCTCCTTAAAAAATGTCAGCTAGAACTATTTCCTTTCACTTTCCCCGCCAACCCATATCAGAGGTGAACCAGACGTTAGTGTGGGTTTAACTGGCAGGTGTGTGCAGACTCCATGGTATTTAGACCCTACTATCCAGTAGAAATAAGTTTAAGGTTTGGGTACATACACGAACAAAAGGGGACGATACCGTAGTGGGTACTGTAGGGGTAGTGGGGCTTTTTAAACATCAGCACCACAAGTCCACAAAAGTTCCCACAAAGGTTAGGACTGGTAGATGCTACTGATACTTGTTACATATGATCATCATCACCCTGGTTATATACAATCACCATTGGTATAATACTCTAAAACAGGGATCACCATCTATAACCTTTCCTTGAAAGTACAGACTGGTATTTTGTAACCTGGGAGCCTTTAATTTCATCTTGGTTTACAGGAACCACAACCCAATACTATGACACACAATGGAGCATTTACCTCTCCTGTAGCAAAGAACTGTCACCGTGTTACCAGTTCAATATAAAATCTGGGTAAGCATAACAGATAGACAGGCAGATAGACAGTCATCAGACAGGCAGCCACAACATGGCGACAAACACACAAGAGACAGATCGACAGACAGACTACAACAGTCAGACAGCAGACAGGTAGACAGACTGATAGATAGGCAGACAGACAGACTGGCAGTCAGACAGGCACAAAGGCCGACAGACCACAAAGAGACAGACAGACATACCAACGTCACAAGCCGTGCAGACAGACAGACAGATAGCCAGGCAACATAAAGAAGTCAGAACAGACGACAGACAAGATAGATATAGTATAGTAGATAGATAGATAATAGATCGCAGAGTTGGATGATAGATGTAGATAGATCGAATAGCTATAGCTAGCTAGATAGATAGATATATAGTACATACATAGATAATGCTAGATAGATAGATGACAGATGATATATAGATATAGATAGATAGCATCGATCCTAGATAGATACAGATAGATACGATAGATGCTGCAGATTGCGATAATAATGATACGACTAGATGATCGCATAGATCTGATATAGATAGATAGATAGATAGATAGATCTATAGATAGATAGATAGATAGCGATGAGTTGAGATTAGATAGATATATATAGCTAATATATATATATAGTAGATAAGATAGATAGTATGATAGATAGATCAGTATAGATAGATAGATAGATAGCATAGATAGATAATAGATAGATAGATTGATGATCGAATAGTAGAGAAAACAGACAGATATGACAGACATACATATAGATCGATATATGATAGCTAGATTATGATAGATAGAGATCGTAGATAGATTGATTGATTGATTAGATTAGATAGATCGATGATGATAGATGCTAGTAGATGATAGATAGAAGATATATAGATATGATGATAGTATGATAGATTAAGAAAAAATAGATCGTACAGAGTGATATAGATGATGATGATTATAGATAGATATAGATATAATAGATAGATCGCGATTTGTATAGATAGAGATAGATAGATAGATAGAATAGATAGATAGATCGTATAGATAGATCGATGCCAGATAGATAGATAGATAGATAGATGATAGTTAATGATGTGATGATAGAGGACAGACCGATGATAGACGACAGACATATAGATAATGATAATAGATAATAGATAGATAGTATAGATAGATAGATGATAGATTTGATGATTGAGATTTGATTGATAGATAAGATAGATAGATAGATAACATGAATATGATAGATGATATAGATAGATAGATAGATGGATGAGATAGATGTGAGGGGGGGACAGACAGCCATACAGATAGATCAAGTAGATACTATATCATAGATAGATATATAGAATAAGATAGACTATATAATAGATAATAACAACAACAGACCACAACACAATAGATAGACGACAGACAGACCAACATGACAGACAGATAGATAGAATAGATACATAGATAGATAGACAGACACATCCATAGAATTATTTTCCCTTTCAGGCTAAATAAAGGTGTATAAAAGTTTTCTAAACATGACATTTTTGTGGCTTGCACATTATAATCTGGAAATGTTCAGTTACAAGCTACATACTAGGAACGCTGTATGAAACACGCTATTGGCATGAAATAAAAACAAAACAGTATTTTTTAAGAAACACACTTTAATTCCACATGTCTGTACACGTTTTATACAGAAAATAAATAACTATTCACAACACAAACAGCAGGTAAAATCAGGATTCCCACTGACACCTTTCCTATGACGGAGTCTAATGGGGCTTATCATTTCTTTTATTAAATCTACAGGTACCTATGGGAGACTGATTTTATAATTAACTGCAGGTACATAAAAAGGGATCACACGTTTCTTAGAATTCCGTGGCATCTATATATACCGGTAACTGAATATACAGGGAGATGGAACATAATGGGTTAATTTGTGTTACGCTTTAAACATAGGCCTTAAAGGAACATACCTCCATAACAGTGATCCTCAAACTATGGCTCTCCAGATGTTTGAAAACTACAACTCCCAGCATTCCTAGTTTCCCTCTGTAGTTGAGGACTGCTGGGAGTTGTAGTTTTTATACATCTGGAGAGCCGTAGTTTGAGGATCACTGCTCCATAAGCATAACTAGTCCTTATTTTAGCAATTTACATCAATACGATTAATTGTGAGTGCCCTCAAACTATTAACGTCACAATAAACTTAACAACTGTGGTGCATTTTATATGACAATAATGCATTTAAATAAAGAATCAGTATAAATGACTTCAATCCAGTATAATCACCTACGTTTGAACATTCCCCTTTAATATTTACACATGGTAGAGTTGGAGGATAATGAAGTGAACTAGATCTTAGCTCTGTGCAGGGCCTACTGTGCCCTTCTCTATAATGTACCTATTTAAAGGGAATGTTGAGGGTAGGTAGCTACTAATGGCACAGCATACTCAGCACATAAGATCTATTTCATTTATCTTTAACAAATAAAGAAAAAAAAAATGTCTGACGCCTCCCGGACTGAGGCGAACTATTAGCAGGGGATGTTTTCTTGCTTCTAAACTATAAATTATTTGTAACAATCAAATGAACTTGCCCAAATCTGTAATGGAACTGTATCCCAATAGGACGAACATTCTCTCAACTTTACCTGCTTTATTTACATTATAATATTCCACTATCCAATAAGATACTCCATGTCAGGCTAAGGCTGACAGTGGTGGCAGATACATGTTAACAGATTTATGGAAGGAGACCTATTCCCATGACCGTCCATCTGCTTGTCATTATCTGGGACTGTAATGCAGGAAAGAAGAGCCTAGTTTGGGGGAAGGGAGACACATGTTACCTAATAGCAGTTCTCAGGCCTTATGGAATCCATAGGTGACGTTGTCCTGATCTGGTGAAGAACCACATTTTTCTCTTGGCTCTTACAGCCACAGTCCAAAGACGCCTGGTCTATGTGGTGCTTCCTCACCAGGTGGCAAACAATGGCGATTAGGAAAATGAGAATAGACAAGATTCCCACGCAGATGCCAAGGATCATCATGGACTGGGGAACAGTAGGAACCTCACCAGGGTGAATTGGCTTTGAAGTAGGGATCTCTGAGGGCTTCATGGGTTCATCTGGATCTTCAGCAGAAACACAGGAACCGTCCTTTTCAAGGACAAAACCTTCTGGACATAAACATAAATAGCTGCCAGGCAGATTGTCACATTGATATTTGCAAAATTCACTGTCACATTCGTCAATATCAACACACAGGGCGCCATTGGCATCTGCCTCATCCACGATGTACCCGTCTGGGCAGTTGCACTCAAGGGTATTTGGATTACAATCTGCAGTGCAGGTCATGGTGTTGCAGAACCTTTTACATTTAAATGGGTTGTTCTCGTCTACGATGTAGCCGTCCCAACACTCACACACGAACCCTCCTTCCGTGTTGTAACATTCGTGCTCGCATGGGATTTTGGGGCTCATACACTCATCGATATCTACACATTTCCCATCTACCATTTCAAAACCTTTCTTGCAGGTGCATTTGAAGCTGCCATCTGTATTGACACAGTGATGTTCACAAATGTCAGGCTTGTCACAGTCATTTATGTCTTGGCATGTCCTGCCATCTTCTGCCAGGGTGTAACCCTCATCACATATACAAGCGCCAATTGACGGATCAGGGATACATAGCAACCCACTGGGGACAAGCTCACAGCTCCGTCCATCTGAACTTAGCACTGAATCTGCACTGCACTCACATTTTGACACCCCAGTGTCCCCACTGCAAACATAATCACACCCCCCATTTTCAATGGTGCAGCTCCAGGCTCCATGTTGCATGGACAACCACTTCATGGTCCCATCTCCAACATCTACACACTTCAGTAAAAGGTTCAAGTCTGGGAAAAAAGCCTCAGTGTCAGGGGGTAGAAAAGTCATGTCTTGTCCCCCAACCCACAGTGGCGTGCTGTAGGTGACATTGTACCCCTGAACTAAGTGGATTGGGTGGCACGTTTGAGGGTAAGCAATTTCGCACAGATACCCATCAGCTTTAGACTGGCAATCGGTCGCTTCCCAGGTCAGATCCTTGTGGACAATCACACACAGGTCTCCACATTTCCTCTCATTGCTCTTCCAGTTGGAATAATGGGTGTCACTGTCCCCCGTCACCCACTGGAAACCTCTCAGGGGCAGAGAACTGTTTGTGCAGCCATTCTTTTGACTCTGTTCCAGTCCTATCCATAACTGGTTCACTTTGTCTTTTGCCTTGGAAAACAGGGTCCTGATGATTTCAGCTTCCACAGAGTTGTTGGGGGTGATAAGGTGCCCACCCATTTCATTGCAGTGCCGGTTGGCCTTCTGGTACCGTTTGCTGTTCCCAAAAGAAAAGTAACAGGACTGACCCAGACACATGAAATCTGGTAAATTGGAAGCTACAAACCCCAACTGCACCAAGACAAAGACCCCCACAATGTGCTGGACAATTCTCCACATCCTCTGTGCACTGAAATAATGGGATCCTATGACTTGCAAAGGAGGGAGAGTCCAGGGTGGTAGGTAGCCACACAGCTAGGGCAGGATCCTGCAATAGCCGCGATGGACGAGTACATGGGTGGTGGTAGGTAGCCACACAGCTAGGGCAGGATCCTGCAAGTAGCAGACAATGGAGAGTCCAGGGTGGTAGGTAGCCACAGAGCTAGGGCAGGATCCTGCAAGTAGCAGACGATGGAGAGTCCAGGGTGGTAGGTAGCCACACAGCTAGGGCAGGATCCTGCAAGTAGCAGATGATGCAGAGTCCAGGGTGGTAGGTAGCCACAGAGCTAGGGCAGGATCCTGCACCTGCAAGTAGCAGACGATGGAGAGTCCAGGGTGGTAGGTAGCCACAGAGCTAGGGCAGGATCCTGCAATCACCTACCAATGTTATATCTCCTACCTACTGTATATTCTCATAACCTACTGTTTATTCTTCCCTTCCGACCCATGTATATCTCCTACCTACTGTATAATCATACCTACTGGATGTCTCCTACCTATTGTCTATATCCTACCTACTTTATATCTTTACCTATTGTATCTCCTACTACCTATTTTTTTTATCTCCTAACCTATTGTATCTCCTACCTATTTTATCTCTCTCTACTACAGTATATCTTCTCTACCTGTTGTATATCCCTTACCTACTGTTATATCGCCTACCCACGGTATATATTCTACCTACTGTATATCTCCTAGCTTTGTATATGATCCTACCTACTTTTTATCTCCTACCTATTGTTTATCTCGTAACCGGTATTGTATGCTCCTACCTATTGTTATCTCCTCCCTACACTATATATCTCCTCCCTATTTTCTAAACCTCCTACCTATTTGTATATATCTACCTACTGTATATCTCCTACCTAATTGTTTCTCCCTTAACTACTCTGTAGATTTCCTACCTACTTTATATCTCCTACCATGGTATTCTCTACCACTACTGTCTATCTCCACCTATTTTATTATCTGTACCTACTGTATTCTCCTACCTATTGTTATATCGACCTCACTGTAATATCTCCTACCCCTATTGTATATCTCCTACCCTACTGTATCTCCTACCTATTGTATATCTCCTACCTACTGTTTTTCTCCTACTATTTTATCTATTCTACCTACCTCTACGTGTGTGTGTATTATATATATATGAGATATATAACTATCCATCTGTGCGGTCCTGTGGTTTCAGGTCCCATGGAGTAAAGCTACAATTGACTGATTCAACTGGATGTAGCAATGCTTGGGGTCTTCCCCTTTCGTTTCACAATAATAAAATTCAACCTCACTTAATTCCATAACAAACCTCTCTGCCTGTAACGGGGAAACTAAACTTTGATGGAAAGGAGAAAAGAACAGCAGTTGGGAACTACATTATTGTTCTCAAATTTCTATATTTCAGAATCTGCCCTACATTAATAGCTATGAGTGCCAATCACCCGGGAAGTTGTCTCGGACACGAAAGGGAACTTGTGTCCGAGGCGTGGTAAATATCACTACTCCTTCCTAAATGAAAACCTAAATACTAAAATAAGGAGACTGCTCCTTATAAGGTATCTCTATACCTCAAAAAACTAAAATTTTCAAACTTATACTTTATAACTCTTTCCGATACTCAAGTTTCCACTACTTTTTTTTAAAATTTGGTGATAGATCCTGAGAATCAAATCATTTTAAGACCTGTCACTCCGAAGCATAAATTTTAGGTCTATCCCGGACCTCCTACTATGACTTTGGCTTGCCTGCCACCACTTTCGTGCAACAATTAAGAGACTCAGCAAGAACAGAAAGAGGCAGGGGGAGGGGGGTAGATGTGGTAAGCAAGCAGGGTTCTCTGTTGAGGCTGTGCAGAACATATACGGCGCTGCAACACTACACGTGGCAGTAATTATATGGAGGTTGGGGAGAACTAGGAGCCTGCACTAAACAGTATATTTTAAATGACAACCATATACAATATATGAGTACCCACCACTTGTCTCTCAAATTGTAGTTTTAAGATCTTGTAAAGTTGTTTGAGTGAGTAAAGAGACCTTTAAATAAGGATAACCCCTCCCACATAAGATCAACACTCTTTAATTAAGAATAACACTCCTTTTTAAATAAGGATACTGCTCCCTTCATAATGATAATCGCTCCCTAAATAAGGATAACCGCCTTTTTGAATAAGGATACACTGCTCCCTAACAAGAAGGAAAACCGCACCCTAATATACTGCTCTATAAGTAAGGATAACGCTCCCTACTGATGATCATGCTCTTTTAATAACACTACGATCCTCAATTAATGATCCGTACCAAACAATCTCAATGATAAATGAGTACTACCTGGTCATAAGGTAGCATGGGTTATAAGTGTATACTGGGACTTAATGATTATTGCGCAGTAATCCATTGGAGAAATTCATAAAAGTACTTATCCTTAAAATGTGTGCTAATTTTGCCCAACCAATCAGATCCTTATTTACACATTTGAAATCTAACAGCTGCTTGGTTGGGCAAAAAGTAGCACCATTTTTAACCGTATGAACTTTTATTGAATATACCACCCTGATGGTATTGTACTGATGTATCGGTTCTTAACGAACATTACGGGCGTGGTGAATTTTTATATTACCTGCGCTGTAAAGAATGTTCGATACCGCGGGGTTTCGTAAATGTTAGCAGGAGCGATTATTTTGACAAGGACAATTTACGTAGGAATACACTGCTTTATAAATACATTCCCGGGTTAAATATTCCTTCATAATTTTGGATTCATGACTCGCCTGGTTAGCCAATTAAAATACCTTATTAAAAGGTGATGAGATACGTACATGAAGTTGACTACACTCCAGCTACCATCTCTGCGCTTAGTGAGGGACTGTTCATTTTACAACTAAGACGTTCTATACATGTTTTAAAACTTCTATAAATTTGAGTAAACCCGTAAATTAAAGTAATTTTCTAAACAGACCCTACAAGTGCACATGGACTGTTCGTAACTCCTATCAACATCCTTTTGTTATCTTGCGGCGCCATAGAATAAATAATAAATATTTTAGGTCTGGACACCATCTCTGTGGTGTTAATATAATACTGCCGAATCCAGGACTCTTACTTTTGCCAGAACCCGTGAATACAGGTTTGTCCTGTTTATTGTAAATCGCAAACCATTGATCAGTCAATCAACCAATGGTCTTCGGGCGGGCCACACTGTCGCACTCTAACACTACAAAAAAAACACGCAATCCGATCCGCTTGTTGAAAAGCGCTAAGTGTTGGCCAATTGGGTCTACCACCACTCATCAGGAGATTCATATACGTTCTTATCGTTAAAATGGTGCTAATTTTCCCCCAAAAACATTAGATGTAAGCTTTCATGTTAAATAACCGGCCGATACCTTCCGATATAGTGTTGGGCAGCATCTGCGCGAACAGTTATTACTAATTATGGTGTGCCAGGGCAAGGGTGAAAGTTAAGCTAGTTATTAATTAAAGCTTTATTCTCCTTAAAAAAGGTCAGCTAGGACTATTTCCTTTCACTTTCCCCGCCAACCCATATCAGAGGTGACCAGACGTAGTGTGGGTTTAACTGGCAGTGTGGTGCAGACCCCATGGTATTTAGACCCTACATCCAGTAGAAATAAGTTTAAGGTTTGGGTAGATACACGAACAAAAGGGACGATACGTCAGTGGGTACTGTAGGGGTAGGGGGGACTTTTTAACCTCAAAGCACACAGAGTCACACAAAAGTCCCACAAAGGTGAGGAATGGTAGATGCTACTGATACTTGTTACATATGATCATCATCACCCTGGTTATATACCAATCCCTTGGTATAATACTTGGGGGGGCGGGTGCTCAAAACAGGGCACTTCACCAGTCTATACTTTCCTTTGAAAGTACAACTGGTATTTTGTAACCTGGGACCTTTAATTTCATCTTGGGTTTTACCGGAACCACAACCCAATACTATGACACAAATGTGAGCATTTACCTCTCATTTCAGTCAAAGAATGTCAACCGATGTTACCAGTCCAATATAAATCTTGGGTAACAATACCAATAGACAGGCAGATAGACAGTCAGTCAACAGGCAGCCACAACATGGCGACAAACACCAAGAGACAGTGACAGACGCTACAACGTCAGACACGCAGCAGGTAGACAGACTGATGATAGGCAGACAACAGACTGTCAGTCAGACAGGCCACAAAGGCGACAGACCACAAAGAGACAGACCAGACATACAACGTCGACAAGTCCGTCAGACAGACAGACAGATAGCCAGCAGACATAAAGAGTCAGAACAGACGACAACAAGATGAATATATAGCTAGAAGATAGATAATAGATCGCAGAGTTGGATGATTACGATAGTAGATAGATCGAATAGCTAGCTCACGCTAGCTAGATAGAATAGAATATATAGCTGACGATACGATAGATACATATATAGCTAGAATAGATAGACTGACAGATAGATATATAGATATAGATAGAATAGCTCGATCCTAGATAGATACAGATAGATACGATAGATCGCTCGCAGATTGGATAATAATAGATACGATAGATGATACGCATAGATCTCTGATATAGATAGATAGATAGATAGATAGATCTATAGATAGATAGATAGATCGCAGAGTTGGATTAGATAGATATATATACTAATATATATATATATCAATAAGATAGATGTATGATAGATAATCAGTATAGATAGATAGATAGATAGATAGAAGTAATAGATAGATAGATTGATGATCGAATAGTAAGAAAACAGACAGATATGACAGACATACATATAGATCGATATATCGATAGCTAGATGCCTATATAGATAGTAGATCGTAGATAGATTGATTGATTGATTGATTGATAGATCATAGATCGATAGATGCTAGTAGATGATAGATAGAAGATATATAGATATGATGATAGTATGATAGATTAAGAAAAAAATAGAATCGTACAGAGTTGGATAATAGATGATGATGATATATAGATAGATAATAGATAGATATATAGATAGATCGCAGATTTGTATAGATAGCTAGATCAGATAGATAGATAGAATAGATAGATAGATGATAGATAGATCGATAGATAGATAGATAGATAGATAGATGAATTGATAGATGAGACAACGATGATAGACAGACAACATATAGATAATAGATAGATAGATAGATAGATAGAAGATAGTATGATACTATCGATAGATTTGATGATTGATTGATTGATTGATAGATAATAGATAGATAGATAGATAAATAATGAATAGATAGATGATAGATAGATAGATATATAGATTGATAGATAGATGATAACAGACAGCCCATACAGATAGATCATAGATAGATACTATATCATAATAGATATATAGAATAGATAGATAGAATAGATAATAGACAGACAGACAGACAGAAGACGACAGATAGATCGACAGACAGACAGACAACATGACAGACAGATAGAGAGATAGATACATAGATACATAGATCGATAGACAGACACATCCATAAGAATTATTTCCCTTTCAGGCTAAATAAAGGTGTATAAAAGTTTTCTCAACTGGACCTTTTTGTGGCTTGCACTTAGAATCTGGAAAATGTTCAGTTACAAGCTACATACTAGAACGCTGTATGAACAACGCTATGGCAATAAATAAAAACAAAACAGTATTTTTTAGAAACACACTTTATTCCACAATGTCTGTACACGTTTTATCCAGAAAATAAATAACTTATTCACAACAAAACAGCAGGTAAAATCAGGATTCCCACTGACACCTTTCCTAGACGGATTCTAATTGGGCGTATAATTTCTTTATTATCGACAGGTACGCTATGGGAGACTGATTTTTATAATTAACGCAGGTACATAAAAATGGATCACAACGTTTCTTAGAATTTCCGTGGCATCTATATATACCGGTAACTGAATAACAGGGGATATTTAACCTCATGGGTTAATAATTTGTGTTACGCTTTAAACATAGGCTTAAAGGAACATACCTCCATACAGTGGATCCCAAACATGGCTCTCCAATTTGAAACTACAACTCCCAGCTTCCTAGTTTTCCTCTGTAAGTTGCGGACTGCTGGGAGTTGTAGTTTTTTAAACATCTGGAGGCCGTAGTTTTGAGGATCACTTGCCCATAAGCATAACTATTTCCTTATTTTAGCATTTACAGATCAATACGATTATTGTGAGTGCCCTCAAACTATTAACGTCACAATAAACTTACAACTGTGGTGCTTTTATATACAATATGGACCGCATTAATAAGAATCAGTATAATGACTTCAATCCAGTATAATCACCTACGTTTTGAAACATTCCGCCTTTAATATTTACAATGGTTCAGAGTGGAGGGTAATGAATGAACTAGATCTTAGCTCTGTGCAGGCCCTACTGTGCCCTTCTCTATAATGTCCCTATTTAAAGAAGGGATGTTGAGGGTAGTAGCTACTAATGGCACAGCATCTCCACATAAGATCTAGTTCTTTATCTTTAAACAAATAAAGAAAAAAAAAATGTCTGACGCCTCCCGGAACTGAGGCGAACTATTAGCATGGGATGTTTTTTCTTGCTTCTAAACTGTAAATGATTTGTAACATCAAATGAACTTCCCAAATCTGTATGGAACTTTAGTCCAATTAGGACGCACAGTCTCTCAACTTTACCCTGCTTTATTTACATTATAATCTTCCCTATCCAATAGATCCTCCGTCAGCCTTAAGGCGGACAGTGTGAAGATACATTTACAGATTTAGAAAGGAGACCTCTTTCCCATGACCGTCCATCTGCTTGTCCTTATCTGGACTGTATGCAGGAAAGAAGAGCCTCGTTTGGGGGAGGGAGAAACATGTTACCTATAGCATTTTCTCGCCTCTTATGGAATCCATAGGGACGTTTTCCTGATCTGGTGAATAACCACATTTTCTCTTGTCTCTTACAAGCCACGTCAAAGACGCCTGGTCTATGTGTGCTTCCTCACCGGTGGCAAACAATGGCGATTAGGAAAATGAGAATAGACAAGATTCCACGCAGATGCCAAGGATCATCATGGACTGGGTAACAGTAGGCACCTCACCAGGGTGAAATTGGCTTTTGAGTAGGGAATCTCTGATGGCTTCATGGTTTCATTCCCCTGGACTTCAGCATAAACACAGGAACCGTCCTTTCAAGGACAAAACCTTCTGGACATAAACAGAAATAGCTTGCCAGCCGAGGTCACATTGATATTGTGCAAATTCACACTGTCAACATTCGTCAATACAACACACAATGGCGCCATTGGCATCTGGCCTCATCCACGATGTACCCGTCTTGGCAGTTGACTCAGGGTATTTGGAATTACATCTTCGTGCAGGTCATGGTGTTGCAGAACTTTTAACTTTAAATGGGTTGTTCTCTCTACGATGTAGCCTGTCGTCCAACACTCACACAACGAACCCTCCTTCCGTGTTGTAACATTCGGGTGCTCGCATGGTGATTTTTGGGGCTCATACACTCACGATATCTACACAGTTATCCCAGCTACCATTTCAAACCTTCTTGCAGGTGCATTTGAGCTGCCATCTGTTATGACCAGTTGATGTTGTACGAATGTCAGGCTTGTCACAGTCATTTATGTTCTTGGGCATGTCCCGGATCTCTGCCCAGGGTGTAACCCTCATCACATATACAAGCGCCAATGACGGAGTCAGGGGAGCTAGCAACCCACTGGGGACAGCTTCCAGCTCCGTCCATCTGAACCTTAGCACGAATCTGCCTGACACTCACATTTTGACACCCCAGTTCCCCACTTGCAACACATAATAACACCCCCCATTTTCATGGTGCAGCTCCAGGACTCCAGTTGCATGGACAACACTTCATGGTTCCCATCTCCAAACATTACAACACTTCAGTAAAGGTTCCAGTCGGGGAAAAAGCCTCAGTGTCGGGTGGTAGAAAAGTCATGTCTTGTCCCCCAACCACAGTTGGCGTGCTGTAGGACTGTAACCCTGAACAAGTGGATTGGGGTGGCACGTTCGTTTGAGGGTAAGCAATTTCGCACAGATTACCCATGAGTTTAGAACTGGCACGCAATCGTTCGTCCAGGTCAGATCCTTGTGGACATCACACACAGGTCTCCACATTCCTCTCATTGCTCTCCAGTTGGATAATGGTGTCACTGCCCCCGTCACCCACTGGAAACTCTCAGGTGCAGAGAACTGTTTTGCGCAATTCTTTTGACTCTGGTCCAGTTCCTATCCATAACTGGTTCACTTTTGTCTTTTGCCTTGGAAAACAGGGGTCCTTGAGATTTCAGCTTCAACAGAGTTTGTTGGGGGTGATACGGTGCCCACCCATTTCAATTGTCGTGCCGGTGTGCATTCTTGTACCGTTCTTGCGTTCCCAAAAGAAAAAGTAAAGGACTGACCCAGTACCCATGAAATCTGTAAATTGGAAGCTACAACCCCAACTTGCACCAAGACAAAGACCCCCCACAAGTGGATGAAATTCTCCACATCCTGCTGTGCACTGAAATAATGGGATCCTATGACTAAGAGGGAGTCAAGTGTGGGCCACACAGTGGGATCATGCAAGGAGACGGGGGCGTCCCGGGTGAGGTGCCGTGGGCAGCCTAAGTGAGACGATGAGAGTCCAGGTGAGGCCAAGCAGGCGTCTGCAGAGCAGACAGGAGATCCATGTGCACACGTAGATCTCAAGACAGATGAGAAGGTCCAGGGTGGGTAGTAGAGCCACCAGTCAGCTAGGGCAGGGATCCTGCAAGTAGCAGAGCGATGGAGAGTCCCAGGGTTGGTAGGTAGCGCCACAGAGCTAGGGCCCAGTGATCCTGCAATACAGGCGATGGAGGTCCCCAGGGTGGTTAACGGGTAGCCACAACAGCTTAGGGCAGGAGCCGTGCAAAGTTAGCGACGATGTGAGAGTCCAGTGCTGGTAGGTAGCCACAGCTGAGGCAGGATCCTGCAAGTAGCAGATGATGCAGAGGTCCAGGGTGGTAGTAGCCACACAGCTAGGGCAGGGACCTGCAAGTAGCAGACGATGGAGAGTCCAGGTGGAGGTAGCCCAGCTAGGGCAGGATCCTGCAAGTAGCAGATGATGCAGAGTCCAGGGTGGTAGGTAGCCACACAGCTAGGGCAGGATCCTGCATGTAGCAAGTGATGGAGAGTCCAGGGTGGTAGGTAGCCACACAGCTAGGGCAGGATCCTGCAAGTAGCAAGTGATGGAGAGTCCAGGGCAGTCGAAAGACTCAGGGCTGAAGTTGGGAGTCTTCTGATCTCTGCTCACAGATATTCTCTGTCATGTCTCAATGTTTGGGTTGAAGTTTTATAAAGTGATGCAGTGCCCTCCCTACAGCCCATTGCAAGAAAGGAAGGAAGGAAGTTCAGGGAAGGAAGGGCTGGAGCTGTTAGGGATCTGCCTGGAACACTAATTTCTGTGTTGCCCAGGCGTTGACTGGGGCATGGCTCATTTTATTGCATCCCCCTACTAAATCAGAATCAGTGAAAGTGACTAATGGGAGGGGGGTTTAAACTGAGATTTCCGGACACTGCCTTGTCTAGAAGAAATAAACTGACCAAGAACAAAAATAACTGGATGGATGCGAATAAGAGAACATTACGATACGTACATTTCTGTGCTGTAACACAAGCAAATCAATAGCATTCTAGCCAAATGACAACTTTACTCCAGAATATAAAGGGTTACTAGTAGAGAGAATGGCAACTTTACTGCAGTATATAAAGGGTTACTAGTAGAGAGAATGACAACTTTACTGCAGTATATAAAGGGTTACTAGCAGTGAGAATGACAACTTTACTGCAGTATATAAAGGGTTACTAGCAGAGAGAATGACAACTTTACTGCAGTATATAAAGGGTTACTAGCAGAGAGAATGACAACTTTACTGCAGTATATAAGGGTTAATAGCAGAGAGAATGACAACTTTACTGCAGTATATAAAGGGTTAATAGCAGAGAGAATGACAACTTTACTGCAGTGTATAAAGGGTTAATAGCAGAGAGAATGACAACTTTACTGCAGTATATAAGGCACTTCAAGAAGGCATAATGACAGTTCAACTGCAGCTCATAACTAAGCAGCTGCTAGCAAAGAGACTAATAGCTTGTACACAGCACATAAGAATTATTGCATAGTGTGTAAGGGATAACTACTGTACAAGGGAGGCTGACAGCTTTTCTGCAGCCCATAAGGGGTTAGTAATATGGAGACTAACAACTTGTTATTTTATTTCTTATATAGAGCTACATATTCCGCAGCGCTTACAATCTAAGCACATTTATTTGATGCATACAACCTATCAGTATGTCTTTATGATTGTGGGAAACCGGAGTGCCCACACAAGCACGGGGAGAACATACAAACTCCTTGTAGATGTGTCCAAGGGTGGAATCAAACTCAGGACATCAGCGCTGCAAGGCATCAGTCAGTTCTAACTACTGAGCCACCGTGTTGCCTTAAGTAATGTGGGTGTTGCACTAATTTGGCCCTACAGCAGCCAATATAGCATTGGTCCGATGTTTCACTGCAACACAGAGGGGCCAGGATTGTCCAAAGCACATAAGGGGTTACTAGAAAGGAGACCAACAGCTTGACTGCAGCACATAAGGGGTTACTAGAAAGG
>CM033473.1:15898387-16137135 GCA_019447015.1 Hymenochirus boettgeri | reverse complement strand
TCAACAGAAGGAAACTTCTACTTTATCTTCAGAATAAAGAATCCATCCATGTAAAGTTTATCTTTAAAGTAGAGAGGGGTGGAACGGGATTCTGGGAGTGTAAGCTGATGCATTTTGGAACGAGAAAATGGCAACAATCTGTTATATGGAGGTCCCTTAACCCTTACTGTTATATGGAGGTCCCTGGCCCCTTGCTGTTATACGGAGGTCCCTGACCCCTTGCTGTTATACGGAGGTCCCTGACCCCTTGCTGTTATACGGAGGTCCCTGACCCCTTACTGTTATACGGAGGTCCCTGGTCCCTTGCTGTTATACGGAGGTCCCTGACCCCTTGCTGTTATACGGAGGTCCCTGACCCCTTGCTGTTATATGAAGGTACCTGACACCTTGCTATTATATGGAGGTCCCTGACCCCTTGCTGCTATATGAAGGTACCTGACCCCTTGCTATTATATGGAGGTCCCTGACACCTTGCTGTTATACGGAGGTCCCTGACCCCTTGCTATTATATGGAGGTACCTGACCCCTTGCTATTATATGGAGGTCCCTGACACCTTGCTATTATATGGAGGTCCCTGACCCCTTGCTGTTATATGGAGGTCCCTGACACCTTGCTGTTATATGGAGGTCCCTGTCCCTTTGCTGTTATATGGAGGTCTCTGACCCCTTGCTGTTAATGGAGGTCCCTGATCCCTTGCTATTATATGGAGGTCCCTGACACCTTGCTGTTATATGGAGGTCCCTGACACCTTGCTGTTATATGGAGGTCCCTGTCCCTTTGCTGTTACATGGAGGTCCCTGACCCCTTGCTGTTAATGGAGGTCCCTGATCCCTTGCTATTATATGGAGGTCCCTGACCCCTTGCTGTTATATGGAGGTCCCTGACACCTTGCTGTTATATGGAGGTCCCTGTCCCTTTGCTGTTATATGGAGGTCTCTGACCCCTTGCTGTTAATGGAGGTCCCTGATCCCTTGCTATTATATGGAGGTCCCTGACCCCTTGCTGTTATATGGAGGTCCCTGACACCTTGCTGTTATATGGAGGTCCCTGTCCCTTTGCTGTTATATGGAGGTCTCTGACCCCTTGCTGTTATATGGAGGTCCCTGGCCCCTTGCTTTTATATAAAGGTCCCTACCCCCTTGCTGTTATATGGAGGTCCCTGGTCCCTTGCTGTTATATAATGGTCCCTAGCCCCTTGCTGTTATATGGAGGTCCCTGGCCTCTTGCTGTTATATGGAGGTCCCTGACACCTTGCTGTTATAAGGAGGTCCCTGGTCCCTTGCTGTTATATAAAGGTCCCTAGCCCCTTGCTGTTATATGGAGGTCCCTGGTTCCTTGCTGTTTTATAAAGGTCCCTAGCCCCTTGCTGTTATATGGAGGTCCCTGGACCCTTGCTGTTATATGGAAGTCCCTGGACCCTTGCTGTTATATGGAAGTCCCTGGCCCCTTGCTGTTATAGGGAGGTCCCTGGCCCCTTGCTGATATATCGAGGTCCCTGACACCTTCCTGTTATATGGAGGTCCCTGACCCTTTGCTGTTATACGGAGGTCCCTGACCCTTTGCTGTTATATGGAAGTCCCTGACCCCTTGCTGTTATATGGAAGTCCCTGACCCCTTGCTGTTACAGGGAAGTCCCTGGTCCCTTGCTGTTATAGGGAGGTCTCTAGCCCCTTGCTGTTATAAGGAGGTCCCTGGTCCCTTGCTGTTATAGGGAGGTCCCTGGTCCCTTGCTGTTATATGGAGGTCCCTGACCCCTTGCTGTTATAGGGAGGTACCCTGGCCCCTTGCTGATATATCGAGGTCCCTGACACCTTCCTGTTCTATGGAGGTCCCTGACCCTTTGCTGTTATACAGAGGTCTCTCACCCCTTGCTGTTATATGGAAGTCCCTGCCCCCTTGCTGTTATATGGAAGTCCCTGACCCCTTGCTGTTACAGGGAGGTCCCTGGTCCCTTGCTGTTATAGGGAGGTCCCTGGCCCCTTGCTGTTATAGGGAGGTCCCTGGTCCCTTGCTGTTATAGGGAGGTCCCTGGTCCCTTGCTGTTATATGGAGGTCCCTGACCCCTTGCTGTTATACGGAAGTCCCTGACCCCTTGCTGTTAAACAGAGGTCCCTGACCCCTTGCTGTTATACGGAGGTCCCTGACCCCTTGCTGTTAAACGGAGGTCCCTGGACCCTTGCTTTTATATGGAGGTTCCTGAACCCTTGCTGTTTTACGGAGGTCCCTGGAGCCTTGCTGTTATATGGAGGTCCCTGACCCCTTGCTGTTATATGGAGGTACCTGACACCTTGCTATTATATGGAGGTCCCTGACACCTTGCTGTTATATGGAGGTCCCTGACACCTTGCTGTTATATGGAGGTCTCTGACCCCTTGCTGTTAAATGGAGGTCTCTAACACCTTGCTGTTACAGGGAGGTCCCTGGTCCCTTGCTGTTATAGGGAGATCCCTGACACCCTTGTTGTTATATAGATATATGGAGGTCCCTGACACCCTGCTGTTATATTGAGGTCCCTGACACCTTGCTGTTATATGGAGGTCCCTGACCCTTTGCTGTTATATGGAGGTCTCTTACTCCTTGCTCTTTTATGGAAGTCCCTGACACCTTGCTGTTACAGGGAGGTCCCTAAACCCTTGCTGTTATAGGGAGGTCCCTGGCCCCTTGCTGTTATATAAAGGTCCCTAGCCCCTTGCTATTATATGGAGGTCCCTGACACCTTGCAGTTATAGGGAGGTTCCTGGACTCTTGCTGTTATATCGAGGTCACTGACACCTTGCTGTTATAGGGAGGTCCCTGGTCCCTTGCTGTTATAGGGAGGTCCCTGGTCCCTTGCTGTTATATGGAGGGACCTCCCTATAACAGCAAGGGACCAGGACCGTCCTATAACAGCAAGGTGTTCAGTGACCTCGATATAACAGCAAGAGTCCAGGACCTCCTATAACGCAAGGTGTCAGGGACCTCCATATAATCGCAAGGGGCGGACCTTTATATAACAGTCAAGGGCCAGGGACCTCCCTATAACAGCAAGGGTTTAGGGACTTCCCTGTAACAGCAAGGTGTCAGGGCCTTCCATAAAAAGGCAAGGATAAGAGACCCCTCATATAACAGCAAAGGGTCAGGACCTCCATATAACAGCAAGGTGTCAGGACCTCAACTATAACAGCAGGGTGTCAGGGACCTCCATATATCTTATAACAACAGGGTTTCAGGGATCTCCCTATAACAGCAAGGGCCCAGGGACCTCCTGTACAGCAAGGTGTTAGAGACCTCCATTTAACAGCAAGGGGTCAGAACCTCCATATAACAGCAACAGGTGTCAGGGGGGACCTCCATATAACAGCAAGGTGTCAGGGACCTCCATATAATAGCAAGTTTCAGGTACCTCCATATAACAGCAAGGGGTCAGGGACCTCCATATACCAGCAAGGCTCCAGGGACCTCCGTAAAACAGCAAGGGTTCAGGAACCTCCATATACAGCAAGGGTCCAGGGACCTCCATTTAAAACAGCAGGGGTCGGGCCTCCGTTAACGCAGGGTGTCAGGGACCTCTGTTTACAGCAAGGGGTCAGGTACTTCCGTATACAGCAAGGGGTCAGGGACCTCCATATAACAGCAAGGGACCAGGACCTTCCTATAACAGCAAGGGACCAGGGACCTCCCTATAACAGCAAGGGGCCGGACCTCCCTATCCAGCAAGGGACCAGGACCCTGTATCAGCAAGGGGTCAGGGACTTCCATATAACAGCAAGGGGGCAGGGACTTCCATATAACAGCAGGGGTGAGAGACCTCTGTATAACAGCAAAGGGTCAGGGACCTCCATAGAACAGGAGGTGTCAGGGAACCTCGATATATCAGCAAGGGGCATTGGGTACCTCCTATAACAGCAAGGGGTCAGGGACCTCCATATAACAGCAAGGGACCAGGACCTCCCTATAACGCAAGGGACCAGGACCTCCTTATAACAGCAAGGGGCTAGAGACTCCCTATAACAGCAAGGACCAGGACTTCCCTGTAACACAAGGGGTCAGGACTTCCATATAACATCAAGTAAGGTCAGGGACTTCCATATAACAGCAAAGGGTCAGGGACCTCCGTATAAACAGCAAGGGTCAGGGACCTCATATAACAGAGGTGTCAGGACCTCGATATATCAGCAGGGTGCCAGACCTCCCTATAACAGCAAGGGGCCAGGGACCCCCATATAACAGCAAGGGGCTAGGGACCTTTATATAAAAGCAGGGGCCAGGGCCTCCATATAACAGCAAGAGGTCAGAGACCTCCATATAACAGCAAAGGGACAGGGACCTCCATATACACGCAAGGTGTCAGGACCCTCCTATAACAGCAAGGGGTCAGGGACCTCCATATAATAGCAAGGTGTCAGGGACCTCCATTATAGCAAGGGGTCGCCAGGCCTCCATATACATAAGCAAGGGTGTCAGGTACCTTCATATACACACGAGGGTCAGGGACCTCCATATAACAGGAAGTGTGTCATGACCTCGATATTCAGCAAGGGGCCGGGTACCTCCCTATACAGCAAGGGTCAGGACCTCCCTATAACCCCAAGGGACCAGGGACCTCCCTAAATACAAGCAAGGGACAGGACCAATCCTATAACAGCAAGGACCAGGGACCACCCTATAAACATCAGGGCTAGAGACTCCTGTATAACACAAGGGACCATGGACCTCCCCTGTAACGCAAGGGTCAGGGACTTCCATATAACAGCACGTAGGCATGGGACTATAACCAGGGACAGGGACCCTCCCTGTACAGCAAGGTCCGGGACTTCCATATAACAGCACGGGAATCAGGGACTTCCATATACCACAGGGTGAAGACTCCGTGAAACAGCAAAGGGTCAGGGACCTCTATAACAGGAAGGTGTCAGGGACACTCGCTAATCAGCAAGGGGGCAGGGACCCCCCTATAACACAAGGGGCCAGGACTTCCACTAACACATGGGTCCAGGACTTCCCATATAACAGCAGGGTCCATGGACCTCCATATTACACAGCACAGGGGCTAGGGACCTTTTAAAACAGCACGGAACCAGGGACCTCCATATAACAGCAAGGGGCTTAGGGACCTTATATACAGCAGGACCAGGGACCTCCTTATAACAGCAAGGTGTCGGGACCTCCATGAGTAACGCAAGACGAGGCCAGTGGACCTCCATATAACACAAGGGGCTAGGGGACCATTATATAACAGCAATGGGACAAGGGACCTCCATATAACACCGCAAGGGGGTAGGACGCTTTATACAAAAGCAAAGGGGCCAGGGACCCTCTATAACAGCAAGGGGTCAGAGACCTCCATAATAACACAAGTGACAGGGACCCTCCATATAAACCAGCAGGTTCATTGACCTCCATATAACAGCATAGGGGTCAGGGACCTCCATATATAGCAAGGATCAGGGACCTCCATAACACAAGTAGGTTGTAACAGCAAGGGACCTCCATATACCAGCAATGGATCAGGGACCTCCATATAACACAAGGTGTCAGGGACCTCCATATATATGCACGACAGTGATCCATTACAGCAGGCAGTACCTCCATATAACAGCAAGATGGGACCATGAGGGTAACCCATACAGCAAGGTGGACTATAACAGCAAGGTGTCAGGGCACCATCCATATAACAGCAAGGGGTCAGGTTCCTCCATATAATACCGGTGGTCAGGACTCCATATAATAGCAAGGGGTCAGGTCACTCCATATATTAGCAAGGTCAGGGACCTCCTATAACAGCGGTGTAGGGACCTCCATATACAGCAAGGTGTCAGGGCCTCCATATATAGCAAGGGCATCGGGACCTCCCTTACGCAAGGGGGTCCAGACCCTCCATTCAGCAAAGTACAGGGGGGGGGGTACTCCATATAACAGCACACGGTGTCAGGACCTCCATATACAGCAAGGTGTCAGGGACCTCCATATAATAGCAAATGAGGTGTCAGTGCGACCTCCATATATAGCAGGGTCAGGTACTCCATATAAGAGAAGGGTCAGGGCCATCCGTATAATCGCAATGTGTCGCGGACCCTCCATATTATATCAATTGGTCAGGTAACCTTCATATGCAGCAAAGGGGTCAGGGACCTCCCTATAATAGCAGGGTCAGGTACCTCATAAACAGCAAGGGTCGGCCTATAACACAAGGGCAGGACCTCCGTATACAGCAAGGGCCAGTGACCTTCCGTATAACAGCAAGGAACGGACCTCATAACGAGGGTAGGGACCTCCGTATAACAGCAAGGGTCCAGGGACCTCCGTATAACAGCAAGGGGTCAGGGACCTCCGTATAACGCAAGGGGCCAGGGACCTCCATATACAGTAAGGGTTAGGGACCTCCTAAACAGATTGTTGCCATTTCTCGTTCCAAAATGCCCATCAGCTTACCTCACCGGAGAATCCAGTCCGACCCCTCTCTACTTTAAAATAAACTTTACATGGATTGATTACTTATTCTGCAAGATAAAGTGAAAATAAGATATAGGGTAAGGTTTCTGTGGCATTTCATGATTCCTGCAGCCTCCTTCCTAGTGAGTACAATTGTGTTTTCTTGCTGCTCGTCTTGATTACAGAGGACACAGGCAGTCACCCAGTAGTTGCTTGACAGCATTGCAGGGGAGAAGGAGGGGACAGAGAATTCATGGAGCATGTGCAGCTATGTATAGTGTCCAGGGACACTCAGAAGAGAGGCTGTTGAAACCAGGAAATGTTATAAAATCTGCACTAATAAAAAGGTAATTCTTCACACGATCCCGAGGATTTTAGAGAAGAAGAGACACAGCGATCTGTTATTTACTGGACATATAATCCTACAGGGACATTTATGAGCTTTCCTTTATTTCTCCTTACGGAGAGGATACCGGCTACGGTAAACATAAGATGACTATTTCTAGTGCTGTATACTTAGCAACATGTGGAAGAAAAGAATTAAAGGTCTCCATTAACTTAGTAAAACAAGGCTAGTACCGTAGAACTGGTTGGCAGATCAGTATGTTATACTCCTGTTCTTCATTAAACCAGCCAGGAATGCTGGTACAGAACTTACTGGTATGGCGCTCCTCTGCTGTTCTTTCTGACAGGTCCGACAGAGGTTTGTACTGTATGTGTATACAATATAGTAGCGTATAATATATAGCTGTGGGGTCAGGGCATTCATATAACAGAAAGGGGTTAGGACCTCCATATAACTGCCAGTGGTCACCGGGCCTCCATATACACAGAAAAAAGTATGGGGGAGCACACTAACATAAAGGTGAATTCACAAAATTTTGGAAACACACATCAACATTTCGGGACACCCTATCATTCCTGAGGAAGGGACAGTGGCGTCCCGAAACGTTGTATGTTGGGTACAATAAACCTTTGTTAATTCACCTTTATGTAGTGTGCTCCCCATACTTTTTCCTGTGTTGAAGATTCGGTTGTCCCTGGGAGTGAGGGCCAGAGTGGGATCGCACCTATCTCACACAGCCAACAGCGGTGTGCTGGAGTGTTCCTTATTTCACTGTATTTGACCTCACCACTATACAGACAGGGGTCAGGGACCTGCATATAACACGAATAGGGCAGGGACCTCCGAATAACAGCAAGGGGTCATGGGGACACTCCATATAACAGCAGGGACCATGGGACCTCCCTATAACAGCAAGGGGCAGGGACCTCGATATAACAGCAAGGTTCAGGACATCCAATAAACAGCAAGTTCGAGACCTCCATATAACGCCAGGTTCAGACACTCCATATACAGCAAGGGTCAGGGACCTCCGTTTTAACAGCAGGGTCAGTGGACCTCCGTTTATAACAGCAAGGGGCCAGGGACCTTGTTTAACGCAGCAACGGGGTCAGGATTCCGTATAACAGCAAGGAGGTCAGGGACTCCATGTATAGCTGGTCCCTTGCTGTTATATGGAGGTCCCTGACCCCTTGCTGTTATACGGAAGTCCCTGACCCCTTGCTGTTAAACAGAGGTCCCTGACCCCTTGCTGTTATACGGAGGTTCCTGACCCCTTGCTGTTAAACGGAGGTCCCTGGACCCTTGCTGTTATATGGAGGTTCCTGAACCCTTGCTGTTATATGGAGGTCTCTGAAACCTTGCTGTTATATGGAGGTCCCTGAAACCTTGCTGTTATATCGAGGTCCCTGGCCCCTTGCTGTTATAGGGAGGTCCCTGGTCCCTTGCTGTTATATGGAGGTCCCTGACCCCTTGCTGTTATATGGAGGTCCCTGGCCCCTTGCTCTTATATGCAGGTCGTGGACCCCTTTCTGTTATATGCAGGTCCCTGACCCCTTGCTGTTATATGGAGGTCAAATACAGTGAAAAGGAACACTCCAGCACACCGCTGTTGGCTTGTGAGTAGGTGCGATCCCCCTGGCCCTCCACTCCCAGGGACAACCGAATCTTCAACACAGGAAAAGTATGGGGGAGCACACTACATAAAGGTGAATTAACAAAAGTTTATTGGTACCACACATACAACGTTTCGGGACGCCCTGTCCCTTCCTCAGGAATGGATAGGGTGTCCCGAAATGTTGTATGTGTGTTTCCAATAAACTTTTGTGAATTCACCTTTATGTAGTGTGCTCCCCCATACTTTTCTTGTGTTATATGGAGGCCCGTGACCACTGGCAGTTATATGGAGGTCCCTAACCCCTTTCTGTTATATGAATGCCCCTGACCCCATGCTATATATTATATGCTATTATATTGTATACACATACAGTACAACCTCTGTCGGGACCTGTCAGAAGAACAGCAGAGGAGCGCAATACCAGATAAGTTCTGTAACCAGCATTCCTGGCTGGTTTAATTGAAGAACAGGAGGTATAACATACTGATCTGCCAACCAGTTCTACGGTATCGTTCCTTGTTTTACTAAGAGTTAATGGAGACCTTTAATTCTTTTTCTCCACATGTTGCCTAGATACAGCACTAGAAATAGTCTCTTATGTTTACCGTAGCCCGTATCCTCCTTAAAGGAGAAATAAAGGAAAGCTATAAATGTCCCTGTATGGATTCTATGTCCAGTAAATAACAGATCGCTGTGTCTCTCTTCTCTAAAATCCTCAGGATCGTGGTGAAGAAATTACCTTTTTATTAGTGCAGATTTATAACATTTCCTGGTTTCAACAGCCCTCCTTCCTGAGTGTGCCCTGGACACTATACATAGCTGCACATGCTCCATGAATTCTCTGTCCCCTCCTTCTCCCCTGCTAATGCTGTCAAGCAACTACTGGGTGACTGCCTGTGTCCTCTGTAATCAAGACAGAGCAGCAAGAAAACCAATTGTTACTCACTAGGAAGGAGGGCTGCAGGAATCATGAAATGCCACAGAACCTTACCCTATAATCTTATCCTACCAGTTAACTATAATTGGCAAGGAGGTATGATGCAAAATGCCAACTGCGTTGTAAAATACCTCTTATATGTTTAATGGTGGGCACAACACTGTAAGGTGCCTTTTCTTCCCATGATGCATCACTTCATTTTACAACAAGAATCTTCTATGGCCCCATTGATTAAAAAACATGCACCAGAACCATGCTGTTTTGTTCTAGTTTATTTCTACTTCTCTATTTAATCTCATTGCAAAACCAAGTTAGGGTTTTTTTTATTCTGAATTAAGAAATCAGGAACAAAAAAGATTGAGGGATTTGTGAGTAATATGACATTTAAAGGGTATTTCCACCCTAAATAAAAACTTTTAGTATAATGTTATAAGCTACACCTGCCCATCCCCAACCACTATGTCAGATTACAACAAAAAAATTCAGAAGTCTATTTACAGCCTCTCGTTCCTGTGGCACTCTGATCCGGCTCCCTGTTTTCCTGGAACTAGCAAACGGGCCAGACTGGCAGCCGCTTCTGTGATTAGCTAAGAGGCAGCCACAGACACGGATGCTGCCAACGGAGAGCGTGTGGGAGCGAAGGGCTGTAAGTAGAGTGACAATTCTTCTTTTAGTAATCTGACATAGCAGTTGGGGGTGGGCAGGGATAGCTTACACTACAGTTAGGTGGAAGGGCAGCAAGGGAGGGATCCGGAGAGTATGTGGGAGGGAGGGAAAAAGGCTCCCCTGCACATGTCACACTACCTCCAGGAGGACAAATTAGAGGCAGAAACCTTTGGACAAGAAGACAGCTCCTACTCTTCAGTTTCCTGGACTTTGCACAAGCACTGCAGGAGAACCATAAGGAGCAGAGATGTACGGTAAATTCCAAACTATACAGTGGGGCCAGTTGTGGGTTAAATTATAGTTTGGGGGTAGACATGCCCTTTAACCTTAAGCTTCATACACACATCAGATCATTCTTGCACAATTTTCCTAACAAACAAGCTATCGTGCGACATTCGTGCAAAAATGAAGCTTTAATGATCTTCTACTTTACCAATGAACACTATGGGGCATATTTATAACAATCACTATTCGCTATCGCAGGACATCGCAATGACAAATCATGTTATTTTCGCCTTATTTATAAAAAAAATTCGCCTTTGTGGGAAAGTATCGCTGCGGCGACGTGTGGCGATAGTTTTCGCCTTATTTACTGTGTGTGGTATCACTGCGAGAAGAGAGATTGCGAAAGAGAGAGTTATCTTTGTCTTTTTAATTTACAGCTATTTATAAATAGGGGAATTTCCCCTTTTTGCTCCTTTTCTCCCTTTTGTTGCATTTTTTTGCAGTTTTACCAGAATTTCGCCCAAACATCATTACTTACTGAAATGTTCCATTAACATGACTATTTCTTACACAGCACTATGGAATGTTCCTGTATTAATGGAACTGGTTTGGTAATTAGCTGCGGTTTGCTGAAAATAAACAATACTAAAAAATGTCCTATTAATGATATAGAGACAATTCGCCTTTTGAGTTTTACACTATTTATTATATCTTTGGCTGAAAAAAACACCCACAGGGTTATTCAATAAAAGTTCTTAAAATTTTGCCCCAACAAATCAGATGTTAGCTTTAGTGTTAAATAAGACTTGAAATATTAAAAAAAGCGAAAAATAAACCATAATAAGGAAATGTCAGATCGTATTACAGTAAGGGCTAGGCCACACTAGCGCGTTTGCGCACGCGTTTCGCGCCACGCGTTTCGGCGCACGCGTTTGCGCCCGCGATTTTCGCTTAAAATGGAAATGGCGGGAACGCAAAAATTCTCCGCGATTCCGATGCGCATGCGATTGCGCGTCCGTTCGCGTTATGGTAACGCATGCGTTCACCATTTTTGGTGCGTTAACAGCATGCGTGTCCATAACGTGAAAAGGCGAAAACGCATGCGCAAAACGCAAGCGCGAAACGCGCAAGAATCGCGCACACAATCGCGTGCGATAACGCTCGCGATTTTGTGCGCGATTCCTGTGCGTTGCAGTGTGGCCTCACCCTAAATAAATGGCCACTTATGGGTTTTCACCACCTCAGACTTGGCGAATTGGAATGGCTGAACTTAAAGCAATTTCACACTTTTCGCCATTTTATAAATATGGTTGAGCGGTTACCGCAGCGATGTATGGCGAAAAGTGAAATGTAGCGGTAATGACCTTTCGCCACTGGTTATCACCGCTTTATAAATAGGGAAAAGGCCAAATTTGCCGAAAAGGCAGCAAAAATGGAGGCGGAAAGTTTAACGAACCTTTATAAATATGCCCCTTTTTATCCACTATCGTTGATGTATCTACAGGCATCATTTTCAGAACTAGTGTATAACGAGATGGTCGCTGAACGGTCATTGGGTGAAAATGATGACGTGTGTATTAACAACCAATCAAAAATGTGATTATTGATGTACCATTTATTTGTAACCAATAGAATGCATTGTATAACATGGTGTTATTGAAAGAATAGTGAGAATAATATCTATATAATATACCCCTTTAATAGGTCTCTATGAGACCCAACTGTAACAAAATACTGTTATAATCGGTGCGCTACTACGTAGGATGCATGGAAGGGTGAGTGGTTTGGTAAAGTTAGTGCTTGTCCTACAAATGTAATCACTGGTTTGTCCTACAGACATGCCGATCGGGTTTAATTGTCTTCCCATTGCGTTCCCACTGGTAGATGCCATGCTAGTTACACAAGCCCAGAAATCCTTTCAGAGCAGCAGTTTTGTGATAGAGAAGATCCGAAGTGTTAGAGCAATTCTGGTCAACGTCACCAGGAACATGGCCAACAAACCCAACAGGGAAAGGACCTGTAGAACATCTGCACATCCTAATGAAAGGGACATTGGGTAGAACAGACACAACCACACTCTAGGGGCTATGTACCGAGAGTCGCTATCGCTCTCTATCGCCCCCTATAGGCAATGCACTGAGCTGATAGTGGCTGTCAGTGCATTGTGACTGGAGTTTGCATTTTGCAAATCTTTAACACCAGTTATCTGCTGGCGTTAGAGATTACGTCTTAGAAACCTGTTAACGGCTCAGTACGTTGGTTGCGTCAGTCACATGACACAAATTTTACGTAACGTTGCAAGTGCCATTAGTTGTGTCTTAAAGTCACGTTAACTCAAATTGGCGATAAAGGCTCTCGGTACATAGCCCTATCTATCCCATACAATTCACAAAGGCTTAAAAGGTTTCAAGCAATGAAAAGGTTCAATGTACAAGTCTGTTCATTACTGCCCTAGTGTCCTGGACTGGTTTGGGGGTTGAATTATCCTGAAATCGTATTGCAGCGTTTGTTCCTGGCTAGCCAGACAAGCCAGACATATCTTTTTAGAATATTCAGGCAAATGTTTAAAGGAACAGCATAGCTATTTTGCAATGCCGTGCCTTTAATGTAATAGAGTGTAAATACCAGAGTGGCACAGTATGTTATGTTTGTGTTCGCATTTTTGTTATAAAAGTTGTGTAAAATACAATCTGTGTTGTGGGAATCTGAACAGGATTGTGGAGTTTTACAACACGACTGTAACATATTGAATAGGTTGGACTTGATGGACGTATGTCTTTATTCAACCTTAATTAATTACTATGATTTAAAATACAGATGCACCTGTCACAATCTTGCAGCTTCTGTAATTACTGATCCATCAGGGTTAGAAATAGACCCCATACATCTGCATAAAATGTTCTGTTTTCTTGTTGGATACTATGGGGGTCAGAGTTTATCCCACATTCTCCCAATACCATACGTTATACCAATATGTCACTGCAGATACAGGTTAGCCTGGGCCTGTTTTCCCTGCAGCTAGAAAATGCAGTAGAGCTTTTTTTAAAGCAGAAGATCCACACTGTGCTACAATATGGCATTTACCATCTACTTTAATCTACCCATACACAATGTTCCCTCTAGCCTCATATGGGCTGTGTGCGCAGAAATATATTTTCAGTGTACATACAAAATGAAATTTTGTGCGCTCCATACTACAACACTTATATTTCAGAAGATTTTTGTGTGCGCACTACTTTAATCTGTGTGCAGGCCTGCAGAGTTGTGTGAGAAAATGATGATCGGGAAAGGGGAAAGTTTTTCCAGAACCTATTTTAACAATGTGTCATTCTATTGATCTGTGATTGTAACAATGTGTCATTCTGCTGATCTGTGATTGTAACAATGTGTCATTCTGCTGATCTGTGATTGTAACAATGTGTCATTCTATTGATCTGTGATTGTAACAATGTGTCGGGTCCTGTAATTGCGAACATAGTACATACAGGGATGAGTCGAGGTAGGGTTCCTGACCTTGAGCTAGGAAAACACTTCAGGAGTTCGTCGACCATGACTGTGCAAAATAGGGTTACCGAACGATGACTTCGTAGGATGGTTACGCAAACTGGGAGGTTCCATTTGAGTGTTACCGAACGAGTTACGATGACAATCGGGTGATAGTGACGCTTCCATTTGAGGGTTACCGACGGACGATTAGGCATCAAAGGTTAGTGGAACCTTACAGAGGGGAAAAAATATTGAAGGAATGTCCCGGAAACACTAGCTGTTGAATGGTTTACCGAGAACCATTGAGAACATATCGAAGGTTAGTGTAACCTGGGATACTTCGGGAAGGAGTGTTTTACGGGTGGACCCCAAGTAACATCAAGGGGATTGCGACCGGGAGGGGGGAACAAAACGATACAAATATTCGGAGAGGTTCGACGAACAATAGGGCATTCCAACAAGTGGTTAACCGAGAGAAACTATACATATAGTCGAGTTGGTGTCCGCGAACAATACATTCGAGATGTTACCGATGCAGCAGGCGTAGCATTCGAAAAGGGTCGAGGGATTTAACCGGGAGGACCGATACAGTCGAGGTTACCGAACAAAGATACCTTGGGCGATTGTTACATTGAAGCCCTGGGACATTCAGAGTGTCCAAACAAACGATATTCGGGGGGGTTCTTAACGAACAAGTACATTCGGAGCGGAGGGTTCCGAACAATACCATTCGGGGTTCCCAAGTAACACTACGATTTCGAGGTGTTGAGCTGAAGCATCCATTCGAAGGTTACCAGTCAACATACTTCGAGGTGGTTGCGCGGTAACACTAGCGATTCGAGGGTTGTGGACCAAGAGGAACGATACGTCAACATGGTGTAGGCCGGGGAACAAAATGCGGGAAATTTCAGGGAGAGCGAGTGGGTGGTTTACACGAACAGAAGTTACGTATCGATTGGTGACCGGGGGGGAGCTATACATTCAAGTGTTTACCGAGAAACACTACATTCGAGGGTTACCGAACCGAACATTCGGGGGGGGGTTACCAGGAGAACAAGCCGTTCAGATGTGTTACCAACACCACTACATGCGGGGGGGTTGTTACCAAGGGTGAACGGGAGGGATAACAATCAAGCAGTGTGGTAATACCAACGATAACTTGAGGATTGCCCGGACCGTGAACGATACAAGAAGTGGTCAAGGGTCCAAGAGGTTAACTAAGAACTTGAGGCTATAGGCGGGATTGATCAGAGGTAAAGTTGGGTCGTGAAATGAGGCGGTGAGGTACACGTGTCGCAGGGGTAAATACATGAGCAATGGCGATGGTCAAGGGTTTAGGCCGAGAGGAGCGAAATACATTCGGAGGGTGTACCGAAGACAATACGATTCGAGTGTTACCGAACATCATTCGAGGGTTAACACGACGCAATACATGAAATGCGATGGTTTCAAGTAACCATATACATAGGGTCAGTGTAGGGACCTAGAGGGACAATACGGATATACGAAAGAGGGGTTCCGTGAAGCGGCAGGAGCGTATCGAGGTTACTAGACAAATCAGTGTGCGATTCGAGGGGAAAGGGTTACCAACAATACGAGTTGCGCTGGTGTTAGCCGGGTGAACAAATCCATTCTCGGGGTTACCTGAACAATACGATTCGAGGGTGCCGTGAGCAATACATTCTGAATGTTTAACAGCGAACATACATTCGGTAAGTTCGAATGGGTATATAAAAGGAGTGAACAATCCATTCAGGTTCGGTGCGACCAGAGACAATCCATTGCATGTGGAAATTTTAGCCAAAAGGGAAGAAGCGAATACCATTCTATGTTCCGAGAGGAGACAGCTACCAGTTCGGGGGTGCCCGGGTGAAACAAAAAGCCTCACATTCGATGGTTACAACGAACTATAGCATGTGACAGGTGTTACCAGAGCACTCTTCGAGGGTTTACCCAACAATACATTCGAGGTTACCGAACAAAGTACATTCATGTGTTCCGAAAAATACATCAAAATCGGGGTTACCTGAACATACATTCGCTTGATTACCGAACAATACATTCTAAAGGGGGGTTACGAACACTACAATTCTAAAGTGGTTAAAAACCGGAAACATACAATTCGGGTGAAAAGGGGGTTACCGAGACAATACTATCGTACTATCGAAAGGTTCCAAAACGATAAATTCGAGGGTTTAGCCAGAAAAATGGAATCATGGTACAGTTCAAGGGTTACTGAAAATTTGAGCTATACTTCGTGGGTAGCTGAATTGAGCTATACTTCTAGGGTTACAGAACAGCTACAGGATTTAACAAGTTACCCGAAACAGATAATATCGAGGGTAATCCGAAAGCACAATACATTCGAGGGTTACGAAACATAGCAGTTAGAGTGTTCCGACAATACATTCGAGGAGAGGTTGAACACTTCGGTTACGAACAATACAATTCAGTTATACAAATTGAAGCAATACATTCGGGGTGTACCGACAATCTAAGTTACGACTTCATCGGGTTACCGAACAATACATTCATGTGAAGTATTCGGGTTAAAGTCACTAGAAGTACCAGAAACATTCGAGTGTTGACCGAAAAATAGCTACATTGAAGGGTACTCCCGAAATGCAATAGACATTCGAGGGTTATCGAAACAATCATGAATGCGTAACACGACTGGGAGTTACGAGAACAATACATTCAGTGGTTACCGAAAACTACATTCGAGGGTTACCGAAAATACATTCAGGGTTAAACAGAACAATACATTCGAGGGTTACCGGACATAATCAGGTTTGCAATACATCGTGTTACGCCGAACCATACATCGAGGTTACCGAACATACATTCGAGGGTACAAAATACTCGAGGCGAACAATACTGCATGTGTTTTAACCGGACACAATACATTCGGGTTACCGAAATTTCTTACCACATACCTCGAAGGTTACGACAAGTACATTTTCGAGGGGTTACCGCAAAAATGAATTCGAGGTTACCGACAAATGTGGTCGAACATACATTGGGTTACCGACATACATTCGAGGTTTACCGAAACAAAATTGAGGTTACGACCCTTCTTAATGCTTCGGACACATTCGGGTTACAGAACTAATACATTTCTGGTGTTCCGAAACAGATACTTAGTTACGCGAATATATCGCGGGTACGAACAATACACTTCGGGGGGTTACCGCACACATACTACGAGGTTCCAAAGTTAATCGAGGGGCCAAAATGACGATTCAGTATGTGGTATACGGAGTACAATTAGTATCTTCGAGGGATTACAGAACACATCTCAAGGTGTTACCGGGAACGTACATTCGCTGGTTACCGAACAATACATGGTAACGAACAATAGAGGGTTACCACTAAGCGGGACCGAACAAACTCGAGTTCCACAATAATTAGTTTCAAGAACTTCGAGGGTTACCAGAGACAATCCAGAGTATTCAGTACCAAAAAAAACATGAGGTTCCGAACAATCATTCGATGTGTTACCACAAACATGAGGTACGAATATTCGAGGGTTAACCGAACAGTACATGTCGAGGGTTGGTACCCGAACAATACATTCGAGGGTGTAACCAGGAACAACTACAATTCGAGGGTTACCGAACTATACATTCAAGTTGTACCGAACAAAATACATCAGGGTTACCGAAACATACTTGAGGGTTACGAACAATACACTTACAGTTGTTACACGACGACATACATTCGGGGTTACGAACAATACTATCTCGAAAGGTTACCAAACGCTATAAATTCGAGTGCGTTGGCCGAAAATGACAGATACATTCAAGGGTTACTGAAGATTGTAGGCTATACATTCGAGGGTTAACGGAAATTGAGCTATACATGCGAGGGGGTTACCGAAACATACATCAAGGGTTACCACGATACATTCGAGGGTTACACAAACCTACATTGAGGGTTAACCCTATAATACAGGTAGGACCACAGATTCACACGATTTCCAGGGTAGTTAGTGAACCTTACATTTGGGTTACAGACTACTTGAGTTACCGAACGAACATTCAAGGATGTGTTTAGTTGGACCTTACATTGAGGGTTACGAAACCATACTTGAGGTTACGAAATCAATCGCGGGTTAGCTCGAAACATTCATTCGAGAGGTTACTTGAACAATACATCAAGGGTTAGAACGTAAATTCGAGGGTTATCGAAACATGAACTTCGGGTGGTTCTCGAACGCATACATTCGAGGGTATTACCGAAACAATACATTTCGAGGGTTACCGAACGAACCATCGAGGGTTACGAACAATACATTGAGGGTTACCGAACAATACTTCGAGGGTACCGAACAATACATTCGAGGGTTACCAGCAACCATACATCGAGGGTTCGAACAACTTCGAGGGTTAACATAGAGGTTACCGACGATACATTCGAGGGTTACCAGAACGATACGATTACGAGTGTTAACTGAACACATACATTCGAGGGGTTAGTGACCTTACATTGGTGGTTACCGAACACACATTTGAGGGTGTACCCGAGACCTGTACATTTAGGGATTACCAATTCGCAGGTGAATTTGAATTAGGTGTGGCAAAACTAAATCAGCGAGGTCAAACAACCTGAACTAGTTCTTAGTTCGTGGGACTGAGACTAGTCCAAAGGAGAGGACAATCTTCCAACAACGTCTACTAGCCACTCAACAAAAACCCAACTGATGTTTGTTTCCAGCCTCCAATCCTCACAAGGTAGAGAGAGGACAAAACTGGAATCCCCAAATGTTCCACCTTCCCAGGTCCAGCGTCAATCTAGCACCATCCAATGACACATATCCATAAATTGACAGTGGCTGTGTGGATGATTATACCCTGCCCCACTGTCTCTACACATGTTGTGGGCGGTTGTTGGGTGGAGGCATTGCCCTTTAAAAGCTTCAATCCATACAGAGAAGAGACAGCCAGAGCATGACTGATAGACAGTATAAAAGAGAATTAAGAGGAAGATTACATGTCAGGGCCAAATCATTTTATAACCTGATCGTTTTTGGTTGATATCATCATGCTGATTACTGGTTAAGGTCAAGGGATGTAACAGGCCCTTCCCTTTAAAGGAAAAACAAAATACTCAAGAATGAATGAATAATAAGGAAAAACTAATTCCATGAATATAGGCGGGGATTTTTATGAGGCCACAGAGAAAAACTATGCCACTGGGGTAGATGATATAGATTTAAATAATCCTGTATAATTAGGGCAAAAGCGACTTGTGTTTTCAAACTTTCTTGTACAGAGGAACTTGGGGAATAACCACGCGCTGTTGGACTGACACTGACCTTAGATACAACCATAATGTATGATAATGTTACCTGTTAGTGCAGCTGTAACTGAGTTCAGTGTTACACCTCGGAGTGAATATTGGAAGACGCAGGCTATAAAAGCTTTATAATAGAATACACACGGTTTGGCCAATAAGCTTAATTACTTCTAAAGCAACCAAAACATTATGTCACTACCTGGTTGAAATCTTTTATTCCAAGAAATATTATTTCCAAGGTTATCCAACCCAACTACCAACCAAACCCCAACCCACTGCGCCATTAGCATATTCACTATGGGTGCAAATACCTCAATACTCTTTAACAGGGAGAGAACGAAATTGAGTTTACGTATCAGTGACATTTTCAAGTGATGACCAGAGGTTCATAACTCGTTTTCTTAATGGTCCTGTCCTAAAAACTTCCTGTCGCTGCCGGTTCTCAAGTCAATATCAGTAAAATATCAGAAGATAGTTAGTATGACAAGGCAGATATAGTTTCCAAGACAAACAAAAATTCTTCAATTCTCTCCCCTCATGTATATCAGCGAGAGACTGGAGGAGTACAATAGCGAGAACGTAGTGTGTATATTGTGTTCTCAAAGAGAACAAACCATACATCACATCTTTTAATAGTCTGATCATAGAGACAGATACATCATTGACCGCTAGCTTACGCATATACAACCATCATTAAATGCAAAAAATGGCTACCGCCGACTCTCTACTATTATGATTTAGGGTGTAGTAACCGTAGAAAAAATTATAAATTGAAACCACTTCCATTGTTTCAGATTTCCATCGATTGTCCTTTTCAGCTACAATTGGACAACTTTAGTTGAGTGTAATAAGAGGAACAAAGGCTTCCGCTTGCTATTACTCTCGCAGCCGCACCAATAAAAATGGTATCAAACGGCAGTAGACCAGTAGCGAAGGATTACATTTTGTCTGGTGTGCAGTCCATCAGCCATCACAGTTATTGTTATAAAAACGCCATTTTATGCTGAGCGTCTGGGTACACACCAGCAAATCTTTTGTTACCGGAAGATGGGGGAACCATTCCACTGCACTACTCGGTGCTGAGGAATAGACCTAAAATAATCTGCTTGGTTTGGGAGTGTGCCCGCGCCGATTCTGACCTGGGACGCAGCTAAAAGCAACTGTTGTCCCTCCTGATTGGACGAGAGGACGATTGGCAAGTGTTGGTAAATCAGCATCACAAACGGAACTGTCGGCCTCGTAGTGAGCTGAGTCGAGGACCAAAGTCCCTTGGTGTGGTACCCGGCAGCCTAACATGCAGAAAACAGGTTCAGTGTCACCAACTGGAGGCGAGGGGCGCCGATTATTGAAAGTCAGATAAACCATGGACAAATCGTCCCTTTGAGCAGGATACGGGGTTGAAACGGGGAGACCTCTCACAAGTCACAGGGAAATAATAGTAAACCCATTTGTTACTGGTCATTAACAAGGGCACCAGTGGTCGTAACTAGACATCACGGGTGCCCGGCCCACAACAAAACGGTATGAACGGGGCCCTATGCGTGGCTCATGTTAGTGGTTTTTCTGGAGGAGGCATATCTGTCATGAGGGAAAAATAAGGAGAACTGGCCCCCTTTGTCTCCTAGGCCCGCCCCTGTGGTGTCAACTGCTCCGACCCCATGCTCGATTGGGTAAGTATATGGGCCCACTGAGGGGTGCAAACAGGTGTGGCACCTATGGAACTAAAACCCCCTAGTTCCTGCCTCACCAGCCCCCGTTGATTCGTGGAAATAACCTCTATGGCAAATGTCTGTTTCTGGTCCTGTTCTTGGTCCACCCCTCAAATTTTGATTGAGGAGCCTGACCAAGAGACACCTGTGCAAGAACCAATGGTTTTGCCAAGCCATTGGTACGTCCCATACAATAGTGTGGTGTTGGGGTGTGTGGGGGGGGGGGAGAGCAGGGGTTAGGACCATGATTGACTGTAGTTCATGTATGTTACATAACAGGAAGTTATAGGACTATTAAAAGCCTGGACCAAGCAGTTTGGTTCCTCACCGGAGATATGGACTTTATTTTTGCTCACAGCAAGGTATATAAACTTACATTTTTAATTGTCCACTACTGGGGAAAACTATAATTCTTAAGGCACCAACCCCATAATTCTTCTTTGTTGTGTGTTTCTGCAACCATATGTTTAATTAAGATATCCAACTCTGAAAGCATTTTACAGTTAGGGGGGGAACATTAGAACATGTGTGAAATGCCTTGTGGGAAAATGTCCCTCTTCCTGTGGCTGTGGCTCATTGTGATTACTGAGCATGCTTGCCTCAAATAAAGTCCATGACTTATATGGGTGGTGGGTCGTGTGTCGTATAATGAGGGATGGGGTGGATACTATATAGCCTGAAACAAATCCTGTTGGTTGAAATGCACACCAACACGACGACACACCTTAAGTAAGAGCTACTACATGTATTTAATTATAGATTTAAGATGAGGGTAAATAGATTTTTTTCAGTATTACGTACCCTTTAAACTTTTTTTAGATACCTGCACGTAGACGAGCCGCATTGGATTTTGTTTAATGAAATTGGTTTAATCTACCATCACATGGAAGGATCGCAGTGCCGTTATCTGAGTCCAACACCTAAGTTACTACTACTCTCGTAAAACGTATCAAATCTTGAACGGCCTAAGGTTTATTTATAAAAGGCGTCATCACGACCACTATGAAAACTCAAACATTGTTAACCCCATTCGTGTGACCAGATCGAGCTCCGGGCTAACTGATAGGACGGCCCATATATTTTTATTTACTCCATATTAAGGAACATTAGATATGTGTATAAAAGGGTGTGTGATTTGTGTGCACAATGGGTATATTTCTAAGTAAAATACATCGTGGTGATTCCCCTTTATCCTTGCCTGTACAAACAGAATAATGTGTCTAATTTACCCACAGAAAAACATAGTTGTCACAGTGAATTTTCCAGCCCCCCCTTAATGTCCTTCCTGCTGCCAGAAGTGGCAAGTACTAGTGTGACCTCAACCAGGTCCTCTGATTAAAACCTAAGCTGGGTTACAACACAGTAATGATAAACGCCCGATAGCCGTCGGATCCAGACGGTATCGGGGCTCACGTTATGTGTGTACGGCTTGTTTCCCTATGAGGAGTTCTGCGCAGCCGATGGAAAACCACACGTCCCGAGCGTTTCCTTATGAAAAGTTCATAGGGAGAAACGCTTGGGGACTGTGGTATGCAGATCTTTGAAAGATGGCAGATTCTTGCAAAGATCCTGTCTGTCATCTTATCAGAAATCTGTGATGTGTTTACCCGACGTAAGCAGAAGAAAACCAATGTACCTGCTAGAAAGGAAAACAGCCTACAGTATTCTTAGTGGTAGAATATAGGGGGAATCGGCGGAGAACTCGACAAAGTATTGAAGTCCGCAGCATAATTTTCTACTCTTGCCGCACAATGTTTTTCTTTTAAGCTTTCAAATAATATATTATCATTATCAGGCTGGTGGGCATAACGGAGCCTTTACTATTGGAGGGGAGAATACCGTGAAATAATATACATCACTGGAGCGGGGCATATAGCCCTTTACCTATTGGAGGAGAATCCTGGAATGTGATCATCGAGTGACTGGGGCATCTATAGCCTTACCCTAGGGAAGGAAAAATCGCTGGAATGTTATCATCACTGGGTCTTTTGGTGGGAGCATATAGCCTTTACCTATTGAGGAAAATCCTGGAATGTTTATCATCACCGGGACTGGGGGCATAACAGCCTTTACCTATTGAGAGGGAAATACTGGGAATGGATCAATCACTGGGACTGGGGGCATAATAAGCCTTTACCTTGGAGGAGAAATCCTGGAATGTTATCATCACTGGGGCTGGGGGCATAATAGCCTTTCCTATTGGAGGGAAATCCTGGAATGTTATCACACCGGGACTGGGGGGCATAATAGCCTTACCTATTGGAAGGGAAAATCCTGAATGTTCTATCAGCACCGGGACTGGGGGCATAATAGCCTTACCTATTGGAGGGAAATCCTGGAATTTATCATCACCGGGACTGGGGGGCAAAATACTTTACCTATTGGAGGGAAAATCCTGGAATGTTTCTATCACCAGGGACCTGGGGGGAATAATAACTTGTTCTATTGGAAGGGGAAATCCGGAAGTTATCATCACGGGACTGGGGGCAAAATAGCCTTACCTATTGGAAGGGAATCCTGGAATGTTATCATCACCGGGACTGGGGGGATAATAGCTTTACCAATTGGAAGAGAAATCCTGAATGTTATCATCACTGGACTGGGGGGCAATAATGACTTTACCTATTGGAGGGGAAATCCTGGAATGTTATCATCACCGGGACTGGGGGGCATAATAGCCTGTACCTATGGAAGGAAAATCCTGGAAATGTTTACTATCACGGGACGGGGGCATAATAGCCTTTACCTATTGGAGGGCTAAATCCTGGAGTGTTATCATCACGGGACTGGGGGGGCATAATATACTTTAACCTATTGGAGGGAATCCTGGAAATGTTTCACATCAACGGACTGGGGGAATAATACTTTACCTATTGGAAGGGAAATCCTGGAATGTTATCATCACTGGGACTGGGGGGCATAATAGCCTTTACCTATTGGAAGGGAAATCCTGGAATGTTATCATCACCGGGACTGGGGGGGCATAATAGCTTACAATTGGAAGGGAAATCCTGGAATGTTTTCATCACTGGGACTGGGGGGGCATAATAGCCTTTACTAGTGGAGGGGAAATCCTGGAATGTTATCATCACTCGGACTGGGGGGCATAATAGCCTTTACACCTATTGGAGGAGAAATTCCGGAATGTTATCATACTGACTGGGGGACTAATAGCCTTTACCTATTGGAGGGGAAATCCTGGAATGTTATCATCACTGGGACTGGGGGGCATAATAGCCTTTACCTATTGGAGGAGAAATCCTGGAATGTTATCATCACTGGGACTGGGGGCATAATAGCCTTTACCTATTGGAAGGAAATAAACCTGGAATGTTATCATCACTCGGGACTGGGGACATAATAGCCTTACCTATTGGAGGGGAAACCTGAGTGTTTCATCAATGGGCTGGGGGTCATAATAGCCTTTACCTATTGGAGGAGAAATCCTGGATATATCATAACACCGTTGACGTGGGGGGAACATTAAAATAGTCCTTTACCTGTATTGGCCGGGAAAATCCTGAATGTTTCATCCACTGGGACTGGGGGGCATAATAGCCTTTACCTATTGGAGGAGAATCCTGGAATGTTATCATCACGGGACTGGGGGCATAATAGCCTTTACCTATTGGAGGGGAAATCCTGGAATGTTATCATCACCGGGACTGGGGGCATAATAGCCTTTACCTATTGGAAGGGAAATCCTGGAATGTTATCATCACTGGGACTTGGGGGCATAATAGCCTTTACCTATTGGAAGGGAAATCCTGGAATGTTATCATCACTGGGACTGGGGGGGCATAATAGCCTTGATACCTATTAGGAGGAAATCCTGGAATGTTATCATCACCGGGACTGGGGGGCAACATAATAGCCTTTACCTATTGGAGGAGAAATCCTGGAATGTTATCATCACAGGGACTGGGGGGCATAAAGACCTTTACTATTGGAAGGGAAATCCTGGATGTTATGTCATCACCGTCGAGTGGGGACATAATACCTTTACGCCTATGGATGGGAAGTCCTGGAAGTTATCATCACCGGACTGGGGACATAATAGCCTTTACCTTTGGAGGGAAATCCTGGAATGTTTCATCATCACGGGACTGGGGGGCATAATAGCCTTTACCTACTATGTGGAGGAGAAATCCGGAATGTTATCATCACTGGGATGGGGGAAATAATAGCCTTTACCTATTGGAGGAGAAATCCTGGAATATGTATCATCACGGAGTGTGGTCAACCGGGACTGGGGGCATATAGCCTTTACCTATTGGAAGGGAAATCCTGGAATGTTATCATCACTGGGACTGGGGGACATAATAGCCTTTACCTATTGAGGGAAATCCTGGAAGTTATCATCACTGGGACTGGGGGGCATCAATAGCCTTTTACCCATTGGAGGAGAAATCCTGGAATGTTATCACATCCGGAGCTGGGGGGCATAATAGCCTTTACCTATTGGAGGAGAAATCCTGGAGATGTTATCATCAACCGGGACTGGGGGGCATAATAGCCTTTACCTATTGGAGGGAAATCCGGAATGTTATCATCAACGGGACTGGGGGACATAATAGCCTTTACCTATTGGAGGGAAATCCTGGGAATGTTATCATCACCGGGACTGGGGGACATAATAGCCTTACCTATTGGAGGGGAAATCCTGGAATGTTATCATCACCGGGACTGGGGGGCATAATAAGATCCTTTACTATTGGAGGAGAATCTGAATGTTTCATCACTGGGCTGGGGGGACATAATAGCCTTTACCTATTGGAGGAGGAAATCCTGGAAGATGTTTCATCACTGGGACTGGGGGCATATAGACCTTAATCTATTGGAAGGGAAACTGGAATGTTTATCATCACGGGACTGAGGGGCATAATAGCCTTTATCTTGGAAGGGAATCCTGGAATGTTATCATCACGGACTGGGGGGGCATAATAGCCTTAACTATTGGAGGGGAATCCTGGAATGTTATCATCACCGGGATGGGGGACATAATAGCCTTTACATTGTGAGGGGAAATCCTGGAATGTTATCATCACCGGGACTGGGGGACATAATAGCCTTTTACCTATGTGGAGGAGAATTCCTGGAGATGTTTCATGGACCGGGACTGGGGGACATAATAGCCTTTTACCTATGGAGGGGAAATCCTGGAATGTTTCATCACCACCGGGATGGGGGGCATAATAGCCTTTACCTATTGGAGGAGAATCCTGGAATGTTATCATCACTGGGACTGGGGAGACATAATAGCCTTTACCTATTGGAAGGGAAATCCTGGAATGTTATCATCACTGGGACTGGGGGACATAATAGCCTTTACCTATTGGAGGGGAAATCCTGGAATGTTATCATCACTGGGACTGGGGGGGCATAATAGCCTTTACACCTATTGGAGGGAACTGCCGGAATGTTATCACCTGGGACTGGGGTAATAATAGCCTTTTACCTATTGGAGGAGAAATCCGACATTGTATATCACTGGGACTGGGGGGCATATAGCCTTACCTATTAAGGGAAATCCTGAATGTTATCATCAGGGGGTGGGACTGGGGCATAATAGCCCTTTACCTATGGAGGGGAAATCCTGGAAATGTTTCTCACCGGGAAGTGGGGGCATAATAGCCTTTACCTATTGGAGGAGAATCCTGGAATGTTATCATCACACTGGGACTGGGGGACACTAATAGCCTTACCTATTGGAGGGGAAATCCTGGAATGTTATCATCACCGGGACTGGGGGGCATAATAGCCTTTACCTATTGGAGGGGAAAATCCTGGAATTATCATCAGCCGGACTGGGGGACATAATGCCTTTACCATTGGAGGAAGAAATCCTGGAATGTATTATCATCACGGGGGATGGGGACATAATAGCCTTTACCTATTGGAGGGGAAATCCTGGAATGTTATCATCACCGGGACTGGGGGGGGCATAATAGCCTGTTTACTATTGGAGGAGAAATCCTGGAATGTTATCATCACTGGGACTGGGGGGCATAATAGCCTTTAACCTATTGGAGGGAAATCATGGAATGTGATCATCACTGGATGGGACTGGAGGCATAATGGCCTTACTAACTTGGAAGGGAAATCCTGGAATGTTATCATCACCGGGACTGGGGGCATAGTAGCCTGTTACCTATTGGGGGAAGGAATCCTGGAATGTTATCATCACCGGGACTGGGGCATAATAGCCTTATCTATTGGAAGGGAAATCCTGGAATGTTATAACATCACCGGGACTGGGGGGCATTAATAGCCCTTTACCTTTGGAGGGGAATCCTGGAATATTATCTCACCGGGACTGGGGGCATAATCCGTACCTATATGGAGGAGAAATCCTGAATGTTATCATCACCGGGACTGGGGGACATAATAGCCTTACCTATTGGAGGAAAATCCTGGAATGTTATCATCAACCGGGACTGGGGGGATAAATAGCCTTACCTCTTGGAAGGGAAATCTGGAATGTTATCATTACCGGGACTGGGGGCACTAATAGGCCTTTACCTATTGAAGAAGGGAAATCCTGGATGTTATCATCACTGGGACGGCGGGCATAATAGCCTTTACTATTGGGAGGGGAATCCTGGAATTGTATCATCACACCGGGGCTGGGGGCATAAAGCCTTTATCTATTGGAAGGGGAATCCTGGAATGTTCATCACTGGGACTAGGCGGGCATAATAGCTTTACCTATTGGAAGGAAATCCTGGAATGTTTATCATCACTGGACTGGGGGGCATAATAGCCTTTACCTATTGGAGGGGATAAGTCCTGAATGTTACATCACTGGGACTGGGGGGGATATAATAGCCTTTACCTATTGGAGGAGAAATCTGGATGTTTAAAACCAATTTTAAACACTTGTGGGGTGGGATATTTATTAAGAAAAAGTTAATGTCAAACAAATGTCCGTACCTAAGAATTAACATCCCCAGAGCCGCAATGACAAGTGCGCGGCGCCCCTTTAACAAACACCGACTCTCCGTTCCTTGGCAGACATTTACAGTCAGGGAATGTATACTGCTTGCCCATATGGTCTGTTACAGTTCATAAATTTCGATCCATTCTACGGCCTCATGTTTGTTTTATTTCCTCCGTCTCTGTTTGTTGTTCTAAGATTCAATCACGTTTCTCGTTAAGTCGTTAGGGCTTTGGCTGTGCATCTTGTTCAATTGTTATAAACTAAATTAATAGAGTGGATAGGAACCGTATTGCGTGGTTAGTGTGTGGGGAGGCCAGTAAAATCCTGCCCATAAATTCTTTACTGGGCAGGAATCCAGCCTGGCGTGTAACCTAATAGACCCGAGTCACAGCCCATCGACTATTCCCTATGACAAACATGAAGCTGTTTAATTAAAGGAAAACTAAAGTGGGAAATGCATTTTTAATAAATCCATTATTTCTGGAGGTAGGAGTGGGTAAATCCGACATACTCCTATTTCTTCTGTTTTCCCTCATACTCAGTATGTCGGGCAGGCGGAGGTGTGTGGGTACAGAATGTGCTCTCTGCACATTGGGAATAGGAGTACCCCTCCTAAAAATAAAAACAGTCCAGCATTCCTTTCCCTGGCAATATGTCCATAATACCCTTTAACCCCCCCCCAATGTCCTTTCTCTTGTGGCACCATCTTTACATTCACAGGTCATTTTGCCTCTTGCTTCTTGTTGGCTCTCTTATAAACCGAAGGACTCTCTGTCACAAGGTGACATCACGACTGTGCTTATGGCCGTTCACAGGGCTTGACATTTCCATCTATATTATAAGGAAAAGGGAATGTAAGAAAGGTTCCAAGCGAAATTTAAAAGGCGATATAATGGGATAGTACCAACACTAAGAAAGTAGGCAGGAGATGGCAATGAAAATGTCTCTTTATTAGAGTCTGAATAAAATTAATTGCTAAAATATTAAGTGCTGATCAGTGCCTTGAATGGGGTCGTACTACCCTTCCATGCAATGGCTTTGTTAATAAAACAAATGGCTGATCATTGCCTTGATATGGGGTTGTTACTGACCCTTCCATGCAATGGCTTGTTAATAAACAAAATGGCTGATCATTGCCTTGATATGGGGTTTTGTCGGACCCTTCCCTCAATGGCTGTTAAAAACAAAATAGCTGATCATTGCCTTGATATGGGGTTGTACTGGACCCTTCCATGCATGTCTTGTAATTAAACAAATAAACAATGCAACTGGTGGCTAATGGCATTATCTTAATGGTTAATCCTTATAACTTTGCGTACATTGCCACCCAACAAAACAAGCAGACATCATGGCCTTTTTTTGCAATAATTACATGTTTGTGGCAGCTTGGATTGGACATCACTGGTGGTCCAGCCACTGTAATGGTGAACAAGCCTCCATACAATGTGCGACTACCAGCTGAAATGGCCATACATCACTTGTACACCTAAAGCTGGGGGTTTACACCAACACGTTTATGTAGTTTTTCACACTAAAGACAGGAATCAGACAACCTTATGATAACTATTTACACTGTGTGCTGTGTTCCTATAGAATTCAGTCCCCCAGCCACCGACTTTCGACTCTCTTGTGTGGGCAAGCATGCTCAGTAATCCCATGAGGCACATTGGGAGGGGGAATTTCCCCCCATGCAGTTCACACACCAACTGTCACCATTCCACCGCAGTAAAACTACACATATAGAATAGTTTATGATACTAAGGCACAGCTGAAAGTAAGATGGCTCAGATTGGATATCTTAAGAAATAGAGGACAGATCAACAAATAATGGTACAATGGTAGTTAGTTGAATGATTAGTTTCTAGTAATGGCTATCTCAAAAAAACAAATCCCAGTGTACAATTCTTTAACATCAAAATGTCATTACATCAGCTGTAGTGTGCCGTTCATATTTTTTTTGGACATTCCACGTACCCTGGAATCGACATTAACGGAGAGAATATTGTTCGCAAATTGGTTAAAGTAAGGAAAGTGGCGTAGGGTCCACATAAAAGGAATATTTGGACTACACTTGACTTGGTTCTGACTTTTTCTGGAAAGGGTTTTTGCCTCCTTCCTCAGCTCCATGAGATTTTATAAGCTTGAGCATGTGCAAGAACCAGCAGGGTGAAACAGCAGTCAATCAACGGTTTGCATGTCAGCAGTCACAAGCCTTGATTGATACATTGAGGGGGCAGCTTACTCCTGCCAATGGGGACAATATTATCCTTAATACTGGTTAGTAATGCAGGTAAAATGGTGCTGAATATATCAGATGTTGTTGGGGGCACCTGGTAACAGAACTGTTGACCAGATTTTTTTGTTTTCAGGGTGAACATGCCCTTTAAACGCGGTATCATTTTCCATTGTGTGATTTCTTTACAAAACACAATATAAATACAGGAAAATCTTTCATTAAACAGTCCAATCGCTTCTTGGAGCCCCCCCTAAAGTCTAAAAGCCCAAATTCTATCTCCCTTTTAATTTGGGTCTCAAAACTAAACACTAAGCAGCGGTTTTTCATGCTGGCATCGCCTGTGTAGTATTGCTGCAATGGTAGAAAATACAAGTTGTGCCTAAATATTACTTAATGATTTAAACATGTAAAGTTCTTATCGTTAAAAATGGTGCTAATTTGGCCCCAACACCAATCAGATGTTAGCTTTCAAATGTTAAAAAATATCTGATTGGTTGGGGCAAAATTAGCACCCATTTTAAACGATAAAAACTTTTATTGAATCTCCCTGAATGTGCTGGGGGAATTGCACCTGGCACCTGCGTAGTGTGTTTAAATCACTATAATAAATATTTAAATGTCTTTGTATGAGTGTATCTTACACGTGGTAAATAATGGTAAGGAATGTGCTGCATAGTTTAATCTAATAAAGTGTTTGTAACACAGTTGGATACATACCAGGGGGTGGGGAGATTGCACCTACTTCCATTCCTCCCCACCTGTGAAGGTCTATTTCCTTCCCTTGGCTAGGGGTCTATTTCCTTCCCTTGGCTAGGGGGTCTATTTCCTTCCCTTAGCTAGGGGTCTATTTTCTTCCTTGGCTAGGGTCTATTTCCTTCCCTTGCTAGGGTTCTATTTCCTTCCTGGTTAGGGGTCTATTTCCTTCCCTTGGCTAGGGGTCTATTCCTGTCCCTTGGCTAGGGGTCTATTTCCTCCTTGGTTAGGGGTCTATTTCCTTCCCTTGCTAGGGTCTATTTCCTTCCTTGGCTAGGGTCTATTTCCTTCCCTTGGTTAGGGGTCTATTCCTTCCCTTGGCTAGGTCTATTTCCTTCCCTTGGCTAGGGGTCTATTTCCTTCCCTTGGCTAGGGGTCTATTTCCTTCCCTTGGCTAGGGGTCTATTTCCTTCCCTTGGCTAGGGGTCTATTTCCTTCCCTTGGTAGGGGTCTATTTCCTTCCCTTGGTTAGGGGTCTATTTCCTTCCCTTGGCTAGGGGTCTATTTCCTTCCCTTGGCTAGGGGTCTATTTCCTTCCCTTGGCTAGGGTCTATTCCTTGGCTGGGGTCTATTCCTTCCCTTGCTAGGGTCTATTTCTTCCTTTGGTTAGGGGTCATTTCCTTCCTGGCTAGGGGTCTATTCCTTCCCTTGGAGGGTCTATTTCCTTCCCTTGTAGGGGTCTATTCCTTCCTTGGCTAGGTCTCTTTTCCTGGCAGGGGTCTATTTCTTCCCCTTGGCTAGGGTCTATTTCCTTAACTTGGCTAGAGGGGTCTATTTCCTCCTTGGTTCAGGGGTCTATTTCCTTCCCTTGGCTAGGGTTCTATTTCCTTCCCTTGGCTAGGGGGTCTATTTCCTTCCCTTGGCTAGGGGTCATTCTTCCTGATCTTTTCTTCCCTTGGCTAGGGGTCTATTTTCTTCCCTTGGCTAGGGGTCTATTTCCTTCCCTTGGCTAGGGGTCTATTTCCTTAACTTGGCTAGGGGTCTATTTCCTTCCCTTGGCTAGGGGTCTATTTCCTTCCCTTGGCTAGGGGTCTATTCTTCCCTTGGCTAGGGGTCATTTTTTATCCCTTGGCTAGAGGTCTATTTCCTTCCCTTGGCTAGGGTCTATTTCTTCCCTTGGCTAGGGTCTGCTGGTGACCTCTATCTAACTTACCTTCACACTTCACAGTTGTTCTGAAGGTATTAGAAATTGGCAAAGATTATTCAGAATGTATGCAACCATCTATTTAATTCTAAATGAGAAAGAAACAAAGACAGAACAGGAGATGTAAGACACTACGTGGCGCACCCCTAGTGGACAATTGATAGATTCAAAGTTTGAAGTAGATTTTATTAATGTCTATAAACTTAAGAGCTAAATGTTCATACACACGTTGAATAGCCGTGGATCGTCGGTCTTATAGAGATCGTTAAAGCTTCATTTTCACACAAATGTCCCATGATGGGTATTTGATCTGATGTGTGTATGAGGCTTAACAAAACACTTGTCTTTTTTACTGAACACCGATTGCATGTTAAAAATCACTTGTGTTGGCCAATTGGTCTATCACACTAGGTGTGCTGGTGTCCGCTATTGGGTGGCAGGCAATCACCATTGTTGGTGCGATTCGCTTTTGCTTCGATGACTGAACATGCAGATGACAGTGCTAGCAGTTTGTAATGGTGGTCTCACCTAACATAATGTGGTCCCAGCCAAACCACAAACTGTTTTACTCTCCAACATTCCCACAAAGTGTCCAGACCATGCAGGCAATACACCAACCAATCTCGATCATGCAATCTGGATTGTTCCGATCAAAATGTTTCACCACTAAGGCCAGAAATTGGCAGATGATGATGCCCATTCATGTATGGGGTATGTGCCCCTTAACCCTGGATTTCTTCCTCCAGTCCAAGAGACATCTTTAGACCCCATACACACACATACAATATCCGCAATTCCAATATTGTACTTTCATCAGACCATGTATAGTTGATTCCACCAGCTAAAAACTTTTACCAGACCAATACCAATTTGGCAATCAATATTGTGTGTGAATGGGCCCCTTTAGTTTTTCAGAAGTAAATCAAAAAAATGATTGGGTCAGACAGTTCTTCTGAGTCATGAAAAGTTTGGAGAACGTTGCGAGAACTTTAAAATACCTAATGATGGCAGCTTAAGTTGTATGCCAGCTTCAGCTTTATTGTATGGCTAGCTTTAAATGGTATGCCAGCTTTAAATTTGATGGCCAGCTTCAGCTTTAAATTGTATGGCTAGCTTATTGTATCCGCTAATGTATGCCAGCTTTAAATTGTATGCCCAGCTTTAAATTGTATGGCAGCTTTAAATTTATGCTAGCTATAATATTCCGCTTAAATTGTATGGCTAGCTTTAAATTGTATGCCAGCTTTAAATTGTATGGCCAGCTTTAAATTGTAGCAGTATGGGCAGCTTTAAATTGTATGGCCAAGCTTTAAATTGTATGCCAGCTTTAAATTGTATGCCAGCTTTAAATTGTATGGCCAGCTTTAAATTGTATGCCAGCTTTAAATTGTATGGCTGCTTTAAATTGTATGCCACTGTTTAAATTGTATGCCAGCTTTAATATGTATGGCAGCATACATTGATATTCAGCCTTTAAATTGTATGGCTATCTTAAGTATGCTCTTTAAATTGTATGGCTAGCTTTAATTGTATGCCAGCTTTAATTGTATGGCGTAGATTATTATTGTATGGCACTTTAAATTGTATGGCAGCTTTAAATTGTATGGCAGCTTTAAATTGTTATTAGCTTTAAATTGTATGGCTCTTTAAATTGTATGCAGCTTTAAATTGTATGCCGCTTTTAAATGTATGGCAGCTTTAAATTGTATTAGCTTTAAATTGTATGCCAGCTTTAAATTGTATGGCAGCTTAAATTGTATTAGCTTTAAATTGTATGGCAGCTTTAAATTGTATGGCAGCTTTAAATTGTATGGCTAGCTTTAAATTGTATGGCAGCTTTAAATTGTATGCCAGCTTTAAATTGTATGGCAGCTTTAAATTGTATTAGCTTTAAATTGTATGGCTAGCTTTAAATTGTATGGCAGCTTTAAATTGTATGCCAGCTTTAAATTGTATGGCAGCTTTAAATTGTATTAGCTTTAAATTGTATGCCAGCTTAAAATTTATTGGCAGCTTTAAATTGTATGCCAGCTTTAAATTGTATGGCTAGCTTTGAAATTGTATGCCAGCTTTAATTGTATGGCTAGCTTAAATGCCACTATTATAGTTCAGCTTTAATGTATCCTGCCCCATTCCCGGTTCCACCTGCTCAAACCTTTATTATTATATAAGGAATTTGGTCTGGTACAGTGAGAATGAATAATGGAGAATTATACCCACCTCAAAACCCATCACAGGACGTCTGGCAACCCCACTACCCACCGAAATGTTCTTAATTCCCAGACTCTCCTTCTTTTATTATCTGCCTGTGTGACAATTGTGGTATGGCCCACAATGTAATTTATTCTCTCTCCAAACCTTTTAAGAGTTTTTTTTTATTAACACTCTCCAGAGCATAGACTGTGTTATATAATATATGTATTTGAATGGGAAGATTTATACAGCCACAATAACAGATGGTTCCACAAAACCTGCTGTTTCCAAGTATTGAACATTCTGGGTATCCCCAGTGCATCTCACAGAGACTGCAGGGGTCACATCATAACATTATAAATATTCTGGGTAATGGTTACTGTACATTCATTTCCTATCTATTGCCTTTGCCATTGGGAAACTTCAGTTTATGGTACAACAAAATGTTTCGGCTGAGATTAATATCATTTGAAAGGAAATATTAACTCTAACGCATCCCAATTAGAAAACACGGACACACACAATCACAGATCAGCATGACACATTGTTCCAATCACAAATCACGAATGACACATTGTTTCCAATCACAAATCAGCAAATGACACATTGTTACAATCACATATCAGCAGAATGACACATTGTTACATCACACAGATCACAGAATGACACATTGTTACAATCACAATCAGCATAATGACACATTGTTACAAGCACAATCATAGAATGACACATTGTTACAATCAGATCAGCAAATGAACACATTGTTTGCCATCACAGAGCAGCAGAATGACACATTTGTTGCAATCACAGATCGCATAATGAACCATTGCTACAATCACAGATCAGCAGAATGACACATTGTTAAAATCACAGATCAGCAGAATGACCATTGTAAAATCTCAGATCGCAGAATTGACACATTGTTACAATCCACAGATCAACAATGACACATTGTTAAAATCTCAGATCAAAGAATACACCATTGTTACAATCACAGATCAGTAGAATGACACATGTTAAAATCTCAGATCATTAGAATGACGATTGTTAAAATCTCAGATCAGTAGAATGACACATTGTTACAATCACAGATCAGTAGAATGACACATTGCTACAATCACAGATCAGTAGAATGCCACATTGTTACAATCACAGATCAGTAGAATGACACATGTTAAATCTTAGATCAGTAGAATGACACATTGTTAACAATCTCAGATCAGTAGAAGACACATTGTTAAATCCAGATCAGTAGAATGACACATTGTTACAATCAAGATCAGTACGAATGACACATTGCTACAATCACAGATCAGTAGAATGACACTTTGTTAAATCACAGATCAGTAGAATACACATTGTTACAATCACAGATCATAGAATGCCACATTGTTACAATCACAGATCAGTAGAATACACATTGTTACAATCACAGATCATAGACTGACACATTGTTACAATCACAGATCAATAGAATGACACATGTTACAATCACAGACAATAGAATGGCACATTTTTACAATCACAGATCAATGAATGACACATTGTTACAATCACAGATCATAAATGACACATTGTTACAATCACAGTAAATGAGATGACACATTGTTACAATCACACAGATCAATAGAATGGCACCTTGTTACAAATCACAGATCATAGAATGACACATTGTTACAACACAATCACAAGATCAATACAATGACACATTGTTACAAATCACGATCAATAGATGACACATTGTTACAATCACAGATCAATACAATGACACATTGTTACAATCACAGATCAATAGGATGACACTTGTTACAATCAACAGATCAATAGAATGGCACATTGTTACAATCACAGATCAGTAGATGACACATTGTTACAATCACAGATCAATACATGACACATTGTTACAATCACAGATCAATAGAATGACACATGTTTACAATCACAAGATCAATGAAGTGACACATTGTTTACAATCACAGATCAAGTAGATGACACATTGTTACAATCACAGATCATAGAATGACACATTGTTACAATCACAGATCAGTAGAAGACACATTGTTACAATCACAGATCAATAGCAATGACACAACCTTGTTACAATCCCAGATCACAGAATGATTAAATTGTCATGGCCAGCCTTTAAAATTGTATGGCCAGCATTTGTAAATGTTGCAGCTATGAGGCCAAGCTTTAAATTGTATGCCAGCTTTAAATTGCTGCCAGCTTTAAATTGTATGGCCAGCTTTAAATTGTATGCCAGCTTTAAATTGTATGGCTAGCCTTTAAATTGTATGCCCAGCTGTTTAAATTGTATGCCAGCTTTAAATTGTATGGCAGCTATAATGTATAGCCCTTTAAATTGTATGGCTATCTTTAAATTGTATGGCCTATGACTTTAAATTGTATGCCAGCTTTAAATTGTATGGCCAGCTTTAAATTGTATTGCCCTTTAAATTGTATGGCCTAGCTTAAATTGATTGGCAGCTTTAAATTGTATGCCAGCTTTAAATTGTATTAGCTTAAATGTATGGCCTAGCTTTAAATTGTATGGCAGCTTTAAATTGTATGCAAGCGTTAATTGTATGGCAGCTTTAAAATTGTATTAGCTTTAAATTGTATGGCCAGCTTTAAATTGTATGGCAGCTTTAAATTGTATTAGCTTTAAATTGTATGGCAGCTTTAAATTGTATGGCAGCTTTAAATTGTATGGCTAGCTTTAAATTGTATGGCAGCTTTAAATTGTATGCCAGCTTTAAATTGTATGGCAGCTTTTCCAGCTTTAAATTGTTAGCTTTAAATTGATATGGCTAGCTTTAAATTGTATGGCAGCTTTAAATTGCTATGCCAGCTTTAAATTGTATGCCTGCTTTAATTGATTAGTTTAAATGGTATGGCCAGCTTTAAAATTATATGGCAGCTTTAAATGTATGCCAGCTTTAAATTGTATGGCTAGCTTTAAATTGTATGCCAGCTTTAAATTGTATGGCTAGCTTTAAATTGTATGCCAGCTTTAAATTGTATGCCAGCTTTAAATTGTATGCCTGCCCCATTCCCAGGTTCCACCTGGCTCAAACCTTTATTATTATATAAGGAATATTGGTCTGGTACAAGTGAGAATGAATAATGGAGAATTATACCAACCTCAAAACCCATCACAGGACGTCTGGCAACCCCACTACCCACCGAAATGTTCTTAATTCCCAGACTCTCCTTCTTTTATTATCTGCCTGTGTGACAATTGTGGTATGGCCCACAATGTAATTTATTCTCTCTCCAAACCTTTTAAGAGTTTTTTTTTATTAACACTCTCCAGAGCATAGACTGTGTTATATAATATTATGTATTTGGATGGGAAGATTTATACAGACACAATAACAGATGGTTCCAGCAAACCTGCTGTTTCCAAGTATTGAAACATTCTGGGTATCCCCAGTGCATCTCACAGAGACTGCAGGGGTCACATCATAACATGATAAATATTCTGGGTAATTGGTTACTGTACATTCATTTCCTATCTATTGCCTTTGCCATTGGGAAACTTCATGTTATGGTAACAACAAAATGTTTCTGCTGAGATTAATATCATTTGAAAGGAAATATTAACTCTAACGCATCCCAATTAGAAAACACGGACACAATCACAGATCAGCAGAATGACACATTGTTCCAATCACAAATCAGCAGAATGACACATTGTTCCAATCACAAATCAGCAGAATGACACATTGTTACAATCACATATCAGCAGAATGACACATTGTTACAATCACAGATCAGCAGAATGACACATTGTTACAATCACATATCAGCAGAATGACACATTGTTACAATCACAGATCAGTAGAATGACACATTGTTACAATCAGATCAGCAGAATGACACATTGTTGCCATCACAGAGCAGCAGAATGACACATTGTTGCAATCACAGATCAGCAGAATGAAACATTGCTACAATCACAGATCAGCAGAATGACACATTGTTAAAATCACAGATCAGCAGAATGACACATTGTTAAAATCTCAGATCAGCAGAATGACACATTGTTACAATCACAGATCAACAGAATGACACATTGTTAAAATCTCAGATCAATAGAATAACACATTGTTACAATCACAGATCAGTAGAATGACACATTGTTAAAATCTCAGATCATTAGAATGACAGATTGTTAAAATCTCAGATCAGTAGAATGACACATTGTTACAATCACAGATCAGTAGAATGACACATTGCTACAATCACAGATCAGTAGAATGACACATTGCTACAATCACAGATCAGTAGAATGACACATTGTTAAAATCTTAGATCAGTAGAATGACACATTGTTACAATCACAGATCAGTAGAATGCCAACATTGTACAATCACAGATCAGTAGAATGACACATTGTTACACACAGATCAGATAGTAGAATGACACATTGTTACAATCACAGATCAGAGAATGACACATTGTTACAATCAACGATCAGTAGAATGGCACATTGTTACAATCACAGATCAATAGAATGACACATTGTTACAATCACAGATCAGTACAATGACACATTGTTACAATCACAGATCAATAGAATGACACATTGTTACAATCACAGATCAATAGAATGGCACATTGTTACAATCACAGATCAGTAGAATGACACATTGTTACAATCACAGATCAATACAATGACACATTGTTACAATCACAGATCAATAGAATGACACATTGTTACAATCACAGATCAATACAATGACACATTGTTACAATCACAGATCAATAGCGATGACACATTGTTACAATCACAGATCAATAGAATGACACATTGTTACAATCACAGATCAGTAGAATGACACATTGTTACAATCACAGATCAATAGAATGACACATTGTTACAATCACAGATCAATAGAATGACACATTGTTACAATCACAGATCAATAGAATGACACTTGTTACAATCACAGATCAGTAGATAGAGACACATTGTTTACAATCACAGATCAATAGAAGCACACTTGTTACAATCACAGATCAGCAGAATGACACATTGTTACAATCACAGATCAGCAGAATTGACACATTGTTACAATCACAGATCAATAGAATGAACACATTGTTCTTTAAAATAGGTTCTGGAAAAACTTCCCCTTTCCCCGATCATCATTTTCTCACACAACTCTGCAGGCCTGCACAGAAAAAGTAGTGCGCACACAAAAATTTCTGAAATATAAGTGTTGTAGTATGGAGCGCACAAAATTTCATTTTGTATGACACACTGAAAATATATTTCTGCGCACACAGCCCATATGAGGCTAGAGGGAACATTGTGTATGGGTAGATTAAAGTAGATGGAATGCCATATTGTAGCACAGTGTGGATCTTCTGCTTTAAAAAAGCTCTACTGCATTTTCTAGCTGCAGGGAAAACAGGCCCAGGCTAACCTGTATCGCAGTGACATATTGGTATAACGTATGGTATTGGGAGAATGTTTTAAAGCTGGCATACAATTTAAAGCTAGCCATACAATTTAAAGCTGGCATACAATTTATAGCTAGCCATACAATTTAAAGCTAGCCATACAATTTAAAGCTGGCATACAATTTAAAGCTGGCCATACAATTTAAAGCTGGCATACAATTTAAAGCTAGCCATACAATTTAAAGCTGAAGCTGGCCATACAATTTAAAGCTGGCCATACATTAGGTATTTTAAAGTTCTCGCAACGTTCTCCCAAACTTTTCATGACATCAGAAGAACTGTCTGACCCAATCATTTTTGTGATTTACTTCTGAAAACTAAAGGGGCCCATTCACACACCAATATTGATTGCCAAATTGGTATTGGTCTGGTAAAAAGTTTTTTAGCTGGTGGAATCAACTATACATGGTCTGATGAAAGTACAATATTGGAATTTGCGGATATTGTATTGGTGTGTGTATGGGGTCTAAAGATGTCTTCTTGGACTGGAAGAAAATCCAGGGTTAAGGGGCACATACCCCATACATGAATGGGCAATCATCATCTGCCAATTTCTGGCCTTATTGGGTGAAACATTTTGATCGGAACAATCCAGATTGCATGATCGAGATTGGTTGGTGTATTGCCTGCTTTATGGGTCTGGACACTTTGTGGGAATGTTGGAGAGTAAAACAGTTTGTGGTTTAGGCTGGGACCACATTATGTTTAGGCTGAGACCACATTACAACTGCTAGCACTGTCATCCTGCAATGTTCAGTCATCGAAGCAAAAGCGAATCGCACCAACAATGGTGATTGCCTGCACCCCAATAAGCGGACACCAGCACACCTAGTGTGATCAGACCAATTGGCCAACACAAGTGATTTTTAACATGCAATCGGATTTCACGTTAAAAAAGACAAGTGTTTTGTTAAGCCTCATACACACATCAGATCAAATAACCCATCATGGGACATTTGTGTGAAAATGAAGCTTTAACGATCTTCTAAGACCGACGATCCACGGCTATTCACGTGTGTATGAACATTTAGCTCTTAAAGTTTATAGACATTAATAAAATCTACATTCAAACTTTGAATCTATCAATTGTCCACTAGGGGTGCGGCCACCGTAGGTGTCTCTACATCTCCTTGTCTTTCTTTGTTTCTTTCTCATTTAGAATTAAATAGATGGTTGACATACATTCTGAATAATCTTTGCCAATTTCTAATACCTTCAGGAACAACTGTGAAGTGTGAAGGTAAGTTAGATAGAGGTCACCAGCAGACCCCTAGCCAAGGGAAGGAAATAGACCCCTAGCCAAGGGAAGGAAATAGACCTCTAGCCAAGGGAAGGAAATAGACCCCTAGCCAAGGGAAGGAAATAGACCTTCACAGGTGGGGAGGGAATGGAAGTAGGTGCAATTCTCCCCAACCCCCTGGTATGTATCCAACTGTGTTACAACACTTTATTAGATTAAACTATGCAGCACATTCCTTACATTATTTTACCACGGTTAGAGATACACTCATACAAAGACATTTAAATATTTATTAATAGTGATTTAAACACACTACGCAGTGCCAGGTGCAATTCCCCCCAGCACATTCAGGGAGATTCAATAAAAGTTCTTATCGTTTAAAATGGTGCTAATTTTGCCCCAACCAATCAGATATTTTTTAACATTTGAAAGCTAACATCTGATTGGTTGGGGCCAAATTAGCACCATTTTTAACGATAAGAACTTTACATGTTTAAATCATTAAGTAATATTTTAGGCACAATTGTATTTCTACCATTGCAGCAATACTACAAGGCGATGCCCAGCATAGAATAACCGCTGCTTAGTGTTTAGTTTTGAGACCCAAATTAATAAGGGAGATAAGAATTTGGGCTATTTAGACTTTAGGGGGGGCTCAAGAAGGCGATTGGACTGTTTAATGAAAGATTTTCCTGTATTTATATTGTGTTTTTGTAAAGAAATCACACAATGACAAATGATACCGCGTTTAAAGGGCATGTTCACCCTTAAAACAAAAAAATCTGGTCAACAGTCTGTTACCTAGGTGCCCCCAACCACATCTGATATATTCAGCACATTATTACCTGCATTACTAACCAGATATTTAAGGATAATTATTGTCCCCATTCTGGCAGAGTAAGCTGCCCCCCTCAATGTAATCAATCAAGGCTGTGACTGCTGACATTGCAACCGTTGATTGACTGCTGTTTCACCTGCTGGTTTCTCTGCACATGCTCAAGCTTATAAAAATCTCATTGAGCTGAGGAAGGAGGCAAATACCCTTTCCAGAAAAAAAGTCAGGAACCAAGTCAAGTGTAGTCCAAATATTCCTTTTATGCTGGACCTACGCCACTTTCTTACTTTACCAATTTGCGAACAATATTCTCTCCGTAATGTCGATTCCATGGTACGTGGAATGTCAAAAAAAAATATGAACGGCCACTACAGCTGATGTAATGACATTTTGATGTTAAAGGATATGTACACTGGGGATTTGTTTTTTTGAGATAGCCCATTACTAGAAACTATCATTCTAACTAACTACCATTGTACCATTATTTGTTGATCTGTCCTCTATTTCTTAAGATATCCAATCTGAGCCATCTTACATTTCAGCTGTGCCTTAGTATCATAAACTATTCTATATGTGTAGTTTTACTGCAGGTGGAATGATGACAGTTGGTGTGTGAACTGCATGGTGGGAAATTCCCCCTCCCAATGCTGCCTCATTGGGATTACTGAGCATGCTTGCCCACACAGAGAGTCAGAAAGTCGGGGCTGGGGGACTGAATTCTATAGGAACACAGCACACAGTGTAAATAGTATATCATAAAGGTTTGTCTGATTCCTGTCTTTATGTAGTGAAAATACATAAAGTGTTTGTGTTAAACCCTCCAGCTCTGATAGGTGTACAAGTGATGAATGGCCATTTCAGCTGGTAGTCACACATGTGTATGGAGGCATTGTTCACCTATTCAGTTGGCTGGACCACCAGTGATGTCCAATCCAAGCTGCCACAAACATGTAATTATTGCAAAAAAAGGCCATTGATGTCTGCTTGTTTGTTGGGTGGCAAATTGCAAAGTTATAAGGGATTAACCATTAAGATAATGCCATTAGCCACACAGTTGCCATTTGTTTATTTGTTTAATTAACAAGCCATTGCATGGAAGGGTCAGTACAACCCCATATCAAGGCAATGATCAGCTATTTTGTTTTATTAACAAGCCATTGAGTGGAAGGGTCAGTACAACCCCATATCAAGGCAATGATCAGCCATTTTGTTTTATTAACAAGCCATTGCATGGAAGGGTCAGTACAACCCCATATCAAGGCAATGATCAGCCATTTTGTTTTATTAACAAGCCATTGCATGGAAGGGTCAGTACGACCCCATATCAAGGCAATGATCAGCACTTAATATTTTCAGCAATTAATATTTTATTCAGACTCTAATAAAGAGACATTTTTCACTCGCCATCTCCTGCCTACTTCTTAATGTGTGTATATCCCATTATATCGCCTTTTAAAATTTCTGCTTGGAACCTTTCTTACATTTCCTTTTCCCTTATAATATAGATGGAAATGTCAAGCCCTGTGAACGGCCATAAGCACAGTCAGTGATGTCACCTTGTGACAGAGAGTCCTTCGGTTATAAGAGAGCAAACAAGAAGCAAGAGGGCAAAATGACCTGGATATAAAGATGGTGCCAGCAAGAGAAAGGACATGGGGGGGGGGGGGGGGTAAAGGGTATTATGGACATATTGCAGGGAAAGGAATGCTGGACTGTTTTATTTTTAGGAGGGAGTACTCCTACTTCCCAATGTGCAGAGAGCACATTCTGTACCTACCACCTCCGCCTGCCCGACATACTGAGTATGAGGGAAAACAGAAGAAATAGGAGTTATGTCGGGATTTACCCACTCCTACCTCCCAGAAAATAATGGATTTTATTAAAAATGCATTTCCCTACTTTAGTTTTCCTTTAATGTAAACAGCTTCATGTGTCATAGGGAATAGTCGATGGGCTGTGACTCTGGTTCTATTAGGTTACACGCCAGGCTGGATTCCTGCCCAGTAAAGAACATTTACTGGGCAGGAATTTACTGGGCCTCCACACACTAACCACGCAATATGGTTCCTATCCACTCCTATTAATTTAAGTTTATAAACAATTGACACGAGATGCACAGCCAAAGCCCTAACGACTTAACGAGAAACGTGATTGAAATCTTAGAACAACAAACAAAGACGGAGAAATAAAACAAACACGAGGCCGTAGAATGGAAAGTTTCTGAAATGTAACTCAGACCATATGGGCAAGAAGTCATAACATTCCCTGACTGTAAATGTCTGCCAAGGAACGGAGAGTCGGTGTTTGTTAAAGGGGCCGCGCGCTTGTCATTGCGGCTCTGGGGATGTTAATTCTTAGGAACTGACATTTGTTTGACATTAACTTTTTCTTAATAAATATCCCACCCCAAGTGTTAAAATTGGTTTTAAACATTCCAGGATTTCTCCTCCAATAGGTAAAGGCTATTATGCCCCCCAGTCCCAGTGATGATAACATTCCAGGATTTCCCTTCCAATAGGTAAAGGCTATTATGCCCCCCAGTCCCGGTGATGATAACATTCCAGGATTTCCCTTCCAATAGGTAAAGGCTATATGCCCACCCAGTCCCCGGTGATGATTAACATTCCAGGATTTCCTCCCTCCTCCAATAGGTAAAGGCTATTATCCCCCCTCCCCAGTGATGATAACATCCAGGATTTCCCTTCCATAGGTAAGGCTATATGCCCCAGTCCCGGTATGATATACACAGGATTTCCCTATTCCCAAATAGGTAAGGCTATTATGCCACCCCCAGTCCCAGGTGATGATAACATTCCAGATTTCCTCCTCCAATAGGTAAAGGGCTATATGGTCCCCCAGTCCCGGTGATGATAACATTCCAGGATTTCTCCTCCATAGGTAAAGGCTATTATGTCCCCCAGTCCCGGTGATGATATATTCCCCCTTTTTATGTTTCCCCTCCAGGATTTCCCCTCCATAGGTAAAGGCTTATTATTGCCCCCCAGTCCCGGTGATGATACATTCCAGGATTTCCCTTCCAATAGAGATAAAGGCTATTATGCCCCCAGTCCCGTGATGATAACATTCCAGGATTTCCTCTTCACATAGGTAAAGGCTACTATGCCCCCAGTCCCGGTGATGATAACATTCCAGGATTTCCCTTCCAATAGGTAAAGGCCATTATGCCCCAGTCCCAGTGATGATACATTCCATTCCAATTTCCCCTCCAATAGGTAAAGGCTATTATGCCCCCCAGTCCCAGTGATGAATAACATTCCAGGATTTCTCCTCCAAAGGTAAGGCTATTATGCCCCCCAGTCCGTGGATATAACATTCCAGGATTTCCCCTCCAATAGGTAAAGGCTATTATGTCCCCCCAGTCCCGGTGATGATAACATTCCAGGATTTCTCCTCCAATAGGTAAAGGCTATTATGTCCCCCCAGTCCCGGTGATGATAATATTCCAGATTTCCCCTCCAATAGGTAAAGGCTATTATGCCCCCACGAGTCCCGTGATATAACATTCCAGGTTTCCTCCTCCAATAGGTAAAGGCTATTATGTCCCCCAGTCCCATTGATGATAACATTCCAGGATTCTCCTTTCCAAGGTAAGGCTATTATGCCCCCAGTCCGGTATGATGATAACATTCCAGGGATTTCCCCTCCAATAGGTAAAGGCTATATGCCCCCGTCCCAGTATGATAACATCCAGGATTTCCCTTCCAATAGGTAAAGGCTATTATGCCCCCAGTCCCAGTGATGATAACATTCCAGGATTTCTCCTCCATAGGTAAAGGCTATTATGTCCCCATCCCAGTGATGATAACATTCCAGGATTTCTCCTCCAATAGGTAAAGGCTATTATGCCCCCCAGTCCCAGTGTATGTAAACCCATCCAGGATTTCCCCCTCCAATAGGTAAAGGCTATTAGTCCCCCAGTCCCCAGTGATGATAACATTCCAGGATTTCCTCCTCCAATAGGTAAAGCTATTATGTCCCCCCAGTCCCAGTGATGATAACATTCCAGGATTTCCCTCCAATAGGTAAAGGCTATTATGCCCCCCAGTCCCGGTGATGATAACATTCCAGGATTTCCCCTCCAATAGGTAAAGGCTATTATGTCCCCCAGTCCCGGTGATGATAACATTCCAGGATTTCCCTTCCAATAGGTAAAGGCTATTATGTCCCCCAGTCCCCGGTGATGATAACATTCCAGGTTTCCCCTCCAATAGGTAAGGCTATTATGTCCCCCAGTCCCAGTGGTGATGATAACATTCCAGGATTTCCCCTCCAAAGGTAGGCTATTATGCCCCCCGTCCCATGATGATAACATTCCAGGATTTCCCTTCCAATAGATAAAGGCTATTATGCCCCCGCAGCCCCCCATTCCCTGCTTATCACTTCCAGTCTTTCCCTTCCAATATAACTCATTTATCCCCCCAGGTCCCATGATATAACATTCCAGATTTTTCCCCTCCAATATGGTAAGGCTTTATGTCCCCCAGTCCCAGTGATGATACATTCCAGGATTTCTCCTCCAATAGGTAAAGGCTATTATGCCCCCAGTCCCGGTGATGATAACATTCCAGGATTTCCCCTCCAATAGGTAAAGGCTATTATGTCCCCCAGTCCCGGTGATGATAACATTCCAGGATTTCCCTTCCAATAGGTAAAGGCTATTATGTCCCCCCATCCCGTGATGATAACATTCCAGGATTTCTCCTCCAAAGGTAAAGGCTATTATGCCCCCCAGTCCCGGTGATGATAACATTCCAGGATTTCTCCTCAATAGGTAAAGGCTATTATGCCCCCCATTCCCGGTGATGATAACATTCAGGATTTCTCCCAATGGTAAAGGCTATTATCCCCCCTCCCATGATGATAACATTCCAGGATTTCCCTTTCCAATGGTAAAGGCTATTATGCCCCCCCAGCCCAGTGATGATAACATTCCAGGATTTCCCTTCCAATAGGTAAAGGCTATTATGCCCCCCAGTCCGGTGATGATAACATTCCAGGATTTCCCTTCCAATAGGTAAAGGCTATTATGCCCCCAGTCCCAGTGATGATAACATTCCAGATTTCTCCCTCCAATAGGTAAAGGCTATATTCCCCCAGTCCCCGTGTGATAACATTCCAGATTTTCTCCTCCAATGGTAAAGGCTATTATGCCCCCAGTCCCAGGTGATGTAACTTCCAGGATTTTTCCTCCCTACAATAGGTAAAGGCTATTATCCCCCAGTCCCGGTGATGATAACATTCCAGGATTTTCCTTCCAATAGGTAAAGGCATTTATGCCCCCCGTCCCGGTGATGTATAACATCCAGATTTTTAGGGTTTTTTCATTTCTCCTTCCAATAGGTAAAGGCTATTATTCCCCCAGTCCGGTGATGATAACTTTCCAGGATTTCTCCTCCATAGGTAAAGGGCTATATCGCCCCCCAGTCCCAGTGATGTGAAACATTCCAGGATTTCCCTTCCATAGGTAAAGGCTATTATGTCCCCCAGTCCCAGTGATGATAACATTCCAGGATTTCCTTCCAATAGGTGTAAAGGCATTATGCCCCCCAGTCCCGGTGATGATAACATTCCAGGATTTCTCTCCAATAGGTAAAGGCTATTATGCCCCAGTCCCGGTGATGATAACATCCAGGATTTCTCCTCCAATAGGTAAAGGCTATTATGCCCCCCAGTCCCAGTGATGATAACATTCCAGGATTCTCCTCCAATAGGTAAGGCTATTTGCCCCCAGTCCACGGTGATGATAAATTCCAGGATTTCCCTCCAATAGGTAAAGGCTATTATGCCCCCAGTCCAGTGATGATAACATTCCGGATTTCCCTCCAATAGGGTAAAGGCTATTATGTCCCACAGTCCCGGAGATGATAACATTCCAGGATTTCCCTTCCAATAGGTAAAGGCTATTATGCCCCCAGTCCCAGTGATGGATAACATTCCAGGATTTCCCTTCCCAATAGGTAAAGGCTATTATGCCCCCCAGTCCCAGTGATGATAAACTTCCAGGATTTCCTCCTCCATAGGTAAGGCTATTATGCCCCCCAGCCCCAGTGATGATAACATTCCAGGATTTCCTCCCTCAATAGGTCAGGTATTTATGCCCCCCAGTCCCGGTGATGATAAACATTCCAGGATTTCCCTTCCCTCCAATAGTAAAAGGCTATTAATGCCCCCAGTCCCGGTGATGAAACATCATCCAGGATTCCCTTCCATTGGAAAGGCTATATGCCCCCCAGTCCCGTGATGATACATTCCAGGATTTCCCTTCCAATAGGTAAAGGCTATTTTGCCCCAGTCCGTGATGATAACATTCCAGGATTTCCCTTCCAATAGTAAAAGTTATATTCCCATCCCCCAGTCCCGGTGATGAAGAACATTCAGGATTTCCCTCCAATAGGTAAAGGCTATATGCCCCCCCAGTCCCGTGATGATAACATTCCAGGATTTTCCCCTCCAATAGGTAAAGGCTATTATGCCCCCAGTCCCGGTGGATGATACATTCCAGGATTTTCCTTCCAATAGGTAAAGGCTATTTGCCCCCAGTTCCCGGTGATGAAAACATTCCAGGATTTCCCTCCAATAGGTAAAGGCTATTATCCCCCCAGTCCAGTGATGATAACATTCCAGGATTTCCCTTCAATTGGTAAAGGCTATTATGCCCCCCCAGTTCCGGTGTGATAACATTCCAGGATTTCCCTTCCAATAGGTAAAAGCTATTTTCCCCCAGTCCCAGTGATGATAACATTCCAGGATTTCCCTCCAATAGTAAAGTATTATTCCCCCAGTCCCGGTGATTGAAACATTCCAGGATTTCCCTCCAATAGGTAAAGATATTATGGCCCCCCCAGCCCCGCAGTCCCGTGTGATAACATTCCAGGATTTCCCCTCCAATAGGTAAAGGCTATTGATGCCCCCAATCCCGTGATAAGAAACATTCCAGGATTTCCTTCCAATAGGTAAAAGGCTATTATGCCCCCCATCCCAGTGATGATAACATTCCAGGATTTCCCTCCAAATAGGTAAAGGCTATTTGCCCCCAGTCCCCAGTGATGAAACATTCCAGGATTTTCCCTCCAATAGGTAAAGGCTAGTTATGCCCCCAGTCCCGTGATGACATTCCACGAGGATTTCCCTCCAATTAAAGGCTGTTTATGCCCCCCAGTCCCGGTGATGATAACATTCCGCAGGATTTCTCCTCCAATAGGTAAAGGCTATTATGCCCCCAGTCCCAGTGATGATAACATTCCAGGATTTCCCCTCCAATAGGTAAAGGCTATTATGCCCCCAGTCCCAGCGATGATAACATTCCAGGATTTCTCCTCCAATAGGTAAAGGCTATTATGCCCCCAGTCCCAGTGATGATATTATTCCAGGATTTCCCCTCCAATAGGTAAAGGCTGTTATGCCCACCAGCCCTGATAATGATAAATATTAGTTTGAAAGCTTAAAAAAAATGTGGGCAAGAGAGAAAATCAGGTCTAATATATTTGTCAGTTCTCCGCCTATTCCCCCTATATTCTACAATAATAACCTACTGTAGGCTTTTTCCTTTCTAGCGAGTTACAATTGGTTTTCTTACTGCTTAAGCTGGGTACACACATCACAGATTTCTGAAAGATGACATACAGGATCTGCAAGATCTGCCATCTTTCAAAGATCTGCTTACACACAGTCCCGAGCGTTCTCCCTATGAACTTCCATCGGCTGCGCTAGACTCCTCTATAGGGAAACAAGCGTACACATTCGGTAACCCTCGAATGTATTGTTCGGTAACCCTCGGAATGTATTGTTCGGTAACCCTCGAATGTATTGTTCGGTAAACACATGAATGTATTGGTCGGTAACCCTCGAATGTATTGTTCATCGGTAACCCTCGAATGTATTGTCGGTAACCCTCGAATGTATTGTTGGTAACCCTTGAGGATTGTTCAGTAAACCCTCGAATGTATGTTCGGTAACCCCTCGAATGTATTGTTCGGTAACCCTCGAATGTATATGTTCGGTAACACTCGAATGTATGTTCGGTAACCCCGAATGTATCGTTCGGTAACCCCTTAAATGTATTGTTTGTAACCCTCGAATGTATAGCTCAATTTCAGTAACCCTCGAATGTATAGCTCAATTTCAGTAACCTTGAATGTAACGTTCATTTTCGGCAACCCTCGAATTTATCGTTTGGTAACCTTTCGATAGTATGTTCGGTAAACCCCCGAATGTATTGTTCGGTAACCCCCGAATGTTATTGTTCGGTAAACACATGAATGTATTGTTCGGTAACCCTCGAATGTATTGTTCGGTAACCCTCGAATGTATTGTTCGGTAACACTTGAATGTATATCGGTAACCTCAATGTATTGTTCGGTAACCCTCGAATGTATTGTTCGTGGTAACCCTCGAATGTATTGTTCGGTTAACAAATGAATGTTGTTCGGTAACCTCGAATTGTATGTTCGGTAACCCTCGAATGTATTGTTCGGTAACCCTCGAATGTATGTTCGGTAACCCCGAATGTATTGTTCGGTAACACATGAATGTATTGTTCGGTAACCTCGAATGTATGTTCGGTAACCCTCGATGTATGTTCGGTAACCCTGAATGATTGTCGGTAACACTTGAATGTATTGTTCAGAAACCTCGAATTGTATGTTGGTAACCCTCGAAGTATTGTTCGGTAACCCTCGAAGTATTGTTCGGTAACCCTCGAATGTGTCGTCGGTAACCCTTGAATGTATTGTTCGTAACCCTCGAAGTATAGCTCAATTCAGTAACCCTCGAAGTTATAGCTCAATTTCAGAACCCTTGAATGTATCGTTCATTTTCGGCAACCCTCGAATTTATCGTTTGGTAACCTTTCGATAGTATTGTTCGGTAACCCCCGAATGTTATGTCGTAACACATGAATGTATTGTCGGTAACCCCCGAATGTATTGTTCGGTAACCCTCGAATGTATTGTTCGGTAACCCCGAATGTATTGTTCGTAACACATGAATGTAATGTCGGTAACCCTCGAATGTATTGTTCGGTAACCCGAATGTTTGTTCGGTAACACTGAATGGATAGTCGGTAAAACCTCGAAGGATGTTCGGTAACCTCGAATGTATTGTTCGGTAACCCCGAATGTATTGTTCGGTAAAACATGAATTGTTTCGGTAACCCTCGAATGTATTGTTCGGTAACCCTCGAATGTATTGTTCGGTAACCCTCGAATGTATTGTTCGGTAACCCTCGAATGTATTGTCGGTAACCCTCGAATGTATTGTTCGAAATGATATGTCGGTAACCTGAATGTATTGTTCGGTAACCCTCGAATGTATTGTTCGGTAACCCTCGAATGTATTGTTCGGTAACACTTGATGTATGTTCAGAAACCCTCGAATGTATTGTTCGGTAACCCTCGAATGTATTGTTCGGTAACCCTCGAATGTATTGTTCGGTAAACCCTCGAATGTATCGTTCGGTAACCCTTGAATGTATTGTTCTGTAACCCTCGAATGTATAGCTCAATTTCAGTAACCCTCGAATGTATAGCTCAATTTCAGTGAACCCTTGAATGTATCGTTCATTTTCGGCAACCCTCGAATTTACGTTGGTAACCTTTCGATAGTATGTTCGGTAACCCCGATGTATGTCGTAACAATGAATGTATGTTCGGTAACCCCCGAATGTATGTTCGGTAACCCGATGTATTTCGGTTAACACTTGAAGTATAGTTCGGTAACCCTCGAATGTATTGTTCGGTAACCCTCGAATGTATTGTTCGGTAACACTTGAATGTATAGTTCGGTAACCCTCGAATGTATGTTCGGTAACCCTCGAAGTATTGTTCGGTGTAACACTGAATGTATGTTCAGTAACCCTCGAATGTATTGTTCGGTAACCCTCGAATGTATTGTTCGGTAACACCTAATGTATTGTTCGGTAACCCTCGAATGTATTGTTTGGTAACACTTGAATGTTGTCAGTAACCCTCGAATTGTTCGGTAACCCCGAATGATTGTCGGTAACCCTCTGAATGTATTGTTCGGTAACCCTCGAATGTATTGTTCGGTAACCCTCGAATGTATCGTTCGGTAACCCTTGAATGTATTGTTCAGTAACCCTGAATGATGTTCGGTAACCCGAATGTATTGTCAGTAACCCTCGAATGTAGGTTCACTAACCCTCGAATGTATTGTTCGGTAACCCTCAAAGTATTGTTCGGTAACCCTCAAATGTAAGGTTCACTAAACCCTTGAATGTATCGTTCGGTAACCCTCAAAGTAAGGTTCACTAACCTTGAATGTATCGGTCGGTAACCCTCAAATGTAAGGTTTGGTAACCCTCGAATGTATCGTTCGGTAACCCTTGAATGATGTTCTGTAACCATCGAATGTATAGCTCAATTTAAGTAACCCCGAATGTATAGCTCAATTTCAGTTAACCCTGAATGTATCGTTCATTTTCGGCAACCCCGAATTTATCGTTTGGTAACTTTCGATAGTATTGCTTGTGAAGGTTCTCATTCATCCAGGTCAATGGTATATCTGTTGTATTCAATTAGATCAACTGGACTTGAAATGTAGTTCTTGAAGACAGTTTCGCTAGTCATCCGACTGGCTTTCTAATCAGAATGACTTGTACAAGAATCTGTGCAATTATGTACCCTGGAAAATCCCAATTAGCATATCACAGCCAGGTGTTAAGGGTGTGATTAGATAGTGGCTAAGAGGTGTTATAGGAACGCCAGAGTAAGGTGTTTAAAACAGCATTGTACATGGCAGACAGTTGGTGTCGAACCCCCCATGGATGTGCTATGGGATCTCCAGTTTCACCTATTGTGGCCAACCTTTACATGGAGGAGGTAGAAACACAGGCGCTTAATACCTTTAAGGGCATAGCACCCAGCCACTGGTTCAGATATGTGGATGACACCTGGGTTAAAATCCACCAGAAGGAAAGTACAAGCTTTCACAGAACACATTAATGCGGTGGACCAAAACATTAAATTCACAAGGGAAAGAGAGTAAAACAACAAACTGGCTTTCTTGGACTGCTTGGTGATAGAAGTTAAGGAAAATGGTAAACTGGAAGTAGAGGTTTACAGAAAACCAACACACACAGATCAGTATTTGATGTTTGACTCCCACCCACCTTTAGATCACAAGCTGGGTGTCATCAGAACCCTGCAACACAGAGCCGAGAAATCCCCACTAGCACAGAGGCGAAGGCTAAAGAAATGAAACATTCAGAGGAGCCCTTAAAACTTGTGGATATCCAGACTGGGCCTTTGTCAAAAGAAGTAGAAGGAAAAGAGAAAGAAACAAATACAACAGTGAAGGGGAAAAGCAAGCAGGAGGAGAAGAACATGGTCATCCCATATGTAGCAGGGGGTCTCGAGAAATTAAGAAGAATTTTCAAAAAAACATCGTATCCCTGTCTGCTTTAAACCGAAACAACACACTGAGGCAGCAATTGGTACATCCGAAGACCCAATAACCAAAACACAAGAAAAGCGACATATATATGCGGTGCAGTGCAGTGAAGAATGCTCTGATTTGTATGTGGGGGAGACCAAACAGCAACTGCATCAACGTATGGCCCAGCACAGAAGAGCCAATTCCTGGGTCAGGACTCAGCGTGTATCTGCATCTTAAGGATAAAGGACATACCTTTGAAGTTGTAATGTTAACATACTGGCGAAGGAACGTGACTGGTTCAAGAGAGGTGTTAAGGAGGCCATTTATGTGAAAAAAAAGAAACCAAGCCTAAATAGAGGTGGGGGGGTTCGACACAACTGTCTGCCATGTACAATGCGTTTAACACCTTACTCGGGCGTTCCTATAACACCTCTTAGCCACTATCTAATCACACCCTTAACACTGGCTGTGATATGCTAATTGGGATTTTCCAGGGTACAATAATTGCCACAGATTCTTGTACAAGTCATTCTGAATTGAGAAAGCCAGTCGGATGACTAGCGAAACGTCTTCAAGACTACATTTCAAGTCCAGTTGATCTATTGAATCAACGATATTTCGATAGTATTGTTCGGTAACCCCCAATGTTTGTTCGGTAACCCCCGAATGTATGTTCGGTAACATGAATGTATTGTTCGGTAACCCTCGAATGTATTGTTCGGTAACCCTCGAAGTATTGTTCGGTAACACTGAATGTATAGTTCGGTAACCCTCGAAGTATTTCGGTAACCTGAATGTATTGTTCGGTAACCCTCGAATGTATTGTTCGGTAACCCTCGAATGTATTGTTCGGTAACCGCGAATGTATTGTTCGGTAACACATGAATGTATGTCGTAACCCTCGAATGTATGTTCGGTAAACCTCGAATGTATTGTTCGGTAACCCCGAATGTATTGTTCGTACACTTGAATGTATGTTCAGTAACCCTCGAATGTATGTTGTGAATGTAACTCCGGTAACCGAATGTATTGTTCGGTAACCCTCGAATGTATTGGTATTCGGTAACCCTCGAATGTATCGTTCGTAACCCTGAATGTATGTTACGTAACCCGAATGTATAGCTCAATTTCAGTAACCCTCGAATGTATAGCTCAATCAGTAAACCTTGAATGGATCGTTCATTTTCGGCAACCCTCGAATTTATCGTTTGGTAACCTCGAAGTATTGTTGACTCCGATTATTGTCGGTAACACTGAATGTATGTTCGGTAACCCCCGAATGTATTGTTCGGTAACCCTCGAATGTATTGTCGTAACACTGAATGTAAGTTCGGTAACCTCGAATGTATGTTCGTAACCCTCGATGTATTGTCGGTAACATTGAATGTATAGTTCGGTAACCCTCGAATGTATTGTTCGGTAACCTCGAATGTTATGTTCGGTAAACAACTTGAATGTATTGTTCAGTAACCCGTCATGATTGTTCGGTAACCTCGAATGGTTGTTCGGTAACCCTCGATTGATTCGGTAACCCTCGAAGTATGTTCGGTAACACTGAATGTATGTCAGTAACCTCGAATGTATTGTTCGGTAACCCTCGAATGTATTGTTCGGGAACCTCGAATGTATTGTTCGGACACTCGAATGTGATTGTTCGGTAACCCTGACGAATGTATCGTTCGGTAACCCTTGAATGTATTGTTCTGTAACCCTCGAATGTATAGCTCAATTCAGGAACCCTCGAATGTATAGCTCAATTTCAGTAACCCTTGAAGTATCGTTCATTTTCGGCAACCCGAATTATCGTTTGGTAACCTTTCGATAGTATTGTTCGGTAACCCCCGAATGTATTGTCGGTAACACATGAATGTATGTTCGGTAACCCCGAATGTATGTTCGGTAACCCTCGAATGTATTGTTCGTAACACTTAATGTGTATAGTTCGGTAACCCTCGAATGTATTGTTCGGTAACCCTGAATGTATTCGGACACTTGAATGTATAGTTCGGTAACCCTCGAATGTATTGTTGGTAACCCTCGAATGTATTGTTCGTAACACTTGAATGTATTGTTCAGTAACCCTCGAATGTATTGTTCGGTAACCCTGAATGATTGTTCGGTAACCCTCGAATGTATTGTTCGGTAACACTTGAATGTATTGTTCAGTAACCTCGAAGTATTGTCGGTTGACCCTCGAATGTATTGTTCGGGAACGCTTGAATGTATAGTTCGGTAACCCTCGAATGTATGTTCGGTAACCCTCGAATGTATTGTTCGGTAACGCTTGAATGTTAAGTTCGGGAACCCTCGAATGTATGTTCGGTAACCCTCGAATGTATTGTTCGGTAACACTGAATGTCTTGTTCAGTAACCTCGAAGTATGTTCGGAACCCTCGAATGTATTGTTCGTAACACTGAATGATGTTCGGTAACCTCGAAGTATTGTTCGGTAACCCTCGAATGTATTGTTCGGTAACCATGTAGTTCGGGAACCCCGAATGTATTGTTCGGTAACACTTGAATGTATAGTTCGGTAACCCTCGAATAGTATTGTTCGGTAACGCTTGAATGTATAGTTCGGTAACCCTCGAATGTATTGTCGGTAACCCTCGAATGTATTGTTCGGTAACCTGAATGTATGTTCAGTAACCCCGAAGTATTGTTCGGTAACCCTCGAATGTATTGTTCGGTAACACTTGAATGTATGTCGGAACCTCGAATGTTGTTCGGTAACCCTCGAATGTATTGTTCGGTAACAACTTGAATGTATGTTCAGTAACCCTCGAATGTATGTTCGGTAACCCTCGAATGTATTGTTCGGTAACCCTCGAATGTATTGTTCGGTAACACTTGAATGTATTGTTCAGTAACCCTCGAATGTATTGTTCGGTGACCCTCGAATGTATTGTTCGGGAACGCTTGAATGTATAGTTCGGTAACCCTCGAATGTATTGTTCGGTAACCCTCGAATGTATTGTTCGGTTAACGCTTGAATGTATAGTTCGGTAACCCTCGAATGTATTGTCGGTAACCCTCGAATGTATTGTTCAGTAACACTTGAATGTATTGTTCAGAAACCCTCGAATGTATTGTTCGGTAACCCTCGAATGTATTGTTCGGTAACACTTGAATGTATCGTTCGGTAACCCTGAATGTATTGTTCAGTAACCCTCGAATGTATTGTTCAGTAACCCCGAATGTATAGCTCAATTTCGGTAACCCTCAAATGTATAGTTCAATTTCAGTAACCCCTGAATGTATTATTCATTTTCGGTAACCCTCGAATGTATCGTTTGGTAACCCTTCAAAAGTATTGTTCGGTAACCCTCTAATGTATTGTTCGGTAACACTTGAATGTATAGTTCAGTAACCCTCGAATGTATTGTTCGGTAACCCTCGAATGTATTGTTCGGAAACACTTGAATGTATAGTTCGGTAACCTTCGAATGTATAGTTTGGTAACCTTCGAAAGTATCATTTAGTAACCCTTAAATAATCGTTCGGTTACACATCGAAATGATTGTTTTGGTAACCCTCGAATGTATCGTTGGAAACCTTCGAATATATGGTTTGGTAACACTCAAATGTATTGTTTGGTAACCCTTGAATTTGGCCATAACCCTCAAATACATTTGGTAACCCTCAAAAGCTCAATACGGAAACCCGACAATTATCTGATCGTGGGGAAAGTAAGTTTAGTTTTTCTCCAGTGGAAACCTTTTAATCCAATGAAATATTTAAAATGACCTACCCCACGTCTGGGAGGTAAGCCTTGTAGTGATGGCCAGCAGTAGCCATGGGACATTCATTTTTTAAAAATGATTATTGTGGGTATATAGTTCCACATGTTCCGTGGCACTTTGCAATTACATGTATACATTCACATCCGGCCCTGCCCTGAGAGGCCAATCTAATCACTTTATTACCCATACACCTCAGTATGTCTTTATGATTGTGGGGGAAACCGTAGTGCCCGGAGGAACCCATGCAAGCACGGGGAGAACATACAAACTCCTTGCCGATGAGTCCAAGGGTGGAATCTAACTCAGGACTTCAGCGCTGCAAGCATCACTGCTAAGTATAAGTATTCTTACTATGTGGGAGGATTAAACCTAGGACATCATTCATTGGGGGTGGAATTTTTATTTGTGAATAATTAAGCAATTATAAAAAAATAATATTAACATTTTGCATAATGTTTACTTTAAACGCAAGATTCAGATTTGGTAGTTTCTAATTTGAAATCTCAACTCAAAACGTATTTATTTTGCTGCAATGTTCATATTGTTAGGAAGTTCTTTCAACAGTGTTGTTGCAGAGCTCCCCCTGCTGTCCACTGGTAGGATATTATTGCAATTAAAGGGAAAGTCAACCCTCAAATGCATGCACATTCTGTATGTATGTATTTATCATTTTAATTTATACAGCGACACTTGTGTACACAGGGCTGTACATGATAAAAATCTACAAGTTGATGTCAGGTTAGATGTGGGTAGTTCAAGTGCAGGTAAGTTCTAGTCTGAAAAATTAGATCCTCAATGGGGGTTGGGTGCCCCCAATGAAAAGCATTAAGGTGCCTTTTCCAATACTCAGTAGCAGAGGCAATGAATGGGTAAAGTTGTGCAACTGACATGGAATCAGTTAGCGCTACTTTAACTTTTACACCTTTAAAAAATCAGTTTTATTGGTGATGAAAGTGAGTAAAGAAGTCAGTCCACCACTAACCCTGGGACTCTCTGGTGGTAGGGGAATATTTATTAAATCACGGTACTTTTAAGAGGCATTATTTATATTCCTAATTTTATATAAAATAATGTTCATTATCGTTATTTTAAAGTGGAGGCAAAATAATGACTGAAGCATATGAGACGTGGCTGTACATCCAGTAGTGTTAAAGGGAATGTGCGCCCCCACAATTACTACATTACTTAATATTACATGGAAGACCCCCAAAACCTCATGGAGGCCCTGTTCTGAAGACCCTTATTGAGTTGCTTTTTGGCGCCCCTTCCACAGCGTGCACCGCACAACATTCGCTATGGTCGGTAAAGGTTGGTTTATATGAGATCCTGTTGAGATCCTGCTGAAATCCTTCCATCGTACCTTCAAAATAAAACCTAAATCACACCTCAGTAAAATGTGGGAAGTTATTGCTGGAGAAGTTCAGCAATATACTTCCTGGTTGAACACTTCCTATTTTAGCCATGTGACCAGCTGTGTCATGTGACAGCCTTTGCCTGCATTAATAGGCTCACTTCTCAAATTTTTTCTTCAGGTACTTCCTGATTTCCCAGCATTAAGTCTTAACTAAACTGCTTCTCCCCCCAGGCAGAGGGCCGGCAGAGGTCAGGTGATATCACTCAACCTACTGGAAACAGGAAATTGGAACATTCACCGCAATGAAGTTTCTCACAGGCTCCGCCAGAGATGTGTGTTGGTTCATTTATAGGAAATACTGCAGGCTTTCATTTAATCCTCACTGTTTTGAGACCACAGTATCCCTTTAATACTGTTCTATGGCTTATTCTCTAAACTATGCGTTTATTACTCCTACTGCCATTAATACAGACTTATCCTGGCCTTACGTGTATAGATTGTAAATTAGATTGACCTTGAAATTGAAAAAACATCTTAAGATACCGTGTTTTTACCTGGTACAAATGTATTTATTTACAAACAAGATGCCTTAATTAAAGGGCATGGCAAAATTTACCAGAAAAGATATTCCCCTTTGTCCTGAGAAGGCCCCTGAGTTGCAATGAAACATTCCATAATAATATTGGACATTCAGGAGTATCCTACTGCATGGGGGGTGCAGACGTAGGACAGTGTAAACATTAGGCGCAGCACGCCAAAGCTTTTTAACACGTAATCCGATCACGTAAAAACTAGTGTTGGACAATTTTGTGGCCACACAATTTGCTATCACACGTGCGTGGTAACTCGCACTCTCTGGCCTAAGAGTTGATCAAATAAATGCATTCATTTGCATTAACCAATCAGTGGTAGCTTCTTAAGGTTTGTACACCGCTCAATTTGCGAGTGAGCCACGATCCTGACACCAAGTGCTACACGCCACGAATGGCTGTTTCAGCCGAGAATCGTCCGTGTGTATTGTTGTGCAGGGGTCATTCGTCGACATGCCATGCAGATCAACGAATGACCCCCGACGAATGCATACAGATGATTCCCGTCCGAAATGGCCGTTTGCGCGTGTAGCAGTCGGTGTAGGTGTCATGGATCGTTGGTAAAATCGTACGTGTGTACGAACCTTCACGGGTTACTGCACCGAGATAACATCTCAATGGTTATTGCAGATTAATTGATATGATTAAGGACTCGTCCAAAATGCGTTAAGTGACTCTAAATAAACTTTACTTATCTGAAGTTTAAACCGTCATGATGTGAACCCCGGCTGGATCATTTATTATAGACCAACAAACTGTGGATTCAGCTTAGACTATTGACTTGTCTTTGTACAGTAGATTACAGTTACAGGGTTGGGAAACATTTCCTAACACCTGTCCAAACAATTTAGACAGATCAATTAAAACAAACACTGATTAGGTTCATTCACAACTGATTGCCTGTTACACAATAGTAACTGAATAATTTAGCAATGATTAAAATTCGAATGTTCCATACAGTAGAGACAAGTCCTGGTGTTCCTATTATTTTTTGATATGTATATGCTATATTATTGAATGCATGCTATTATTTTGTGATGACCCCTCCTATTATTTTTGATATGTGCCTCCTATTATTTGTGATATGTGCCCTCCTATCATTTTGTGATATGCATGCTATATTTGTGATTGTGCCTCCTGTTGTGGTTGCATGCTATTATTTTTGTGAAGTGCCCTCCTATATTTTGTGATATGCATGCATTATTTGTGATATGTGCCCTCCTATTATTTTGTGATACGCATGCTATTATTTTGTGATAGTGCCCTATATTTTGTGATATGTGCCCTCCTATTTTATTTTGTGATTGCTGTATTATTTGTGAGTGTGCTCTCCTATTATTTGTGATATGTGCTCTCCTTTATTTGTGATATGCACACTATATTTTGTGATATGTGCTCTCCTATTATTTTGTAGACATGTGCCCTCCTATATTTTGGATATGTGCCTCTATTATTTTGTGAGAGCATGCTATTATTTTGTGATGTGCTCTCCTATATTTTGTGATATGCGCTCTCCTATTATTTTTGTGATGTGTTGTCTTCTATTATTTTTGTGATACGCATGCTGCAGATGAGTCCTGGAGATATAGGGACCTTTCATGCATCTTTGTGTTCATGAGGGTTTTCTGATAAGGACTGGTCTCTCGAAGTTTCTTTTGGCAGTGCGCCCTCTGATGAACCATTGCCACAGACAATCATGTTAGTTATGCAAGCTATTCCTTATAATTATTATCTACATCATTTAATTTATTACTATAGTTCCCATTGTAGTTATATATTGTTTAAAGATTGTTCGTACCCCCCTATACGACTGTCAAATATGAAAATGTAACCATGCAACTAGAAAGATAACAGTATGTGGCTCAACTTTAAAATTGTAACAGTTTGGGCCAATCATCTCGCTTTGGCTTTTGACAGTGGGTCACTAACCCAGAAAGTTTACTTTCAAGTAGAGTGTTGATTGGGGGTATGTGTAAGTATTTGCAGATATGGGGTGGTGTTAAAGTGCCTCTCTAACCTTTCAAAAAGCCTAGGATGATGTTTACAGCTTCCCTGTAAGTTACACTTCCTAGATGCCCTGTCTCTATGTCTTTGTGACGGCATGTGTATAAGCGTGTGTAAGAAGCTCCACTCTTCTGAAGCAATTTACAGACCTGTAACCCATTCTCTGTCCATTCCTCTAGCTTTAAAAATGATTTAGAGGTTATGGGGCAGGGCTTACGATACAGTTGATGATGCTCTGTCCCAGCAGTGAGCATGCTCAACCTTAAAATGAAGGCTGACCCCAAGTACTGGTGATGTCACAGCGCACAGTGCTAGCAGGAAAAAAAACACCTTATACTGTGTAACATTGGATAGGACTGCAGCTAGACATAGGACATGAATAATGTAGACAGAAGGTAGTAGTGTGCACCTTTAAATAACGGTCACTTGTTGAAGTGACCTTAAGCTAGTGTGCAGATTTAGATTGGAGTGTGACTGTCCTTTAACTAAATCCCCCTCCCCTAATACTCGTTTCTACAATCGATGTTCCAAAACGCTGTGATCCCTTTAAGGCGTCCCTCGAATGTATTGTTCGGTAACCCTCGAATGTATTGTTCGGTAACACATGAATGTATTGTTCGGTAACCCCCGAATGTATTGTTCGGTAACCCTCGAATGTATTGTTCGGTAACACTTGAATGTATTGTTCGGTAACCCTCGAATGTATTGTTCGGTAACCCTCGAATGTATTGTTCGGTAACACTTGAATGTATTGTTCAGAAACCCTCGAATGTATTGTTCGGTAACCCTCGAATGTATTGTTCGGTAACCCTCGAATGTATTGTTCGGTAACCCTCGAATGTATCGTTCGGTAACCCTTGAATGTATTGTTCTTGTGTTTAACCATTCCAGGATCTCCTCCAATAGGAAAGGCTTATTATGCCCCCAAGTCCCATGTGATGATAAACATTCAGGATTTCCCCTCCATAGGTAAAGGCTTATATGCCCCCCGTGGACCCAGTGATTGATACATTCCAGGATTGCCCTTCAATAGGTAAGGCTTATTATGCCCGCCTAGTTCCATGAGTGATGATACATTCCAGGATTTCCCTGTCCATAGTAAAAGGCATATTATGCCCCCAGTCCCCGGGTGATGATAAATTCCAGGAGTTCCCCTCAATAGGTAAGGCTATTATGCCCCCAGTCCCAGTGATGATAACATTCAGGATTTCCCTTCCAATAGGTAAAGGCTATCTATGCCCAGAGTCCCGGTAATGATAACATTCAGGATTTCCTTCCAATAGTAATAAAGGCTATATTATGCCCCCCAGTCCGCGTGTATGATAACAGTCAGGATTTCTCCCTCCAATAGTAAAGGCTATTATGTCCCCAAGTCCCGGTGATGATAACATTCCAGGATTTCTCCTCCAAAGGTAAAGGCTATTATGTCCCCCAGTCCTCGGTGATGTAATATTCCAGGATTTCACCTCCAATAGGTAAAGGACTATTCATGCACCCACCAGTCCGGTGATATAAATCATTCCAAGGATTTCCACTTCAATAGATAAAGGCTATTATGCCCCCCAGTCCGGTGATGATAAAACATTCCAGGATTCCCTTCCAAAGGGAAAGGCTACTATTGCCCCCAGTCCGGTGGTGATGGATAAACATTCCAGGCTTCCACTTCAAAGGTCACAGGCATTATGCCCCCCAGTACCAGTGATGTCAATCCAGGATTTCCCCTCCATAGTTAAAGGCTATTATGCCCCCAGATCCCCAGTGATGATAACATTCCAGGATTTCTCCTCCAATGGAAAGGCTATTATGCCCACCAGTTCCGGTGAGATAACATTCCAGGATTTCCCCTCCAATAGGTAAAAGGGCTATTATGTCCCCCAGTCACCGGTGATGATGAAAACATTCCAGGATTTCTCCTCCAATCAGGTAAAAGGCATTAGTCCCCAGTCCCGGTGATGCATAATATTCCAGGGAAATTCCCCCAATAGGGTATAAAGGTCTATATGCCCCCCAGGCCCGGTGATGATACAATTCAGGATTTCCCCTCCATAGGGTAAAGGCTATTATTGTCCCCCGCCTGGAGATACACCAGGATTTCTCTCCCAATAGGTAAGGCTATTATGCCCCCAGTCACGGTTGATGATCACATCAAGGATTTCCCCTCCAATTAGGTAAAGGCTAATGCCCCACGTCCAGTGATGAAACATTTCCAGGATTTTCCCTTCCAATAGCAGTAAAGGCAGTATGCTGCCCCAGTCCCAGTGATGATAACATTCCAGGATTATCCTCCAATAGGTTAAGGCTATGATAGTACCCCAGTCCCATGCTGAGTACATTCCCAGGATTTCCACCAATAGGTAAGGCATTATGCAACCCCAGTCCCAGTGATGATAACATCCAGAGGATTACCCTCCAATAGGTAAAGGCTATTATGTCCCCGATCCCAGTGATGATAACATCCAGGATTTCCACTTCCAATAGGTAAAGGCTATTATGTCCCCCAGTCCAGAGTGAGGAAACATTCCAGGATTTCTCCTCCATAGGTAAAGGCTTTATGCCCACCAGTCCGGTGTGATTGAAACACTCCCAGGATTTCCCCTCCATAGGTAAAGGCTATTAGTCCCAAGTCGGATGATAACATTCACAGGATTTCTCCTCCAATAGGTAAAAGGCTATATGTCCCCGAGTCCGGGTGATGAAACATTCCAGGATTCCCTCCAATAGGTAAAGGCTATTATGTCCCCCAGTCCCGGTGATGATAAATTCCAGGATTTCCCCTCCAATAGGGTAAAGGCTAGTATGCCCCCCTCCAGTGATGATAACATTCCAGGATTTCCCTTCCAATAGATAAAGGCTATTATGCCCCTCAGTCCCGGTGATGATAACATTCCAGGATTTCCCTTCCAATAGATAAAGGCTATTATGCCCCCCAGTCCCGGTGATGATAACATTCCAGGATTTCCCCTCCAATAGGTAAAGGCTATTATGCCCCCAGTCCCAGTGATGATAACATTCCAGGATTTCTCCTCCAATAGGTAAAGGCTATTATGCCCCCAGTCCCGGTGATGATAACATTCCAGGATTTCCCCTCAATAGGTAAGGCTATTATGTCCCCCAGTCCCGGTGATGATAACATTCCAGGATTTCCCTTCCAATAGGTAAAGGCTATTATGTCCCCCAGTCCCGGTGATGATAACATTCCAGGATTTCCCTTCCAATAGGTAAAGGCTATTATGCCCCCCAGTCCCGGTGATGATAACATTCCAGGATTTCCTCCAATAGGTAAAGGCATTATGCCCCCCAGTCCCGGTGATGATAACATTCCAGGTTTCTCCTCCAATAGGTAAAGGCTATTATGCCCCCCAGTCCCAGTGATGATAACATTCCAGGATTTCCCTTCCAATAGGTAAAGGCTATTATGTCCCCCAGTCCCAGTGATGATAACATTCCAGGATTTCCCCTCCAATAGGTAAAGGCTATTATGCCCCCCAGTCCTGGTGATGATAACATTCCAGGATTTCTCCTCCAATAGGTAAAGGCTATTATGCCCCCAGTCCAGTGATGATAACATCCAGGATTTCTCCTCCAATAGGTAATAAAGGCTATTATGTCCCCCAGTCCCAGTGATGATAACATTCCAGGATTTCTCCTCACAATAGGTAAAGGCTATTATGCCCCCAGTCCGGGTTGGATAACATTCCAGGATTTCCCCTCCAATAGGTAAAGGCTATTATGTCCCCCAGTCCCGGTGATGATAACATTCCAGGATTTCCTTCCAATAGGTAAAGGCTATTATGCCCCACAGTTCCCAGGTGATGATGATAACATTCCAGGATTTCTCCTCCAATAGGTAAAGGCTATTATGCCCCCCAGTCCCGGTGATGATAACATTCCAGGATTTTCCCTCCAATAGGTAAAGGCTATTATGCCCCCAGTCCCAGTGATGATAACATTCCAGGATTTCCCTTCCAATAGGTAAAGGCTATTATGCCCCCAGTCCCAGTGATGATAACATTCCAGGATTTCCCTTCCAATAGGTAAAGGGCTATATTTCCCCCCAGTCCCGGTTGTGTGATGATAACATTCCAGGATTCTCCTCCAATAGTAAAGGCTATTATGCCCCCAGTCCCAGGTGATGATAACACATTCCAAAGGATTTTCTCCTCAATAGGTAAAGGCTATTATGCCCCCAGTCCAGTGATGATAACATTCCAGGATTTCTCCTCCAATAGGTAAAGGCTATTATGCCCCCAGTCACGGTGGGTGATGATAATATTCAGGATTCTCCTCCAATAGGTAAAGGCTATTATGACCCCAGTCCCAGTGATGATAACATTCCAGGATTTCCCTCCAATAGGTAAAGGCTATTATGTTCCCCCAGTCACCGGTGGTGCTGAACATTCCAGGATTTCCCTTCCAAGCTGGTAAAGGCTATATTATGCCCCCCAGTCCCCAGTGATGATAACATTCAGGATTTCCCTCCAATAGGTAAACGGATTATGTCCCCAGTCCCAGTGATGATGATAACATTCCAGGATTTCCCCTCCAATAGGTAAAGGCTATTATGTCCCCAGCCAGTTGTGATGAAAAATTCCAGGATTTCTCCTCCAATAGGTAAAGGCTATTATGCCCCCAGTCCGGTTGATGATAACATTCCAGGATTCCCCTCCAATAGGTAAAGGCTATATTGGCCCCAGTCCCAGTGATGATAACATTCAGGAGTTTCCCTTCCAATTGGTAAAGGCTATTATGCCCCCCAGTCCCGGTGATGATAACATTCCAGGATTTCCCTTCCAATAGGTAAAGGCTATTTTGCCCCCAGTCCCAGTGATGATAACATTCCAGGATTTCCCTTCCAATAGATAAAAGTTATTATTCCCCCCAGTCCCGGTGATGACAACATTCCAGGATTTCCCTCCAATAGGTAAAGTATTATGCCCACCCCCAGTCACGGTGATGATAACATTTCCAGGATTCCCCTCCAATAGGTAAAGGGCATTATGCCCCCAGTCCCGGTGATAGTAACATTCCGGGATTTTTTCCTTCCAATAGGTAAGGCTATTATGCCCCCCAGTCCCGGTGATGATCAAATTCCAGGATTTCCCCTCCAATAGGTAAGGCCTATTTGCCCCCCAGTCCCAGTGATGATAACATTCCAGGATTTCCATTCCAATGGTAAAGGTTATTATGCCCCCCGTCCCGAGTGATGATAAATTCCAGGATTTCCCTTCCAATAGTAAAGGCATTTTGCCCCAGTCCGGTGATGATAAAACATTCCGGATTTCCCTTCCAATAGATAAAGTTATTATTCCCCCCAGTCCCGGTGATGACAAACATTCCGGATTTTCCCTCCATAGGGTAAAGTATATTATGCCCCCCAGTTCCGGGTGATGATAACATTCCAGGATTCCCCTCCAATAGGTAAAGGCTATTATGCCCCCAGTCCCGGGTGTAGTAACATTCCAGGATTTCCTTCCAATCGGTAAAGGACTATTATGCCCCCCAGTCCGGTGATGATAACATTCCAGGATTTTCCCTCCAATAGGTAAAGGCTATATTGCCCCCAGTCCCAGTGATGATAACATTCCAGGATTTCTCCTAACAATAGTAAAGGCTATTATGCCCCAGTCACCAGTGATGATAACATTCCAGGATTTCCTCCAATAGGTAAAGGGCTGTTATGCCCCCAGTCCACGGTGATGATAACATTCCAGGATTTCTCTCAATAGTGTAAGGCTATTATGCCCCCAGACCAGTGATGATAACATTCCAGGATTTCCCCTCAATAGGTAAAGGCTATTATGGCCCCAGTCCCAGCGATGATAACATTCCAGGGATTTCCCTCCAATAGGTAAGGCTATTATGCCCCCAGTCCCAGTGATGATATATATTCCAGGATTTCCCTCCAATAGGTAAAGGTCTGTTTTGCCCACAAGCCCTGATAATGTTAAATATTGTTGAAAGCTTAAAAAAAATGTGGGCAAGAGAGAAAATCAGGTCTAATATATTTGTCAGTTCTCCGCCTATTCCCCTTATTCTACATAATAACCTACTGTAGGCTGTTTTCCTTTCTAGCGAGTTACAATTGGTTTTCTTACTGCTTAAGCTGGGTACACACATCAAGATTTCTGAAAGATGACAGACAGGATCTGCAAGATCTGCCATCTTTCAAAGATCTGCATACACACAGTCCCAAGCGTTCTCCCTATGAACTTCATAAGGAGAACCTCGGGGGACGTGTTTCCATCGGCTGCGCTAGACTCCTCTATAGGGAAAACAAGCGTACACACATAACGATGAAGCCCCGATACCGTCGGATCCGACGGTATCGGGGCTTTATCTTACTGTGTGTACCCAGCTTAAGTTTTAATCAGAGAGGACACTGGGAGGTCACACTAGTACTTGACTTCTGGCAGAGGAAGGAAATTAGGGGGCTGGAAAATTCACTGTGCAAACTGTTTCTGTGGTTAGAATTAGACAATTCATTATTTTGTACAGGAAGGATAAAGGGGAACACAAGGAGTGTACTTAGAAATATACCATTGTGCAAATCACACACACTTTATACACATATTAAATGTCCTTAATATGGAGTAAATAAAAGAATATATGGGCCTTCCACAGTTCGGAGCTTCTGAAGCGGCACAGAAGGGGTTAACAATGTTTATTTCATAGGTGTCTGTGATGACGCCTTTTATAAATAAACCTTAGGCCGTGCAGATGATTAGAGTAGTAATAGGGGTGACTCAGATAAGGCACTGCGATCCTTCAATGTGATGGTAATTATACCAATTTCATTAAACACAATCACCAATGCGGCGCTACAGTGCAGGTATCTAAATAAAGTTTAAAGGGTACGTAAACTGAAAAAAAATTACTTTTACCTCATCTAAATTATAATTAAAACATGTAAGTAGCTCTTACTCTAAGGTGTGGCGTGTTGGTGCATTTCAACAATCCAGTATTTGTTCAGGCTAAGTATTCCCCCATCTCTTATAACCGGACACCCCCATATAAGTCATGACTTTATTTGAGGGCAAGCATGCTCAGTAATCACAATGAGCCAGCACAGGGAGAGGGAATTTCCCACAAGGCATTTCACACATGCTAACGTCACCCCAACTGTAAAATGCTTCAGATGGATATCTAAAAAAATAGGGGCAGATCAACAACAAAGAAGAATTATGTGGTTGGAAAGAATTATAGTTTTCCAGTAGTGGACAATTAAAAAGTAAGTTTATATACCTTCTGTGAGCAAAAATAAAGTCCAATATCCCGGTGAGGACCTAAACTGCTTGGTCCAGGCTTTAATATCCTATAATCCTTTATGTAAATAATGAACTACAGTACAATCATGGTCTAACCCTCTCCCCCCCCCCCACACACACACACCACAACATATGTATGGGACCTGACCAATGGGAAAACAGGTTTCTTGCACAGCTGTCTCATTGGTCAGGCCCCAATCAAAAGTGAGGGTGGACCAAGACAGGACCAGAATCAGAATTTGCATAGAAGGTAGTCACAGAATACGGGGGGTGAGGAAACTAGGGGGTTTAGTTCATAGGTGCCAACTGTTGCTCAGGGGCATAACTACAAATGGAGCAGGGGGAGCAACCACAGGGGGGCCTAGGAGCAAAGGGGGCCCCATTCTTCTTATTTTCCTATGACAGATATAGCCTCCTCCCAGAAAACCACTATGAATGAAGCACGCATAGGGGCCCCTTCATAGTTTTGCTGGGGGCCCCAGTGATGCTAGTTACGCCATGGTTGCCTGGTAATACCAGTAACAATGGGTTTCTATATTCTCCTGCTTGCTGTAGAGGTCTCCCCAGTTTCAACCCCGTATTCCCTGCTCCAAAGGACTGATTTGCATGGATATGATTTCAAAATGGCGCCTCCTCCAAGTTGGGGACCATGAACCTGATTTCTTGCGTTAGGCTGGGTACACACCAAGGGACTATTGTCCCGACCAAAGCGCTCACTACGAGGCGACAGTTCGTGTGATGTGATTTACCAACATGTGCAATCGTCCTCTCGTCCAATCCGGGAGGAACAGGCGATCGAGGTCAGATGCGGCTGGCCACCCCACACCAGCAGATATTTTTAGCTGACCGAACGATAGTGCAGTGAATTGGACGGTCGGTCAACCAAAAAGATTTGCTGGTGTGTACCCAGCCTAACTCAGCACAAATGGGTTATAAAATAATGTGATGGCTGATGGCTGAGCAGCCAATCAAATGTAATCTGTTACTGGTCTACTGCCGTTTGATACCATTTTATTGGTGGCTGCAGAGTAATAGCACAGGAAGCCTTTGTTCCTCTTATTACATCATCACAAAGTTTCCAAGTAGTGAAAAGGCAATAGATGGAAATCTGAACATGGAATGGTTTCAATTTATACTTTTTTCTACGTTACACATTAAATCAAATATGTAAGAGAGCCGGTAGCCCTTTTTTGCATTTTATGATGTATTTATGATGCGTAGCAGAGAGTAATGATGTATCTGTCTCTATGATACCATAAAAGATGTGATGATGTATTTGTCTTTTGAGACACAATATACAAACACGTTCTTGCATTGTACCTCAGTCTCTGCTGATATACATGAGGGGGAGAAATTGGAAGAATTTGTTGTCTTGGAAACTATATTGCTTTCTACTAACTATCTCTGATATTTACTGAGACTTAGAAGGCAGCGACAGGAAAGTATTAGGACGGAATAGAAACGCAGGAGAACTCTGGTCATATTGAAAGTGTCACTGATACGTAAACTAATTTCTGTCTCCCTGAAGAGTATTGAGTATTGACCAAGTGTAATAGCTAATGGCGCAGTTGGGTGGGTTGGGTTGGTAGTTTGGGTTGGATATCCCTTGGAAAATATTTCTGAAAAAAAAGATTTGCAACCAGGTAGTGACAGAATTGATTTGGTGCTTTAGGAGTAATTAATGTTATGGCCAAACCTGTGGTATTCTATTAAAGTTATAGCCTGGTTTCAATATTCATGATCGTGTAACACTGACTCAGTTACAGATGACTAACAGGTAATATTATCAGTCAATTTGTCAGGTCGAGTCCACACAGGGGGAAATTTCTCTGTACAAGGAAAAGTTTAAGACAAACAAGCGTTGACCCAATTACAGGATTTATTTAAATCTCTCATCTACCATGTGGCTAGTTTTCTCTGTGGTCCTACAAAAAATCCCGGCCCGGTATAATTCAGGAATAGTTTTTTAATATTCATCATTTTGAGTATTTTGTTTCCTTTAAATGGAAGGCTGGTACATTACCATTGCCTTAACCAGTAAGTCAGTCATGATGATTATCAACCAAAAGCAGGTTATAAATGATAGCCTGACATGTAATCTTCCCTTAATTCTCTTTTATATGTATACAGTAGTGGCTGTTTCCTGTATGGAGGGGCAATCTTTAAAGGGCATGTCCACCCCAAAACCTGCCCACAAGCATGTGTAGAGACAGTGGGCAGGGTATAATCCACACAGCCCTGTCAATTTATGGATGTGTCATTGATGGTGCTTGATTGACAGCTGGACTGGGAAAGGTGGCAACATTTGGGGGACCAGGTTTTGTCCTTCTCCACCTTGTTGAGGATTGGAGGCTGGAAAAATCAGTTGGGTTTTTGTTGAGTGGCAGAGACAGTTGGGGAAGATTTTACTTTTGGACTAGTTTCAGCCGAACTAAGAACATAGTTCAGGTTTTTTGAACTCGCTGATTTATTTTTGATAATTATCAAATTCTGGAATTGGTAACCTCAAATGTAAGGTTCGGTACCTCAAATGTTATTGTTCGGTAACCTCAAATGTAAGGTTCACTAACCTCGAATGTTATGTTCAGTAACCCCGAATGTATCGTTCGGTAACCCTCGAATGTATCGTTCGGATAACCCTCGAATGTATTGTTCGGTAACCCTCGAATGTATGTTCGTCGAAGTATGCGTAACCCTCGAATGTTTGTTCGGAACCATCGAATGTATTGTTCGGTAACCCTCGAATGTAATTGTTCGGTAACCCTCGAATGTATCGTCGGTAACCTCAAATGTATGTTCGGTAACCCCGAATGTAAGGTTCACTAACCCTCGAATGTATTGTTCAGTAACCCTCGAAATGTATCGGTCGGTAAACCTTGATTGTATTGTTCAGTAACCCTCGAATGAAGTTCACTAACCCTCGAATGTATTGTTCGGTAACCTCAAATGTATGTTCGGTAACCCTCAAATGTAAGGTTCACTAACCCTTGAATGTATCGTTCGGTAACCCTCAAATGTAAGGTTCACTAACCCTTGAATGTATCGTTCGGTAACCCTCAAATGTAAGGTTTGGTAACCCTCGAATGTATCGTTCGGTAACCCTTGAATGTATTGTTCTGTAACCCTCGAATGTATAGCTCAATTTCAGTAACCCTGAATGTATAGCTCAATTTCAGTAACCCTTGAAGTATCGTTCATTTCGGCAACCCTCGAATTTATCGTTTGGTAACCTTTCGATAGTATTGTTCGGTAACCCCGAATATTGTTCGGTAACACATGAATGTATTGTTCGGTAACCTCGAATGATGTTTCGGTAACCCTCGAATGTATGTTGGTAACATGAATGATAGTTCGTACCTCGAAGTATTGGTCGGTAACCCTCGAATGTATTGTTCGGTAACCCTCGAATGTATTGTTCGGTAACCCTCGAATGTATTGTTCGGTAACCCTCGAATGTATTGTTCGGTAACACATGGAATGTATTGGTTCGGTAACCCTCGAATGTATTGTTCATCGGTAACCCTCGAATGTATTGTCGGTAACCCTCGAATGTATTGTTGGTAACCCTTGAATGATTGTTCAGTAACCCTCGAATGTATTGTTCGGTAACCCCTCGAATGTATTGTCGGTAACCCTCGAATGTTATGTTCGGTAACCTCGAATGTATGTTCGGTAACCCCGAATGTATCGTTCGGTAACCCTTAAATGTATTGTTTGTAACCCTCGAATGTATAGCTCAATTTCAGTAACCCTCGAATGTATAGCTCAATTTCAGTAACCTTGAATGTAACGTTCATTTTCGGCAACCCTCGAATTTATCGTTTGGTAACCTTTCGAAGTATGTTCGGTAAACCCTCGAATGTATTGTTCGGTAACCCCCGAATGTATTGTTCGGTAACACATGAATGTATTGTTCGGTAACCCTCGAATGTATTGTTCGGTAACCCTCGAATGTATTGTTCGGTAACACTTGAATGTATATCGGTAACCTCAATGTATTGTTCGGTAACCCTCGAATGTATTGTTCTGGTAACCCTCGAATGTATTGTTCGGTTAACAAATGAATGTTGTCGGTAACCTCGAATTGTATGTTCGGTAAACCCTCGAATGTATTGTTCGGTAACCCTCGAATGTATGTTCGGTAACCCTCGAATGTATTGTTCGGTAACACATGAATGTATTGTTCGGTAACCCTCGAATGTATGTTCGGTAACCCTCGATGTATGTTCGGTAACCCTGAATGATTGTTCGGTAACACTTGAATGTATTGTTCAGAAACCTCGAATTGTATGTTGGTAAACCCTCGAAGTATTGTTCGGTAACCCTCGAAGTATTGTTCGGTAACCCTCGAATGTAGATCGTCGGTAACCCTTGAATGTATTGTTCGTAACCCTCGAAGTATAGCTCAATTCAGTAACCCTCGAAGTTATAGCTCAATTTCAGAACCCTTGAATGTATCGTTCATTTTCGGCAACCCTCGAATTTATCGTTTGGTAACCTTTCGATAGTATTGTTCGGTAACCCCGAATGTTATTGTAACACATGAATGTATTGTTCGGTAACCCCCGAATGTATTGTTCGGTAACCCTCGAATGTATTGTTCGGTAACCCCGAATGTATTGTTCGTAACACATGAATGTATTGCGGTAACCCTCGAATGTATTGTTCGGTAACCTCGAATGTATTGTTCGGTAACACTTGAATGATAGTCGGTAAACCTCGAAGGATGTTCGGTAACCTCGAATGTATTGTTCGGTAACCCCGAATGTATTGTTCGGTATGAATTAGTTCGGTAACCCTCGAATGTATTGTTCGGTAACCCTCGAATGTATTGTTCGGTAACCCTCGAATGTATTGTTCGGTAACCCTCGAATGTATTGTCGGTAACCCTCGAATGTATTGTTCGGAAATGATTATGTGGTAACCTGAATGTATTGTTCGGTAACCCTCGAATGTATTGTTCGGTAACCCTCGAATGTATTGTTCGGTAACACTTGATGATGTTCAGAACCCTCGAATGTATTGTTCGGTAACCCTCGAATGTATTGTTCGGTAACCCCTCGAATGTATTGTTCGGTAACCCTCGAATGTATGTTCGGTAACCCTTGAATGTATTGTTCTGTAACCCTCGAATGTTAGCTCAATTTCAGTAACCCTCGAATGTATAGCAATTTCAGTGAACCCTTGAATGTATCGTTCATTTTCGGCAACCCTCGAATTTACGTTGGTAACCTTTCGATAGTATGTTCGGTACCCCCGAATGTATGTCGTAACATATGAATGTATGTTCGGTAACCCCCGAATGTATTGTTCGGTAACCCCGATGTATTTCGGTTAACACTTGAAGTATAGTTCGGTAACCCTCGAATGTATTGTTCGGTAACCCTCGAATGTATTGTTCGGTAACACTTGAATGTATAGTTCGGTAACCCTCGAATGTATGTTCGGTAACCCTCGAAGTATTGTTCGGTGTAACACTGAATGTATGTTCAGTAACCCTCGAATGTATTGTTCGGTAACCCTCGAATGTATTGTTCGGTAACACCTAATGTATTGTTCGGTAACCCTCGAATGTATTGTTTGGTAACACTTGAATGTTGTCAGTAACCCTCGAATTGTTCGGTAACCCCGAATGATTGTCGGTAACCCTCTAATGTATTGTTCGGTAACCCTCGAATGTATTGTTCGGTAACCCTCGAATGTATCGTTCGGTAACCCTTGAATGTATTGTTCAGTAACCCTGAATGATGTTCGGTAACCCGAATGTATTGTCAGTAACCCTCGAATGTAGGTTCACTAACCCTCGAATGTATTGTTCGGTAACCCTCAAAGTATTGTTCGGTAACCCTCAAATGTAAGGTTCACTAAACCCTTGAATGTATCGTTCGGTAACCCTCAAAGTAAGGTTCACTAACCTTGAATGTATCGGTCGGTAACCCTCAAATGTAAGGTTTGGTAACCCTCGAATGTATCGTTCGGTAACCCTTGAATGATGTTCTGTAACATCGAATGTATAGCTCAATTTAAGTAACCCCGAATGTATAGCTCAATTTCAGTTAACCCTGAATGTATCGTTCATTTTCGGCAACCCCGAATTTATCGTTTGGTAACTTTCGATAGTATTGCTTGTGAAGGTTCTCATTCATCCAGGTCAATGGTATATCTGTTGTATTCAATTAGATCAACTGGACTTGAAATGTAGTTCTTGAAGAAGTTTCGCTAGTCATCCGACTGGCTTTCTAATCAGAATGACTTGTACAAGAATCTGTGCAATTATGTACCCTGGAAAATCCCAATTAGCATATCACAGCCAGGTGTTAAGGGTGTGATTAGATAGTGGCTAAGAGGTGTTATAGGAACGCCAGAGTAAGGTGTTTAAAACAGCATTGTACATGGCAGACAGTTGGTGTCGAACCCCCCATGGATGTGCTATGGGATCTCCAGTTTCACCTATTGTGGCCAACCTTTACATGGAGGAGGTAGAAACACAGGCGCTTAATACCTTTAAGGGCATAGCACCCAGCCACTGGTTCAGATATGTGGATGACACCTGGGTTAAAATCCACCAGAAGGAAAGTACAAGCTTTCACAGAACACATTAATGCGGTGGACCAAAACATTAAATTCACAAGGGAAAGAGAGTAAAACAACAAACTGGCTTTCTTGGACTGCTTGGTGATAGAAGTTAAGGAAAATGGTAAACTGGAAGTAGAGGTTTACAGAAAACCAACACACACAGATCAGTATTTGATGTTTGACTCCCACCCACCTTTAGATCACAAGCTGGGTGTCATCAGAACCCTGCAACACAGAGCCGAGAAATCCCCACTAGCACAGAGGCGAAGGCTAAAGAAATGAAACATTCAGAGGAGCCCTTAAAACTTGTGGATATCCAGACTGGGCCTTTGTCAAAAGAAGTAGAAGGAAAAGAGAAAGAAACAAATACAACAGTGAAGGGGAAAAGCAAGCAGGAGGAGAAGAACATGGTCATCCCATATGTAGCAGGGGGTCTCGAGAAATTAAGAAGAATTTTCAAAAAAACATCGTATCCCTGTCTGCTTTAAACCGAAACAACACACTGAGGCAGCAATTGGTACATCCGAAGACCCAATAACCAAAACACAAGAAAAGCGACATATATATGCGGTGCAGTGCAGTGAAGAATGCTCTGATTTGTATGTGGGGGAGACCAAACAGCAACTGCATCAACGTATGGCCCAGCACAGAAGAGCCAATTCCTGGGTCAGGACTCAGCGTGTATCTGCATCTTAAGGATAAAGGACATACCTTTGAAGTTGTAATGTTAACATACTGGCGAAGGAACGTGACTGGTTCAAGAGAGGTGTTAAGGAGGCCATTTATGTGAAAAAAAAGAAACCAAGCCTAAATAGAGGTGGGGGGGTTCGACACAACTGTCTGCCATGTACAATGCGTTTAACACCTTACTCGGGCGTTCCTATAACACCTCTTAGCCACTATCTAATCACACCCTTAACACTGGCTGTGATATGCTAATTGGGATTTTCCAGGGTACAATAATTGCCACAGATTCTTGTACAAGTCATTCTGAATTGAGAAAGCCAGTCGGATGACTAGCGAAACGTCTTCAAGACTACATTTCAAGTCCAGTTGATCTATTGAATCAACGATATTTCGATAGTATTGTTCGGTAACCCCCAATGTTGTTCGGTAACCCCCGAATGTATGTTCGGTAACATGAATGTATTGTTCGGTAACCCTCGAATGTATTGTTCGGTACCCTCGAAGTATTGTTCGGTAACACTGAATGTATAGTTCGGTAACCCTCGAAGTATTTCGGTAAACCTGAATGTATTGTTCGGTAACCCTCGAATGTATTGTTCGGTAACCCTCGAATGTATTGTTCGGTAACCGCGAATGTATTGTTCGGTAACACATGAATGTATGTCGTAACCCTCGAATGTATGTTCGGTAAACCTCGAATGTATTGTTCGGTAACCCCGAATGTATTGTTCGTACACTGAATGTATGTTCAGTAACCCTCGAATGTATCGTTGTACACAAGGAATGTAACCTCCGGTAACCGAATGTATTGTTCGGTAACCCTCGAATGTATTGGTATTCGGTAACCCTCGAATGTATCGTTCGTAACCCTTGAATGTATGTTACGTAACCCGAATGTATAGCTCAATTTCAGTAACCCTCGAATGTATAGCTCAATCAGTAAACCTTGAATGGATCGTTCATTTTCGGCAACCCTCGAATTTATCGTTTGGTAACCTCGAAGTATTGTTGACTCCGATTATTGTCGGTAACACCTGAATGTATGTTCGGTAAACCCCCGAATGTATTGTTCGGTAACCCTCGAATGTATTGTCGTAACACTGAATGTAAGTTCGGTAACCCTCGAATGTATGTTCGTAACCCTCGAATGTATTGTTCGGTAACATTGAATGTATAGTTCGGTAACCCTCGAATGTATTGTTCGGTAACCCTCGAATGTTATGTTCGGTAAACAACTTGAATGTATTGTTCAGTAACCCCGTCATGATTGTTCGGTAACCTCGAATGGTTGTTCGGTAACCTCGTATTGATTCGGTAACCCTCGAAGTATGTTCGGTAACACTTGAATGTATGGTCAGAACCTCGAATGTATTGTTCGGTAACCCTCGAATGTATTGTTCGGGAACCCTCGAATGTATTGTTCGGACCTCGAATGTATGTTCGGTAACCCTGACGAATGTATCGTTCGGTAACCCTTGAATGTATTGTTCTGTAACCCTCGAATGTATAGCTCAATTCAGGAACCCTCGAGTATAGCTCAATTTCAGTAACCTTGAAGTATCGTTCATTTTCGGCAACCCTGAATTATCGTTTGGTAACCTTATCGATAGTATTGTTCGGTAACCCCCGAATGTATTGTCGGAAACACATGAATGTATGTTCGGTAACCCCGAATGTATGTTCGGTAACCCTCGAATGTATTGTTCGTAACACTTAATGTGTATAGTTCGGTAACCCTCGAATGTATTGTTCGGTAACCCTCGAATGTATTGTCGGTACACTTGAATGTATAGTTCGGTAACCCTCGAATGTATTGTTGGTAACCCTCGAATGTATTGTTCGGTAACACTTGAATGTATTGTTCGTAACCTCGAATGTATTGTTCGGTAACCCTGAATGATTGTTCGGTAACCCTCGAATGTATTGTTCGGTAACACTTGAAGTTGTATTGTTCAGTACCCTCGAATGATTGTCGGTTGACCCTCGAATGTATTGTTCGGGAAACGGACTTGAATGTATAGTTCGGTAACCCTCGAATGTAATGTTCGGTAACCCTCGAATGTATTGTTCGGTAACGCTTGAATGTGTAAGTTCGGGAACCCTCGAATGTATTGTTCGGTAACCCTCGAATGTATTGTTCGGTAACACTGAATGTTTGTTCAGTAACCCTCGAATGTATGTTCGGGAACCTCGAATGTATTGTTCGGTAAACACTTTGAATATGTTCGGTAACCCTCGAAGTATTGTTCGGTAAACCCTCGAATGTATTGTTCGGTAACCATGAATGTAGTTCGGAACCCCCGAATGTATTGTTCGGTTAACACTTGAATGTATGTTCGGTAACCCTCGAAAGTATTGTTCGGTAACGCTTGAATGTATAGTTCGGTAACCCTCGAATGATTGTCGGTAAACCCTCGAATGTATTGTTCGGTAACCCCCTGAATGTATTGTTCAGTACCCCGAAAGTATTGTTCGGTTTAACCTCGAATGTATTGTTCGGTAACACTTGAATGTATGTTCGGAACCTCGAATGTATGTTCGGTAACCCCTCGAATTATTGTTCGGTAAAACTTGAATGTATGTTCAGTATATAACCCTCGAATGTATGTTCCTTCCATCGGCTGCGCTAGACTCCTCTATAGGGAAACAAGCGTACACACATAACGATGAAGCCCCGATACCGTCGGATCCGACGGTATCGGGGCTTTATCATTACTGTGTGTACCCAGCTTAAGTTTTAATCAGAGAGGACACTGGGAGGTCACACTAGTTACTTGACACTTCTGGCAGAGGAAGGAAATTAAGGGGGCTGGAAAATTCACTGTGCAACTATGTTTCTGTTGGTTAGAATTAGACAATTCATTATTTTTGTACAGGAAGGATAAAGGGGAACACAAGGAGTTGTACTTAGAAATATACCATTGTGCAAATCACACACACTTTATACACATATTAAATGTCCTTAATATGGAGTAAATAAAAGAATATATGGGCCTTCCACAGTTCGGAGCTTCTGAATCGGCACAGAAGGGGTTAACAATGTTTATTTCATAGGTGTCTGTGATGACGCCTTTTATAAATAAACCTTTAGGCCGTTCAGATGATTTAGAGTAGTAATTAGGTGTGACTCAGATAAGGCACTGCGATCCTTCAATGTGATGGTAATTTAACCAATTTCATTAAACACAATCCAATGCGGCGTTACAGTGCAGGTATCTAAATAAAAGTTTAAAGGGTACGTAAACTGAAAAAAAATTACTTTACCTCATCTTAAATCTATAATTAAATACATGTAAGTAGCTCTTACTCTAAGGTGTGTGCGTGTTGGTGCATTTCAACAATCCAGTATTTGTTCAGGCTAAGTATTCCCCCCATCCCTCTTATAACCGACACCCCCTATATAAGTCATGACTTTATTTGAGGGCAAGCATGCTCAGTAATCACAATGAGCCAGCACAGGGAGAGGGAATTTCCCACAAGGCATTTCACACATGCTAACTGTCACCCCTAACTGTAAAATGCTTCAGATTGGATATCTAAAAAAATAGGGGGCAGATCAACAACAAAGAAGAATTATTGTGGTTGGAAAGAATTATAGTTTCCAGTAGTGGACAATTAAAAATGTAAGTTTATATACCTTCTGTGAGCAAAAATAAAGTCCAATATCCCGGTGAGGACCTAAACTGCTTGGTCCAGGCTTTAATATCCTATAATCCTTTATGTAAATAATGAACTACAGTACAATCATGGTCTAACCCCCTCTCCCCCCCCCCCACACACACACACACACACTATGTATGGGACCTGACCAATGGGAAAACAGGTTTCTTGCACAGCGTGTCTCATTGGTCAGGCCCCAATCAAAAGTGAGGGTGGACCAAGACAGGACCAGAAATCAGAATTTGCATAGAAGGTTAGTTCACAGAATCACGGGGGGTGAGGAACTAGGGGGTTTAGTTCATAGGTGCCAACTGTTGCCTTCAGGGGCATAACTACAATGGAGCAGGGGGAGCAACCACAGGGGGGGCCTAGGAGCAAAGGGGGCCCCATTCTCTTATTTTTCCTATGACAGATATAGCCTCCTCCCAGAAAACCACTATGAATGAAGCACGCATAGGGGCCCCTTCATAGTTTTGCTGGGGGCCCCAGTGATTGCTAGTTACGCCACTGGTTGCCTGGTAATACCAGTAACAATGGGTTTCTATATTCTCCCTGTGCTTGTAGAGGTCTCCCCAGTTTCAACCCCGTATTCCCTGCTCAAAGGACTGATTTGCATGGATATGATTTCAAAATGGCGCCTCCTCCAAGTTGGTGACCATGAACCTGATTTCTGCTGTTAGGCTGGGTACACACGAAGGGACTATTTGTCCCGACCAAGCGCTCACTACGAGGCTGACAGTTCGTGTGATCGTGACATGTGCAATCGTCCTCTCGTCCAATCCGGAGGAACAGGCGATCGAGGTCAGATGCGGCTGGCCACCCCACACCAGCAGATATTTTTAGCTGACCGAACGATAGTGCAGTGAATTGGACGGTCGGTCAACCAAAAAGATTTGCTGGTGTGTACCCAGCCTAACTCAGCACAAAATGGGTTATAAAATAATGTGATGGCTGATGGCTGCAGCAGCCAATCAAATGTAATCTTGTTACTGGTCTACTGCCGTTTGATACCATTTTATTGGTGGCTGCAGAGTAATAGCACAGGAAGCCTTTGTTCCTCTTATTACATCATCACTAAAGTTTCCAATGTAGCTGAAAAGGCAATAGATGGAAATCTGAACATGGAATGGTTTCAATTTATACTTTTTTCTACGTTACACATTAAATCAAATATGTAAGAGAGCCGGTAGCCATTTTTTGCATTTTATGATGTATTTATGATGCGTAGCAGGGTAATGATGTATCTGTCTCTATGATACCTATTAAAAGATGTGATGATGTATTTGTCTCTTTGAGACACAATATACACAACACGTTCTGCATTGTACCTCAGTCTCTGCTGATATACATGAGGGGGAGAAATTGGAAGAATTTGTTGTCTTGGAAACTATATTGCTTTCTACTAACTATCTCTGATATTTACTGATTGACTTAGAAGGCAGCGACAGGAAAGTTATTAGGACAGGAATAGAAACGCAGTAGAACTCTGGTCATATTGAAAAGTGTCACTGATACGTAAACTAATTTCTGTCTCCCTGAAGAGTATTGAGTATTTGACCAAGTGTAATAGCTAATGGCGCAGTTGGGTTGGGATTGGGTTGGGTTGGGTTGGTAGTTTGGGTTGGATATCCCTTGGAAAATATTTCTTGAAAAAAAGATTTGCAACCAGGTAGTGACAGAATTGATTTGGTGCTTTAGGAGTAATTAATGTTATGGCCAAACCTGTGGTATTCTATTTAAAGTTATAGCCTGGTTATCCAATATTCACTGATCGTGTAACACTGACTCAGTTACAGATGACTAACAGTGTAATATTATCAGTCATATTTGTCAGGTCGAGTCCACACAGGGGGAAATTTCCTCTGTACAAGGAAAGTTTAAGACAAACAAGCGTTGACCCAATCTACAGGATTTATTTAAATCTCTCATCTACCCATGTGGCTAGTTTTCTCTGTGGTCCTACAAAAAATCCCGGCCCGGTATAATTCAGGAATAGTTTTTTTAATTATTCATTCATTTTGAGTATTTTGTTTTCCTTTAAATGGAAGGCCTGGTACATTACCATTGCCTTAACCAGTAAGTCAGTCATGATGATTATCAACCAAAAGCAGGTTATAAAATGATAGCCTGACATGTAATCTTCCCTTTAATTCTCTTTTATACTGTATACAGTATGTGGCTGTTCTCATGTATGGAGGCAATCTTTTAAAGGGCATGTCCACCCCAAAACCTGCCCACAAGCATGTGTAGAGACAGTGGGCAGGGTATAATCCACACAGCCCTGTCAATTTATGGATGTGTCATTGATGGTGCTATGATTGACAGCTGGACTGGGAAAGGTGGCAACATTTAGGGGACCAGGTTTTGTCCTTCTCCTACCTTGTTGAGGATTGGAGGCTGGAAACAAATCAGTTGGGTTTTTGTTGAGTGGCAGAGACAGTTGGGGAAGATTTTACTTTTGGACTAGTTCCAGCCGAACTAAGAACTAGTTCAGGTTTTTTGAACTCGCTGATTTATTTTTGATAATTATCAAATTCTGGAATTGGTAACCCTCAAATGTAAGGTTCGGTAACCCTCAAATGTATTGTTCGGTAACCCTCAAATGTAAGGTTCACTAACCCTCGAATGTATTGTTCAGTAACCCTCGAATGTATCGTTCGGTAACCCTCGAATGTATCGTTCGGTAACCCTCGAATGTATTGTTCGGTAACCCTCGAATGTATTGTTCGGTAACCCTCGAATGTATTGTTCGGTAACCCTCGAATGTATTGTTCGGTAACCCTCGAATGTATTGTTCGGTAACCCTCGAATGTATCGTTCGGTAACCCTCGAATGTATTGTTCGGTCCCTCGAATGTAGGTTCACTACCCTCGAATGTATTGTTCGTAACCCTCGAATGTATCGTTCGGTAACCCGTTATTTATTGTTCAGTAACCCTCGAATGTAAGGTTCACTAACCCTCGAATGTATTGTTCGGTAACCCTCAAATGTATTGTTCGGTAACCCTCAAATGTAAGGTTCACTAACCCTTGAATGTATCGTTCGGTAACCCTCAATGTAAGGTTCATAACCTTGAATGTATCGTTCGGTAACCCTCAAATGTAAGGTTTGGTAACCCTCGAATGTATCTTTCGGTAACCCTTGAATGTATTGTTCTGTAACCCTCGAATGTATAGCTCAATTTCAGTAACCCTCGAATGTATAGCTCAATTTCAGTAACCCTTGAATGTATCGTTCATTTTCGGCAACCCTCGAATTTATCGTTTGGTAACCTTTCGATAGTATTGTTCGGTAACCCCCGAATGTATTGTTCGGTAACACATGAATGTATTGTTCGGTAACCCTCGAATGTATTGTTCGGTAACCCTCGAATGTATTGTTCGGTAACACTTGAATGTATAGTTCGGTAACCCTCGAATGTATTGTTCGGTAACCCTCGAATGTATTGTTCGGTAACCCAGAATGTATGTGTTTGTAAACGACTTATGTCTACATCGAATGATTGTTCGGGTAACCCTCGGAATGTATTGTTCGGTTACACTTCGAATTATGTGTCGGTAACCACATCATTTGAACTCGGTATTGTTCGGTAACCCTGAATGAGTGGTAACTGATGATTGGTTAACCCTCGATTATTTGTAAATATGGATGTTCGTAATCGAAGTACTAGTTGGTCATGTTCGACAGTGGTATTGTTCAGTAACCCTACCGAATGTACTTGTTCGTCCTGGTTGGTTAAACCTCGAATTTATGTTCGTACTCGAGTATGGACCCTCGAATGTATTGTCTGGTAACCCCTCGAATGTTGTTCGGTAACCTCGAATGTATCGTTCGTAACCCTTACAATGTATTGTTCTGTAACCTACGAATGCTATAGCCAATTTCAGTAACACTCGGAATGTATAAGCTCAATTCAGTAACCCTTGAATGTAACGTATTTCGGCAACTCGCTCGAATTTATTCGTTTGGTAACCTTCGATAGTATTGTTCGGTAACCCCCGAATGTATTGTTCGGAACCACCCGAATGTATTGGTCGGTAAACATGAATGTATGTTGGGCGAACACTCGGAATTTATTGTTCGGTAAACCCTCGAAGTATTGTTCGGTAACACTGCTGAATGTAGTCGAGTCCTCGAGACCTTATAGTGTTCGGTAACCCTCGATGTATTGTTACGGTAACCCTCGAATGTATTGTTCGGTAACCAGAATTATTGTCGGAACCCTCGAATGGTATTTCGGGAACCCTCATGTTGATGTTCGGTAACCCTCGAATGTATTGTTCGGTAACCTGTTATCGGTAACGAATGTTTGTTCGGTAACACATGATGTATTGTTCGGTAACCCATCGAATGTATTGTTCGGTTAACCTCGAATGTATTTTCGGTAACACTTTGAATGTATTGTTCCAGACACCTCGAATGATTGTCGGTAACCCTAGAATGTATTGTTCGGTAACCCTCGAATGTATGTCGGTAACCCTCGAATGTAGCGTTCGGTAACCCTTGAAATGTATTTGTTCTGTAACCCTCGAATGTATAGCTCAATTTCGTAACCCTCGAATGTATAGCTCAATTCAGTAACCCTTGAATGTGATCGTTCATTTTCGGCAACCCTCGAATTTATCGTTGGTAACCTTTCGATAGTATTGTTCGGTAACCCCGAATGTATTGTCGGTAAAATGAATTATTGTTCGGTAACCCCCGAATGTATTGTTCGGTAAACCCTTCGAAGTGATGTTCGGTAACCCCCGAATGTATTGTTCGGTAAAATATGATTTCTACATTGATTCGGTAACCTGAAGTATGTTCGGTAAACACTTGAATGTTAGTTCGGTAAACCCTCGAATGTATTGTTTCGGTAAACCTCGAATGTATGTTCGGTAACCCTGTAGTGGTACACATGAGTATTGTTCGTAACCTCTGAATGTATTGTTCGGAACCTCGATGTTTGTTCGGTAACCCTCGAATGTATTGTTCGGTAACCCTCGAATGTATTGTTCGGTAACCTCGAATGTATGTTCGTGGTAACACATGAATGTATTGTTCGGTAACCCTCGAATGTATTGTTCGGTAAACCCTCGAATGTATTGTCGGTAACCCTCGAAGTATGTTCGGAGAACACTTGAATGTATTGTTCAGAAACCCTCGAATGTATTGTTCGGTAAACCTCGAATGTATTGTTCGGTAACCTCGAATGTATTGTTCGGTAACACTCGAAGTAGTTCGGGTAACCCTGAATGTATTGTTCTGTAACCTCGAATGTATAGCTCAATTTCAGTAACCCTGAATGTATAGCTCAATTTCAGTAAACCTTGAATGTATCGTTCATTTCGGCAACCTGAATTTATCGTTTGGTAACTTTCATAGTATTGTTCGGTAACAGAATGTATGCGGAACCATATGTATTGTTCGGTAACACCGAATGTATGTTCGGTAACCCTGAAGTATTGTTCGGTAACACTTGAATGTATAGTTCGGTAACCCTCGATGTATTGTCGGTACCTCGAATGTATGTTCGGAACACTTGAAGTGTTATAGTTCGGTAACCTCGAAGTATTGTCGGTAACCCTCGAATGTATTGTTCGGTACACTTGAATGTATGTTAAGTAACCCTCGAATGTATTGTTCGGTAACCTCGAATGTATTGTTCAGTAAACCCTAGAATGTATTGTTCGGTAACCTCGAATGTATTGTTTGTAACACTGAGATGTTGTCAGTAACCCTCGAATGTATTGTCGGTAACCCTCGAATGTATGTTGGTAACCCGAATGTATTGTTTCGTAACCCTCGAATTATGTTCGGTAACCCTCGAATGTATCGTTCGGTAACCCTTGAATGTATTGTTCAGTAACCCTCGAATGTATCGTTCGGTAACCCTTGAATGTATTGTTCAGTAACCCTCGAATGTAAGGTTCACTAACCCTCGAATGTATTGTTCGGTAACCCTCAAATGTATTGTTCGGTAACCCTCAAATGTAAGGTTCACTAACCCTTGAATGTATCGTTCGGTAACCCTCAAATGTAAGGTTCACTAACCCTTGAATGTATCGTTCGGTAACCCTCAAATGTAAGGTTTGGTAACCTCGAAGTATCGTTCGGTAACCCTTGAATGTATTGTCTGGAACCTCGAATGTATAGTCAATTTCAGTAACCCTCGAATGTATAGCTCAATTTCAGTAACCCTTGAATTGTATCGTTCATTTTCGGCAACCCTCGAATTTATCGTTTGGTAACTTTCGATAGTAGTATGCTCTGTGAAGGTTCTCATTCATCCAGGTCATGGTATATCTGTTGTATTCAATTAGATCAACTGGACTTGAAAGGTAGTTCTTGAAGACGTTTCGCTAGTCATCCGGACTGGCTCTTTTCAAGTTCAGAAGACTGTACAAGAATCTGTGGAATTATGACCCTGGAAAATCCCAATTGAGCATATCACAGCCAGGTGTGTAAGGGTGTGATTAGATGTGGCTAAGAGGTGTTATAGGAACGCCCAGAGTAAGGTGTTAAAAAAGCATTGTACATGGCAGACAGGTGGGTCGAACCCCCCATGGATGTGCTATGGGATCTCCAGTTTCACTATTGTGGCCAACCTTTACATGGAGGAGGTAGAAACACAGGCGCTTAATACCTTTAAGGGATAGCACCCAGCCACTGGTTCAGATTATGTGGATGACACCTGGGTTAAAATCCACCAGAAGGAAGTACAAGCTTCACAGAACACATTAATGCGGTGGACCAAAACATTAAATTACAAGGGAAGAGGTACCAAAACAACAAAAATGGCTTCTTGGACTCTGCTTGAGTAGAAGTAAGGAAAAATGGTAAACTGGAAGTAGAGGTTTACAGAAACCCAACACACACAGATCAGTATTTGATGTTTGACTCCCACCACCCTTTAGTCACAAGCTGGGTGTCCTCGACCCTGCAACACAGAGCGAGAACATCCCCACTAGCACAGAGGCGAAGGCTAAAGAAATGAAACATCTCAGAGGAGCCTTAAAAATGTGGTATCCAGATGGGCTTTGTCAAAAGAAGGAGAAGGAAAGAAAAGAACACAAATACCAACAGTGAAGGGGAAAAGCAAGACAGGAGGAAGAACATGGGTCATCCATATGTAGCAGGGGTCTCCGAGAAATTAAGAAGAATTTTCAAAAAACATCGTATCCCTGTCTGCTTTTTAAACCGAACAACACACTGAGGCAGCAATTGGGTACATCCGAAAGACCCAATACCAAAAACAAGAAAGCGACATCATATATGCGGTGCAGTGCAGTGAAGAATGCTCTGATTTGTATGTGGGGGAGACCAAACAGCAACTGCATCAACGTATGGCCCAGCACAGAAGAGCCAATTCCTGGGTCAGGGACTCAGCCGTGTTGTTGTATCGCATCTAAGGAAAGGACATACCTTTGAAGATTTGTAAATGTTAACATACAGGCGAAAGGAATGGACTGGTTCAAGAGAGGTGTTAAGGAGGCATTTATGTGAAAATAAAGAAACCAAGCCTAAATAGAGGTGGGGGGGTTCGACACCAACTGTCTGCATGTACAATGCTGTTTTAACACCTTACTTGGGCGTTCCTATAAACCTCTAGCCACTATCTCATCACACCCTTAACACCTGGCTGTGATATGCTAATTGGGATTTTCCAAGGGTACATAATTGCCACAGATTCTTGTACAAGTCATTCTGAATTGAGAAGCCAGTCGGATGACTAGAGAAAGTCTTCAAGAACTACATTTCAAGAGTTTGATCTATTGAATACAACAGTATTTCGATAGTATGTTGGTAACCCCGAATGTATTGTTCGGTACCCCCGAATGTATTGTTCGGTAACACATGAATGTATTGTTCGGTAACCCTCGAATGTATTGTTCGGTAACCCCTCGAATGTATTGTTCGGTAACACTTGAAGTATAGTTCGTAACCCTCGATGTTGCGGTAACCCTCGAATGTATGTTCGGTAACCCTCGAATGTATTGTTCGGTAACCCTCGATGTATTGTTCGGTAACTCGTATGTATTGTTCGGTAACACATGAATGTATGTGCGGTAACCCTCGAATGTATTGTTCGGTAACCCTCGAATGTATGTTCGGTACCCTCGAATGATTGTTCGGTAACACTTGAAGGTATTTGTCAGTAAACCTCGAATGTATTGTTCGGTAACCCTCGAATGTATTGTTCGGTAACCCTCGAATGTATTGTTCGGTAAACCCTCGAATGTATTGTTCGGTAAACTCGAATGTATCGCTGGTAAACCTTGAATGTATGTTCGTTAATCCTCGAATGTATAGCTCACATTTCAGTTAACCCTCGAATTGTATAGCTCAATTTCAGTACACCTTGAATGTATCGTTCATTTTCGGCAACCCTCGAATTTATCGTTTGGTAACCTTTCGATAGTATTGTTCGGTAAAACCCCGAATGTACTGTCGGTAACAATGAAGTATTGTTGGTAACCCGCGATTGTTCGGACCCTCGAGTATTGTTTCGGTAAACACTTGAATGTATAGTTCGGTAACCTCGAATGTATTGTTCGGTAACCATCGAATGTATGTTCGGTAACACTTGAATGTATAGTTCGGTAACCCTCGAATGTATTGTTCGGTAACCTCGAATGATTGTTCGGTAACACTTGAATGTATGTTCAGTAACCCTCGAATGTTTTCGGTAACCCTCGATGTATGTTCGGTAACCCTCGAATTATTGTTCGGTAACCCTCGAATGATTGTTCGGTAACACTGGAATGTATTGTTCAGGAACCTCGAATGTATGTTCGGTAACCCTCGAATTGTTAGTGTTCGGTAAACCCTCGAATGTATTGTTCGGTAACCCTCGAATGTATTGTTCGGTAACCCTCGAATGTATCGTTCGGTAACCCTTGAATGTATTGTTCTGTAACCCTCGAATGTTATAGCTCGAATTTCAGTAACCCTCGAATGGTATAGCTAAATTCAGTAACCCTTGAATGTATCGTTCTTTGCGGCAACCCTCGAATTATCGTTTGGTAACCTTCGATAGTATTGTTCGGTAACCCCGATGATGTTCGTAAACATGAATGTATTGTTGCGGACCCCCGAATGTATTGTTGGTAACCATCGAATGTATTGTTCGGAACACTTGAATGTAAGTTCGGTAACCCCGAATGTATTGTTCGGTAACCCTCGAATGTATTGTTCGGTAAACCACTTGAATGATAGTTCGGATAGAGCCTCTGAATGTATGTTCGGTAACCCTCGAATGTATTGTTCGGTAACCCATGAATGTATGTATTGTTCGAGTAAACCCTGAATGTAGTTCGGTAACCCTCGAATGGATGTTCGGTAACCCTGAGTATGTTCTTGTCTGTAACACTGAATGTATGTTCAGTAACCCTCGAATGTATTGTTCGGACCTCGAATGTATTGTTCGGTAACGCTGAAGTTGGGAACCTCGAATGTATTGTTCGGTAACCCCTCGAATGTATTGTTCGGGTAAGCGTTGAATTGGATGTTCGGTAACCCTCGAATGTATTGTTCGGTAACCCTCGAATGTGATTGTTCGGTAACACTTGAATGTATGTTCAGTAACCCCCTCGAATGTATTGTTCGGTAACACCCGAATGTATATGTTCGGTTACACACTGAATGTTGTTCGGTAACCTGAATGTATTTGTTTTCGGTAACCCTGCGAAGGTATGTGTAACACTGTGTTTGTACTCACGTAACCCTCGAAATATTTTCTATAACCTGAATGTATAGTTCGGTAACCCACGAATCGTATTGTTCGTAACACTTGAATGTAGTAGTTCAGTAACCCTCGAATGTATTGTTCGGTAACGCTTGAAGGATAGTTCGGTAAACCTCGAATGTATTGTTCGGTAACCCCGAATGTATTGTTCGGTACGGAAACACTTGAATGTATGTTCAGTAACCCGAATGTATGTTCGGTTGAACCCTCGTTGAAGTATTGTCGGTAAACCACTGAATGCTAGCTTCGGTTAACCTCGAAGTATTGTCGGTAACCTCGAAGTATGTTCGGTAACCCTCGAATGTATTGTTCGGTAACCCTCGAATGTATTGTTCGGTAACACTTGAATGTATTGTTCAGTAACCCTCGAATGTATTGTTCGGTGACCCTCGAATGTATTGTTCGGTAACGCTTGAATGTATAGTTCGGTAACCCTCGAATGTATTGTTCGGTAACCCTCGAATGTATTGTTCGGTAACGCTTGAATGTATAGTTCGGTAACCCTCGAATGTATTGTTCGGTAACCCTCGAATGTATTGTTCAGTAACACTTGAATGTATTGTTCAGTAACCCTCGAATGTATTGTTCGGTAACCCTCGAATGTATTGTTCGGTAACACTTGAATGTATCGTTCGGTAACCCTTGAATGTATTGTTCAGTAACCCTCGAATGTATTGTTCAGTAACCCTCGAATGTATAGCTCAATTTCGGTAACCCTCAAATGTATAGTTCAATTTCAGTAACCCTTGAATGTATTATTCATTTTCGGTAACCCTCGAATGTATCGTTTGGTAACCCTTCGAAAGTATTGTTCGGTAACCCTCTAATGTATTGTTCGGTAACACTTGAATGTATAGTTCAGTAACCCTCGAATGTATTGTTCGGTAACCCTCGAATGTATTGTTCGGTAACACTTGAATGTATAGTTCGGTAACCTTCGAATGTATAGTTTGGTAACCTTCGAAAGTATCATTTAGTAACCCTTAAATATATCGTTCGGTAACACTCGAATGTATTGTTTGGTAACCCTCGAATGTATCGTTTGGAAACCTTCGAATATATGGTTTGGTAACACTCAAATGTATTGTTTGGTAACCCTTGAATTTGGCCATAACCCTCAAATACATTTGGTAACCCTCAAAAGCTCAATACGGAAACCCGACAATTATCTGATCGTGGGGAAAGTAAGTTTAGTTTTTCTCCAGTGGATACACCTTTTAATCCAATGAAATATTAAAATGACCTACCCCACGTCGGGAGGTAAGCCTTGTAGTGTATGGCCAGCAGTAGCCATGGGACATTCATTTTTTAAAAATGATTATTGTGGGTATATAGTTCCAACATGTTCCGTGGCACTTTGCAATTACATGTATACATTCACATCCGGCCCTGCCCTGAAGAGCTTACAATCTAATCACTTTATGTACACATACAACCTATCAGTATGTCTTTATGATTGTGGGGGAAACCGGAGTGCCCGGAGGAAACCCATGCAAGCACGGGGAGAACATACAAACTCCTTGCAGATGAGTCCAAGGGTGGAATCTAACTCAGGACTTCAGCGCTGCAAGGCATCACTGCTAAGTATAAGTATTCTTTATCTACTGTGGGAGGATTAAACCTAGGACATCATTCATTGGGGGTGGAATTTTATTTTGTGAATAATTAAGCAATTAAAATAAATAATATTAACATTTTGCATATATGTTTACTTATAAACGCAAGATTCAGATTTGGTAAGTTTCTAATTTGAAATCTCAACTCTAAAACGTATTTATTTTGCTGCAATGTTCATATTGTTAGGAAGTTCTTTCAACAGTGTTGTCTGCAGAGCTCCCCCTGCTGTCCACTGGTAGGATATTATTGCAATTAAAGGGAAAGTCAATCCCTCAAATGCATGCACATTCTGTATGTATGTATTTATCATTTTAATTTATACAGCGACACTTGTGTACGCAGTGCTGTACATGATAAAAATCTACAAGTTGATGTCAGGTTAGATGTGGGTAGTTCAAGTGCAGGTAAGTTCTAGTCTGAAAAATTAGATCCTCAATGGGGGTTGGGTGCCCCCCGATGAAAAGCATTAAGGTGCCTTTTCCAATACTCATGTAGCAGAGGCAATGAATGGGTCAAAGTTGTGCTAACTGACATGGAATCAGTTAGCGCTACTTTAACTTTTACACCTTTAAAAAATCAGTTTTTATTGGTGAAAGTGAGCTAAAGAAGTCAGTTCCACCACTAACCCTGGGACTCTCTGGTGGTAGGGGAATATTTATTAAATCACGGTACTTTCTTTAAGAGGCATTATTTATATTCATAATTTATATATAAAATAATGTTCATTATCGTTATTTTACAAAGTGGAGGCAAAATAATGACTGTAAGCATATAGAGACGTGGCTGTACATCCAGTAGTGTTAAAGGGAATGTGCGCCCCCACACTTACTTACATTACTTAATATTTACATGGAAGACCCCCAAAACCTCATGGAGGCCCTGTTTCTGAAGACCCTTATTGAGTTGCTTTTTGGCGCCCCTTCCACAGCGTGCACCGCACAACATTCGCTATGGTCGGTAAAGGTTGGTTTATATGAGATCCTGTTGAGATCCTGCTGAAATCCTTCCATCGTACCTTCAAAATAAAACCTAAATCAAATTTGTGAGAAGTTATTGCTGGAGAAGTTCAGCAATATTACTTCCTGGTTGAACACTTCCTGTTTTCAGCCATGTGACCAGCTTGTAGTCATGTGACCAGCCTTTGCCTGCATTAATAGGCTCCACTTCTCAAATTTTTTCTTCAGGTACTTCCTGATTTCCCCAGCATTAAGTCTTAACTAAACTGCTTCTCCCCCCAGGCAGAGGTCAGGTGATATCACTCAACCTACTGGAAACAGGAAATTGGAACATTCACCGCAATGAAGTTTCTTACAGGCTCCAGCCAGAGATGTGATTGTTGGTTCATTTTATAGGAAATACTGCAGGCTTTCATTTAATCCTCACTTGTTTTGAGACCACAGTATCCCTTTAATTACTGTTCTATGGCTTATCTCTAAACTATGCGTTTATTACTCCTACCTGCCATTAATACAGACTTATCCTGGCCTTACGTGTATTAGATTGTAAATAGATTTGACCTTGAAATTGAAACAACATCTAAAGATACCGTGTTTTTACCCTGGTACAAATGTATTTATTTTACAAACAAGTATGCCTTTAATTAAAGGGCATGGCAAAATTTACCAGAAAAGATATTCCCCTTTGTCCTGATGAAGGCCCCTTGAGTTGCAATGAAACATTCCATTAATAATATTGGACATCTCAGGAGTATCCTACTGCAGTGGGGGTGCAGACGTAGTACAGTGTAAACATTAGGCGCAGCACGCCAAAGCTTTTTAACACGTAATCCGATCACGATTACAAACTAGTGTTGGACAATTTTTGTGGCCACACAATTTGCTATCACACGTGCGTGGTAACTCGCACTCTCTGGCCTAAGAGTTGATCAAATAACTGCTATTCATTTGCATTAACCAATCAGATGGTAGCTTCTTAAGGTTTGTACACACGCTCAATTTGCGAGTGAGCCACGACTCCTGACACCAAGTGCTACACGCCACGAATGGCTGTTTCAGCCGAGAATCGTCCGTGTGTATTTGTTCGGTCAGGGGTCATTCGTCGACATGCCATGCAGATCAACGAATGACCCCCGACCGAATGCATACAGATGATTCCCGTCCGAAATGGCCGTTTGCGCGTGTAGCAGTCGGTGTCAGGTGTCATGGATCGTTGGTAAAATCGTACGTGTGTACGAACCTTCACTGGGTTACTGCACCGAGATAACATCTCAATGGTTATTGCAGATTAATTGATATGATTAAGGACTCGTCCAAAATGCGTTAAGTGACTCTACAATAAACTTTACTTATCTGAAGTTTAACCGTCCATGATGTGAACCCCAGGCTGGATCATTTATTTATAGACCAACAAACTGTGGATTCAGCTTAGACTATTGACTTGTCTTTGTACAGTAGATTACAGTTACAGGGTTGGGAAACATTTCCTAACACCTGTCCAAACAATTTAGACAGATCAATTAAAACAAACACTAGATTAGGTTCATTCACAACTGATTGCCTGTTACACAAATAGTAACTGAATAATTTAGCAATGATTAAAAATTCGCAATGTTCCATTACCAGTAGAGACAAGTCCTGGTTTCCTATTATTTTTTGATATGTATATGCTATTATTGATATGCATGCTATTATTTTGTGATGACCCCTCCTATTATTTTTTGATATGTGCCCTCCTATTATTTTGTGATATGTGCCCTCCTATCATTTTGTGATATGCATGCTATTATTTTGTGATATGTGCCCTCCTATTGTTTTGTGATATGCATGCTATTATTTTGTGATATGTGCCCTCCTATTATTTTGTGATATGCATGCTATTATTTTGTGATATGTGCCCTCCTATTATTTTGTGATACGCATGCTATTATTTTGTGATATGTGCCCTCCTATTATTTTGTGATATGTGCCCTCCTATTATTTTGTGATATGCATGCTATTATTTTGTGATGTGTGCTCTCCTATTATTTTGTGATATGTGCTCTCCTATTATTTTGTGATATGCACACTATTATTTTGTGATATGTGCTCTCCTATTATTTTGTGACATGTGCCCTCCTATTATTTTGTGATATGTGCCCTCCTATTATTTTGTGATATGCATGCTATTATTTTGTGATGTGCTCTCCTATTATTTTGTGATATGTGCTCTCCTATTATTTTTGTGGATACGCATGCTGCAGATGAGTCCTGGAGATATAGGGACCTTTCATGCATCTTTGTGTTCATGAGGGTTTTCTGATAAGGACTTGGTCTCTCGAAGTTTCTTTTGGCAGTGCGCCCCTCTGATGAACCATTGCCACAGACAATCATGTTAGTTATGCAAGCTATTCCTTATTAAATTATTTATCTACATCATTTAATTTATTACTATAGTTCCCATTGTAGTTATATATTGTTAAAGATTGTTCGTACCCCCCTATACGACCTGTCAAATATGAAAATGTAACCATGCAACTAGAAAGTATACAGTATGTGTCTCACCTTTTAAAATTAGTAACAGTTTGGGCCAATCATCTCGCTTCTGGCTTTTGCACAGTGGGTCACTAACCCAGAAAGTTTACTTTCAAGTAGAGTGTTGATTTGGGTATGTGTAAGTATTGCAGATATGGGGGTGTTAAAGTGCTCTCTAATACCTTTCAAAAAAGCCTAGGATGATGTTTACAGCTTCCCTGTAAAGTTACACTTCCTAGATTGCCCTGTCTCTATGTCTCTGTGACAGGCATGTGCTATAAGCTGTGTAAGAAGCTCCACTCTTCTGAAGCAATTTACAGACCTGTAACCATTCTCTGTCCATTCCTCTAGCTTTAAAAATGATTTAGAGGTTATGGGGCAGGGCTTACGATACAGTTGATGATGCTCTGTCCCAGCAGTGAGCATGCTCCAACCTTAAACTTGAAGGCTGACCCCAAGTACTGGTGATGTCACAGCGCACAGTGCTAGCAGGAAAAAACACCCTTTATACTGCTGTAACATTGGATAGACTGCAGCTAGACATAGGATCCTGAATTAAATGTAGCAGAAGGTAGTAGTGTGCCCTTTTAAATAACGGTCACTTGTATGAAGTGACCTTTAAGCTATGTGCAGATTTTAGATTGGAGTTGGACTTGTCCTTTAACTAAATCCCCCTCCCCTTAATTACTCGTTTCTACAATCGATGTTCCCAAACGCTGGTGATCCCTTTAAGGCCGTGTGAACTGTATTCATGTTATTGATTTAAATGCGTTTGACTCTTTTCCATTGAATTTAGAATTATTTCTTTTCTTTCTAATTTTTCCATTTACTTTTAGTATACAGGTTAATTAATCATCTTCTATTAGCTAACGATTACTTCCCGATGTGACGGCTCATTAATTCAAATGTTCTATGGTTTTCTATGGTACTGGGTTAATACTCTAAAGAGTATTATATAATAATAGGAGGATATATTTATTCTAGAGGAAGCTGCATTTCAAGCAGTGAAACGCGTTAAATCTATTTTCCCCATACATCATACAGCAAGGCATCACATGCATTAATAGCCAGGATATATGTTGCAATTTTAGGGAATAGTCAATAAAGGTTTTAAATAACTTTTTGCGAGTGGACCTTTTCTTTTTTTGACCACAAATCTCGATTGTAAAAATGTTTTACGAAACCAGGTTAGTTCCATAACTGGGACACTTTTTTAGCCACCTGGATGGGATGTTATGCAAAAGCCTTATGAATGGTGGCCACATAGACCATAGCAAAAAGTATTTAAAGGAGAACTATAGTGTGTATATATGGCTATATTTAAAAATCCATAGTAACACAAGTTTTCGATACCACGGGTTATTGTTACTGTACGACCGCATGTGTATACGTACGGCTGTGATCCTACATTTATAGCAAACATTAATACATTTCTGAACGTAATACCTAGTGGTGCTAAACTACTGTAATGGTATTCTATGGGCGATCATTAATCTACGATCTTGGTCATAGATTTACAATAGAAAACCTAAATTAACGATCGTTAAAGGCTATTTGCGAATTTATAATTATGGCCTTAAGTTTTTTTACAAAAAAAAAAACAAGTTAAAAAAGAAAAGTACCTGGACTGCTTGTGCCAGTCTTCCTAAGTGCTTCAGTGCCATCTTTAATGCAGGAAAGCCAAGGACACTAACCTGGCAGATGAAAACTTTACATGCTGGCGCTCCACAATAGAGATGGCCGAAGTTCGATTCATTTCTGAACTACCGAACTTCAGTAAAAGTTTGGTAGTTCGGAAACAAACCCATTATATTCTATGGGATACTATAAGTTTGGAAAGTTCGGGTGAATAACAGTTAAAATAACAGTGGTAACTTACTGTAAACGGCTGCAGCACCTGGAAATTGGTCTGGGGGACATGTCACTGTCACCAAAACTTGTCTAAACACTTCGTTCCCCATGATCGGGCAATTGTCTGTTTTTCCGTATGCTACATTTGAGGGTTGCAGCCAATTCAAGGGTTACTGACCACTACATTCGAGGGTTACCGAAAACAAATGCTATATTCGAGGGTTACCAAAATCGGCAGCTACATTCTAAGGCTACAGAAATCCACCACAACATCCGAAGGTTACCGAACAATACATTCAAGGGTTACTGAAAATCGAACGTTTATTCGAGGGTTAGCGAACGGCCTGTAAACTCGATGATTATCTAATTTTTGATAATTATCGAAAATACAGCCGCGAGTTCGGAAAACAAACGAATTATTCGAATCATTTGAACACAGATATTCAGTTAGACTTGGAACTTTATGATCAATGGAGATCTAGGTACTGGCAGAAGAAATAATTGTTGATATGTGGTTAGTTTGCCTGTGGCTGAAATAAAGAAATGATTTATTGTCAGGACAGATCCGTTTACGTTGGTTCAGGCTGAACAAACACTTTGCCTGACTTTTCTAGTGCTCTTGACAATGTTTGGATAACCTGAAATAAAGTTGACATTATCAAAGGGCCATAAGGAATGTCATCATTTTATCTTAGTTTATTTAAGCAACCAATCACATTGCTGGATTAATTCCGTCCGCTAGGAAGCAAGTGTAAAGATGGAATCTCCATTTCCAAAGGTGAATGGGATTTCTGTCGACAAGGCTTAAGTACGACATCACGGCCAAAACTTATACTAATTAAAGGCGCTTCTTGTGTGCATGTGCGTGATTGTAACCAGCTTCTACATCTTTAAGAAGAGGCAGCAACATTTGAGGAAGAGGAGATTCATCGGGTAAGTCAATATTGCAGAGGTTTTTACAAAGGGTTGTATAAATTGGTGTAAAAGTCCTTAAAATAGTGATGCCCAGATTCCCTCCCCTTTAATTGGTCCAGCAGTATATTAATGGTAATGGCTTTATGCTACCATATTTCTAATTTGCAATAGCTTATATATTACTATAATATACTCCATGTTTATAAAATTGCGGTACGGAAAATAAAGCACGTTAATTACATACATAATGACAACGATCGTTATTTTACATTTGCATAGAGAAATAACTATAGCTTGCCTTAAACCATTCAGTCCAGGATTATTGTTATCCAAAATGAATTTATGAATTATGCTTTATGAACATGGCCCTCGGTTGTGCTTGTGAAGGTTCTCATTCATCCAGGTCATGGTATATCTGTAATATTCATTCATCCAGGTCATTGGTATATCTGTAATAGTTCATCATCCAGAGTCAGGTTCTATCTGTAATATTCATTATCCAGATCACGGTCTATCGGTAAATTCATTCATCCAGGTCATTGTTATTCTGTAAATTCATTCATCAGGGTCACGGATATCTGTAATTATTCATTCATCCAGGTCATGGTATATTGTAATATCATGTATCCAGAGTATGGTGGCTATATATGTAATATTCATTCATCCAGGTCAGTATATTCTGTATAGTCATCCATCCAGGTAATGGTCATCGTAAATATTCATCCATCCAGGTCACGGTAATATCTGTAATAGCATTCATCCAGGTCAGTGGTCACGGGATTATATATAATATTCATTCATCCACAGGTCATGGTATATCTGTAATATTCATTCCTCCAGTCCATGGTATATCTGTATATCTTATCCATCCCGGTCATGGTATTCTGAATATTCATTCATCCAGTTCATGGATTAATCTGTAATATTCATAATCCGGTAGGTTATATCTGTATATGTATAGTTGGGATCTGGAATATTCATCCATCCAGGTCAGGGTATAGCTGTAATATTCATTCATCCAGGTCATGGTATTCGTAATATTCATTCATCCAGGTAATGATAATCTGTAAATTCATTAATCCAGGTCATGGATATATCTGTATATTCATCCATCCAGGTCACGTGATTATATGAATAGATTCATTCATCCAGGTCACAGGTAGATCTGTAATATTCATTCATCCAGGTCTATGGTATATCTGTAATTCATTCATCAGGTCATGGTATAGTCCTGTAATATTCATCATCATCAGGTCATGGTATATCGTAAATATCAATTCACCAGGTCATGGTATATCTGTAATATACTTAATTCATCCAGGTATGGTATATCTGTTGTAAATCATTTATCAGGTCATGGTAGATCTTAATATTCATTCATCCAGTCATGGTATATCTGTAATATTTTCATCCAGGTCATGGTATATCTGTAATATTCATCCATCCAGGTCATGGTATATCTGTAATAATCATTCATCCAGGTCATGGGATATCTGTAATATTATTATCCAGGTCATGGTATATCTGTAAATTCATCATCCAGGTCAAGGTAATCTGTAATTTCATTCATCCAGGTCATGGTATATTGTATATTCATCCATCAGGTCACATGGATATCTGTAATTAATCATTCATCCAGGTCATGGTATATCTGTAATATTCATTCATCCAGGTCATGGTATTATTCTTGTTAATATTCACTCCATCCAGTCATGGTATATCTGTAATATTCAATTCATCCAGGTCATGGTATATCTGTAATATTCATCTCATCGGTCATGGATAACTGTAATATTCATTCATCCAGGTCATGGTATATCTGTATATATTCATTCATCCAGGTCATGGTGTATCTGTATATTCACATTAAGGTCTGTATATCTGTAATATTCATCATCCAGGTCATGGTTATCTGTAATATTCATTCCAGTCATGGTATATCTGTATATTTCATTCATCAGGTCATGGTATATCTGTTATATCATTCATCCAGGTCATGGTATACTGTAATATTCATCCCATCACGGTATGTATCTGAATATTCATTCATCCAGGTCATGGTATATCTGAATATAATATTCATCATCCAGGTCATGGTATATCTGTAATATTCATTCTCGGTCAGTAATATGGCTATTTCTTATCCAGGTCATGGCTATATCTGTAATATTATTCATTCAGGTCTGGTTATCTGTAATATTCATACCAGGTCATGGGTATATCTGTAATATTTATCCATCCAGGTCTGGTATATCTGTAATATTCATCCATCCAGGTCATGGTATATCTGTAATATTCATTCACCAGGTCATGGTATATCTGTAAATTCATCATCCAGGTCATGGTATATCTGTAATATTCATCATCCAGGTATGGTATATATGTAATATTCATTCATCCAGGTCATGGTATATCTTAATATTCATTCAATCCAGGTCATGGTATATCTGTAAATATCATTCATCCAGGTCATGGTAATCTGTAATTTCATCCACCAGGTCATGGTATATCTGTAATATTCATCCATCCAGGTCATGGTATATCGTAATATTCATTCATCCAGGTCATGGTATTATCTGTAATATTTATCCTCCAGGTTGGTATATCTGTAAGATGTCATCCATCCAGGGTCAGTGGTATATCTGTAATATTCATTCATCCAGGTCATGGTGTATATTGATAATATTTATCATCCAGGTCATGGTATAGTGTAATATTTATCCATCCAGGTCATGGTATATCTGTAATTATTATTCTCCAGGTCAGGGTATATCTGTAATATTAATCCATCAGGTTAGGTATATCTGTAATATTCATCAATCCCAGTGTCATGGTATGCTCTGTATATTCATTCATCCAGGTCATGGTATATCTGTTGTATTCAATTAGATCAACTGGACTTGAAATGTAGTTCTTGAAGACGTTTCCGTAATCCCTCGGTGTGGGATTAAACTTTATTTTTAGCCTTTGCTTTCCTTTTGTAGGTATCAACACGTTACATTCATAGAAATAGCAGTGTCTGCTCTGCCACCTACCCTAAGAACTTTTCATGCCACATTAGATAACATATCACTTTGAATCCCATTTTAGTCATTTGTAGTCCTAACCCTTGGATCAGATCTCGGCTTTCTTCCTCCAAACAAAATTGAAATGTTCACGTTTATTTCTTTAGAATCTTTCACAACCTTCGGATGCTGCCAGAATAATGTCACGGGATTTTCAGATGCCAAGACAATTTCCCCAAATCCTGTGACTACAATATCTGTCTGCCAGGCGTTAAGATCAAAACAATATGTGACCTACATAGCCTGTCCGTCACGGGGGAAAGATATGTTTACTGATGTTGGGATGTAAAGGATAAATGATAAATCCAGATACATTGCCAACCAAATGGCATTGAAACACTTCTGAATTTATGGAATAGGGAAGCTAGAAAATCATCAGAAAGTCATCACATTATCATGAACCTGGATTAAGGTCATGTTTACTATGAACATATCTCCCTGCTCTTACTGTTAAGGAGGCTTGAGATAAATGGGTCATGTCTGTACCCACCCAACTCTGCCCTGGAACCACCCAGCCCTGCCCAAACTTCCACCAAGCCAAACTGTAGTCTCTCTCTTGAGTGGTATGGTATAAGCGATTGTACAGTTATGATAATTGTACCACAGCGATGACAATTGTATGGCCACAATGGTAAATAATAAATAGCTCTACTGCGTCTTTATAAATATGGCCTATTGTGAGAAGACTCTGGCAATGAGGCCAAGGAATATAGGGCATCGCTAACCTTCAAGAACAAAGATAAAATAAAAGATGGATAAAGAAGTCAGTGATCCTGGGTGCTGGTTTGCTGCCTTACTTTACCCCATAAGATAATATTTGGTTTAGTTCTCCTTGAATTCAATAATTAGGCATTTATGAGGACTTCTTTTCTGTAAAAGGGAATGGAACATGCGAAATCTAACGGATCTCACACGAATATTAGAATATTATAATTAACCGTAGCTTCGTTCATTATGAAAAAACATAAACGTGGCACATAGCAAAGGTCCCTTTTCGCTTTTGCAGTTAATTATCCGCTTTCTAGTTAATTAACTAGCGCGCCAAGTTTGATACCTGACTGAAAGAGCAACGGAACATTAAAACAACGACTTTATTAAATGAAACTACGGAGGACTGTGCCTAAAGAAATCCCTGTTACCTTTCACGCTTTCATTATCAAGGCCGATCGTGAGAAATCGTTCAAAGCCTCCAATATCCTTTACAAGAATAGGAATAGAAACCTGGTAAGAATTTCAGATTTTCAATTTTCTGAAGGATCGAAACTTTTCAAAATGGGAAGAAAAAAAAAAATCTGTTATCTATCTATCTATCTATCATCTATCTATCTATCTATCTCATCTACTATCTCTCTATCTATCTATCATCTATTCTATCATCATCTATCTATCTATCTATCTATCTATCTATCTACTATCTATCTACTACATCTATCTATCTATCTATCTCTATCTTACATCTATTATCTATCTACTATCTATCTATCTATCTATCTATCTATCTATCTATCCATCTACTATCTATCTATCTATCTCATCTATCTATCATCTTCTATCTATCTACTATCTATCTTCTATCTATCTATCTATCTAGATCTATCTATCTATCTATCATCTATCTATCTACTATCTATCTATCTATCTACTATCTATCTATCCATCTACCTCTATTAATCTATCTTATCTATCTATCTCTCTATCTATCTATCTTCTATCTATCTATCTATCTTATCTATCTATCTATTATCTATCTATCTATCTATCTATCTATCATCTATCTACTATCATCACATCTATCTATCTATCTATCTATCTATCTACATCTATCATCTATCTATCTATCGATCTATCTATCTATCTATCGATACTATCTATCTATCTATCTATCTATCATCTCATCTATCTATCTATCTATCTATCTATCATCTATCTCATATCTATCTATCATCTATCTATCTTCATCTTCTACTCATCTATTATCTATCTATCTCCTACTAGCTCTATCTAGCTATCTATCTGTCTTCTATCTATCTATCTATCTTCTATCTATCTATTATCTTCTATCTACTATCTATCTATCTATCTATCTATCTATCTATCTATCATCTATCTATCTATCTATCTATCTATCTATCTCTATCTATCTTATCTAGCTATCATCTATCTACTATCATCTATCTATCTCCTATCACTATCTATTCTATCTATCTATCTATCTATCTTTATCATCTATCTATCTATCATCTATCTATCTATCTATCTCTATCATCTATCATCTACTATCTATCTTCATCTATCTATCTTCTATCTATCTATCTATCTATCATCTATCTATCTATCTATCTATCTTCTATCTATCGATCTATCTATCTTCTATCTACTACATCTATCATCTACTATTATCTATCATCTATCTATCTATCTATCCTCACATCTATCTATCTATCTATCTATCTATTATTCTATCTATCTATCTTCTATCTATCTTATCTATCTATCTATCTATCTATTATCTCTTCTATATCTACCATCTAGCTATCTACTATCATCTATTATTATCTATCTATATTAGATAAGGCACACTGCCGCAATTTTTTTCTCATTTGCGCTTGCCTTTGCGCATGCGATTCCGTTCCCCAAACGCAGCGTATGCGATTGCTTGTGCGCAGTGTGGCCGTGACCTCAATCTGAAGAAAAATGTTTCAATGCTTTATAAATAAACTATACATACAGAGAGTATGGTTGATGACATAATGTTTTTTTACATTCAAACCCTTATGGTTTATCCAAGTATGGCGATCCCACCAAAGACTCACAAACCCTGCATTGTTAATAGGCAATAACTAAAGACCCAGGTAAGGGATTCAGCAAAAAGCTTTCACCTTTATCCCATGCAAGGTGAGGAGGGAATCAGTTTCTCTCATCTCTGGAGCGAGTCCCCCAGAGTTCCCTATGCCAGTGGGTCTGCAAGAAATGGGCACAGTTTTGGTGGAAAACTTAAAATCTGCCAAATCTATCAAATCTTAGAGCATGTTTGAAGACAATGGCGGTAGGTACCGTGTCCCAGAGCCAGGTGAACAGCGGGAGCATTAAGCCCTTTACATATTTTAAGTGCTTGGAGCCCGGGACTTAATTGAGTAACCCCGCATCTGAACGGTGAACCCCCATTAGTGGATACCTGGAGCATTCGTGTTCTGCAGTTCCCATCCAGCTAGTGATTAGTTGTGGGATTTGTTTGTATGTTTGCACAATAGACCTGTTATCCAATATCGCTATTCATACATGTGTGAGCTGGGGGCGATGTATGGGCATGTTCCGTACAAGCATGGTGTGTCTACATACGGTAGGTACTTTTTATATTTACTTATTGATCCTTTATGTAAAAATGTGGCAGCTTGTGAACCACCTAATCCTGACCTCACAGATTCCAACATTCCGTCTCCATCTCACATCATCTTTCCTAGCTGATATGTAACCCTGCAGAATGGATAAAGTCATGCAGCAAAATGGCGGCCATTTTATACAAGTTGGCTTTTCCTAGAAATTTCTCTCTCTCTTTCTGAATCTGAGCAGACGTCCCATACAGTACATGTGATCGTTACGTAACGTGGATCATTGTAATGGTTTGCCCATGTACTACTGTATGTGTCTATATGATGTGTTTTCTTTTACGTAATTATTAGTAAATTTCCCTTCTCTCATTCAGTGCCAAAGCTCCTGATTTTCCCACTTGGGACGAAGATATCCACAATTCTCCAAATTGGTATTAATTGGCACAATAGCTTCAACTCCAGTCAAGGATACCAGATCTCTCCAGGGCCAGTTTTAGTTCATCTGACCAGGGCCTTCATCTCCAGTCAAGGATACCGGATCTCTCCAGGGCCAGTTTTAGTTCATCTGACCAGGGCCTTCATCTCCAGTCAAGGATACCGGATCCCTCCAGGGCCAGTTTTAGTTCATCTGACCAGGGCCTTCATCTCCAGACAGAGCATATTGGATACACATTCATTCTCCTTGGGTAAATTAAACTCTACAACAAAGCACCACAGACGATCCCTGCAATACAAGATCCTTCACAATCCAAAACAAATTCCCACGTTTTACTCCCCGTATAAAGAGGGAATATTGACTAAATACCATCCATCTTTTTTTTAAACATTCCTATATTACTTTTAATGCCGAGTGGAAAAAGATCCCAATTTAATAAGCAAACTCCAAACTGCTTAGCATTTGATATCCCTGTGTTTGATTTCATTCCCAAAGGCTAATCTAGTTTTTGTTAAAACGTTTTAAAAACCTTCTGGTAACTTTGAATGACCTGAGTTTCTGAAAATGAACGATGATGTGAATGCTTAAACATTTCCCATGAAGCAATGCATGCCAAGCTCGTATTCTGTGATTTAAAGAAAAAATAACTTTGGGTGTTCAGGTAAATAAAGACAAACAATGCTCATTCCAGGGCCCCATATGGTATTATTTCTGCTACTGCATACAATGAGTAGAGATGTTCAGTAGTGTGGGTTCTGATAGTTGGTAATCAGGGGTCCCTAATGTTACTTATAATAATGCTATAATAATACTACTAATAAAGGCCCGTAATAAAGCAATATACAGTATGAAGGCCCCACATAAACAGGCAATAATAAAACTGCAAGTTACATTTCATAACTGTGGCAGGAACATAATATCAGGGAGGGGGGGGCAGAGACGTTCCAAGAAACAGGGAGATTCCCCCAGAGTTGCACTTGTATCAGCTGGCATTAAATACTTACGTGCGCACAGCCATGCAGCCTCTGGTAAATAGGCTTGCGACAGCTACACGAGTGTCTCTTCCGGTACTTGCACAGCTGCCGTAAAGCAACGCTTAAAGTTGCGCAAACCGATCGTAAATCAGCTAGCACGAGGCTAAGTGAGGCTAAAAGAGAGACCTGAGCCCAAATATCTCTTGAAAGGGCCCAAAACAGTCACCCATGGATTCCCTGTTTGCACACGATCACACCAAACGGGACACACCTGGACATTTGCATTTACGCTGTTTTATTTTCCACGAGTAACATGATAATGTAATACTTCAGTACCAGTAACCCATGAAAACAGCGACACAATTCACAATATCAGTAACCCTCGAATTCACAATATCGGTAACCCTCGAATCCCGAAGTCAATTACGGTAACCCTCGAATTCACAATATCGGTAACCCTCGAACCCCGAAGTCAATTACGGTAACCCTCGAATTCACAATATCGGTAAACCTTGAATCCCGAAGACAATTACAGTAACCCTCGAATTCACAATATCGGTAACCCTCGAACCCCGAAGTCAATTACGGTAACCCTCGAATTCACAATATCGGTAACCCTCGAATCCCGAAGTCAATTACGGTAACCCTCAAATTCACAATATCGGTAACCCTTGAATCCCGAAGACAATTACGGTAACCCTCGAATTCACAATATCGGTAACCCTCGAACCCCGAAGTCAATTACAGTAACCCTCGAATTCACAATATCGGTAACCCTTGAATCCCGAAGACAATTACGGTAACCCTCGAATTCACAATATCGGTAACCCTCGAACCCCGAAGTCAATTACGGTAACCCTTGAATTCGCAATATCGGTAACCCTTGAATCCCGAAGACAATTACGGTAACCCTCGTTGTGAATTCGAGGGTTACCGTAATTGACTTCGGGGTTCGAGGTTACCGATATTGTGAATTCGAGGGTTACCGTATTGACTTCGGGTTCGAGGGTTACGATATTGTGAATTCGAGGGTTACCGTAATTGACTTCGGATTCGAGGGGGTTACCGATATTGTGAATTCGAGGGTTACCGTAATTGTCTTCGGGGTTCGAGGGTTACCGATATTGTGAATTCGAGGGTTACTGTAATTGTCTTCGGGATCAAGGTTTACCGATATTGTGAATTCGAGGGTTACTGTAATTGACTTCGGGTTCGAGGTTACCGATATTGTGAATTCGAGGGTTACCGTAATTGACTTCGGATTCGAGGGTTACCGATATTGTGAATTCGAGGGTTACTGATATTGTGAATTGTGTCGCTGTTTTCATGGGTTACTGGTACTGAAGTATTACATTATCATGTTACTCGTGGAAAATAAAACAGGTAAATGCAAGTCCAGGTGTGTTCCCGTTGGTGTGATCGGTGGCAACAGGGAATCCATGGGTGACTGTTTTGGGCCCTTTCAAGAGATATTTGGGCTCAGGTCTCTCTTTTAGCCTCACTTAGCCTCGTGCTAGCTATTTACGATCGGTTTGCGCAACTTTAAGCGTTGCTTTACGGCAGCTGTGCAAGTACCAATGGGCACATGTTGGTAAGTTAATGCATGTTGGGATAGTATGGTATATGTTGGGATAGTTAAATGCATGTTGGGATAATATGGTACATGTTGGAAATAGTATGGTGCATGCTTGGATAAGATATGGCCACAAGTGCATATTTGAGTATGTACAGTGTATATTAATGCATGTTAGGGGAATTAGTATGGTACATGTTATTTTTAAGCATGTATGGTAAGTTGGAGGTTAATGGCATTTTGGGATAGTATGGTACATGGTGGAATAGTATGGTGCATGTTTGGATAGTATGGCAATATTGGGATAGTTAAATGCATGTTGGAATAGTATGGTTACATGTTGGGATAGTTAAATTCATGTTGGGATAGTATGTACAATGTTGGAATAGTCATGGTGCATGTTGGGATAGTATGGTATATGTTGAATCGTATGGTACATTTTGGGATAGTATGTTTACATGTTGGGATAGTATGGTACATGTTTGGATAGTTAAATGCATGTTGGGATAATATGGTACATGTTGGGATAGTTAAATACATGTTGGGATAGTATGGTGAATGTTGGGATAGTATGGTACATGTTGAATAGTGCATGTTGGGATAGTTAAATGCATGTTGGGATAGTATGGTACATGTTGGGATATTAATGCATTTGGGAAGTAGGTACATGTTGGATAGATGGTGCATGTTTGGATAGTATGGCACATATTGGGATAGTTAATGCATGTTGAATAGTATGGTACAGGTTGGGATAGTTAATCACTGGGTTGGGATAGGTAATGGGTACATGTTGAATAGTAATGGGTGCATGTTGGGATAGTATGGTATATGTTGGAATAGTATGGTACATTTTGGGATAGTATGTTACATGTTGGGATAGTATGGTACATGTTTGGATAGTTAAATGCATGTTGGGATAGTATGGTGAATGTTGGGATAGTATGGTACATGTTGGAATAGTATGGTGCATGTTGAGATAGTTAAATGCATGTTGGGATGTATGGTACATGTTGGAATAGTATGGTGCATGTTGGAATAGTATGTACATGTTGGAATAGTATGGTGCATGTTGGAATAGTATAGTAGTTTGGGGTAGTATAGTGCATTGTTGGGATAGTAATGGTGCATGGTGGGATAGTATGTGCTGTGGATAGTATGGTACATGTTGGATAGTATGGTGCATGTTGAAATAGTATGGTACATGTCGGCAATAGTATGGGGCATGGAGGAAAGTATGGTGCATGTTGGGATAGTATGTGACATGTCAGAATACTATGGTGCACGTTGGGGATAGTATGGTACATGTTGGGATAGTTATGCATGTTGGGATAGTATGGCACATGTTGGGATAGTTAAATGCATGTTGGGATAGTTAATGCATGTTGGGATAGTATGGTAATGTTGGATAGATGGTCATGTTGGATAGTATGTGCAGTTGGGATAGATGGCACATGTTGGGATCGTTAAAGTGCATGTTGGGATAGTATGATATCATGTTGGGATAGTAAATGCATGTTGGTAAATATGGGTACATGTTGGATATAGTCTGGTGATGCTTGGATAGTATGGTACAATTTGGGATAGTTAAAGGCATGTTGGAATAGTATGGTACCTGTTGATAGTAATGCATGTTGGGGGTAGTACTATGTTACATGTTTGGGATAGTTAATGCATTTTGGGAGTAGTAATGGTACAGTGGGAATAGTATGGTGCATGTTTGGATAGTATGGCACATATTGGGATAGTTAATGCATGTTGGAATAGTATGGTACATGTTGGGATAGTTAAATGTCATGTTGGGATAGTATGGTACATGGTGGAATAGTATGGTGCATGTTTGGGATGTAGGGTATAGTGTTGGAATAGTCTGTACAGTTAGTATGGTACATTTGGGATAGTTAGTTACATGTTGGAATTAATGGATGTATGGATACATATGGTATCATGTTGGGATAGTGGGATTATAATACATGTTGGGATAGTATGGTTGAATGTTGGGATAGTATGTACATGTTGGTAGTATGGTGCATGTTGAGATAGTTAAATGCATGTTGGGATAGTGGTAATTGTTGGATGTTAATGCATTTTGGTGGATAGTATGGTACATGTTGGAATAGTATGGTGCATGTTGGATAGTATGCACATTGGTATAGTTAAATGCATGTTGAATAGTATGGTACATGTGGGATAGTGTAAAATTCCATGTTGGATAGTATGGTACATGGAATAGTATGGTTGCATGTGGGATAGTATGGTATGTGGAATAGTATGGACATGTTGGGATAGTATGTTTCATGTTGGGTAGTATGGTACAGTTGGATAGTTTATGCATGTGGGATAGTAGTATGGTGGATGTGGGATAGTATGGTACATGTTGGAATAGTATGGTGACATGTTGAGAAGTAATGCATGTTGGGATAGTAGGTACATGTTAGGATAGGATGGTGATGTTGGAATAGTATGGTGCAATGTGGATAGTATAGTTAATGTTTGGGTAGTATGTGCATGTTGGAAATAGTATAGTAATGGGTCATGCGGGTAGTATAGTGCATGTTGGGATAGTATGGTGCATGGTGGGATAGTATGTGCATGTGGTTGGTAGTATGATGGAAGTATGTACATGTTGGAATAGTATGAGGCCATGTTGGTAAGGATAGTATGGTACATAGTTGGGTAAGAATAGTATGGGGCATGGAGGAAAGGATGGGCACTGTTGGGATGTATGGTTACAGTCAGAATACTATGGTGCATCGTTGGGAGATAGTATGGTACATGTGGGATAGTTATGCATGTTGGGATAGTATGGCATGTGGGATAGTAATGGACATGTTGGGATAGTTAAATGCATGTTGGGATAGTTTAATTATTAATATATTATGGTACATGTTGGATAGTATGGTACATGTTGGAATAGTATGGTGCATGTTGGGATAGCTGGCACATGTTGGTATAGTAATGCATGTTGGATGTATGGTATATGTTGGGATAGTTAAATGCATGTTGGGATATATGGTACATGTTGGAATAGTATGGTGCCATGCTTGGATAGCGTATGGCATATTGGGATAGTTTAATGCATAGTTGGAAAGTATGGTTGTTGGTACATGTGGTATGTTAAAGCATGTGGGATAGTATGGACATGTTGGGATAGTTAAATTGCATTTTGGGGAATAGTATGGTACATGGTGGAATAGTTATTAGGTGCATGGTTGGATAGTACTGGCACATATTGGGATGTTAAAATGCATGTTGGAATAGTGGTACCTGTTGGGATAGTAAATGTTCATGTGGGATAGTATGGTAGGTACATGTTGGAATAGTATGGTGCATGTTGGATAGTTTATGGGTATATGTTGGATAGTATGTGTTGAAATGTTGGGATGTAGGATGGTACATGTTGGGATAGTATGGTACATGTTTGGATAGTTAAATGCATGTTGGGATAGTATGGTTGTACATGTTGGGAGAGTTTTAAATACATGTGGGATAGTTTGGTAGTATGGTGATGTTGGGATAGTAGATGGTACATGTTGGAATGTATGGTGCATGTGTGAGATAGTTAATGTGCATGTTGGATAGTATGGTACATGTTGGGATAGTTAAAGGATTTGGTTAGGTATTGGTAATGTTGGATAGTAGTATGGGCATGTTTGGAGTATGGCACATATTGGGATAGTTAAATGCATGTTGGAATAGTATGGTACATGTTGGGATAGTTAAATGCATGTTGGAATAGTATGGTACATGTTGGAATAGTATGGTGCATGTTGGGATAGTATGGTATATGTTGGAATAGTATGGTACATTTGGGATAGTGGATCATGTTGGGATAGGATGTACATGTTTGGATAGTAAATGCATGGGGATAGTATGGTGAATGTTGGAAGTAGTAATGTATATGGTACATGTTGGGAATAGTATGGTGCATCGTTGAGATAGTTAAATGCATTTGGGATAGTATGGTACATGTTGGGATAGTATGGTGCATGTTGGAATAGTTGGTGCATGTTGGAATAGTATAGTACATGTGGAATAGTATGGTGCATGTTGGAATAGTATAGTACATGTTGGGGTAGTATAGTGCATTGTTGGGATAGTATGGTCATGGTGGGATAGTATGTGCATGTTGGGATAGTATGGTACATGTTGGAATAGTATGGTGCATGTTGAAATAGTATGGTACATGTGGATAGTATGGGGATGGATGGAATAGTTATGGTGCATGTTGGAAGTATGGTACATGTCAGAATACTATGGATGCACGTTGGGATAGTATGGTGCATGTGGGGATAGTTATGCATGTTGGGATAGTATGGTACATGTTGGGATAGTATGCTGCATGTTGGGATTGTATGGTACATGTTGGGATAGTATGGTGCATGTTGGAGAGGAATGGTACATATTAGGATATAGTATGGTGCATGGTGGGATAGTATGGTGCATGGTGGGATAGTATGGTGCATGTTGGGATAGTATGGTGCATGTTGGGATAGTATGGTCATGTTGGATAGTATGGTGCATGTTGGGGTTAGTATGGTAATGTGGATAGTATGGTGCATGTTGGGATAGTATGTACATGTTGGATTGTATGGTGCAGGTGGGATAGTATGGTAATGTTGGGATAAGTATGGTGCATGTTGGATAGTATGGTACATGTGTAGGGTTATTTTGGGCTATGTGGATAGTATGGTGTTGGAGATAGTAGGACGGATGTTGGGATAGTATGGTGATGTGGGATAGTATGGTACATGTTTTGGAGATATGGTACATGTTGGGGATGTATGGTGCATGGTGGGTAGTATGGTACATGTGGGATAGTATGGTACATGTTGGATAGTATGGTACATGTTGGGATAGTATGTGCTGCATTGGGATAGTATGGTACATGTTGGGGATAGTATGGGGCATGTTGGGATAGTAGGACATGTTAGGATAAGTTGGTGCATGGTGGGGGATAGTATGTTGCATTGGATAGTTGGACATGGGGATAGTATGGTGCATGTTGGGATAGTATGGTACATGTTGCGATAGTATGGTGCATGTTGGGGTAGTTAGTTATGGTACATGTTGGGATAGTAGTTGGATGTCATGTTGGGGAGAGTATGGTAATGTTGGATGTATGGTGCCTGGTGGGATAGTATGGTACATGTTGGGATTAGTATGGTGCATGTCGGGATAGTATGGTAATGTCGGGATAGTTGGTTACATGTGGGATAGTATGGTGCATGTTGGGATTAGCATGGTGCATGTTGGGATGTATGGTACATGTTGAGAATAGTAGGTGCAGTGGGATAGTATGGTGCATGTTGGGATAGTATGGTACATGTTGGGGATAGTTATGGTACATGTTGGGATAGTATGGTGCATGGTGGGATAGTATGGTACATGTGGGATAGTATGGTACAGGTTGGAGAGATAGTATGGTGCATGTTGGGATAGTATGGTACATGTTGGGATAGTATGGTGCATGTTGGGATAGTATGGTAAATGTTAGGATAGTATGGTGCATGGTGGGATAGTATGGTACATGTTGGGATAGTATGGTACATGGTGGGATTGAGTATGGTGCATGGTGGGATAGTATGGTGCATTGTTGGATAGTATGGTGCATGTTGGGATAGTATGGTACATGTTGGGATAGTATGGTACATGTTGGGATAGTATGGTACATGTTGGGATAGTATGGTGCATGTTGGGATAGTATGGTACATGTTGGGATAGTATGGTGCATGGTGGGTAGTATGGTACATTGTGGGATAGTATGGTGCATGTTAGGATAGTATGGTGAGTATGGTTGGGATTTAGTATGGTGCATGTTGGGATAGTAGGTGCATGTTGGGATAGTATGGTGATGTTGGGATAGTAGGTCGTTGGTGATAGTATGGTGCATGGTGGGTAGTAGGTGCATGTTGGATAGTATGTCATGTTGGGATTAGTATGGTGCATGTTGGATAGTATGGTTACATGTGGGGATTAGTATGGTACTGTGGATGTTGGGTAATGTTGGGTAGTATGGTGCATGTTGGGATAGTATGGTACATGTCGGGATAGTATGTACATGTTGGGATAGTATGGTCATGTTCGGGATAGTATGGTACATGTCGGGATAGTATGGTGCATGTTGGGATAGTATGGTGCATGTTGGGATAGTATGGTACATGTTGAGATAGTAGGGTGCATGTTGGGATAGTATGGTGCATGTTGGGATAGTATGGTGCATGTTGGGATAGTATGTGCATGGTGGGATAGTATGGTACATGTTGGGATAGTATGGTGCATGGTGGAGATAGTAATGTACATGTTGGGATAGTATGGTGCATGTTGGGATAGTATGGTGCATGGTGGGATAGTATGGTGCATGGTAGGATAGTATGGTACATGTTGGGATAGTATGGTGCATGGTTGGTATAGTATGGTACATGTTGGGATAGTATGGTGCATGGGGGGATGGTATGGTGCATGGTGGGATAGTATGGTGATGTTGGGATAGTATGGTGCATGTTGGGAAGTATGGTGATGTGGATGTATGGTGCTGTTAGGATAGTATGGTGCATGTTGGGTAGTATGGTACATGTGAGATAGTATGGTGAAGTGGGGGGTAGTAGGTACATGTTGGATAGTATGGTTTTTTTTTTTTTTGGGGCATGTTGGGATAGTATGGTACATGTTAGGATAGTATGGTGCATGGTGGGATAGTATGGTACATGTTAGGATAGTATGGTGCATGTTGGGATAGTATGGTACATGTCGGGATAGTATGGTACTGTGGGGATAGTATGGTGCATGTTGCGCATTAGTATGGTACATGTTGGGATAGTATGGTGCATGTTGGGATAGTATGGTACATGTTGAGATAGTAGGGTGCATGTTGGGATAGTATGGTACATGTGGGATAGTATGGTACATGTTGGATAGTATGGTACATGTTGGGATAGTATGGTGCATTGTTGGGAGAGTATGGTACAGGTAGGGATAGTATGGTACATGTTGGGATAGTATGGTACATGTCGGGATAGTATGGTACTGTGGGATTAGGATGTGCATGTTAGGATTGACATGTTATGTACATGTTGGGATAGTATGGTACATGTTGGGATAGTATGGTGCATGTTGGGATAGTATGGTACATGGTGGGATAGTATGGTGCATGTTGGGATAGATGGTCATTCGGATAGTGGTCATGCGGGATAGTATGGTGATGTTGGGATAGTATGGTACATGTTGGATAGTATGGTGACATGTTGGGATAGTATGGTGACATGTGAGATGGTAGGGTGCAGTTGGGATTAGTATGGTACATGTTGGGTTAGTATTGGTATGTGGGGAAGTATGGTACATGTTGGGATAGTATGGTGCATGGTGGGATAGTATGGTACATGTTGGGATAGTATGGTGCATGGTGGGATAAGTATGGGACATGTTGGGATAGTATGGTACATGTGAGATAGTATGGTGCATGGGTGGGATAGTATGGTGCATGTTGGGATAGTATGGTACATGTTGGGATAGTATGGTACATGTTGGGATAGTATGGGTACATGTTGGGATAGTATGGTGCATGTTGGGATAGTATGGACATGTCGGGATAGTATGGTACATGCTGGGATAGTATGGTACATGCGGATAGTATGGTGCATGGTGGGATAGTATGTGCATGTTGGGATAGTATGGTTACATGTTGGGATAGTATGGTACATGTTGGGATAGTATGGTGCATGTTGGATAGTATGGTACATGTGGTGATAGTATGGTGATGTTGGGATAGTATGGTACATGTGGGATAGTATGGTACATGTCGGGATAGTATGGTGCATGTTGGGATAGTATGGTGCATGTTGGGATAGTATGGTGCATGTTGGGTTAGTATGGTAGTTGAGATAGTAGGGTGCATGTTGGGATAGTATGGTACATGTTGGGTTAGTATGGTACATGTTGGGATAGTATGGGTACATGTTGGGATAGTATGGTGCATGGTGGGATAGTATGGTACATGTTGGGATAGTAGTGGTGCAGGGTGGATAGTATGGTACATGTTGGGATTAGTATGGTACATGTTGAGATAGGTATGGGGCATGTTGGGATAGTATGGTGCATGTTGGGATAGTATGGTACACGTTGGGATAGTATGGTGCATGTTGGGATAGTATGGTACATGTTGGATAGTATGGTGCGTGGATGTAGGTACGTTGGATAGTATGGTGCATGGTTGGGATGTATGGGACATGTTGGATGTATGGTGCATGTGGAGGATAGTATGGTACATGTTGGGATAGTATGGTAATGTGGGATAGTATGGTGAAGTGGGATAGTAGGTACATGTGTGGGTATAGTATGGGGCATGTTGGGATAGTATGGTGATGTTGGGATAGTATGGGACATGTTGGGATAGTATGGTAGTGCATGTTGGGATAGGGATGGTACATGTTGGGGATAGTATGGTGCATGTTGGGATAGTATGGTGCATGTTGGATAGTATGGTACTGTGTATGGTGCATGGGTAGTATGGGATGTTGGATAGTATGGTACATGTTAGGATAGTATGGTGCATGGTGGGATAGTATGGTGCAGGTGGGATAGGATGGTCATGGTGGGAGTCTGGGGTAATGTATGGGATGTATGCGTATGTTGGGATAGTATGTACATGTGGGATAGTATGGTGCATGTTGGGATAGTATGGTACTGTTGGGATAGTATGGTGCATGTTGGGATAGTATGGTTACATGTTGGGTAGTATGGTGATGTTGGGATAGTTGGTGCATGTTGGGATAGTATGTGACATGTTGGGATAGTATGGTACATGTGGATAGTAGGTAAGTTGGGATAGTATGTCATGTTGGGTAGTATGGACATGTTGGGATAGTATGTGAATGTTGGGGATAGTATGACGGGTGGGATAGTCAGGGTGATGTGCGTTGGGATAGTATGGTGCATGTTGGGATAGTATGGTGCATGTTGGGATAGTATGGTGCATGTTGGGATAGTATGGTACATGTTGGGATAGTATGGTATATGTTGCTTTCAATTGCTTCCAATTTGCATTTTCAAAAAAATTTAAAGTACGATCGGAAATGCGAAAAATTAGAGTTCAATTGGGTTCGAATCAGATTTGCAGAAATTCAATAGGTTCCGTGTGAAAACGCTATCGGAAACTAAACTCGCCCAGCTACCTCAGCTCTACCACAATTGTGTCATTATAAGAGATGTTTCAAAACCGTAAATTTTGTTTGTTTTAGAATTTTGAAAATCCGAAAAAGTTTGAAAATGTTAAAACTAACACTAGAGAAGTCAGTGGGAGAAATAAATCCGAAAGTTTGATCGAATTTAAGCAATATGATCTTGTATTATGTTAATGCGGGAATGGTTAAAGTAAACTCGTTCTGTGAACATGTACGAGTATAAACCAAAACTGTGCATTATAATTTTACGATTATTGTGAATATCAAGGGTTACATAATTGACTTGGGTTCGGGAGGGTTACCGAATATTGTGAATTCTGAGGGTATACCGTAATTGACCTTCGGGGTCGAGGGTTACCGATATGTTGAATTGAGGGTTACCGTAATTGTCTTCGGGATTCAGAGGTTACCGATATTGTGAATTCGAGGGTTAACGTAATTGACTTTGGGATTCGAGGGTTACCGATATTGTGAATTCGAGGGTACCGTAATTGACTTCGGGGTTGCGAGGTTACCGATTATTGTGAATTCACAATATCGGTAACCCTCGAATCCCGAAGTCAATTACGGTAACCCTCGAATTCACAATATCGGTAACCCTCGAACCCCGAAGTCAATTACGGTAACCCTCGAATTCACAATATCGGTAACCCTCGAATCCCGAAGTCAATTACGGTAACCCTCGAATTCACAATATCGGTAACCCTTGAATCCCGAAGACAATTACGGTAACCCTCGAATTCACAATATCGGTAACCCTCGAACCCCGAAGTCAATTACGGTAACCCTTGAATTCGCAATATCGGTAACCCTTGAATCCCGAAGACAATTACGGTAACCCTCGAATTCACAATATCGGTAACCCTCGAACCCCGAAGTCAATTACGGTAACCCTTGAATTCACAATATCGGTAACCCTCGAATCCCAAAGTCAATTACGGTAACCCTCGAATTCACAATATCGGTAACCCTTGAATCCCGAAGACAATTACGGTAACCCTCCAATTCACAATATCGGTAACCCTCGAACCCCGAAGTCAATTACGGTAACCCTCGAATTCACAATATCGGTAACCCTCGAATCCCAAAGTCAATTATGGTAACCCTTGAATTCACAATATCGGTAAAATATAATGCATAAGTTTTGGTTATATGTACATGTTCCCAGACGAGTTATTTAACATTCTCATTAACATAACAAACTATTGCTTAAATTCGATCAAAGCTTTCGGATTTATTTCTCCCACTGACTTCTCTAGGTTAGTTTTAACATTTTCAAACTTTTTCGGAATTTCAAAAATTCTAAAACAGAACAAAATTTACCGGTTTTGAAACATCTCTTATAATGAACACAATTGTGGTAGAGCTGAAGGTAGCTGGCGAGTTTAGTTCCGATAGCGTTTTCACGGAACCTATTGAATTTCTGCAAATCTGATTCGAACCCAATTGAACTCTAATTTTTCGCATTTCCGATCGTACATTTAAAGTTTTTGAAAATGCAAATTGGAAGCAATTGAAAGCAACATATACCTATACTCTCCCAACATGTACCATACTATCCCAACATGCACCATACTATCCCAACATGCACCATACTATCCCAACATGCACCATACTATCCCAACATGCACCATAATATCCCAACAGTACCATACTATCCAACCTGCACCCACTTCCCAACATGTACCTTACTATCCCAACCACATACGATCCCAACATATACTATCCAAATTACCTACATGCCCAACATTACCATACTATCCCAACATGCACCATACATACCCAACATGCACCTACTATCCAACTGTACCATACTATCCCAACATGCACCATACTATCCAAATGTACCATTACTATAACATGCACCATACATCCCAACATGTACATACTATCCCAACATGCAGCATACTATCCCAACATGTCAAACTATCCCAACATGTACCATACTATCCCACATGACACCATACTATCCACACAGCACCATACATCCAACATGTACCATACTATCCCAACATGTACCATACTATCCCACCATGACACCATACTATCCTAACATGTACCATATATCCCAACATGCCACCATACTATCCCAACATGCACCATACATCCCCAAACATGTACCATACTATCCCAACATGCACCATACTATCCCAACATGTACCATACTATCCCAACATGCACCATACTATCCCAACATGCACCATACTATCCAACATGTACCATACTATCCCCAACATGCACCATACTATCCCAACATGTAACCATACTATCCAACATGCTCCATACTATCCAACCATGCACCATACATCCCACATGTACCATACTATCCCAACATGCACCATACTATCCCAACATGTACCATACTATCCCACCATGCACCATACTATCCTAACATGTACCATACTATCCCAACATGCACCATACTATCCCCACTGTACCATACTATCCCACATGCACCATACTATCCCAACATTGCACCATACTATCTCAACATGTACCATACTATCCCAACATGTACCATACTATCCCACCATGCACCAACTACTATCCCAACATGTACCATACTATCCACCATCCCAACATAGCTACCTCACCCCATGCCATACTAACCAAATACTATCCCAACATGACCCTACTATCCAACATGTACCATACTATCCAACATGCACCATACTATCCCAACATGTTACCATATACTATCCCAACATGCACCATACTTCCCGACATGTACCATACTATCCCGACATGTACCATACTATCCCGAACATGCCATACTATCCACATGTACCATACTATCCCAACATGCACCATACTATCCCAACATGTACCATACTATCCCAACATGTACCATACTATCCCAACATGCACCATACTATCACGACATGTACCATAACTATCCCACATGTACCATACTATCCCAACATGACCATACTATCCCGACATGTACCATACTATCCCAACATGCACCATACTATCCCAACAGTACCCATACTATACATAACATTACCATACTATCCAAATGACATACTATACCAACATGCACCCACTATCTCAACATGGACCATTACTCATCCCAACAACATGCACCATACTATCCCAACATGTACCATACTATCCCAACAGCAACCATACTATCAACATGTACAACTTATCCCGAAATTACCAAATGACAATAATATGCACCATACTATCCAACACAGTACAACCATAATCCCAACATCAACCTGACAGCTCTAACCATGTACCATACTATCCCAACATGCACCATACTATCCAACGCAAGGTACCATACTACCCCACATGCCACCATTATATCTCAACATGTACCATACTATCCCAACATGCACCATACTATCCTAACATGCACCATACTATCCCACCATGCACCATACTTCCAACATGCACCATACTATCCCAACCTGCACCATACTATCCCAACATGCACCATACTATCCCACCATGCACCATACAATCCCAACATGCACCATACTATCCCAACATGTACCATACTATCCCACCACACATACATCCCAACATCTACCATACTATCACCATGCACCATACTATCCCACAGCCCATCCTCATCCAACAGCCATACTACCCAACATACCATACAGTCCACCATGCACCATATATCCAAATGTAACCATACTATCCCACCATGCACCATACTATCCCAACATGCACCATACTATCCCAAACATGCACCATAATATCCCAACATGCACCCTACTATCCAACATGTACCATACTATACCAAACCATGCACCATACTATCCCGACATGTACCATACTATCCCACCATGCACCCTACTATCCCGACATGTACCATACTATCCCGACATGTACCATACTATCCCAACATGTAACATTACTATCCTGACCATGTATAATAATATCCCAACAAAGCACCATACTATCCCAACATGTACCATAATATCCCAACATGTACCATACTATCCCACAGACCATATGTACCATACTATCCCAACATGCCCCATACTATCCCAACATGCACCATACTATCCTAACATGCACCATACTATCCCAACATGCACCATACTATCCAACATTGCACCATACTATCCCAACATGACACATACTATCCAACATGACCATACTTCCCAACAGCACCATACTATCCCACCATGCACATTACTATCCAAACATGCACATACTATACCAATACTACTATCCACCATGCACCTATCCAACATGTACCATACTATCCCAACATGCACCATACTATCCCAACATGTACCATACTATCCCAACATGTACACTATCCAACATTACCATACTATCCCAACTGACAATATCCCAACATGCACTCATACTATCCCACCATGCACCAACTATCCAACATGTACCATACTATCCCAACATGTACACATATTCACCACCATGCACCATACTATCCTAACATTTACCATACTATCCCAACATGCACCATACTATCCCAACATGTACCATACTATCCCAACATGCACCATACTATCTCAACATGTACCATACTATCCCAACATGTACCATACTATCCCACCATGCACCATACTATCCCAACATGTACCATACTATCCCAACATGTTACCATACTATCCAACATGCACATACTATCCCAAACATGCACCACTATATATCAACATGTACATACATATCCCAACATGCACCATACTATCCCAACATGCACCATACTATCCAACATGTACCAATACTACCCGACATGTACCATACTATCCCGACATGAACCATACTATCCCAACATGTACCATACTATCCCACATGCACCATACTATCCTAACATGTACCATACTATCCCAACATGCACCATACTATCCCAACCGTCAATACTACCCCAACATGCACCATACTATCTCAACAACCATACTATCCCCACATGCACCATACTATCCCAGCATGTACCATAATATCCCACCATGCAACATACTATCCCACCATGCACCATACTATCCTAACATGTACCATACTATCCCAACATGCCCCATACTATCCCAACATGTACCATACTATCAAACATGCAGCATACTATCCCAACATGTACCATACTATCTCAACATGTACCATACTATCCCAACATGTACCATACTATCCCACCATGCACCATACTATCCCAACATGTACCATACTATCCAAACATGTACCATACTATCCCAACATGCACCATACTATCCCACATGCACCTACTATCTCAACATTACCAACTATCACAACATGCACAATAATATCCCAACAGTAAACCCCAAAATACTATCCCAACATGCACCATACTATCCCAACATGTACCATACTATCCCACCATGCACCATACTATCCTAACATGTACCATACTATCCCAACATGCACCATACTATCCCAACATGTACCATACTACCCCAACATGCACCATACTATCTCAACATGTACCATACTATCCCAACATGCACCATACTATCAACATGCACCATACTATCCCACCATGCACCATACTATCCCACCATGCACCATCTATCCTAATATGTACCATTCTATCCCAACATGCACATACTATCCCAACATGTACAACTATCCCAACAGCAGCATACTATCCCAACATGTACCATACTATCCCAACATGCATAACTATCCAACATGTACCATACTATCCCAACGTGCACCATAGTATTCTGACATGTACCATACTATCCAACATGCACCATACTATTCCCTCCATGCCCCATACTATTCGACATGTACCGTACTATTTCAACATGCACATACTATTCCAAACATGTACCATACTATCCAAACATGCACATACTATCCCACCATGCACCATACTATCCCAACAATGCAACTATACTACCCCAACATACTAACTATTCCAAACATCACATTACTATTCCAACAGTACTATACTATTCCAACATGCACCATACTATTCCAACATGCACCATACTATCCTAACATGTACCATACTATCCCAACATGCATTTAACTATTCTCAACATGCACCATACTATTCCAACATGTACCATACTATCCCAACATTCACCATACTATCCCAACATGCATTTAACTATCCAAACATGTACCATTACATCCCAAATGTAACATTCTATCCAAAATGTACCATACTATTCCAACATATACCATACTATCCCAACATGCACCCTACTATTCCAACATGTACCATACTATCCCCACATGAATTTAACTATCCCAACATGTACCATCTATTCCAACATGCATTAACTATCCCAATATGTGCCATACTATCCAAACATGCCACATACTATTCCACATGTAACATACTATCCCAAAATGCATTTACTATCCCAACATGTACCATACCTATCCCAACATGCATTAACTATCTCAACATGCACCATACTATCCAAAATGTACCATACTATCCCAACATTCACCATACTATCCCAACATGTATTTAACTATCCCAAGTACCATATTATCCCAACATGCATAACTATCCAAACATGTACCACTATCCCAACATGAACATACTATCCCAAATGTACCATACTATTCCAACATATACCATACATACCAACATGCACCATACTATTCCAACATGTACCATACTATCCCAACATGAATTTAACTATCCCAACATGTACCATACTATTCAACAATGCATTTAACTATCCCAAATGTGCCATACTATCCAACATGCACCATACTATTCCACCATGTACCATACTATCCCCAAAATGAATTAACTATCCAACATGTACCATACTATCCCAACTGCATTTAACTATACCAACATGGACCATACTATTCCAAACATGCATTTAACTATCCCAATATGTGCCATACTATCCAAGCATGCACCATACTATTCCAACATGTACCATATTATCCAACTGCATTTAACTATCCCAACATCTAACATTAAATCCAACATGCATTTAACTATACCAAAATGGCCATGCTATCCCACATGCACCATATTTCCAACATGTACCATACTATCGACAACATGTACCATACTATCCCAACAGCATTTAACTATCCCAACATGCATTTAACTATCCCAACATGCATTAATCCAACAGTCCATACTATCCCCAACAGTACCATACTTTCCAACATGCACCATACTATCCCAACATGTGCCATACTATCCCAACATGCATACTATCCCAACATGTACCATACTATCCCAACATGTACCATTATCCCAACATGTTACCATACTATTCCAACCTGCACCATATATCAAAAATGACATACTATCCCAACATGTACCATACTATCCCAACATGTACATACATCCACAACATGTACCATACTATCCCAACATGTAACATACTATCCCAACATGTACCATACTATCCCAACATTACCATACTATCCAACAACACCATACTATCCAAACTGTACCATACTATTCCAACATGCACCATACATATCCCAACATGTACCATACTATCCCAAAATGTACCATACTATCCCAACATGTACCATACTATTCCAACATGTACCATACTATCCCAACATGTACCATACTATTCCAACAAGTATTTTACTATCCCAACAAACTCTTTCCCTAGTATGCATTCAAGATGAACATATCATTTGTTGGAAAGCACAAGATATTGTCTGTGCAGTGATTAGACTGGGAGCGATGAACGTATAAATATCACATTCCCTAAATATCCATAAGAAATGTTATCCGCCTTTTACTAGAACATGAATTGTTTCATTTGACATTTCATCTGCGAGTCTCTATGTTATATCATCCCCTCCTGGGATGGTAAAAAGACTTGTTCCGTGATGAAATAAAACATTGCCACATATGGGTAGTCGTGCTGCCTGTTACTCATTTCCATGTAAATTTTCCTTACTGGCATGTAAAGGCCAATTTAATAAGTTACGAAGGGCAGCCTTTCCTCGGGAATATCTCATTCTCGGTTACATTTCTTTTTCTTACACAACGATTGTTACAGGCAAATGTCATGGGTGTAACAATCACCCTTGTAACCCAGGGAAATGTGCAGATCATTGGCCTTTAATTCAGGGGCACAGTACCTGATGATTGTGGCAAGCAGACCTAGTAGACCTTAGCATTACCTGCTGTGATATGTGGTCTTTCACTCTTATATGAATAACAGACGGTCTTTATAAAACACCAAGAGATATTCAGGGAGATGTAATAAAAGTTCTTATAAATGGTGCTGATTTGGCCCCAACAATCAGATGTTAGTTTTCATATGGTAAATAACATACGATGGTTGGGGTAAAATTTGCCCCATTTTAAGAACTTAGATTGAATTTCCCAAGAAAAACTTTATTGCATCTCCGTGTAGTTATCAAAGGCGGGATTGAACCGTATGTAAAAAAACTATGGATACGATAACATGAGAATGGATTTGAATCCGAACCCCGGTTCCCAAGCAGATTTCACTGATCCGCCGGAACACAGTTTTTTGCTGTTTTTAGACTTTTACGGATTTTTCCGAACCACAGACTTTCTAGAAATTTATTACATTTTCAATTTGTTTATTTAAAAATTTATAGAAATTTTGAATTTTTTAGAAAATACTATGCAGAATGTCAACACAGGATGGGCATGAAGTTTCCAGTACTGTGTTTTATTTAAAGATTTTGGGCATTGGTACATGTTCCCCAGACCATTTCCCAGGTCCCTGAGCCATTTACAGTAAGTTACCAGTGATATTTATACCTTGCTTTTAAGCGGAACTTTCAGATTTTGTAACTCACATTGACCTCAATGGCTCCACTTGCGGATTTTTGAATTTTGGATGTTTTCGAAAATCTGCGAATCTGCAAGTGGAACGTATTTCAGTGAGTTCGGCCACGGCCATCTCTAATTAACGTAGGTGACGATTGAAATTACCGATCAGTATGTCATTTACCCCATAGCCGAAAATAAAATTGCTATATAATTTACGCAATGCAACTTAACTGTCCCGAACAACCATATGATAAAATAACAATGTTATTGCTTTATTGGTCGTTCTTTAGTGACACTGATGCTTATAAATACACGTGCTTAAACTCAGGAGCGCAATTTTATTTTTTATTGTAACATTATTTGTAAGGTTTTCAGGGAGAATGAGGTCTGAGCTTGCAGGGGGTACATTGCTGTAAAAAATCAGAATGAAGGGGGGTTATCAATGCATTGGGTTGTACACTTAAATTCATATAGTGCATATAATAAATGAATGAATTAAGGAAATATGTTTAAAGGGGAACTTTCCTACTAAAGGGGAATCAAAGTCTAATAAAAATTGAATTCAGGCGATGCTCCTCCTTTTCTTCCCAAGCTCATACTGCTTCTGGTAACATAATGCCTTCCATTAAAGTTTAACTTACAATCCTGTTTAACACCTCTCTGTTTAAGGAGCATGGAAATAGCCCACAGCCCATAACTATAATATAGACGTATAGTTCCTTCTGAGACATCAACTAATTCTAGGCTTCAAAATGCCTGTTGTTTAATTTGAAAGCATGGGAAAAAAACATAATTATTTACCTATTATTTGCCCCCAAAATAATTCAGTGACCATATAGACCAGAGGGGCAAGTTTAACCCCCATGCCAGATCTTCAACAACTCCTTCCATTTACAAGGTTCTGCACATGTGTGGGCACAGCTAATCTAGACTGATGTGATGTGATGTTGTAGATGAAGATTAAACCTGTTGAAGGGAAGGTGAGCTGTGGTTCATCTATTATTTGGAGGAGAGACGTTGGCCAATGCATGCAGCATTTTATGAGAGTTTTAAAGAGTAAAAATCACACGGTGACAATGTTCCCAACTGTTAGCCACCTTATGATGTGATCACAAACAGAAAAACCTTGTTACTGTTCCCGTGGCCGTGAAGGGTATCATTCCTGAAACAAGACCAGGAAGTCCTCTTTGAAAGCTGGGGGGACATTGCCCTTAAGCCCAAAGATTTAAGGTGCCAATATATAAATGCAAATATTGCATCCCATCCCATTTTTGATCCACCATTGTTAGTGCATTTCAAGTACATCAGATTTATTAAAAAGCATCTGACACCCCCTGTGGTAGTGTTAATATTTTAAAGACTACTAATGAAATGTAATAAAAAATTTTCTTGTTAAAAATGGTGCTGACCAATCATATGTTTTGTACCATTTTTTTGCAAGTTTTAGAATAATGCAAAATTGGTGTGGTTTGTGAGCGGGTTGAGGGGTGGGGTTAAAAGCACCAAGCTTAGGTACTTACCCTGGAGGTACAGCTTCTAAATCAGTAGTTACCATGCCGCACGGAAAGGGACAGTCAGAGAAGTGGGATATCTAGAAGGTTTATAACTACTAGCTTATAACTACAGCTTAGGGATGGGAGTTATTTCTGCTTCCGTGCTCCTTTAATTGGTGATTTATTGTACAGCTCTAATCATGTCTCCTAATTAAACAGTGTATCCAGAACATTACTTTCTTATGAGATTAAATTAATTCTAAAATAAATAAAAAATTTTGAGAATTTTAACAGAATTTACAACAAGAAGAGGGTTACACAATGTTCTTATTAAAAAAACGTAAGGGAACAAAATAACTTTCCATTTATTCTTTGAGTTAAAGGGACCCCGCCCTGTATTTTCTTGTCTGCCATAATCTTTTCCTGAGATTCCAGTCTCAGCCCTTGGATTTATTGCATGCCAGCTGCTCATTTCTAAAGTCGTGAAGTACACAATAGAAACACTGCTACAATAGTATTCCTCTGGTTATACCCTTACAATAGTATTCCTCTGGTTATACCCTTACAATAGTATTCCTCTGGTTATACACTTACAATAGTATTCCTCTGGTTATACACTTACAATAGTATTCCTCTGGTTATACCCTTACAATAGTATTCTCTGGTTATACACTACAATAGTATTCCTCTGGTATACCCTACAATAGTATTCTCTGGTTATACCTTACAATAGTATTCCTCTGGTATACTTACAATGTATTCCTCTGGTTATACCCTTAACACATAGTATCCTCGGTATACACTTACAATGTATTCCTGGTTATATACTTACAATGGCATTCCTTGGTTGTTATACACTTACAATGGTATTCCTCTGTATACCCTTACAATAGTATTCCTCTGGTTATACCCTTAAAGAATCGGTTAACCTACAATAGTATTCCTCTGGTTATACCCTTACAATAGTATTCCTCTGGTTTAACACTACAAATAGTATTCCTGTTATACACTACAATCGTAGTTCCTCTGGTTATATACTTACACTAGTATTCCTCTGGTTATACCCTTACAATAGTATTCCTCTGTTATATACTGACAATAGTACTTGGTTATATACTTACAATAGTATTCCTCTGGTTATACCCTTACAATAGTATTCCTCTGGTTATATACTTACAATAGTATTCCTCTGGTTATATACTTACAATAGTATTCCTCTGGTTATACACTTACAATAGTATTCCTCTGGTTATACCTTACAATGTATTCCCTGTATATATTACATAGTATTCCGTGGTTAATACTTACAAATGGTATTCCTCTGGTTGTATACTTACAATAGTATTCCTCTGGTTATACACTTAACAATGGTATTCCTCGGTGTATACTTACAATAGTATTCCTCTGGTTATACCCTTACAATAGTATTCCTCTGGTTATATACTTACAATAGTATTCCTCTGGTTTTATACACTTACAATGTATTCTCTTGTATAAACTTACAATAGTATCCTCTGGTTAACCCTTACAATAGTATTCCTTGGTTATACCCTTACAATAGTATTCCTCTGGTATACCTTACATAGTATTCCTGGTTATACCTTCAATAGTATTCCTCTGGTTATAACTTACAATAGTATCCTCGGTTATCACTTACAATAGTATTCCTCTGGTTATATACTTACATAGTATTCCTCTGGTTATACCCTTACAATGTATTCCTCTGGTATATACATTACAATAGTATTCCTCTGGTTATTATACTTACAATAGTATTCCTCTGGTTATACCCTTACATAGAGTTCCTCTGGTTATATACTTACAATAGTATTCCTCTGGTTATATACTTACAATGGTATTCCTCTGGTTGTATACTTACAATAGTATTCCTCTGGTTATACCTTACAATAGTATTCCTCTGGTTATACTTACATAGTATTCCTGTTATTACATGATCCTGTATACTTACAATAGTATTCCTCTGGTTATACACTTACAATGGTATTCCTCTGGTTGTATACTTACAATAGTATTCCTCTGGTTATACCCTTACAATAGTATTCCTCTGGTTATATACTTACAATAGTATTCCTCTGGTTATACACTTACAATGGTATTCCTCTGTTATACACTTACAATAGTATCCTCTGGTTATACACTTACAATAGTATTCCTCTGGTTGTACACTTACAATAGTATTCCTCTGGTTATACACTTACAATAGTATTCCTCTGGTTGTATACCTACAATAGTATCCTCTGGTTATACCCTTACAATAGTATTCCTCTGGTTGTATACTTACAATAGTATTCCTCTGGTACACTTATAGTATTCTCTGTGTATACTACAATAGTATTCCTCTGGTTATACCCTTACAATAGTATTCCTCTGGTTATACCTTACAATAGTATTCCTGGTTATACCCTTACAATAGTATTCCTCTGGTTATACACTTACAATAGTATTCCTCTGGTTATACACTTACAATGGTATTCCTCTGGTTATACATTACAATAGTATTCCTCTGGTTATACCCTTACAATAGTATTCCTCTGGTTATACACTTACAATGTATTCCTCTGGTTTACCTTACAATAGTATTCCTCTGGTTATACCCTTACAATAGTATTCCTCTGTTATACCTTACAATAGTATTCCTTGGTTATACCCTTACAATAGTATTCCTCTGGTGTATACTTACAATAGTATTCCTCTGGTTATACCCTTACAATAGTATTCCTCTTGGTTATACCCTTACAATAGTATTCCTCTGGTTATACACTTACAATTGTATTCCTCTGGTTATACCCTTACATAGTATTCCTCTGGTTATACACTTACAATAGTATTCCTCTGGTTATACACTTACAATAGTATTCCTCTGGTTATACACTTACACATAGTATTCCTCTGGTTAACCCTTACAATAGTATTCCTCTGGTTATACCTTACAATAGTATTCCTCTGGTTATACTTACAATAGTATTCCTCTGGTTATACCCTTACAATAGTATTCCTCTGTTATACCCTTACAATAGTATTCCTCTGGTTTATACTTACAATAGTATTCCTCTGGTTATACCCTTACAATAGTATTCCTTGTTATTATACCTTACAATAGTATTCCTCGGTTTATCACTTACAATAGTATTCCTCTGGTTAACACTACAAAGTATTCCTCTGGTTTAACTTCAATGGGTATCCTCTGGTTATATACTTACAATGGTATCTCTGGTTATACTACAATGTATTCCTCTGGTTATACCCTTACAATAGTATTCCTCTGGTTATACCCTTACAATGTATTCCTCTGGTATACACTTACAATGGTATTCCTCTGGTTATACCCTTACAATAGTATTCCTCTTGTTATACACTTACAATGGTATTCCTCTGGTTATTACCTTACAATAGTATTCCTCTGGTTGTATACTTACAATAGTATTCCTCTGGTTATACCTTTACAAGTATTCCTCTGGTTATACCTTACAATAGTATTCCTCTGGTTATACCCTTACAATAGTATTCCTCTGGTTATACACTTACAATAGTATTCCTCTGTTATACTACAAGATTCTCTTGTTATACACTTACAATAGTATTCCTCTGGTTATACCTTACAAGTATTCCTCTGGTTGTATACTTACAATAGTATTCCTCTGGTTATACACTTACAATAGTACTCTGGTTATACCTTACAATAGATTCCTCTGGTTATACCCTTACAATGATTCCTCTGGTTTGTATACTTACAATAGTATTCCTCTGGTTATACCCTACAAGTTTCCTCTGTTATACACTTACAATGTTATTCCTCTGGTTATACCCTTACAATAGTATTCCTCTGGTTATACTTACATAGTATTCCTCTGGTTATACCCTTAACATAAGTATTCCTCTGGTTATAACTTACAATAGTATTCCTCTGGTTATTACTTACAATGTATTCCTTGGTTGTTACTTACAATAGTATTCCTCTGGTTTAACTTACAATGGTATCCTATGGTTGTATACTTACACATAGTATTCCTCTGGTTATTAACCCTTAAATAGTATTCCTCTGGTTATACTTACAATAGTATTCCTCTGGTTATACTTACAATAGTATTCCTCTGGTTATACACTTACAATAGTATTCCTCTGGTATATACTTACAATAGTATTCCTCTGGTTATACCCTTACAATAGTATTCCTCTGGTTATACACTTACAATAGTATCCTCTGGTTATACACTTACAATGGTATTCCTCTGGTTGTATACCTTACAATAGTATTCCTCTGGTTATACCCTTACAATAGTATCCTCTGGTATACCCTTACAATGTATTTCCTCTGGTTATACACTTACAATGTATTCCTCTGGTTAATACTACTTACAAGTATTCCTCTGGTTATACACTTACAATGGTATTCCTCTGGTTGTATACTTACAATAGTATTCCTCTGGTTATACCTTCAATAGTATTCCTCTGGTTATACCCTTACAATAGTATTCCTCTGGTTATACACTTACAATAGTATTCCTCTGGTTTATATACTTACAATAGTATTCCTCTGGTTATACCCTCACAATGGTATTTCTCTGGTTATACACTTACAATGGTATTCCTCTGGTTATACACTTACAATGGTATTCCTCTGGTTATACCCTCACAATGGTATTTCTCTGGTTATACCCTTACAATAGCATTCCTCTGGTTATACACTAACAATAGTATTCCTCTGGTTATACCCTTACAATGGTATTCCTCTGGTTATACACTAACAATAGTATTCCTCTGGTTATACCTACAATAAGTATTCCTCTGGTTATACACTAACAATGTATTCTCTGGTTATACCCTTACATAGTATTCCTGGTTATACCCTTACATAGTATTCCTCTGGTTATATACTTCAATAGTATTCCTCTGGTTCTTACAAGTATCTCTGGTTATTATACTTACAATAGTTTCCTCTGGTTATACACTTACAATAGTATTCCTCTGGTTATACCTTACAATAGTCTTACTCTGGTTTATCACTTACAATAGTATTCCTCTGGTTATACTTACAATAGTATTCCTCTGGTTTAACCTTACAATAGAATTCTCTCTGGTTATAACTACAATAGTATTCCTGGTTTATACTTACCATAGTATGATCCTCTGGTTATACACCTTACAATAGTATTCCTCTGGTTATATACTTACAATAGTATTCTCTGGTTATATACTACAATGGTATTCCTCTGGTACAATTACAATAGTATTCTCTGGTTATACCCTTACAATAGTTATTCCTGGTTATACACTTACAATAGGATTCCTCTGGTTATATACTTACAATAGTATTCCTCTGGTTACACCTTACAATAGTATTCCTCTGGTATAAACCTTACATAGTATTCCTCTGGTTATACCCTTACAATAGTATTCCTCTGGTTATCACTTACAAAAGTATTCCTCTGGTTATACACTTACATAGTATTCCTCTGTATTACCTTCAAGATTCTCTGGTATACCCTTACAATAGATTCCTCTGGTTATACACTTACAATAGTATTCCTCTGGTGTATACTTACAATAGTATTCTCTGGGTTATACCCTTACAATAGTATTCCTCTGGTTATACCCTTACATAGTATTCCTCGCGTTATACTACATAGTATTCCTCTGGTTATACCTTACAATAGTATTCCTCTTGTTATACTTACCTAGTATTCCTCTGGTTAATACTTACAATAGTATTCCTCTGGTTATACACTTTACATAGTATTCCTCTGGTTATACTACTACATGTATTCCTTGGTTATATTACAATGTATTCCTCTGGTTATACATTACAATGGTATTCTCTCTGGTTATACCCTTACAATAGTATTCCTCTTGTTATACCCTTACAAAGTATTCCTTTGGTTATACACTTACACATGTATTCCTCTGGTTATACCCTTACAATAGTATTCCTCTGTGTTACACTTACAATGTGTATTCCTCTGGTTATACCCACAATAGTATTCCTTGGTTTATACTTACAATGATACCCCTCTGGTTGTTATACCCTTACAATAGTATTCCTCTTGGTTTATACCCTTACAATAGTATTCCTCTGGTTATACCTTACAATAGTATTCTCTGGTTATACCTTACAAGTATTCTCTGTTATAACTTACAATAGTTCCTCTGGTTAACACTTACAATAGTATTCCTCGGTTATCATACCAATAGATTCTTGGTAACCTTACAATAGTATTCCTTGGTTATACCCTACAATAGTATTCCTCTGTTGTTATACTTACAATAGTATTCCTCTGGTTATACCTACAATAGTATTCCTCTGGTTATCCCTTACAATGTATTCTCTGGTATAACCTTACAATAGTATTTCCTCGGTTGTTACATTACAATAATTCCTCTTGGTTATCCCTACAATAGTATTCCTCTTGTATAACTTACAATGTTTCCTCTGGTTATACCACTTACAATAGTATTCCTCTGGTTATACACTTACAATAGTATTCCTCTGGTATACCCTACACTTACAATAGTATTCCTCTGGTTATATACTTACAAGGTAATTCCTCTGGTATACATTACAATGTATTCCTCGGTTATACACTTACAAATGGTATTCCTCTGGTTGTATACTTACAATAGTATTCCTCTGGTATACTACAATGTATTCCTCTGGTTGTATACTTACAATGTATTCCCTGGTTATACACTTACAATATTTCTCTGTTGTATACTACAAGTACTCTGGTTATACACTCAATGTATTCCTCTGGTTTAATACTTACAATAGTATTCCTCTGGTTATACCCTTAAAAAGTATTCCTCTGGTTATATACTTACAATAGTATTCCTCTGGTTATACTACAATAGTATTCCTCTGGTATACCCTTACAATAGTATTCCTCTGGTTATATACTTACAATAGTATTCCTCTGGTTATACCCTTACAATAGTATTCCTCTGGTTATAACTTACAATAGTATTCCTCTGGTTATACACTTACAAGTATTCTCTGTATACCTTACAATGTATTCTCTGGTTATACTTACAATAGTATTCCTTGGTTATACTTACAAAGTATCCTCTGGTTTACCTACAATAGTATCCTCTGGTTTATACACTTACAATAGTATTCCTCTGGTATATACTTCAAATAGTATTCCTCTGGTTATACAACTTACAAGGTATTCTCTGGTTATACTTACAATAGTATTCCTCTGGTTATACCCTTTACAATAGTATTCCTCTGGTTATACCATCAATAGTATTCCTCTGGTTATACCTACAATAGTATTCCCTGGTTATAACCCTACACATAGTATCCTCTGGTTATACCATCACAATAGCTTGTATTCTCTGGTTATACAACTTAACAATGGTATTCCTCTGGTTTAACCTTCCATGAGTATCCTCTGGTTATACCTACAATGGTATTCTCTTGTATCCCTTACAATGATTCCTCTGGTATACCTACATAGATTCCTCTGGTTCTCCTTTTTACAATGTATTCCTCTGGTTATACACTACAATGTATTCCTCTGGTTATACCCTTACAATAGTATTCCTCTGGTTATACTTACAAATGTATTTCCTCTGGTTATACCCTTACAAGTAGTATTCCTCTGGTTATAACTACAATAGTATTCCTCTGGTTATACTTACAATGTATTCCTCTGGTAACTTACAATAGTATTCCTTGGTTATACCCTTACAATGTATTCCTCTGGTTATACACTTACAATAGTATTCCTCTGGTTATATACTTACATAGTATTCCTCTGTTATACCTTACATAGTATCCTCTGGTTATACTCAATAGTATTCTTGGTTATAACTTACAATAGTATTCCTCTGGTTATATACTTACAATGAGATTCTCTGGTTATACCTTAGCAATAGTATTCCTCTGGTTATACCCTTACATAGTATTCCTCTTGGTTATACACTTACAATAGTATTCTCTGGTTATATACTTACAATAGTATTCCTCTGGTTATACCCTTACAATAGTATTCCTTCTGGTTATAATTACAATGTATTCCTCTGGTTATATACTTACAATAGTATTCCTCTGGTATCCCTTACAATAGTATTCCTCTGGTTATATACTACAATAGTATTCCTCGGTTATATACTTACAATGTATTCCTCTGGTTAACACTTACTAATGTATTTCTGGTATACCCTTAAATGTATTCCTCGTGTATACACTTACAATAGTATTCCTCTGGTTATATCACTTACAATAGTATTCCTCTGGTTATACCCTTACAATAGTATTCCTCTGGTTTATATACTTACAATAGTATTCCTCTGGTTATATACTTACAATGGTATTCCTCTGGTTATAACTTACAATGTATTCCTCTGGTTATACCTTACAATAGTATTCCTCTGGTTATATACTTACAATAGTATTCCTCTGGTTATATACTTACAATAGTATTCCTCTGGTTATACCCTTACAATAGTATTCCTGGTTTATACTTACAATAGTATTCCTCTGGTTATACCCTTACAAATAGTATTCCTCTGGTTATATACTTACAATAGTATTCCTCTGGTATGTACTTAAATAGTATTCCTCTGGTTACACCCTTACAATAGTATTCCTCTGGTTATACCACTTTACAATAGTATTCCTCTGGTTATACTTACAATGGATACTTGGTTTATACACTTACAATAGTATCCTCTGGTTATAATACACCTTACTTACAATAGTATTCCTCTGGTTATACCCTTACAATAGTATTCCTCTGGTTTACACTTACAAATAGTATTCCTCTGGTTATACCCTTAATAGTATCTCTTGGATACACTTACAATGGATTCCTCTGTTATACCTTACAATAGTATTCCTCTGGTTATATACTACAATTATTCCTCTGGTTATACCCTACAATGTATTCCTCTGGTTATACACTTACAATAGTATTCCTCTGGTTAAACTACAATGGTATTCTTGGTTATACCCTTACAATAGTATTCCTCTGGTTACACTACAATAGATTCCCGCTGTTTACCTTACAATAGTATTCCTCTGGTTATACCCTTACAATAGTATTCCTCTGGTTATACACTTACAATAGTATTCCTCTGGTTATATACTTCAATAGTATTCCTTGTTTTATATACTTCAATAGAGTATTCCTCTGGTTATTACTACAATAGTATTCCTCTGGGTATACTACAATAGTTTCTCTGGTTATACCCTTACAATAGTATTCCCTCTGGTTATATACTTACCAATAGTAATTCCTCTGGTTATACCTACATAGATTCCTCTGGTTATACAACATACAACGGTATTCCTTGGTTATACACTTACAATAGTATTCCTCTGGTTATACCATACAATAGTAATTTCCTCTGGTTTACCTTACAATAGTATTCCTCTGGTTATACCCTTACAATAGTATCCTCTGGTTATACACTTACAATGGTATTCCTCTGGTTATACATTACATAGTATCCTCTGGTTGTATACACAATAGTATTCCTCTGGTTATACCCTACAATAGTATTCCTCTGGTTTACTTACAATAGTATTCCTCTGGTATATACTTACAATAGTATTCCTCTGGTTATACACTTACAATAGTATTCCTCTGGTTATACACTTACAATGGTATTCCTCTGGTTATATACTTACAATGGTATTCCTCTGGTTATACACTTACAATGGTATTCTCGGTTATACACTACAATAGTATTACTGGTTTACTTACATAGTATTCCTTGGATACACTTACAAGTATTCCTCTGGTTATTACACTCTACAATGTATTCCTCTGGTTATACACTTACAATAGTATTTCTCTGGTTTAAACACTTACAAGTATTCCTCTGGTATACCCTTACAATAGTATTCCTCTGGTTATACACTTACATAGTATTCCTCTGGTTATACCTTACAATAGTATTCCTTCGGTTATACACTTACAATAGTATTCCTTCTTGTTATACACTTACAATGTATTCCTCTTGTTATACACTTACAATAGTATTCCTCTGGTTTTATACCAAATAGTATTCCTCTGGTTTACACTACAATAGTATTCCTCTGGTTATTACACTTACAATGTATTCCTCTGGTATAACACTACAATAGTTCCTCTGGTTATACCCTTACAATGATTCCTCTGGTTATACACTTACAATAGATATTCCTCTGGTTAAACCTTACAATAGTATTCCTCTGGTTATACCCTTACATGTATTCCTCTGGTTATACACTTACAATAGTATTACTCTGGTTATACACTTACAATGTATTCCTCTTGTTATACACACCATAGTATTCCTCTGGTTATACCTTACAATAGATTCCTCTGGTTATAACTACAAAGTATTCCTCTGGTTATAACTTACAATAGTATTCCTCTGGTTATACACTTACAAGTATCCTTGGTTATACCCACAATAGTATTCCTCTGGTTATACCTTACAATAGTATTTCTGGTTATACCTTACAATGTATTCCTCTGGTTATACCCGTACAATAGTATTCTCTGGTTATACACTTACAATAGTATTCCTCTGGTTATACACTTACAATGTATTCCTCTGGTTATACACTTACAATAGTATTCCTCTGGTTATACACTTACAATAGTATTCCTCTGGTTATACACTTACAAATAGTATTCCTCTGGTTATACACTTACAATGGTATTCCTCTGTTATCAAATACAATAGTATTCTCTGGTTATTACACTGACAATAGTATTCCTTGGTTATACACTTACAATGTTTCTTCTCTTGGTTATACACTTACAATAGTATCCTCGTTATTAACTACAATGTATTCCTCTGGTTATACCGTACAATGGTATTCCTCTGGTTATACCCTTTACAATGTATTCCTTGGTTATACCTTACAATGGTATTCCTCTTGTTTTACCCTTACAATAGTATTCCTCTGGTTATACCTTACAATAGTATTCCTCTGGTTATACTTACAATGTATTCCTGTTATACTTACAATAGTATTCCTCTGGTTATACACTTACAATGGTATTCCTCTGTTATACACTACAATGGTATTCCTCTGGTATACACTTACAATGGTATTCCCTGGTTATACCTTACAATGGTATCCCTTGTCATATAATCCTCTGTTATACACTTACATTATACCTCTGTTTTTACCCTACAATAGTATTCCTCTGGTTATACCTTACAATAGTATTCCTCTGGTTATTACCTCTATACAAAGTATTCCTCTTGTTGTATACTTACAATAGTATTCCTCTGGTTATACACTTACAATGTTTCCCTGGTATTCACTTACAATAGTATTCCTGTGTTACACTTACAATGTATTCCTCTGGTTAACCTTACAATAGTATTCCTCGGGTATTACCTTGCAATAGTATTCCTCTGGTTATACACTACAATGTATTCCTCTGTATACACTACAATAGTATTCCTTGGTTATACACTAGCAATAGTATTCCTTTGGTTATACACCTTACAATGTATTCCTCTGGTTATACACTTACAATGGTATTCCTCTGTTATACACTTACAATAGTATTCCTCTGGTTATCACTTTGACAATAGTATTCCTCTGGTTATACACGTTTACTACATAGTATTCCTCTGGTTATACCCTTACAATAGTATTCCTCTGGTATACTTACATAATTCTCTTGTTATACACTACAATAGTATTCCTCTGGTTATACACTTACAATGGTATTCCTCTGTTATTACATACTACATAGTACCTACAATAGTATTTCCTCTGGGTTACACTTGCAATAGTATTCCTCTGGTTATACACTTGCAATAGTATTCCTCTGGTTAACACTTACAATAGTATTCCTCTGGTTATACACTACAATTAGTATCTCTGGTTATACCTTACAATAGTATTCTTGGTGTAACTTACATGTATTCCTGGTTTATACTTAAAGTTATTCTCTGTTATAACACTTAACAATAGTATTCCTCTGGTTATACATTACAATAGTCATTCCCGTCATATACTGTACAATAGTATTCCTTTTGGTTATATACTTACAATTAGTATTCTCTGGTTATACTTACAATAGTATTCCTCTGGTTGTTATACCTTACAATATATTTCTCTGGTTATACACTTACAATGGTATTCCTCTTGTTATACACTTACAATAGTATTCCTCTGGTATATAATAGTTCAATTAGTATTCCTCTGGTTACACTTGCAAATAGTATTCCTTGTTATACACTACAAGTATTCCTCTGGTTATACACCTACAATAGTATTCCTCTGGTTTAACTTACAATAGTATTCCTCTGGTTTACACTTACAATAGTATTCTCTGGTGTTACACTTACAATAGTATTCCTCTGGTTATACCCTTACAAATAGTTTTACTCTGGTTTAAACTTACAATAGTATTCCCTGTATACCTTTACAATAGTACTATGGTTACACTTACAATAGTATTCCTCTGGTTATACACCTTACAATAGTATCCTCTGGTTATACCTTACAATAGTACCTCTGTGATATACCCTTACAATAGTATTCCTCTGGTTATACACTACAATGGTATTCCTGGTATACCCTTAAATAGTATTCCTTGGTTATAACTTACAATAGTATTCTACTGGTTATACACCCTACAATAGTATTCCTCGGGTGGTGTATAGTCAAGGTGGTGTATCAAAATGGGGAGACCTGGAGGTCGTTGAAGGTATCGGGTATAGGTTCGGGATAGTTCTTTTAATGTTCTTTTGTTTTATTTTTTATTTATTTTCTTACTTATATTCACAATGGTATTCCTCTTGTTATTACACTGTACAAGTAGTATTCCTCTGGTATTACACTTACAATAGTATTCCTCTTGTTATACACTTACAATAGTATTCTCTGGTTATACACTTACAATAGTATTCCTTGTATCCTTATTCTGGTTATACACTTACAATGTATTCCTCTGGTTACCTTACAATAGTATTCCTCTGGTTTATACACTTACAATAGTATTCCTCTGGTTATACCTTACAATAGTAGATTCCCTTGCGGTTTATACACTTACAATGTATTCCTCGGTTTATACCCTTACAATAGTTTCTTCTGGTTATTACACTTACCATAGTATTCCTCTGGTTTATACACTTACATAGTATTCCTCTGGGTTAGGTACCTTACAATAGTATTCCGGTTACCTAAATGTTACTTACACTTACAATAGTATTCCCTGGTTATACTACAATGGTATCTGGTTATACACTACAATAGTATTCCTCTGGTTATACATACAATATGGTATTCCTCTGGGTTATACACTTACAATGTATTCCTCTGGTTATATACTTCAATAGATTCCTTGTTATCACTACAATGTATTCCTCTGGTTATACCCTTACAATAGTATTCCTTGGTTATAACTTCAAATAGTATCCTCTGGTGTATACCCTTACAATAGTATTCCTCTGGTTACTATACCATTAGTATTCCTCTGGTTATACACTTCACAATAGATTCCTGGTTATACTCAATAGTATTCCTCTGTTATAACCTTACAATAGTATTCCTCTGGTTATACCATTACAATAGTATTCCTCTGGTTCAAGTACCACTTACAATAGTTTCCTCTGGTGTATACTACAATAGTTTCCTTGGTTATACTTACAATAGTATTCTCGGTGTTATACATTACAATAGTATTCCTCTGGTATACCAACTACAATAGTATTCTCTGGTTATATACTTACAATAGATTTTTTCCACGCGTGGTATACCCTTACAATAGTATCCTTTGGTTTTACACTTACAATAGTATTCCTCTGGTTATAATTACAAATTCACTGGACCAATGGTATTCCTCGGTTCTACACTTACAAGTAGTATTTCCTCTGGTTATAACACTTACAATGGTATTCCTCTGGTTAACATTACAATGATTCTTGGTTATACCTTACAATAGGATTCCTCTGGTTATACACTTAAATAGTATTCCTCTGTTATACACACAATAGTAGTCTCGGTATACCCTTACATAGTATTCCTCTGGTTACCTTACAATAGTATTCCTCGGTATACACTTCAATAGTATTCCTCTGGTTATACATTACAATAGTATCTCTGGTTATACCTTACAATAGTATTTCCTCTGTTTTTACCCTTACAAAGTATTCCTCTGGTTATACCTTACAATAGTATTCCTCTGGTATACACTTACAATTAGTATTCCTTGGTTACCTTACAAGGTATTTCCTCTGGTTACCCTTTAATTACTTTCCTCTTGGTTATACAACTTACAATAGTATTCCTATGGTTATTTTACCCTTACAATAGTATTCCTCTGGTTATACACTTACAATAGTATCCTCTGGTTATACACTTACATAGTATTACTTGGTTATAACTTACAATAGTATTCCTCTGGTTATACACCCTTACAATAGATTCCTCTGGTTATACCATACAATAGTATTCCCTGTTATATACTTACAATAGTATTCCTCGGGTTATACCTTACAAGTATTCTATGGTTATCACTTACAATAGTATTCCTTGGTTATACCCTTACCAATAGTATTCTTGGTTATACACTTACAATAGTATTCCTCTGGTTATATACTACAATAGTATCCTGGTTATACCCTTACAATAGTAGTTCCTATGGTTTACACTTACAATAGTATTCCTCTGGTTAACACTTACAATAGTATTCCTCTGGATAACTGTTACTTTCCTCTTGTTATACCTACATAGTATTCCTTGGTTTATACCCTTCACATAGTATTCCTCGGTTTTTTTAGCACCTTTTACAATAGTATTCCTCTGGTTTATACACTTACATAGTATTCCTCTGGTTATACCATTACAATAAGGTAGTCCTCTGGTTATACCTTACAATAGTATTCCTTGGTTTTACACTTACAATCCTTGGCATATACTCTGGTTATACCCTTACAATAGGATTCCTCGGTTATCACTTACAATAGTATTCCCTGGTTAGATACTTTCAACAGTAGTTTCCTCTGGTTATACACTTACAAGTATTCCTCTGGTTATACATTACAATGTTATTCTCTGGTTATACATCTTACAATGGTATTCCTCTGGTTATACCACTTACAATGGTATTCCTCTGGTTATACACTACAATAGTATTCCCTTGAGACTTACAATAGTATTCCTCTGGTTATACCTTACAATAGTATTCCTCTTGGTTATAACTTACAATAGTATTCCTTGGTTATACACTTACAATAGTATTCCTTTGGTATAATACAATCGTATTCTCGGTTATACCCTACAATAGTATTCCTATGGTTATTACACTAAAAGATCTCTGTTACACTTACAATAGTATTCCTCGGTTATACTTACAAAGTATTCTCTGGTTATACCCTTACAATAGTATTCTCTGGTTATACCCTTACAATAGTATCCTCTGGTTATACACTTACAATGTATTCCTCTGGTTATACACTTACAATGTATTCCTCTGGTATATACTACAATGGTATCTCGGTTTATAACTACAATAGTATTCCTATGGTTATTACCTTACAATAGTCTCCTCGGTTTATACACTTACAATAGTATTATCTGGTAATACATATCAATCGAGTTTCTGGTTATAACCCTTACATAGTATTCCTCTGGGTTATACCCTTACAATAGTATTCCTCTGGTTTAATTACAATAGTATCCTCTGTTCTATACTAAATAGTATTCCTATGGTTATATACTGACATAGTATTACTTTGTTATACACTTACAATGTATTCCTCTGGTTATACCCTTAATGTATTCTCTGATTTACACTACAATAGTATTCCATCTGGTTATACCCTTACAATAGTATTCCTCTGGTTATACCCTTACAATAGTATTCCACTGGTTTATAACTTACAATAGTATTCCTGGTTATACCCTACCAATGTATTCCTCTGGTTACCTTACAATGGATACTCTGGTTATACCCTTACAAGTATTCCTTCATGGCTTCGACTTACAATAGTATTCCATGGTTTGACACTTACAGACTCGTTATCCTGTTACGACACAGCTAATTCTTCTCTGGTATATACCTTACATGAGATTTCCTCTGGTTATATACTTACAATAGTTTCCTATGTTTACCCTGACAATAGTTTACTCTGTAATAGGTATACCCTTACAATGTAGTCCTCTGGTTATACACTTACAATAGTATTCCTCTGGTTATACTTTACAATAGTATTCTAGGGTTGAGCCACGTACAATAGTATTCCTTCTGGTTATACCCTGACAATAGTAATTCTCTGGTTATACACTTACAATAGTATTCCTATGGGTATATACTTACAATAGTATTCCTATGGTTTTATAAACTTAACAATGTATTTTCTTGTTATACCGTACATGGTATTCCTCTGGTTATTACCCATTACAATAGATTCCTCTGGTTGTATACTTAAATAGTATTCCCTCTGGTATACCCTCAATAGATCTCTGGTTTATACACTTACAATTGTCTCCGCTGGTTATACCATTTAACAATAGTATTACTATGGTTATACCCTACAATAGTATCATCTGGTTTATACACTTACAATGGGATTCCCGCTGGTTATACCCTTAAAATAGTATCTGCTGGTTACTACCCTTACTAGTATTCCTGGTTATACACTTACAATTGTATTCTGGTTATACCCTTACAATAGTATTCCTCTGGTTATACCCTTACAATAGTATTCCTCTGGTTTTACACTTACAATTGTATTCCTCTGGTTATACACTTACAATGGTATTCCTCTGGTTATACCCTTACAATGGTATTCCTCTGGTTATACACAATCAGGGTTATTCAATAAAGTTCTTATCATTTAAAATGGTGCTAATTTTGCCCCAACCAATCAGATCTTAGCTTTCAAATGTCAAATAAAATCTGATATGGTTGGGGCAAAATTAGCACCATTTTAAACGATAAGAACTTTTATTGAATCTCCATGAATATGTTTAACATTTATGATAACATAATAATATTAGTTTATTCTTAAAATGAAAATATAACAAATTGATTGTAAAATTACTCTAAAAGTTAAAGGACAACTATAGTGTTGTTGCTCCACCCCCTTCTGGCCCAAGGCCTAATCAATTGGAAGAAATGCAAGAAGCACTTTTCCCATTGGATATAATCCAGACTGAAGGGGACTGAAGGGGGGACAATACAGTTATCCTTTAATATTTTGTGTTTTGTTCAGATATAAAGCCCAAGATACAGTCCAGATCCCAATACGAATGGGATCCTTACCCACCACCTGATCAGTTCTCTAAGTCCAATAAGTTTTACTTCTCCTTAAAAATATTCTACAACAGAATTACAAATACTCTTTACAAAGTGGATATGCTGCATTTAGTAGCTATCACACAGGATGCAGGGGTTGGGAATCTATGCAATGCAGCCTGTTGGTAGTTGTAGTTTATGAAGTACATATATACTCCACGTACCTATCCTGAACTTATGCAACTGGTTTAAGTCTGGTGAGTCTACAGAAAATGGTAGAATAATTAACCTTGCACCAGGGGGTTTAATAAAAGGTGCAAAATGTGAACAGTGCTGTTATTTTGCCTTGACCAATCAGAAGTTGTCAAATGTTCTATATTGCACTAAACCCAGAAAACTCCACCTGCTCGTGATGTGTTTTCTATACAGTATCTGCAAACTTTTAACGGTTCTTCTGATTGAATTTCCGATCACTGCAGTTGATTGGAAATCTGAACGGAAAAACATCTGCCCTGTATGGGTAACTTTAGTTGGAAGGGACAGGTGAAAGGGAAAATATCTGGTATCAGAAGTAAACATGTCGGTTACACCTAATTATTGATTAGCATTCATTACCAAAACCATAGTAGATTATGTTAAAATGAATCATCTGTGTCCTTGTCTCTTTAAAGAATGGCGCAATTAATGAAAATATTTTTTTTTTTTTTTAAATTTAATGAATAAAGAAGAGGTGCGATTTATTATTCACCAGGCTCTCTATGTTTCTCATTCGGAAAATAATAACAAAAAACACCACATTTTATAGTTAGAAGTAAACCTACGTGTGAAATATCTGCTACGTTAGTGATGTAAATGTCTTTACATCTGGTTTTAAAAGGTTTAATGTCAGGGATCAATGTCCATGCCTAGATAAAGGCAAGTATGGTCAATTTTCAAATCTTACCATCATTTATTTTATCAGAACTAGACGGAGGTCAGAAACAATAAATTGTTCTGTAAGAGAAGCTGGGCGGTCACAAAAAATCATTAAATAGTTTCTATTAGCAGTGTAAAGTTGGTGGGAGAGGGTTCACATAAAAAAAAGTCTTACCCTTCATGACATCACCTAAACTCTTTTTCGCCAGGTCTGTCACCTGATTGGTCAGGGACCCAATTGTAGTCATTGGGTGCACTAGGTAGTTTAATGTTTTCTTTCTGGGATTTTCTCTTTCTGTAATATATAATCCCACCAATCAAAATCAAGAGTAGTAAGACGCCACAGGCAGAAATTGTACTGATTAGTATAATCAACCTTTGTTTCTCAGACATGGCTCTTTTGCTATAATCTACTGAGTTGTTGTTGAAAGAGTGGCCTTCGTCAGGAGTCTCTGAATTCAAAGCTGGAAACTGGACGTTGCCTTCTTTCGAATCCTCCATACTTGGCAAATCAGTTGACAATTCAGAGGGCAATGAACTCTTTGTGGGCTGGATCCTCCCTTTAGCCTTTGTTTTGTCTTTTTGTGTCAATTCTTTATCTACATGATCAGTGCTGTGAGTATTGTGGCCCTGTGGATCGGGACTGCAGGAGATTTTATTAGAAGATAAGATGAATCCCTTGGGACAGGAACACTGGTATTCTCCAGGCATGTTAAGGCATGTATGTTCACACGGCGATGAAATACACTCATCCACATCAAGGCAAGATAATTCATCTTTTCCCTTAACATAACCCTCTTTACAGGAGCAGTGGTATGATCCAAGTGTGTTTAAGCAGCCATGAGCACAAGGAGAGCGAATACATTCATCGGTGTCTACGCATTTGGTTCCCAGTAATTGAAAGCCTTCCTCGCAATTGCACTCAAAGCTTCCAAGGGTGTTGACACATAGTTGGTTACAAGGTCGCTCCACACATTCATCTATATCGGTGCAATTCACTTGATCAGTGAGAACATATCCAGAAGGGCAAGTGCATTCAAAGCTATTCATGTGGTTGATGCAGTTGAACTCACATGGATTTGGCTGGCAGGGGTCTGATAGAACACATGAGATATTATCAGGTGCAAGTACATAGTCCCCTTTGCAGGCACATCTTGCAGAGTCAGGGTCCTCAATACATTCCTGATCACAACCACCGTTATTATACTTACAACCAATTTCTGGAGAGGCACACATTGGTTCTGCGTTTCTCATTGCAGATGCAATTTGGCTCCATTGCAAAGCATTGTCATTGTTTTCGATGCATACTAAATCCGCTCCTGGAAGCTTATCTTGTTGACAACTTACAGAAGCTACAGAGCCATGTGGCACTAAGTCCAATGAAGTGCTGCTTACTGCAAAGGGTGTATTGTACTCAACATTCCCTGGCCCTGCCAGTACCACTCTTTTGCACATACCTTTAAAATGAAATTTGCACACATAACCTTTAGCTTGTCCAGTACATTTGATATCTGACCATTTGTAATTATCAGAAGATAAAGGGTTCAAGGTCATAGTCACACATCTCCTGGAGGTACAAGTCAATTGGGGTTCCTTCTCCCAGTTTGAGAACTTGCTCTGCTCCGTGTCTTCTTTCCCTGTAACCCAAACAAACCCTCTCAGTGTTTTCTCCTTTACAGAACATATCTTGTTCAACTCGAGGCCAATCCAGAGATCTAATGGATCATATTCTTTACTTCCACTGGTCAGTTTTGATAGCAAGTTGTAAATATATTGAGCTTCCTCTTCATTCTGTATTGTCACCAAATGTCCTCCGTTAATGACACATTTTTCCTTTGCTTCATTAAAATTAATTTTCCCCAGGTGGACAGTGTAACAGGCCTTGTTGACACAATGCACTTCATTCTGTACATCTGCAGGAGTCCCCTGTAAGGAACCTAAAAAGATGGTGAAACATAGTATCAAAGATGCCTTGTGTGCCATCCTTTCCTTCTTTCGCCTCTAACTGATCTTCTGCAACTGACGTGTGTGTATCCACCACAAGGAATGAGCACCAAATACAGCTCTTAAGAATATTGTATTGCGAGTAGGTTGTATATCCTCCTAGACTACAGAAAGTCATCTGCAGGCATCCTGTGCTATTGTTGTCCCCATCCTTTATCAGAGAACACAACTTCCTGCTAAGATTTTTTGCAACGGTTGTTTTTCTTCTAGATTTGCCAAGATGGACTCTTCCTCTACTAATCTTTGGTTTCAGTACTTAAGGTATAAGGACTTGGCAGTTCCTGTTTTCTTTTCTGTAACTTCATTTCTCTACTACACAGAACGTCAGCAGCCATTAGCTACGGGAAACATCCGCACTTAAGGGCACAGCCTTGATTTTTTTTTATCTTTTAAGGGTTTTTTGGCAGCAATTTTCTTTATTTTGTAAGATCTTGGCGTTCGATGACGGTTTGCCTATTTTTGCAGTAAGAAGAAGAAAAAAAGGGAGAGAGAAAAATAACATTACAAGTCGGGCCATGCGTCCTGAAAATGTTGGGGACTTTTATGGGACTTTCTGTCCAATGTCCAGAAATAGAAGAACATTCCATGCAGCCAGATCATGGGAATATTAAAAGGAATAGAAAGGTTTTTTTTACAGACTTAAGGTATATTTACATCTCAGACCAGACATGTAAAGGGGAAATAAATGTTGTGATCAGCCCTCCCTCCCAGATTCCCTTTAAAAGTTTGACCAAAGAGTTAAAAGGGGTTTTATGGTACCGCCCATGGCTCATTAGCATAACCAGCAGCCAATTGATTGTTAAGTTGGCCATACAAGGGCAGATGTTCTTCTGATTGAGTGCAACGATCGGAAATCCAAGCAAGATTGCGTCTAAAAAAATTTCCATCTGGCCCGATCTTCCTTTTTCCAATAAACCACTCAACATTGTAGAACAGTCGATCAGAAAAGGTTTTTTTAATATTTTGAGAGATCTGATCGATCAAATTTACGATCCAATGGCGATGGGGAAAATTGGATAATATGGACAATTAGCAGAACGATCATTTGATTATTGGCTGTTCCAATTGTTATTCCCTGCCCACAAGATTACCGATCAGTATATCGAATGGTAAGCCAGGATGAATATTGGGTAAAACGCTACCCATGTCTACTGGGTCTAAATGAAGAGTGCAGAGGTACAGGCAAGCAATTGATTTTTCATTATTAGAAAGTTATTTCATTTTTAAAGGTCAATGAGTTAATTGATTATGTACCATTTCGTGCAGATTAAGGGCAAAAATCAAAAAGTCAGGAAAAAAGCTCACTGGAGATGCATCCGGGATCAGAGCACAGATCAAGCACCGATCAAGCACAAAAGGCTGCAGCCACCGCAAATACTCCTTTAAGGGCATGTCCACCCCCAACACTAAAAATAGAACTTAAGGAATTCATTGAGCATGTGCAACTCTGTGCTAGGGCCATTACTTCCTCTGTAAAGGCCACACATTTGAATACAATCGTACAGATGATTTCACTAAACACTGCTAATTTTAGAGGGCAGAGACACGGCAATCTGTATGTCAGCAATTATAGAATTTCTGCAGGGTCATTTTATTAGGTTTAGGCTTTTTTGTTTGTTAAGGGTCTGGATTCTGCAGACGGTAGATGTGTTGCTTAATTGAAAAGGGGTATATAGAGGTGTAATAGAGGGGAAGATAGAGGTGTGATAGAGGTGTGATAGAGGGGAAGATAGAGGGGTAGATAGAGGTGTGATAGAGGGGTAGATAGAGGGGTAGATAGAGGTGTGATAGAGGGGAGGATAGAGGGGTAGATAGAGGTGGGATAGAGGGGTATATAGAGGTGTGAAAGAGGGGAAGATAGAGGGTAGATAGAGGTGTGATAGAGGGGAAGATAGAGGGGTATATAGAGGTGTAATAGAGGGTAAGATAGAGGGGTAGATAAAGGTGTGATAGAGGGGTAGATAGAGGTGTGATAGAGGGGAAGATAGAGGGGTATATAGAGGTGTGATAGAGGGGAAGATAGAGGGGTAGATAGAGGTGTGATAGAGGGGTAGATAGAGGGGTAGATAGAGGTGTGATAGAGGGGAAGATAGAGGGGTAGATAGAGGTGTGATAGAGGGGTAGATAGAGGGGTGATAGAGGGGAAGATAGAGGGGTAGATAGAGGTGTGATAGAGGGAAAGATAGAGGGGTAGATAGAGGTGTGATATAGAGGGGAAAGATAGAGGGGTAGATAGAGGTGTGTGATAGAGGGGTAGATATAGGGATAGATAGAGAGGTAGATAGATGGGTGATAGGGGAAGATAGAGGGTAGATAAAGGGGGAATTATGAAATAAATAGAGGGGTGATAGAGGAGTAATAGAGGGGTAGATAGAGTGATAGATAGAGGGCTGATAGAGCCGTAGATAGAGGGGAATATAGAGGGGTAAATAGAGGGATAGATAGAGTGATAAATAGAGGGCTGGTAGAGCCATAGATAGAGGAGAATATAGAGAGGTAGAAAAAAAGATAACTGGGTAGATAAAGGGGTAAATGCAGGGCTAGATAGGTAAATAGAGGGGTAAATAGAGGGTTAGATAGAAGGGTAGATAGAGAGGTTAAATAGGAGGGTAGATAGATAGGTAGCTAGAGGGGTTGATAGAGGGGTAAATAGAGGGGTAGCTAGAGGGGACAATATGTTGCTGAGAGGCAACTTTGTGAATTATAGGGACAGGATTGTGACAGGATTGGTGCTGATAGATAGTGGGATAGATAGAGGTATAGAGAAAGGGGTAAAAAGAGGGTAGATAGGTAAAAAGAGGGTAGATAGGTAAAAAGAAGGTTAGATAGAGGGGTGGATAAGCAAATAGATGGGTAGATAGAGCAGTAAATAGAGGAGTAGATAGAGGGTCTAAGTAGTGGGAAGATAGGGAAATAAAGGAGTAAATAGTGGGTAAATAGAGGGGTAGATAGACAGGTAAATAGAGGGGTAGATAGAGGGATAAATAGAGGGGTAGAAGAGGGGTTCATAGGGGGGGAAGGGTAGATAGAGAGGTAAATAGAGGGGTAGATAGATAGGTAGCTAGAGGGGTTGATAGAGGGGTAAATAGAGGGGTAGCTAGAGGGGACAATATGTTGCTGAGAGGCAACTTTGTGAATTATAGGGACAGGATTGTGACAGGATTGGTGCTGATAGATAGTGGGATAGATAGAGGTATAGAGAAAGGGGTAAAAAGAGGGGTAGATAGGTAAAAAGAGGGGTAGATAGGTAAAAAGAAGGTTAGATAGAGGGGTGGATAAGCAAATAGATGGGTAGATAGAGCAGTAAATAGAGGAGTAGATAGAGGGTCTAAGTAGTGGGGAAGATAGGTAAATAAAGGAGTAAATAGATGGGTAAATAGAGGGGTAGATAGACAGGTAAATAGAGGGGTAGATAGAGGGATAAATAGAGGGGTAGATAGAGGGGTAAATAGGGGGTAGATAGAGGGGTAAAATAGGGGGTAGATAGAGGGGTAAATAGAGGGGTAGATGGATAGGTAAATAGAGGGGTAGATAGAGGGGTAAATAGGGGGGGGATAGAGGGGTAATAGAGGGGTAGATGGATAGGTAAATAGAGGGGTAGATAGACAGGTAAATAGAGGGGTAGATAGACAGGTAAATAGAGGGGTAGATAGACAGGTAAATAGAGGGGTAGATAGACAGGTAAATAGAGGGGTAGATAGACAGGTAAATAGAGGGGTAGATGGACAGGTAAATAGAGGGGTAGATAGAGGGGTAAATAGGGGGGTAGATAGAGGGGTAAATAGAGGGGTAGATGGATAGGTAAATAGAGGGGTAGATAGAGGGATAAATAGAGAAAATAATGAATTATTGCCTATACAATTTTACTTTAAATCAAACTTTAAATTGCGGCTTTAAGGAATATTGCCAACCCATAAAAAACATTAGCAGAAAGACATCGAAATATCATCTCACTCTATATCTTTGAGATGATTGGTTTATGTTTGGTCATTTTTTTACCTTATTGCAAACTGAAAACTATTGCACGTTATCAGGATATAATTGAAAATATAATTATTTGCTTAGGTGAGGGCCTACAGACTGATCAACTGATTTAAAGGAGTTTAGCTGTAATCTCTCCCAATTGAGACCCTCCATCCTGGTTTAACTGCAGGTGCGTTTAATGATAAAATCTGTAAAATATCAATGGCAAGAGATGTAAACTCAAAAGGTCTTTTCTCCCCCACTAAATGCTAATCCATACAAATTTAAGACATATTGTTAATGTTTGTATTTAGGGTGAATTCCAATTTGACCCAAATTGGTCTGGTCCAAGTATTTCTGGAATTCACTGAAAAAGCTATCTGTATTTAACACTATGATTTAGGTGTCTCCTATCTCCGTCCTGACCAGTGGCTGGCTATATCTTAGGTTTCCTAAACTCAACCTACAAATTTGATTGGTCCTGATTCAATTGTATGGTAGAACCATTCATGTTTGCAAAAAACTAATTGGTTCCCCATCTAGTTCTACAAACCTCACATCAAACTTGAGCATCACTATTAAAGACTTTATCCAAGGACATTTAAAAGAGTTTATGATTATAATGATACAATCTATTCTTCTACATTCCTTGGTATTAAGGCTGAGTTAAAAATAGGATCCTTAAAGACTTGCCATAGGGGGACAGATAGGGACTATTCTGCAACAAAATCACAATTGCATCATAGCAACGATGACCAAAAATGTCAATCAATTCTCTACTGGAAATTCATTTAATTTTTAAAAAGAAACAGACTGCCAGCAAGTCAGGATTTCCAGCAAACATAAAGAACTTGAAGCTTGGCTCGTTTAGAAGTATTTGAGTTTTGGTATCTATAATAACCTCCCTGTGTCCTGGGGGACTGATTAGTTCTCGTTTTATATAAATGGCATTTGAAATGGCATTTTTGACATTTCCAAGGGGCATTTAAACTCTTGGTCTTAATAAAGTGAACAAATGTCATTTCCGTCTGCTGATCTTCTTACTTATGGGATTTGTTCCTTCCCTTCATCCAGCATGTTAATTCCATCAGTGTGTAACCTGGGAGAAGGGATTCACCTATTCCTGTATAAATAAAGTATATTTCCAGACTAGCTTTGAAGTGAAGATCTGTTCAAATATTTATGACAAAACAGAAAAGCTCAACTGTTTATCTAAACGGGATTTGTGTGGAGTTTGTAGCACGGGAGACACACGCAATATTACCAAGCGCAGTAGGTGGGACAATACAGTCTGTTAGCATGTACCTTTATTTAATGGATCGGTATAAGGTAAGGATTGCATATCAATGCTATTTCTAAGTTTAATATAACTGCACTTTATTAACGTTTCCTATGAAACATTTGGTTTTTTCAGATGTGTCATAATCTTCTCTGATCCTCTGAACAAGAAATACCACGCAAAATGTCAACCTGAACACTGCTTTTTATTGTGGAAGACACAAAACAAACAAGGCTATTCACAGCTGCCCAGAGCAGCTTCAGGTTAAAGTCACGTTAACCGTGTCAAGATCGTTTAGGCTGACTTTAAACCCTTGCTTGCGGTGTCTGCGCAAGTATCGCAAGTGACGCATTTTTAGGTCATTTCCTTGACCTCATTTTTAGGTCATTACCTTGGCTGATTATTTAGGTCATAACCTTGACCTGATTTTTAGGTCTTTACCTTGACATCATTTTTAGGTCATTACCTTGGCTGCATATTTAGGTCATTAGCTTGTCCATATATATAGGTCATTAGCTTGACTTCATTTTTAGGTCATTACCCTGACCTCATTTTTAATTCATTACGATTACCTCATTTTTAGGTTATTACCCTGACCTCATTTTTAATTCATTACGATTACCTCATTTTTAGGTCATTACCATGACCTCATTTTTAATTCATTGCTATGACCTCATTTTTATGTCATTACCTTGACCTCATTTCCTTGACCTCATCTATAGCCACTTCTGTAAGTGAAGAATAATAATTTCTAAACGTCGGGTCACCACAGAATATAAGCCTAGACTAAATGGAGCTCTATACAGGTTATTGGTGGGCTGTTTATATGGAATCCATTTTTGAAGCTTCTCTCTGACAATTCCTTCCAGTAGACAGGAAACACGATTGCTTTGTAGAAATTTAAGGATTCAGAAACGTAATCTCTTAAATATAGAAAAAATAAAAAAAAACATTTTAACAACACAAAATTTCTTAATATTAAATCCATGCATTCTGCTAAAATAAATTACTAAATGACACAATTCTAGGAATTGATGAAATGTGCTAAATCCAAAATGCTGCCACGCTCGGGAAAGAGGGAAAGTGCGAATGTAAATGTTTGGCTTAAAATGTCAACCGCTTAATTAAATTAAAGACATCTTGGCACGAGAGTAAATGAAAATTCCACATTGTTTCCATTTGCAATTAAGTCTTCAAATGCCTCCCTCTAATAAAGAACCAGAGCTTGCCAAGAACAGGAAAAACTGATTCCTCTGGGTCAAACTAAACCATCTAGTGAAATCTGTAGCAGCATTAGATTTGAAAATATCCCGTGTCGTGGTGGAAAACACGAGATGATATTTACCACTAACTAGAGTTCGGTTCATTTTAGGACTATATAAATTCAGTAAAAGTTCTATTGTTCTATAGCTCAAAAACAGACCCATTAAAATCAACGGGGAAAAATAGTTTGAAAACTAGCTTACTTACTGTAAGGCAGGGTACACACGAAGGGACTATATTTCTCGACCGACCGCTCTGATGGGGCAAATGTCTGTCGGTCACGGCAAAGGTGGCCACGGCCGACAGTTCTTACGATCAATCATGCAGTTCTGTATGGGGGATCAATCGTGATTTACCAACATGTCCGATTGTCCGTTCACCCGATCCGGATGAACAGACGATCGAGGTCGGTTGCGGCCAGCCGCCCCACACCAGGAGATATTTTCAGACTGTCAGACTACGTGGCGGAGGAGCGAGCGATCGGGTAAGTATTTTACCTTTGTTCCTGGCTCCTGCAGGTTTTATTGAAGAACGGGAGGTAAGACACAGCTCCTTTACCTCCTGTTCTTCAATAAACTGAATTCAAAAAAGTTGTTTAAGCAGTGGAGATACTGGAATGCCAACCTCTAATACCCTTTATCAAAAGTCATGTAACCGCTATCACACATAACCAGCCACAAGACATGCCCAACAGCTGTGACATATAAAACAGTACCATCACAAAACCATTACCAGAATAGGTAGAGGAATAGTGTGTGCTCCAGCCCCCTGTGAAAAGCCAAAATGCCGCTGGGTCAGCGCCACTTGAATGGAATGATGTCATTATATGGAATGATGTAATTATGCTTTGTCATCGCCTGTCAGAGCTCCTAATTGCACCATGATTTGGAGTCCTTCTTTACCCATATGGGGGGGAGGACTACAATTCACAGCTCTCCCCAAGTCAGTTGGACGGTACAGCACAAACCCATTACCCAACATGGACTTCGCTCCAGTATTTTGTGGTATGCAGCCTATACATGGAGAGGGGATTGCCAGCCCTTTTATTAACATTAAAAAAAAAAATCACATTTGTATGTTGGGTGTGTCTGTCAGAGACAAAACGCTGTGTTACTTCTTTAGCCTCCCAAGGGGCAGAAGAGGCCGATGCCCCCTTGTGGATATGTCTTCTCCCCTGTTCCCATTTCCTCCAGTTGCTGAAAATGTCATTTCCTGCCTAATATTTATTTAGGGTTTAGCTGGTATAAAGTCACGCAAACTGCAATCTCAGCGTCCTGAGACCTGCAAGATCATTGGTGCATTGCGACCGTGGGTGCAAGAGATTGGCCCCCTATAATAGACTTAATTATAGGATTTATTTAGAATAAAGTTCAGGGACTTTCCAATGTAATGGGCTATATATTACTAGCCAAGGATAAGAAAGATATAACGAGGCGTATAATGTACAGAGAGAATTCCTAAGCCAGCGGAGTCTGTTCTTTTTCTTTCTATTTATTTAGAACATTCAACCAAACCATTGTTGTCTTTAACTCCAACATCCTGCCTTTAAACAAATCGCTATCCTGCCCATTAGGTCACCCTGGCAGGAGAAGAATTCCATATATAGTTATGGAAAGTCAGGTCCGGCATGGGAAGCTTTAGAAGGAATAGATCTGCAGTACAAACAGCTCCATACGATAAATCAGGGATGGGCGATTCAATTTCACGAAGGGCCCGGACCAATAGGTGCAACTTAGTTCTCATTATAGAGAATTTTTATAAAAAGATTAACTGAATATCCCTTATTCATTGGATGTTCTTTTATTATTATTAGTTGCAATTTTTAATAGAAGGTGTGTCATATTTTAGATCCATTTTATCAAACTCAATTAATCAATTAATCAGATCATCTTTTATTAAACAAACTTAATAGAAATAAATCAATTATCCAGCCTGTGACAATCCATTCATATTAAGATTTTTTTTTGGGGAACAGGTCTACTAATGAGGGGGCAGTCTTTTTGGGGTACAGGTCTACTATAGAGGGGTCAGTCTGGGACAGCAAACGGGCCACATGTGGCCCCCGGGCCTTACTTTGCCCAGGTCTGCGATAAATGATTGTGTTTAGATTCGTACTTGGTTTACAGGTAAAGAAAACTCTCTGGCAGACGAGAGAATCATTGGCTGTGATGACTCGGTTGGTTTACGTTTCACAATATAAACTTTACACCTAATGCACAAATAATTACCAACGTCTACACGATGAGAATTCGATGATTCAGCCAGCGACGTTATTGAAATTGCAGCTGTGAGTGAATCTGACAATGAGATTGTTAACCGACATTTGCAGGGTGTGTGTGATTCAACCTCTACTGCTGGTCACTTCACAAGGACTTAAAAAAAAGACATTGTGACTCATTAATTCAAGGTTGTTCCCAATTCTAATCACAGTGGTGCCTTAGTGCATTTAATACACATTTAGTTTAAGGGCAATTTAAGTGCTCAAAATACACATTTTTGCATCTAAAACGACATTTATCAGGGAGGGTGCAGCATAGTGTTAACACACACACATTTATTAGGGAGGGTGCAGAACAGTGTTAACACACACATTTATCAGGGATGGTGCAGCATAGTGTTAACAACACACTCACATTTATTAGGGAGGGTGAAGCATAGTGTTAACAACACACTTAAATTTATTAGGGAGGGTGCAGCATAGTGTTAACACACTCACATTTATTAGGGAGGGTGAAGCATAGTGTTAACAACACGGCTCACATTTATTAGGGAGGGTGAAGCATAGTGTTAACAACACACTCACATTTATTAGGGAGGGTGCAGCATAGTGTTAACAACACACTCACATTTATTAGGGAGGGTGAAGCATAGTGTTAAACACACTCACTACATTTATTAGGGAGGGTGCAGCATAGTGTTAACACACACTCACATTTATTAGGGAGGGTGCAGCATAGTGTTAACAACACACTCACATTTATTAGGGAGGGTGCAGCATAGTGTTAACAACACACTCACATTTATTAGGGAGGGTGCAGCATAGTGTTACAACAACACTCACACATTTATTAGGGAGGGTGCAGCATAGTGTTAACAACACACTCACATTATTGGAGGGTGCAGCATAGTGTTAACAACACACACACATTTATTAGGAGGGGTGCAGCATAGTGTTAACAACACACTCACATTTTTAGGGAGGGTGCAGCATTGTTACAACACACTCACTCACATTTATTAGGGAGGGTGCAGCATAGTGTTAACAACACACTCACATTTATTAGGGAGGGTGCAGCATAGTGTTAACACTTTTGCAGGGAGGGTGCAGTATCTAATAAATAAAGGGATAGTAGGAAAAGTGGTGAAGAAGATAAGATGGGATACCAAAGCATGAAAGCAGGTAGAAGGAAAGGTAAAGGACAGATAACACCAGACCAACGCAAGTTTCCGGACAAACGTGTCCCTTCTTCTGGGTCACATGTGAAACGTGCATTGGTCTGGTGTTATCTGTTTGGCGCGTGGCTTCTGTTGGTACGGTGGCGTGTACAATTGTTGGACTTCAGGGAGAATCCACTTCACTATGACCGGTGCTTGGATGTAAGAGTTGGAATAACAACTGGTCGACTACCATTCTTCATTAGCAGCGGCGGTTGGTGAGACTGTAACACTTTACCTACCTCTCAATGGGGCTGGTCCACGCACTGTTTTATATTATGTTTAGGATATTGTGTAATAAATCATACGGTTGTTGGTTTACAGTCTAGTGTCCACCTCCGGTCCGCCATTATACAGTATGTGGTGCGTTTGCCCTCCTCTACGGCTTTGTGCCCTGGTATTTACCTGGTCTTTTCCACCCACCTTTCCTTACTATCCCTTTATTCCTAGTCTGGTTCTTTCTTACTCCAGTTATGCACCCGCCTAATTAGCGATACAGGTGTCAACTATTTATAACCCATAGTATTTTATTACCTCCCTTTGTTGTTTTTTCCTAGTTTATTATTTAGGGTGCAGCATCTGACAGTCCACAGCCCCTCCCACCCGTCTGAGAGAGAGTAGAAAGTCAAACGGTGGAGACTATTTTAGATCACTGCAGGGCTTAGGGGCGAAACAGGAGATAGGGAAAGTATCTTACCTCCCTCATAAATGTAGTTTCAGATGCAAAAATTCAGGGGAACACTATAGTTACCCTTTAAATACAATAACGCAAATCTATTATTTATTACATATACACCATAAAAAAAGAAACGCTAATATACTCTACCCACAATATGCAAGATTTAAAGGAGTTAAACTTCAACTATTAGAAAAGTGACAGCAATCTAGTAGTACCCTGAATATGTCTTATTAAAAGTGGGACAGCAATCTAGTACCCTGATATTGCTTATTAAATGGGACAGCAATCTAGTACCCTAATATGTCTTATTAAAAGTGGGACAGCAATCTAGTACCCTGATTATAGTCTTATTAAAAGTGGGACAGCAATCTAGTACCCTGAATATGTCTTTAAAGTGGACGCAATCTGACCCTGATATGTCTATAAAAGTGGGACAGCAATCTAGTACCCTGTATGTCTTATTAAAAGTGGGACAGCAATCTAGTACCCTGAATATGTTCTTAAATTGGGACAGCAATCTAGTACCCTGAATATGTCTATTAAAAGTGGGACAGCAATCTATACCCTGATAGGTCTTATTAAAAGTGGGACAGCAATCTAGTACCCTGAATATGTCTTATTAAAAGTGGGACAGCAATCTAGTACCCTGAATATGTCTTATTAAAAGTGGGACAGCAATCTAGTACCCTGAATATGTCTTATTAAAAGTGGGACAGCAATCTAGTACCCTTAATATGTCTTATTAAAAGTGGGACAGCAATCTAGTACCCTGATATGCTTTATTAAAAGTGGGACAGCAATCTAGTACCCTGAATATGTCTTATTAAAGTGGGACAGCAATCTAGTACCCTGAATGTCTTATTAAAAGGACAGCAACTAGTACCATGAATATGTCTTATTAAAAGTGGGACAGCAATCTAGTACCATGAATATCTTATTAAAAGTGGGACAGCAATCTTACCTGTAATGTCTTATTAAAGTGGGACAGCAATCTAGTACCCTGTATATGTCTTATTAAAAGTGGGACAGCAATCTAGTACCCTGTATATGTCTTATTAAAAGTGGGACAGCAATCTAGTACCCTGTATATGTCTTATTAAAAGTGGGACAGCAATCTAGTCCCTGAATATGTCTTATTAAAAGTGGACAACAATCTAGTACCCTGAATTGTCTTATTAAAAGTGGACAGCAATCTGTACCCTGATATATGTCTTATTAAAAGTGGACAGCAATCTAGTACCCTGAATATTTCTTATTAAAGTGGGACAGCAATCTAGTACCCTGATATGTCTTATTAAAAGTGGGACAGCAATCTAGTACCCTGAATATGTCTTATTAAAAGTGGGACAGCAATCTAGTACCCTTGAATATGTCTTATTAAAATGGGACAGCAATCTAAGTACCATGAATATGTCTTATTAAAATTGGGACAGCAATCAGTACCCTGTATATGTCTTATAAAAAGTGGGACAGCAATCTAGTACCCTGAATAGGTCTTATTAAAAGTGGGACAGCAATCTATTCCCCTGAATAGTCTTATTAAAAGTGGACGCAATCTAGTACCCTGAATATGTCTTATTAAAAGTGGGACAGCAATCTAGTACCCTGAATAGTCTTATTAAAAGTGGGCAGCAATCTATACCAGAATAGTCTTATTAAAAGTGACAGCAATCTAGTCACCTGAATATGTCTTATTAAAAGTGGGACAGCACTAGTACCCTGAATATGTCTTATTAAAAGTGGAACAGCAATCTAGTACCCTGAATGTCTTATTAAAAGTGGGACAGCAATCTAGTACCCTGATATGTCTTATTAAAAGTGGACAGCAATCTAGTCCCTGAATACGTCTATTAAAAGTGGGACACAGCATCTAGTACCCTGAATAGTCTTATTAAATTGGGCACGCAATCTAGTACCCTGAATAGTCTTATTAAAATTGGGACAGCAATCTAGTACCTGAATAGTCTTATTAAAAGTGGGACAGCAATCTAGTACCCGAATATGTCTTATTAAAGTGGGACAAGCAATCTAGTACCCTGAATATGTCTTATTAAAAGGTGGACAGCAATCTAGTACCCTGAATATTCTTATTAAAGTGGAAAAAATATCTTATTGTTTGTGGAGCTTAATCTTACATTATTTATGGATCTTCCTTTAATATAAATTACAAATCTAGTTAACCTTTTTTTTTTTATTTTGAAAATCCAATTATTTTTAAATTCTTGTCTTATTAAGTGGGACAGCAATCTAGTACCCTGATATGTCTTTTAAAAGTGGGACAGCAATCTAGTACCCTGTATATGTCTTATTAAAAGTGGGACAGCAATCTAGTACCCTGTATATGTCTTATTAAAAGTGGACAGCAATCTAGTACCCTGATATGTCTTATTAAAAGTGGACAGCAATCTAGTACCCTGATATATGTCTTATTAAAATGGGACACAATCTAGTACCCTGAATAGTCTTATTAAAAGTGGGACAGCAATCTAGTACCCTGATTATGTCTTATTAAAAGTGGGACACAGCAATCTAGTACCCTGAATATGTCTTATTAAAGTGGACAGCAATCTAGTACCCTGTATTGTCTTATTAAAAGTGGGACAGCAATCTAGTACCCTGTATTTCTTATTAAAGTGGGCAGCAATCTAGTACCGGAATATGTCTTATTAAAAGTGGGACAGCAATCTAGTACCCTGTATATGTCTATTAAAAGTGGGACAGCAATCTAGTACCCTGATATGTCTTATTAAAAGTGGGACAGCAATCTAGTACCCTGAATATGTCTTATTAAAGTGGACAGCATCTAGTACCCTGAATATGTCTTATTAAAAGTGGGACAGCAATCTAGTACCCTGATATGTCTTATTAAAAGTGGGACACGCAATCTAGTACCCTGAATAGTCTTATTAACGTGGGGACAGCAATCTAGTACCCTGAATACGTCTTATTAAAAGTGGGCCAGCAATCTATTACCCTGAATAGTCTTTATTAAAAGTGGGAAAGCAATCTAGTACCCTGAATACGTCTTATTAAAAGTGGGGACAGCAATCTAGAACCCTGAATATGTCTTATTAAAGTGGGACGCAATCTAGTACCCTGAATATGTCTTATTAAAAGTGGGACAGCAATCTAGTACCCTGATTAGTCTTATTAAAAGTGGGACAGCAATCTAGTACCCTGAATATGTCTTATTAAAAGTGGACAGCAATCTAGTACCCTGAATAGTCTTATTAAAAGTGGGACAGCAATCTAGTACCCTGAATAGTCTTATTAAAATTGGGACAGCAATCTAGTACCCTGAATAGTCTTATTAAAATGGGACAGCAATCTAGTACCCTGAATAGTCTTATTAAAAGGGGACAGCAATCTAGTACCCTGAATAGTCTATTAAAGTGGGACGCAATCTAGTACCTGAATATCTTTTAAAAGTGGGACAGCAATCTAGTACCCTGATATGTCTTATTAAAAGTGGGACAAGCAACTAGTACCCTGAATATGTCTATTAAAAGTGGGACAGCAATCTAGTACCGTATATGTCTTATTAAAGGGGACAGCAACAATCTGTACCCTGTATGTCTTATTAAAAGGGGGACAGCAATCTAGTACCCTGAATATGTCTTATTAAAGTGGGACAGCAATCTGGTACCCTGATAGTCTTATTAAAAGGGACAGCAATCTAGTACCCTGATAGTCTATTAAAAGTGGACAGCAATCAGTACCCTGATTATGTCTTATTAAAGTGGGACAGCAATCTAGTACCCTGAATATGTCTTATTAAAAGTGGGACAGCAATCTAGTACCCTGTATATGTCTTATTAAAGTGGGACAGCAATCTAGTACCCTGTAATATGTCTTATTAAAAGTGGGACAGCAACTAGTCCCGATAATGTCTTATTAAAATGGGACACGCAATCTAGTACCTGTAATGTCTTATTAAAAGTGGGACAGCAATCTAGTACCCTGTATATGTCTTTAAAAGTGGAACAGCAATCTAGTACCCTGATATGTCTTATAAAAGTGGGACAGCAATCTAGTACCCTGAATAGTCTTATTAAAAGTGGGACAGCAATCTAGTACCCTGAAATGTCTTATTAAAGTGGGACAGCAATCTAGTACCCTATATGTCTATTAAAAGTGGACAGCAATCTAGTACCCTGAATAGTCTTATTAAAAGTGGGAGCAGCAATCTAGTACCCTGAATATTGTCTTATTAAAAGTGGACAGCATTCTAGTACCCTGATATGTCTAATTAAAAGTGGGACAGCAATCTAGTACCCTGATATGTCTTATTAAAGTGGGACAGCAATCTAGTACCCTGAATATGTCTTATTAAATTGGGACAGCAATCTAGTACCCTGAATATGTCTTATTATATGGAACAGCAATCTAGTACCCTGATATGTCTTATTAAAAGTGACAGCAATCTGTACCCTTGAATGTCTTATAAAAGTGGGACGCAATCTAGTACCCTGATATGTCTTATTAAAAGTGGGACAGCAATCTAGTACCCTATAATGTCTTTAAATTGGGACGCAATCTAGTACCCTGATATGCTTATAATAAAGTGGGACAGCAATCAGTACCCTGATATGTCTTATTAAAGTGGGACAGCAATCTAGACCCTGAATATGTCTTTATAAAAGTAGACAGCAATCTAGTACCCTGTATTGTCTTATTAAAAGTGGGCAAGCAATCTAGTACCCTGATATGTCTTATTAAAGTGGGACAGCAATCTAGTACCCTGAATATGTCTTATTAAAAGTGGACGGCAATCTGTACCCTGATATGTCTTATTAAAAGTGGGACAGCAATCTAGTACCGAATGTATATGTCTTATTATAAAAGTGGGACAGCAAATCTATTACGACCGGAATATGTCTTATTAAAAGTGGGACAGCAATCTAGTACCCGTATATGTCTTATTAAAGTGGGACAATCTAGTACCCTGAAATGTCTTATTAAAAGAGAGACAGCAATCTAGTACCCTGAATATGTCTTATTAAAATGAAACAGCAATCTAGTACCTGTGAATATGTATTTTAAAAGAGGACAGAAATCTGTACCCTGAATATTCTTATTAAAAGAGAGACAGCAATGTAGTACCCTGAATATGTCTTATTAAAAGTGGGACAGCAATCTAGTACCCTGAATATGTCTTATTAAGTGGGACAGCAATCTAGTACCTTGAATATTCTTATTAAAAGGGGACAGCAATCTAGTACCTGAATATGTCTTATTAAAAGTGGGACAGCAATCTAGTACCCTGAATATGTCTTATTAAGTGGGACAGCAATCTAGTACCTTGAATATTTCTTATTAAAAAGACACAATCTAGTACCCTGATATGTCTTATTAAAAGGGGAGCAGCAATCTAGTACCTTATATGTCTTATTAAAGGGGACAGCAATCTAGTACCCTGATATGTCTTATTAAAGTGGGACAGCAATCTAGTATACCTGTATATGTCTTATTAAAGGGAGACAGCAATCTAGTACCCTGAATATGTCTATTAAAAGGGGACAGCAATCTAGTACCTGAATATTTCTATAAAAGTGAGACAGCAATCTAGTCCCCTGTATATGTCTTATTAAAAGTGGGAGACAGCAATCTAGTACCCTGAATATGTCTTATTAAAAGGGGAACAGCAATCTAGTACCCTGTATATGTCTTATTAAAAGTGGGACAGCAATCTATTACCTGAATATGTCTTATTAAAAGGAGACAGCAATCTAGTACCCTGAATGTCTTATTAAAAGTGGGACAGCACTAGTACCGAATATGTCTTATAAAAGTGGACAGCAATCTAGTACCTGTAATATGTCTTATTAAAAGTGGGACAGCAATCTAGTACCCTGAATATGTCTTATTAAAAGTGGAACAGCAATCTAGTACCCTGTATATGTCTTTTAAAGTGGGACAGCAATCTAGTCCCCCTGAATATCTTATTAAAAGTGAGACAGCAATCTAGTACCCTGATATGTTCTTATTAAAAGTGGCAGCAACTCGTACCCTGAATATGTCTTATTAAAGGAAGCAATCTAGTACCCTGTATAGTCTTTTAAGTGGACAGAATCTAGTACCTGATATGTCTTATTAAAAGAGAGACAGCAATCTAGTACCCTGAATATGTCTTATTAAAATGAAGACAGCAATCTATACCCGTGATATGTTTATTAAAAGAGAGACAAAATCTAGTACCCTGAATATGTCTTATTAAAAGAGAGACAGCAATTAGTACCTGAATATGTCCTTATTAAAAGTGGGACAGCAATCTAGTACCCTGAATATGTCTTATTAAAAGTGGGACGCAATCTAGTACCTGAATATGTCTTATTAAAAGTGGACACAGCATCTAGTACCTGAATATGTCTTATTAAAAGTGGACAGCAATCTAGTACCCTGAATATGTCTTATTAAACGGGACAGCAATCTAGTACCTTGAATATGTCTTATTAAAATGACAGCAATCTAGTACCTGATATGTCTTATTAAAAAGTGGACACAGCAATCTAGTACCCGAATATGTCTTATAAAGTGGACAGCAATCTATGACCCGTATATGTCTTATTAAAGTGAGGACGGCAATCTATAGTACCCTGTATAGTCTTATTAAAAGTGGGACAGCAATCTAGTACCCTGATATGTCTTATTAAAATGGGGACAGCAATCTAGTACCCTGAATATGTCTTATTAAAAGTGGGACAGCAATCTAGTACCGCTTATATGTCTTATTAAAAGTGAAGAACACATTCTAGTACCCTGAATATGTCTTATTAAAAGTGGGACAGCAATCTAGTACCTGATATGTCTTATTAAAAGTGGGACAACACAATCTAGTACCTGATAATGTCTTATAAAAGAGTGACAGCAATCTAGTACCCTGAATATGTCTTATTAAGTGGGACGCAATCTAGTACCCTGAATATGTCTTATTAAAAGTGGACAGCAATCTACCCTGAATATGTCTTATTAAAAGTGGGACAGCAATCTAGTACCCTGAATATGTCTTATAAAAGTGGAACAAAGGAACACAGCAATCTAGTACCCTGTATATGTCTTATTAAAAAGTGGGACAGCAATCTAGTACCCGGCTGATATGTCTTATTAAAGTGGGAACGCAATCTAGTACCCTGAATATGTCTTATTAAAAGAGAACAGCAATCTAGTAACCTGAATATGTCTTATTAAAATGAATAAAGAGAGACAGCAATGTCTAGTAGACCTTAATATGTCTTATTAAAAGAGTACTTAAAAGTGGGACAGCAATCTAGTACCCTGAATAGTCTTATTAAAAGTGGGGACAGAATCTAGTACCCTGAATTGTCTTATTAAAAGTGGGACAGCAATCTAGTACCCTGATATGTCTTATTAAAGTGGGACAGCAATCTAGTACCTGAATATGTCTTATAAAAGTGGGACAGCAATCTAGTACCATGATATATGTCTTATTAAAAGTGGCGACAGCAAATCTAGTACCCTGAATATGTCTTATAAAGTGGGACAGCAATCTAGTACCTGAAAGTCTTATTAAAAGTGGGACAGCAATTAGTACCCTGAATACGTCTTATTAAAAGTGGGGCAGCAATCTAGTACCCTGAATAGTCTTATTATAAAGTGGGACAGCAATCTAGTACCTGAATAGTCTTATTAAGTGGGACAGCAATCTAGACCCTGAATTGTCTTATAAAAGTGGGACAGCAATCTAGTACCCTGAATATGTCTTATTAAAAGTGGGACAGCCATCAGACCTGAATACGTTATTAAAAGTGGGACAGCAATCTAGTACCCTGATATGTCTTATTAAAAGTGGACAGCAATCTAGTACCCTGAATATGTCTTATTAAAAAGTGGGACAGCAATCTAGTACCTGTATAGTCTTATTAAATGGGACAGCAATCTAGTACCCTGAATAGTTCTTATTAAATGGGACAGCAATCTAGTACCTGAATAGTTCTTATTAAAAGTGGGACAGCAATCTAGTACCATGAATATGTCTTATTAAAAGTGGGACAGCAATCTAGTACCCTGAATATGTCTTATTAAAAGTGGGACAGCAATCTAGTACCCTGTATATGTCTTATTAAAAGTGGGACAGCAATCTAGTACCCTGAATATGTCTTATTAAAAGTGGGACAGCAATCTAGTACCCTGTATAGTCTTATTAAAAGTGGGACAGCAATCTAGTACCCTGAATATGTCTTATTAAAAGTGGGACAGCAATATCGTACCCTGAATATGTCTTATTTAAAAGTGGGGACAGCAATCTAGTACCTGAATAGTCTTATTAAAATGGGACAGCAATCTAGTACCGGATAGTCTATTAAAAGTGGGACAGCAATCAGTACCCTGATATGTCTTATTAAAAGTGGGACAGCAATCTAGTACCCTGAATATGTCTTATTAAAAGTGGGACAGCAATCTAGTACCCTGAATATGTCTTATTAAAAGTGGGACAGCAATCTAGTACCCTGATATGTCTTATTAAAAGTGGGACAGCAATCTAGTACCCTGAATATGTCTTATTAAAAGTGGGACAGCAATCTAGTACCCTGATAATGTCTTATTAAAGTGGGGACAGCAATCTAGTACCCGGATATGTCTTATTAAAGTGGGACAGCAATCTAGTACCCTGATATGTCTTATAAAAGTGGGACAGCAATCTAGACCCCTGAATAGTCTTATTAAAAAGTGGGACAGCAATCTAGTACCTGATATGTCTATTAAAAGTGGGACAGCAATCTAGTACCCTGTATATGTCTTATTAAAAGTGGACAAGCAATCTAGTACCCTGAATAGTTTATTAAAAGTGGGACAGCAATCTAGTACCCTGAATATGTCTTATTAAAAGTGGGACAGCAATCTAGTACCCTGTATATGTCTATTAAAAAGTGGGACAGCAATCTAGTACCCTGAATATGTTTATTAAAAGTGGGACAGCAATCTAGTACCCTGAATAGTCTTATTAAAAATTGGGACAGCAATCTAGTACCCTGAATATGTCTTATTAAAAGTGGGACAGCAATCTAGTACCCTGATTATGTCTTATTAAAGTATGACAGCAATCTAGTACCCTGATATGTCTTATAAAAGGGGACGCAATCTAGACCTGTATAGTTTATTAAAAGTGGGGACAGCAATCTAGTACCCTGGAATATGTCTTATTAAACGTGGGACAGCAATCTAGTACCATGAATATGTCTTATTAAAAGTGGGACAGCAATCTAGTACCCTGTATATGTCTTATTAAAAGTGGGACAGCAATCTAGTACCCTGAATATGTCTTATTAAAAGTGGAACAGCAATCTAGTACCCTGTATATGTCTTATTAAAAGTGGGACAGCAATCTAGTACCTGTATATGTCTTATTAAAAGGGGACGCCAGAAATTAGTACCCATGGATCAGGGGGACACTATAGTTACCCTTTAAATACAATAACGCAAATCTATTATTTATTACATAATACACACATAAAAGAAAACGCTAATATACTTCTACCCTACAATATGCAAAGAGTTAAAGGAGTTAAACTTCAACTATTAGAAAAGTATGACAGCAATCTAGTACCCTGAATATGTCTTATTAAAAGTGGGACAGCAACTCGACCCTGAATATGTCTTATTAAAAGGGGACAGCAATCTAGTACCCTGAATATGTCTTATTAAAAGGGACAGCAATCTAGTACCCTGATATGTCTATAAAAGTGGGACAGCAATCTAGTACCCTGAATATGTCTTATTAAAAGTGGGACAGCAATCTAGTACCTGATATGTCTTATTAAAAGTGGGACAGCATCTAGTACCCTGAATATGTCTTATTAAAAGTGGGACAGCAATCTAGTACCCTGAATATGTCTTATTAAATGGGACAGCAATCTAGTACCCTGAATATGTCTTATTAAAAGTGGGACAGCAATCTATACCCTGAATATGTCTTATTAAAAGTGGGACAGCAATCTAGTACCCTGATATGTCTTATTAAAAGTGGGACAGCAATCTAGTACCCTGAATATGTTTATTAAAAGTGGGACAGCAATCTAGTACCCTGAGATATGTCTTATTAAAAGTGGGACAGCAATCTAGTACCCTGAATTGTCTTATTAAAAGTGGGACAGCAATCTAGTACCCTGATATGTCTTATTAAAGTGGGACAGCAATCTAGACCTGATATGTCTTATAAAAGTGGGACAGCAATCTAGTACCCTGAATATGTCTTATTAAAAGTGGGACAGCAATCTAGTACCCTGAATATGTCTTATTAAAAGTGGGACAGCAATCTAGTACCCTGAATATGTCTTATTAAAAGTGGGACAGCAATCTAGTACCCTGTATATGTCTTATTAAAAGTGGGACAGCAATCTAGTACCCTGTATATGTCTTATTAAAAGGACAGCAATCTAGTACCCTGAATATGTCTTATTAAAAGTGGGACAGCAATCTAGTACCCTATATGTCTTATTAAAAGTGGGACAGCAATCTAGTACCCTGAATATGTCTTATAAAAGTGGGACAGCAATCTAGTACCCTGAATATGTCTTATTAAAAGTGGACAGCAATCTAGTACCCTGATATGTCTTATAAAAGTGGGACAGCAATCTAGTACCCTGAATATGTCTTATTAAAAGTGGGACAGCAATCTAGTACCCTGTATATGTCTTATTAAAAGTGGGACAGCAATCTAGTACCCTGAATATGTCTTATTAAAAGTGGGACAGCAATCTAGTACCCTGAATATGTCTTATTAAAAGTGGGACAGCAATCTAGTACCTGAATATGTCTTATAAAAGTGGGACAGCAATCTAGTACCCTGTATATGTCTTATTAAAAGTGGGACAGCAATCTAGTACCCTGAATATGTCTATTAAAAGTGGGACAGCAATCTAGTACCCTGAATAGTTTATAAAAGTGGGACAGCAATCTAGTACCCTGAATATGTCTTATTAAAGTGGGACAGCAATCAGTACCCTGAATAGTCTATTAAAAGTGGGACAGCATCTAGTACCTGAATAGTCTTATTAAAAGTGGGACAGCAATCTAGTACCCTGAATATGTCTTATTAAAAGTGGGACAGCAATCTAGTACCCTGAATATGTCTTATTAAAGTGGGACACAATCTAGTACCCTGAATAGTCTTATTAAAAGTGGGACAGCAATCTAGTACCTGATATGTCTTATTAAAAGTGGGACAGCAATCTAGTACCTGAATAGTCTTATAAAAGTGGGACAGCAATCTAGTACCCTGAATAGTCTTATTAAAATGGGGCAGCAATCTAGTACCCTGAATACGTCTTATTAAAAGTGGACAGCAATCTAGTACCCTGAATAGTCTTATTAAAAGTGGACAGCAATCTAGTACCCTGAATATGTCTTATTAAAAGTGGGACAGCAATCTAGTACCCTGAATATGTCTTATTAAAAGTGGGACAGCAATCTAGTACCCTGAATATATCTTTTAAAAGGGGACAGCAATCTAGTACCCTGTATATGTTTATTAAAAGTGGGACAGCAATCTAGTACCCTGAATACGTTATTAAAAGTGGGACAGCAATCTAGTACCCGTATATGTTTTATTAAAAGTGGGACAGCAATCTAGTACCCTGTATATGTCTTATTTAAAAGTGGGACAGCAATCTAGTACCCTGAATATGTCTTATTAAAAGTGGGACAGCAATCTAGTACCCTGATAGTCTTATTAAAAATGGGACAGCAATCTAGTACCCTGAATAGTTTATTAAAAGTGGGACAGCCATCTAGTACCCTGATTATGTCTTATTAAAGTGGGACAGCAATCTAGTACCTGATATGTTTATTAAAAGTGGGACAGCAATCTAGTACCCTGATATGTCTATTTAAAAGTGGGAAAGCAATCTAGTACCCTGTATAGTCTATTAAAAGTGGGACAGCAATTAGTACCCTGAATATGTCCTATTAAAAGTGGGACAGCAATCTAGTACCCTGAATTGTCTTATTAAAAGTGGGACAGCAATCTAGTACCCTGTATATGTCTTATTAAAAGTGGGACAGCAATCTAGTACCCTGAATTGTCTTATTAAAAGTGGGACAGCAATCTAGTACCTGATATATGTCTTATTAAAAGGGGGACAGCAATCTAGTACCCTGAATATGTCTTATTAAAGTGGGACAGCAATCTAGTACCTGAATAGTCTTATTAAAAGTGGGACAGCCATCTAGTACCCTGAATATTCTTATTAAAAGTGGGGCAGCAATCTAGTACCCTGAATAGTCTTTATAAAGTGGGACAGCAATCTAGTACCTGAATAGTCTTATTTAAGTGGGACAGCAATCTAGACCCTGAATTGTCTTATTAAAAGTGGAGACAGCAATCTATAGTACCCTGAATATGTCTTATTAAAAGTGGGACAGCCATCAGGACCTGAATAGTCTTATTAAAAGGGGACAGCAATCAGTACCCTGAATATGTCTTATTAAAAGTGGAACAGCAATCTAGTACCCTGAATACGTCTTATTAAAAGTGGGACAGCAATCTAGTACCCTGAATACGTCTTATTAAAATTGGGACAGCAATCTAGTACCCTGAATACGTCTTATTAAAAGTGGGACAGCAATCTAGTACCTGAATAGTTCTTATAAAAGTGGGACAGCAATCTAGTACCCTGAATATGTCTTATTAAAAGTGGGACAGCAATCTAGTACCCTGATATATCTTATTAAAAGTGGGACAGCAATCTAGTACCCTGTATATGTCTTATTAAAGTGGGACAGCAATCTAGTACCCTGAATAGTCTTTATTAAAAGTGGGACAGCAATCTAGTACCCTGTATATGTCTTATTAAAAGTGGGACAGCAATCTAGTACCTGAATATGTTATTAAAGTGGGACAGCAATATCGTACCCTGAATATGTCTTATTAAAAGGGGGACAGCAATCTAGTACCCTGAATAGTCTTATTAAAATGGGACAGCAATCTAGTACCGATAGTCTATTAAAAGTGGGACAGCAATCTAGTACCCTGATTATGTCTTATTAAAAGTGGGACAGCAATCTAGTACCCTGAATATGTCTTATTAAAAGTGGGACAGCAATCTAGTACCCTGTATATGTCTTATTAAAAGTGGGACAGCAATCTAGTACCCTGTATATGTCTTATTAAAAGTGGGACAGCAATCTAGTACCCTGAATATGTCTATTAAAAGTGGGACAGCAATCTAGACCCTGATAATGTCTTATTAAAGTGGGACAGCAATCTAGTACCCGTATATGTCTTATTAAAGTGGGACAGCAATCTAGTACCCTGATATGTCTTATAAAAGTGGGACAGCAATCTAGACCCTGAATAGTCTTATTAAAAGTGGGACAGCAATCTAGTACCTGAATGTCTTATTAAAAGTGGGACAGCAATCTAGTACCTGTATATGTCTTATTAAAAGTGGACAAGCAATCTAGTACCCTGAATACGTATTATTAAAAGTGGGACAGCAATTAGTACCCTGAATATGTCTTATTAAAAGTGGGACAGCATTCTAGTACCCTGTTATGTCTATTAAAAAGTGGGACAGCAATCTAGTACCCTGAATATGTTTATTAAAAGTGGGACAGCAATCTGTACCCTGAATAGTCTTATTAAAAATGGGACAGCAATCTAGTACCCTGAATATGTCTTATTAAAAGTGGGACAGCAATCTAGTACCCTGATTATGTCTTATTAAAGTATGACAGCAATCTAGTACCCTGTATATGTCTTATAAAAGTGGGACGCAATCTAGACCTGTATAGTTTATTAAAAGGGGACAGCAATCTAGTACCCTGATATGTCTTATTAAAAGTGGGACAGCAATCTAGTACCCTGAATATGTCTTATTAAAAGTGGGACAGCAATCTAGTACCCTGTATATGTCTTATTAAAAGTGGGACAGCAATCTAGTACCCTGAATATGTCTTATTAAAAGTATGACAGCAATCTAGTACCCTGTATATGTCTTATTAAAAGTGGGACAGCAATCTAGTACCTGATATGTCTTATTAAAAGTGGGACGCAGAATCTAGTACCCTGAATATGTCTTATTAAAAGTGGGACGCAATCTAGTACCCTGATATGTCTTATTAAAAGTGGGACAGCAATCTAGTACCCTGTATAGTGTTTATAAAAGTGGGACGCAATCTAGTACCCGTATGTCTATTAAAAGTGGGACAGCAATCTAGTACCCTGTTATGTCTTATAAACGTGGGACAGTAATCGTACCTGATAGTCTTATTAAAAGAGAGACAGCAATCTAGTACCTGAATATGTCTTATTAAAATAGAGAAACAGCAATCTAGTACTGAATATGTATTATTAAAGAGAGACAGAAATCTAGTACCCTGAATATGTTTATTAAAAGAGAGACAGCAATGTAGTACCCTGAATATGTCTTATTAAAAGTGGGACAGAATTAGTAACCTGAATATTGTCTTATAAAGTGGGACAGCAATCTAGTACCTGAATAGTTTATTAAAAGTGGGACAGCATCTCAGTACCTGAATATGTCTTATTAAAAGTGGGACAGCAATCTAGTACCTGAATATGTCTATTAGTGGGACAGCAATCTAGTACCTTGAATATGTCTTATTAAAAGTATGACAGCAACTAGTACCTGATATGTCTTATTAAAGTGGACAGCAATTAGTCCCTGAATATGTCTTATTAAATGGGACAGCAATCTAGTACCCTGTATATGTCTTATTTAAAGTGGGACGCATCTAATACCCTGTATATGTCTTATTAAAAGTGGAACAGCAATCTAGTACCTGAATATGTCTTATTAAAGTGGGACAGCATATAGTACCTGAAGTATGCTTATTAAAAGTGGGACAGCAATCTAGTACCCTGTATATGTCTTATTAAAGGGGACAGCAATCTAGACCTGATATGTTATTTAAAAGTGGAGAACAATCTAGTACCCTGGATATGTCTTATTAAAAGTGAGGACAGCAATCTAGTACCCGATATGTCTATTAAAATGGAACAGCAATCTAGTACCTGAAATGTCTTATTAAAAGTGGGACAGCAATCTATACCCTGAATATGTCTTATAAAAGGGAGACAGCAATCTAGTACCCTGTATATGTCTTATTAAAAGTGGGACAGCAATCTAGTACCCTGAATATGTCTATTAAAAGTGGAACAGCAACATTAGTACCTGATATGTCTATTAAAAGTGGGACAGCAATTAGTACCCTGAATGAAATCTTATTAAAAGGGAACAGCAATCTAGTACCCTGTATATGTCTTATTAAAAGGGACAGCAATCTAGTACCCTGAATATGTCTTATTAAAAGGAAAAGCAATCTAGTACCTGTATATGTCTATTAAACGTGGGACAGTAATCTAGTACCCTGAATATGTCTTATTAAAAGAGAGACAGCAATCTAGTACCCTGAATATGTCTTATTAAAATAGAAACAGCAATCTAGTACCGTGAATATGTATTATTAAAAGAGAGACAGAAATCTAGTACCCTGAATATGTCTTATTAAAAGAGAGACAGCAATCTAGTACCCTGAATATGTCTTATTAAAAGTGGGACAGCAATCTAGTACCCTGAATATGTCTTATTAAAAGTGGGACACAATCTAGTACCTTGAATATGCTTATTAAAAGTGGGACAGCAATCTAGTACCTTGAATATGTATATAAAAGGGGACAGCAATTAGTACCCTGATAGCTTATTAAAACGTGGGACAGCAATCTAGTACCTTGAATATGTCTTATTAAAAGAGACAGCTCTAGTACCCCTGTATATGTCTTATTAAAAGTGGAGACAGCAATTAGTACCCTGAATAGTTATTTAAACGATGGGACAGCAATCTAGTACCCTGTATATGTCTTATTTAAAGTGGGACGCAATCTAGTACCTGTATATGTCTTATTAAAAGTGGACAGCAATCTAGTACCCTGAATATGTCTTATTAAAAGGGGACAGCAATCTAGTACCCTGATTGTATTATTAAAGTGGGACAGCAATCTAGTACCCGATATGTCTTATTAAAGGGGACAGCAATCTAGTACCCTGAATATGTCTTATTAAAGTGGAGACAGCAATCTAGTACCCTGTAATGTCTTATTAAAAGTGGACAGCAATCTAGTACCCTGAATATGTTTATTAAAAGTGGACAGCAATCTAGTACCCTGAATATGTCTTATTAAAAGTGGGAACAGCAATCTAGTACCCTGAATATGTCTTATTAAAAGTGGGACAGCAATATCGTACCCTGAATATGTCTTATTAAAAGTGGGACAGCAATCTAGTACCCTGTATATGTCTTATTAAAAGTGGGACAGCAATCTAGTACCCTGAATATGTCTTATTAAAAGTGGAACAGCAATCTAGTACCCTGAATATGTCTTATTAAAAGAGAGACAGCAATCTAGTAACCTGAATATGTCTTATTAAAAGAGAGACAGCAATCTAGTACCCTGAATATGTCTTATTAAAAGAGAGACAGCAATCTAGTACCATGAACATATCTTATTAAAAGAGAGACAGCAATCTAGTACCCTGAATATGTCTTACGCCTGCCATATTGTTAAAGATTCACCCTCCATGTTTAACTCAAAGCTGGGGAACTGAAATCACAATACAAAATGGAGCTTACACCCCCTTCTGTGATCCAATGGTGGTGGGCAAATTATTTCTCCAGAATGCTTCTGATTTTAGAGGTGAGTGTTATATTTTTCGGGATATATTATTTTTTTAGCGGGATGTCCGTTGCTTCCTCTCCTATTTGCTCAGATTTGATTACTTTTTGATTGGGTACAGTGGACCTAGAAAAGTAAACAATCACAATATAAATTTACCAAGTTTCACTTGATTATTTGGACACATTGACGTCCCATTGACATGAAGATGTGTTTATTGATAGCCTAGGAATCAGGGCGCCGCACAGATTTGTATTTTTGTACCATTTGCAAGATTTTAAACCAATGATGAAACATCGAAAACCTGGATGACCCGGAGATCTCTCTCTGTGGAGCTTCTCAATGCCCTATAACCATTCTGATCAATGCATTGGGCACGTTAAGGATTTGCCTTTATTTTCAGTTTTGTCACTTCACATGACCTACATTCTGCTTCTTATCTTCATCCTTTTCCTCCCTTATAACCTCTAAACCTCTCCAGCAAGACTCCCTTTGTGCTGCTCACTGCTTGATGAATTCTTATCACAGTAGACTCTTCCCTCGGAACATTCAGGGCTCTTTGAAAACTCATCTTTTCATGGTGGACTTCCTGGCAGCATGTTGCTACACTTTAAACTGTATGAAAACCAAGTTCTCTGCTGTTTTGTTGCAAGGAGTTGACCAGGCACCATGAATGAAATCTGTCTGAAATTTTTTTTCAATGTATTTATTTTCTAAATGGATATAAATTAAATGGTATCCTCATTCATAAATGAATACATGTAAGTAGCCCTTTCTCTGAGGTGTGTAGTTGCTACATGACTTCAATCCAGTACTTGTTTTGCTCAGGCTCAGCCCCTCTTCTTGAGAATCTTGACTAATTTGACTAACTATGAAGTCAAGCATGCTCAGTAATCACTACAAGACCACACCATTCCTGCACACAGCAGGAGCACATTTATGATAATAAGGCACTTGATTGAAAGCTGAAATGTAAAATGGTTCAGAATGGATAGCTAAAGAATAGGGGCCAGATCAACAAAAAATAGTGTAAAATAGTTGAATTATAGCAGAACACCAGTTAAAGGGGTATTATGTAGTGGCATTCCTTTAATGGTCCACTAATTTTACCAGGGTACCAATGAGAAAGTAGCAAACCGGTTAGCATGACTTTAAAAAATTGCCCAGCGCCTCGGGTAAATCACCCCATTGGTTTTAAAAACTTACGTCTGTTATTGCATTGCCAGTGATTTTAAGGGCCATATTTATAAAAGATCTTTATTGTTATCGCAAAAATACCTATCGTTATTCTACGATAACGATCGGCCAATATCGTAGAACACCGATCAGTATTTTTACGATAAAGATTTTTTATAAAAAAATCAGTCAAATGTTTAAATTCCAGCAGACTGGGGTATCTCTGAGGTATCTGATTCCTTCTCTTTTCTATTTATTAGTAAAATGTCTTTTAATTGTAGACTTAACACAAGGTACAGTAGAGTCTATCAGCCTGATAGGAAATGTGCCTGATAGGAAAATAATTACACTGCTACATTTAACATGATATATATAATCATAACGTGACAGTTCTAACTTCTAACCAATGCATTTGGACAATACTTGTGACACATAATTGTGTGCAATCAGTGCCACCATTTGTCCTGCACCAATAGGAAGACATTGCCATATTATTTCCCACTGATGTCACAGGATATTGGATTTCATGCTTCTTCCTCTAAGGGTCTGGTGTTTTATCAAGGGGCAGCACAAAACTACCAGATCTCCGGCTGTTTTAGAATTTAACACTTGTTCTGGAGAATTGGGTGGAGATGTTTGGTCAGGACATTGAGACAATTGTTGGCCCCAAATCTATGTACAAAGCATTGAATTTCCAGAAATATCTCCAGAAAAAAAAATTTGTAGAAGAATTGCCTTTCAATGTGTCAAAGGCAAATGTGATGTAAGAACAACTTTAAACGAAAGTCCTTGTCTCACCTACAAGTCAATCTATTGTTGAGCCTTCTGGCATCAGGGGTTTAGAAGATTCAAAGCTCCATAGCCTTAAAGCTGGGTACACATATAACAGATTTGGTCTTTTTTGATCAAACAGTCGTATCTTTGAAGATCGTTAACCAATCGCATCGTTCACAGACAACAGTACACATTCTACAGATATAATTATTCCCAGATACGATCGTTCCGTCATGCGTGCTATGTGGAGGTGTTTCTTGATGACGACTTTTGTGCGTGATTACGTAACTCACAGGAAGTGATGTAAACGGATGTTGTTGTTTTATTCAAGTGTACATTCGTTTTCAAATGTGGCCTCTGTTCGTTTTCTAAATGAAATTTCTCTGATCTAAAGTTCTCTAAGGGGATTTCTCCACAAGCACTAGGGGAAATAATACCAGAGCAGGGCGATTACACATGCTTAAAGGATGAATACATGAAGGTAAAAATGATTCCTTTATTAAAATAGATAAACTCAAATATGTACAATAACAACCAAACATCACGGTAAATAATTTGCTACAAACTTGTATAATTGTAATGATGGTAGCTGTAGTGTTGGGTAGGTGGTGGAGACATAGGTCCTGGTGAGTAATCCATGTTTTGTGCTAACAGTATTTTCTGTTAGGTTGTGTTTTAGTCACTCCTGTTATCAAAAACTCAGCTAACATTCTTTGGTCACTGGTCATGCGTCGCACTTTAGCCACAACATAACAGACAAGCAAATCAAACTCGTCTTTTATTAATAGTGCAGCTGCTTCGGGTAATATTCTTGTTTTCATCTCATCCGCGTTGCTGTTTTTTTGCTTTTTATGTTTTCGCTGCTGTTGAGGTTGAGTCACTTGCTGCTGTGGTACAGTGTTTTCATTGGGTGTAGATGTTAATACCTGTATAGGAAAATGGACATTGAATTGAAATCATTTTTTTCTACTTTTACAGTTTCCTAAGACGCCTGAAGATTGGTTAGAAACAGTAAAGAACTTTGAGGTGTACTGGAACTTTCCAAACTGTGGAGGGGCCATTGATGGAAAACATGTAAGGATCTTTCCTCCAACACAATCCTACTAGTATAATCTTACTACTATAACTATAAAGGATATTTCCATTGTACTCCTAGCAATTGTTAATGCCAAATAGGAATTTATAATGGTGGATGTGGGTACTAATGTGTCAGAGTGATTGAGCAAACTGTTTTCTATGACAAAAAACAGCTACACCTGCCTACTAATGCTGAAACTAAACAAGGATTGAACTGTGTATTTGTGGCAAATGAGGCATTTGCTTTGCATGAAAATCTTTTGAAACCTTTTTTCTAGGAAAACACTGAACAGAGAAAGAAAAATTTTCAATTACAGACTCTCCCGTGCCAGAAGGGTTTTGGAAAATGCATTTGGTATTCTTGCTAATAGGTTCTGTATTTTCCACACATCCATTTACTTGTCACTAGAGATGTTCAAAACTGTTGAGTTTCATTCCGTTTTTGAATTTTCGTAATTTTGGGAAAGTTCGGAAGTTCTAGTTTCGATTTTCGAAAATCGTCTACTTTCTATTTTCAATTTTCGAAAATCGTCTACTTTCGATTTTTGATGATTGTCTTCTTTCAATTTCCAATGATTGTCTACTTTCAATTTCCGATTAAAATTGAAAAATCTGGGTTCCGTGAAATTCGGGAGTTTCGTTGGAACTTCGAAACTTGGTTCTATTTGAACCCACATTACATCTCCACTTGTCACCCGAAATAATTGATGTTATTGTTTATGCATGTTGCATTTTGCACAATTTCATCCGTAGGAACTGCAACAACCATTATATGCCTACAAACTTTATTGACCAAGAGGATACTCTCAATAGAACATTAATACCAGGAGGTTGGAGGTCAGAACCTGAATTCTACTAGATCTGCAAAATCTACAAAGGAATTAAAAAACAGATGCAAAAACCAATAGAGACAACTATGTACATTATTTTAATGGATTGGGCCAAGTTGAATGGCTAAATGACATGGTCTCTTAATGTTTTAATTGTGAACTGCAAACATTTTGAACTTTAAATAAAGTTATTCTAAATAAAAGCTGCTTTTGAAATTAAGATTTTACTTTTTTTGAGGTGGATATATAATGTACACATATAGTTTATGTCTAGTGGAGTTTAATTTACCCTTTCAAATAAGTAAATAGCTAAACATTCTATTACACATTCCAACACTGTCAATTAGAATCACAAATATCAAACCTCTGTGAATGAGTCTTCCTGAATACTTGTTTCCAGTGTGTTTTCTGGGCTATTGTCCTGGACATTGTCCTGTAGCTGTCTAGACTAGTTGAATCGATTTTCTAGGCACCTCTTGATCAATGGTAAAGGGCAATAAATCATCAAGATCCTGTCTGTCATTTGTGAAAGATCTACATACACACAGTCCCAAGCATTCTCCCTATGATGCGCATAGGAAGAACGCTAGTGACTCTGTGTATGCAGGATCCTGTCATTGTTGATCCTTTCTGTCATCCTTCAAAATTTCAATATTATATGTATGTCAGCCCAACCTATTTAATAAATAATTAGAGGTAATGTCTTTGTTTAAGAAAGAAAAACGTTCTAAAAACATATTTTAAAAGAGACTCGTACTTGTCTCTACATCACAGGTCAATATAACTGTTCTGCTGTTACATCTTTTGTACAGAATTCTTGAATCTTTTAATCAATATAAATATCAAATGTTAAGGTGGCCATACATCTATAAGATTTTACTTACCCGACCGAGCGCTCACGCGATGTTCCTTCGGTCCTGCCGGAACCGCTTCTCCCAGTCTTACATTCGACCGACATGCGATCGCAAAATGAATGGGATTTTGCGATCGCATGTCGGTCAAATATACGATCGGGAGAAGCGGTTCCGGCTGCATCGATGAACATCGCGTGATCGCTCGGTCGGGTAAGTAAAATGTATGGGCACCTTTAACCTTGGTAAAGGTTCAATGTTTAAGAATACAATATTTAGGTACTTTACACGGGATGGTTTTTGAAAGATGACAGACAGGATCAGCATATACTCTGAATAGGATTGTGTTTCCCTGGACCGCGGGCGACTTTCCCTATTTAGAGGGAGACATAGGTTTCCAAGGGAAATGTACTTTTTTGTTTCACAAACATATAAAAAGGATGATTCTTTAGTCAAGAGGATTTTTAATGATAAATTCCATATTCCATATAATGATGATATTGTTATTGTGATATTTAAAGGATAAATACCTGCAGCTCTCATTAAAGTAGCGCACATAAAAACTGGAGTCCAATGGAATGGATAACATTAATAATATAAATACATGGTGGTTCTGCTTTTCCAAATAAACAATCCTATTCAAATCCACCCCATCTGCTGTATACCACAGGATACTCATTTGAAACAAAGGAAAAAACAGAGCATCCTCACTCAATTCAATAGTAATCCAGAAAAGTGTAGACTTGTGTCTGTTGTGTTGTCTTGTCTGGAGCTTTAAAAAAACACTTTGAATCACCGAAAGGTTTACAATGTTTTTGTTATTTGTTTTTCAATTTGTTTTTATAAGTTTGTATAGCCAGACAGGGATGTGTAAAGAGGATTTGGATATTTCGTATCTGTAGTTACGAACGGAAATACTTTGATGTCAATACGATTGCATGCTCTATGTATCTGAACAACGAAAATTGCCCAACAAACATGCACACACATCACCAATAAGGTTGTTTGACACTTGCAAACGACAAATAATTTCCATCAGGAACGAGCGACATCACAGACGATCAGTATTGGACGTTTGTTACCGACATCATCGTTCATAAACCATTAACACGAACGATATTGGTCCAATGCGTCCCGAACAGTCTCAAATCGTTCGTTTCTCCAACCAAATCTTTCATGTGTGTACCTAGCTTAAGAGCTACTTCCTCTGGTATCACTTCTTTGTCTGCACCACCCCTAGCAGGAGGTGTAAATGTGCCCCATCCTTCCTTGATAATATATAGAAGGTATAGCGCATGATTACAATGGAGAGGGGGTGGAGCAGACCTGACAGCAATATCATCGGAAGGAAGGAACGACCTTTTCTTCAATCTTCGGAGCTTCTAAACCCGTCATGCCAGAATGGTCAACCAATTTTCTATTGAAAGTTCTTTCTTTCCCTTTAAACCATACGAAAGCTAACAGCTGGTATAACAAAATCAGACATGAATGTATCGCAGAGGACATGAATGAAGTCACGTGTAGTGATCAATAATCTACTTATATATCAAACATTACACAATGTACTTTATCGCTGACATCACAACGATATATGGGTTGACATAGCAACGATAAATCTAGTGGATAAGACTCCGTAGAAGTGCTCTTTCCTCTATAAATTGCCGTTCGTGTTGATATCTGTATTATCATGCACATCGTCTATTAATAGCTCGGGCCATTTGCGAATCCTTTATCAATGTAGGAATACCCACTTACGTAAATAACTAATGCACAAGATGAAGAAATACAGGAATGTTCTTAAGAGCGTTGAATTTTTACTTCCTTTCATTTCCGAGGGAGATAATATAAATCCCGGACAAAAGGAGGAGATAAAATAAATCATAAGATGATACGGATGGCTCTGGTCAGAATGGTGGATAACAAAGGAACCAGAGAACTAGAGAAAATAATGTCGGTGCTCGACTTAATTAAAAGACCTGTTAGGTAGAAAATACAGATAGAAGTCTGATAGAGCCAGTGGAACATTGTATGATTGCTCTGTAACCAATAGAAATATTCTACCAATAGAGATGGGATCCAGATCTGTCTTGGACCTGGATCCGACATGGAAACCCTGGGTTCTGACATCTGAATGTTCCTTCCAAAACCGGAGCGTATTAAAGTGTATTAAACGATCTATCGAGCGATCGAGCTGTTTTCGAAATATTCTCGAATAATCCCTGAAAATACTATCGGAAACTGAAAATTCGTTCAGATCGTATTTTCGCGCATTGTGGAACATTCGAGGATATTCTTGAACATTCAATAAAAAAATTGAAAATCCACTGCAGACTTGCAGACTTTTTTTTTTGGGGGGGGGGGTTGACTTGTTCTTTAAGAGCAATGTAGTATAATTTGCAGCCATTCAGTGCTAAAAGTTACTAATCCTTCCCCTCCTACATTGCGAAATCAGCTATGCATGCATGCACAGGGGAGATTGGAGTAGGTGGTTATGCACAGGTAAAGCGATTGGCACCAAAAATAGTGACATAATCACAAAATGTGAACCGAATCATGGCAGTGGGGCCTGGCCCAAGTTTTTCCTCCATACCTGCTTTTCGCTTTTGCCAGTTTGATGTACTATCACTAAATTCCCATGTACCTGTACCAGCATCACAAAATCCCATGTACCTTTACCAGGATCACAAATTCCCATGTACCTGTATCAGGATCACAAATTCCCATGTACCTGTACCAGGATCACAAATTCCCATGTACCTTTACCAGGATCACAAATTCCCATGTACCTGTATCAGGATCACAAATTCCCATGTACCTGTACCAGGATCAAAAATTCCCATGTACCTGTACTGGGATAACAAATTCCCATGTTCCTGTACCAGGATCACAAATTCCCATGTACCAGGATCACAAATTCCCATGTACCTGGACCAGGATAACAAATTCCCATGTACCTGGACCAGGATCACAAATTCCCATGTGCCTGTGCCAGGATCACAAATTCCCATATACCTGTGCCAGGATAGCAAATTCCCATGTATCTGGATCACAAATTCCCATGTTCCTGTGCCAGGATAACAAATTCCCATGTATCTGGATCACAAACTCCCATGTTCCTGTACCAGGATAACAAATTCCCATGTATCTGGATCACAAACTCCCATGTTCCTGTACCAGGATAACAAATTCCCATGTATCTGGATCACAAATTCCCCGATGTTTCCTGTGCCAGTACTAAAGCAATTCACCCATGTATCTAGAATCACAAATTCCCAGTGTCCTCTGCCAGGATCACAATTCCCATGTACCTGATCACAGAACAATTCCCATGTACCTGTACCAGGATCACAAATTCCCTGTACCTGGATCAAATTCCCAGACCTTCAGGATAACAATTCCCATGTTCAGTACTCACAAATTCCCATGTACCTGTACCAGGATCAACAAATTCCCCATGTACCTGTACCGGAAACAAATTCCCATTTCCTGTACCAGATCACAATTCCCGACCAGGATCACAAATTCCCATGTACCTGGACCAGGATAACAATTCCCATGTACCTGGCCCAGGATCACAAATTCCCATGTTCCTGTGCCAGGATCACAAATTCCCATTACTGTGCCAGGATAACAAATCCCATGTATCTGATCACAAATTCCCATGTTCCTGTGCCAGGATAAACAAATTCCCATGTATCTGGATCACAAATTCCCATGTTCTGTACCAGGATAAACAATTCCCATGTATCATGGATCACAAACTCCGCATGTTCCTGTACCAGGATAAAAATTCCCATGTACATCTGGATCACAATTCCATGTCCTGTACAGGATCACCAATTCCATGTACCTGTACCGATAACAAATTCCCATGTTCCTGTACCAGGATCACACAATTCCCATTTACTGATACAAATCCCATGTATACCAGGATCACAACCATGTCACCTGGACAGGATCACAATTCCCATTTCCTGTGCCAGATAACAATTCCCATATACCTGGCCAGGATAACAAATTCCCATGTATCTGGATCACAAATCCCCATGTTTCCTGTGCCAGGATAACAATTCCCATGTATCTGGATCACAAACTCCCCTGTTCCTGTCCAGGATACAAATTCCCATGTATCTGGATCACAATTCCCATGTTCCTGCCAGGATACAAATTCCCATGTATCTGGATCACAAATTCCCATGTTCTTTACCATGATCACATTCCCATGTCCCGGATCACAAATTCCCATGTATCCAGATCATCACAAGTACCCATGTACCTGGATCACAAATTCCCTGTCTGGCTCACAAATTTCCCATGATCTGGATCATCAATGTTCCATTTCCTGTGCCAGGATCACAAATTCCCATGTTCTGGAAATAACAAATTCCCATGTACCTGGATCACAAATTCTTCCCATGTCCTGTGCCAGGATAACAATTCCATGTACGATCACAATTCCCATTAAAATCCCATGGATCACAAATTCCCATGTTCCTTAGCCAGGATCACAAATTCCCATGTACCTGGATCAACCAATTCCCATGTAATCCTGTGCATACACAAATTCCCATGTATCTCGGATCACAATTCCCATGTATCTCCGATCAAATTCCCATGTACCTGGATCACAAATTCCCATGTACCTGGATCACAAATTCCCATGTATCTGGATCACAAATTCCCATGTTCCTGTGCCAGGATAACAAATTCCCATGTATCTGGATCACAAATTCCCATGTTCCTGTACCAGGATCACAAATTCCCATGTACCTGGATCACAAATTCCCATGTACCTGGATCACAAATTCCCATGTATCTGGATCACAAATTCCAATGTTCCTGTGCCAGGATAAACAATTCCCATGTATCGGATCACAAATTCCCATGTTCCTGTAGCCAGGATCACAATCCCATGTACTCTGGATCACAAATTCCCATGTACCTGGATCACAAATTCCCATGTACCTGGATCACAAATTCCCATGTATCTGTACCAGGATCACAAATTCCCATGTACCTGAATCGCAAATTCCCATGTATCTGTACCAGGATCACAAATTCCCATGTACCTAGATCACAAATTCCCATGTACCTGGATCACAAATTCCCATGTACCTGTACCAGGATCACCAATTCCCATGTACCTGAATCCCAAATTCCCATGTACCTGGATCACAAATTCCCATGTACCTGGATCAAAAATCCCCATGTTCCTGTGCCAGGATAACAAATTCCCATGTACCTGTACCAGGATAACAAATTCCCATGTACCTGTACCAGGATAAGAACATTTCCTATGTATCTGAACAGGATCACAATATTCCCATGTACCTGTACCAGGATACACAATTCCCATGTACTGTACAAGGTAAGAAATCCCCACCAGATCAAAAATGCCCACTACCTATCAGGATCACAAATTCCCATGTACCTGGATCACAAATTCCCATGTCCGGAACAAGGATAAAACATTCCCATGTACCTGTCCAGGAAACAATTCCCATGTTACCTGTACCAGGATCCAACTCTTCCCATGTACCTCGTACCAGGATAAACAAATTCCCATGTGTACCTGTACCAGATCATCCCATTACCACCTGAAGACTTCCCTGTAGTACAGGTTAAATTCCGTACCGACAAAATGCCACATCTTACCGCTAACTGTACCCTGGCCATTCGTTCTGAGGATAAAATTCCCATGACTGACTGTACACTCATGTACTGTACCAGATCAATTCCTCGTCGAATAAATCTGGGAGCAATCAAACATTCTGTGAGGAGAGTGTCTAGGGTTGGAGGAGATAGAGGGGGAGGTATTAGCGTCTCACTGGGATATATTGTCCAGAGGAAAGCAGGGTGTAGATAGGGCCCGTGTGTTTTGGGGTGAAAGGGGGGTGGGGCTAGCATGGGATAGGGAGTGAATTGTGTATCAAATTACGAATAATTACAGGATCATAATCAAAATGTATGTTTGCAAACTGCGGGAAGCCTGGCCTGACAAAATGGGGGAATTGGAAATATGGCATTGATGAAAAAGTATGATAGTAATAGGTATAGCAGAACGTGGTTGAACATTCTCACGACTGGGCTGTAATATAGAAGGATATGCCTTGTTTTGGTCAGGCAGAAAAAAAGGAAGGGGGAGGAGCATTTTGTATATGTTAAAAAAGAATTGAGAGTCCAAATTTAAAAGAAGAGAATGACTGGTGATATGGATGATAAAGTGGAGGCCATATGGGTGGAATTATGCAACAGGAAGGGTATGCTTGTTGGTGTCTGCTTATAGCCTCCAAAATGCTAGCTAGAGGAGTGGTCAACTTCATATGCAGTTGGCAAGCTGCAAGTTTGGGAGTTGGGCTCCATTCTGGGGGACTTCAATTACCCCTGACTTGTTGGTGTGGTGAACGTGCATCAACAGACAAAGCGATGAGTTCCTGATTTGCCTGCAGGATACATTTTCCTCTCACAGTTGGTTGAGTTCCTACTAGAAAAAAGGAGCCTGTTGGATCTGGTAATATCTAACATTGTTGGAGCGCATTATAGATATAAAGTAACTTGGAGGCTTAGAATAGTGACCATGAAATCTGGCATTTGGACTTTGTTATCGAAGGAAAATGTGTGGCCGGGTTAAGCACAAGACATTTAATTTCAGGAAGCAAATTTTCCCAGGTAAAGCAGCTCTTCAAATGTCACTGGGATAATGTATTCTCAGTAACAGGTACTGAACAGAAGTGGACTGTGTTCCAGGGGATTTTAAGCCATGTTCACATCTACATTTATACCCCTTGGGAAATATGTACAAAAAATAAATCCGCGCCCATGTGGCTGATTCTGATGTAAAGAGGCAAATGTAAGGAAGAAAAAGGCATTTAAAACCTTTAAAAGGCCGAGGGGAACGGAGAAGGGCTTTAGGAGTATAAAACTGTAACAAGAGTGAAGAGCAATCAACTAGCTAAAATTCATAATGAGTTAGGATCGCTGAAGAAACGCATCACTAGCCTAAACATTTTTTTAAGTATATAATAGTAAGAAGATGAGGAACTGAGACTGTTGGCCACCATTAATTAATGGGATAAAGTTAGTTTCGGAGATGGGCGAAAAGCAAATGTCTTGATAATTTTTTTTCCTCTGTATACACTATAGAAGATCCAAGTACAATTCATAGAGTATAGTTATCAATAAAGTCTACCAGATTCAATGTCCTTTGGTATAACCGAGGATCTGGTACAGAAAGAAACTAATAAGTTAATATTAGAAATAACTCCTGTACCGATAAAATACATCCTAAGGGTACTTAGGGAGCTAAGTTCAGTTTTATCTAGGCCATTGTTTCTTAATTTTTGGCTGATTCCCTCCGCCCCGGTGGTGTGCCTCTGGATTGGAAAAAGGCTGATGTTATTCCAATATTCAAAAAGGGTAGTCGTTCACAGCCGGGTAATTACAGGCCTGTAAGTTTAACTTCAGTGGTGGGGAAGATCCTGGAAAGTTTAATAAGGGAACATGTTCTAGAGTATGTTTCAAGGACTGACATTATAAGTAGTAACCAGCATGGATTTAGGAGGAATAGATCTTGTCAAACTAACTTGCTTGGCTTTTATGAGGAAGTAAGTAGAAATTTAGACTCTGGTATAGCAGTAGATGTAGTTTACTTGGATTTTGCAAAGGCTTTTGATACAGTCCCCCATAGGCGACTAATGAATAAGCTAAGGTCTGTTGGTCTGGGGAGTCACATTTGTACATGGATAGAAAATTGGTTAAAGAATAGGATGCAGAGAGTAGTTGTTAATGGGGCTTCATCATTATGGACTAAAGTGCTAAGTGGGGTGCCACAGGGTTCTGTGTTGGGGCCGCTTCTATTTAATCTATTTATTAATGATTTGGAAGTGGGTATTGTCAGCAAGGTTTCTGTGTTTGCTGACGACACAAAACTTTGTCGACCATTAAAAACTTCAGAGGATGTGCAATCGTTGCAAGGGGATCTAGATAGATTATCACATTGGGCTGCTAAGTGGCAGATGAAATTCAATGTTGATAAATGTAAGGTGATGCATTTTGGACTTAAAAATACTTGTGCTACTTATACTATAAATGGCTCTGTGTTAAGTGAATCCCTGTTGGAAAGGGATCTTGGAGTTTTGGTGGATAACAAACTTAAAGGTAGCAAGCAGTGCCAGGCGGCAACAGCCAGAGCCAGCATGGTATTGTCTTGTATAAAGAGAGGTATGGATTCAAGGGAGGAAAATGTAATTCTCCCTCTTTACAAAGCATTGGTAAGGCCTCATTTGGAATATGCAGTGCAATTTTGGAATCCTGTGTACAAAAAGGACATCTTTGAAATGGAAAGGGTTCAGAGAAGGGCAACTAAATTAATAAGGGGATTGGGGGAGCTTGAATATGAAGAGAGACTGGAAAAGTTACAATTATGTACGCTGGAGAAAAGGTGCTTGCGTGGGGATATGATTACTGTGTATAAATACATTAACGGGCCATACAATAAACTATCTGGGGCATTGTTCACCAAGAGAACATGTCAAAGGACACGAGGACATCCCTTAAGACTTGAAGAAAAAAGGTTTAGGCTTCAAGCTCGGAAAGGGTTTTTCACTGTGAGAACGGTAAGGCTATGGAACTGTCTTCCAGTGGACGTTGTAATGGCAGGTTCATTGGTCAGTTTCAAAAAAAAGCTGGATGAGTTTCTGCAAACAAGGAATGTTGCAAGTTACTGGTATTGATACATAAAGTAGAGTTGATCCAGGGAAATTTCCGATTGCCACTTGGAGTCAGGAAGGAATTTTTTCCCCCTTCATAAATTTGGTGGGGTTTTTTTGCCTTCCTCTGGATCAACAGTTAGGCAGGAAATGAGGATATTGCTAGATGGGTTGGACTGGATGGACGTATGTCTTTATTCAACCTCAAATACTATACTATACTATACTATACAAATTCCCATGTACCTGTACCAGTATAACAAAATCCCCATGTTCCTCTAGCAGGATAACAAAATTCCCATGTTCCTGTACCAGGATAACAAAGTCCCATGTTCCTGTACCAGGATAACATATTCCCATGTACCTGTACCAGGATAACAAATTCCCATGTACCTGTACCAGGATAACAAATTACCATGTACCTGTACCAGGATAACAAAATTCCCATGTTCCTTTACCAGAATAACAAATTACCATGTACCTGTACCAGGATAACAAATTCCCATGTACCTGTACCAGGATAACAAATTCCCATGTACCTGTACCAGGATAACAAAATTCCCATGTTCCTGTACCAGGATCACAAATTCCCATGTACCTGTACCAGGATAACAAAATTCCCATGTTCCTGTACCAGGATCACAAATTCCCATGTACCTGTACCAGGATAACAAAATTCCCATGTTCCTGTACCAGAATAACAAATTACCATGTACCTGTACCAGGATAACAAATTCCCATGTACCTGTACCAGGATAACAAATTCCCATGTACCTGTACCAGGATCACAAATTCCCATGTACCTGTACAAGGATAACAAATTCCCATGTTCCTGTACCAGGATTACAAATTCCCATGTTCCTGTGCCAGGATAACAAATTCCCATGTATCTTGATCACAAATTCCCATGTTCCTGTTCCAGGATAGCAAATTCCCATGTATCTGGATCACAAATTCCCATGTTCCTGTGCCAGGACAGCAAATTCCCATGTATCTGGATCACAAATTCCCATGTTCCTGTATCAGGATAACAAATTCCCATGTATCTGGATCACAAATTCCCATGTTCCTGTGCCAGGATAACAAATTCCCATGTATCTGGATCACAAATTCCCATGTTTCTGTACCAGGATAACAAATTCCTATGTATCTGGATCACAAATTCCCATGTTCCTGTGCCAGGATAGCAAATTCCCATGTATCTGGATCACAAATTCCCATGTACCTGTGCCAGGATAACAAATTCCCACCATATATGGTACAATACACCATATTGTACCATATTGTACTCTACTGCCCTCATTATATTACACCATATTGTACCATATTGTACTCTTACTGCACTTATAGATTACACCATATTATACAATATTGTACTCTACTGCCCGTATTATATTAGCACATATTACATATTGTACTCTACTGCCATCAGGATATTACCACCTATTGTACCCCTATGTTACCCTACTGCATCATATATACAACATAGTGTACCATTAATTGTACTATACTGCCTCATTAATTGCACCATATTGTACCCATATTGTTTCTCTACTGCCCTCAGTATATATACCATATTGTACTCTACTGCCTCGGTATATAACCATATTGACCATTTGTTACTATACTGCCCTCATTATATTATACCCTAGTGTACCATGATTGTACTCTATTGCCCTGCATTATATTACACCATATTGTACTCTACTGCCTCGTGATATAACCATAGTGTACCATATTGTACTCTTACTGCCCTCATTATATTATACCATATTGTACCCAATTGGACTCTAGGCCCATCATATATTACACCATATTGGTTTTTTTTTAAAAAAAACCATTTTGTTTACTCTACTCGCCCTCGTTATATTACACCAATATTGTACCATTGTACTTACTGCCCTCATTATATTACACCTATGGTACCATATTGGACTATAAGGCCCTAATTATATTACACCATATTGTACCATTTTGTACTCTACTGCCTCGTTTATATTAAACCAGATATGTAACATTTTGTACTAGATGCCCTCATTATATTATACCATATTGACCATATTGTACCCACTGCCCTCATTATATTATACCATATTACTATGGTACTCTACGGCCCTCATTATATACCCATATTGTACCATATTGTACACTACTGCCATCATTATAGTACACCATATTGTACCAATTGTAAGCTACTGCCCTCATTAATTACACAATATTGTACCTATGACCTTCTGCCCTCATTATATACACCATATGTACTCTACTGCCCTCATTTATAGATTATAACATAGGGTACATATGTACTTATGCCCTCATTATATTTACAAACATATTGTACCATATTGTACTCTACTCCCCTCCCTCATTATATTTATACCATATTGTAACATATTGTACCCTACTGCCCTCATTATATTACACCATATTGTACCAATTGTACTTAATGCACTCATTAGATTACACCCATATGGTACCATATTGTTACTTACTGCCTTATTATTTACACCATATTGACCAGATTGTGCCCTACTGCCCTCATTATATTAAACCATATTGTACCAGATTGTACTCTACTGCCTCATTTATATTTAAAACATATTGTACCATATTGTACTACGCCCTCATTATATTACACCAGATTGTTTACCATATTGTTTGACACTACCACAAGTATATTACAACATATTGTTACTCTACTGCCCTATATTATTAGAAATATTGTTACCATATTGTACTCTACTGCCCTCAATTATATTACACCATATTGTACCATATTGTCCTCTACTGCCCTCATTATCGTACACCATATGTACCATATTGTACTCTACTGCCCTCAGTATATTACACCATATTGTACCATTGGCCCTAATGCCCTCTTATATTTTACAACATATTGACCCATATTGTACTCTACGGCCCTCTTATATTACACCATATTGCCCTATTGTACTTACTGCCCTCATTATATTATACCATATGCGTCCATATTGAACTTACTGCCCTCATTGATATTAAATACCAGATTGTTACCATTATGGACTCTAAGGCCCTCATATATTATTTACCATATGGTACAATATTGTACTCTACGGCCTCATTATATTACACCATATTGTACCAGATTGACTCTACTGCCCTCATTATCTTACAAAATATTGTACAATATTGTACTCTACTGCCCTCATGTATATTACCCCCATATTGTACCATATTGTACTCTACTGCCCTCAATTATATTTATACCAATTGTACCAGGATGGTACCATACTGTCCTGATTATTTACCCATAGGGTACCATTTTTTTTATTGTACTCTACTGCCCTCATTATATTCACACCATATTGTACCATATTGTTCTCTATGCCCTCATTATATTATACCATATTGTCCAATATTGTGGAACCTAATGTCCTCATGAATTACACCATATTGTACCCATAAATTGTACTCTACTGCCCTCATTATTTATACCATATTGTACCATATGTACTCTACTGTCCTCATTATATTACACCATAGTGTACCATATTGTACTCTACTGCCCCTCATTATATTACACCATATTATACCATATTGGAATCTATGTGCCTCATTATTATTTACAAATTTGCTACCATATTGTACTCTACGCCCTCATTATTTACACCATATTGTACCATTTATTGTACTCTACTGCCCTCATATATACACATATTGTACATATTGTACTCTACTGACATCATTTAGATTACACCATATTGTACCATATTGTACTCTACTGCCATCATTATATTACAAATATGGTACCAGTATGTACTTCTGCCCTCATTATATGACAACCATTTTGTACATATTGTACTCTACTCCCTCATTATATTACAACATATTGAACCATATTTGTACTATACTGTCTCAATTATATTACCACCTATTATACCATATTGATAACTATAAGCCCTCATTATATTACACCTATTGTACCATATTGTACCCTACTGCCATATTATAGTTACAACCAGATTGTACCATATGGTACCCTAATGCCCTCTTATATTACACCAGATTATTACCATATTGTACTCACTGTCCTATTATATTACACCATATTGTACTATCTACTGCCCTCATTATAGTACAACATATTGTACCATCTTGGACCTCTACTCCCATCATTATCTACCACCATATTGTACCCATTTATTGGACTCTACTGCCCTCATTATATTGTACCCATATTGTACTATAATGCCCTCATTATATTACAACATATTTATACCATATTGTACTCTACTGCACCTTATTATATTACCCATATTGTACCATATGCTACCCGACTGACCTCATTATATTACAACCTGATGTACCATATGGACCCTACTGAATCATTATAACACCAGATGTACCAGAGGTAAGCTACTGCAATCCATTAGATTACAACAATGTACCATATTGGACTCTACTTGCCCTCATTATATTACCACCATAGTGTACTTACTCGCCCTCATTATATTACACCATATTGCCTACATATTGTAATCTATCTGTCGTCTGTCTGTCTGTCTGTCTCTATCTATCTAATCGATCTATCTATCATCTAGTATATCTATTTATTATCTATCTATCTATTATCTATTATCTATCAAGTATCTATCTATATTATCTATCTATCTATCTATCTATATTATATATCTATCTATCTATCCAACCCTTGGGGTTAGTTTTTTTTTTAGCAAAAAGGGGGGAATGCAGAGCACTCACAGGGCTTGTGCAGAAGACTTTAAACAGATAGCATATATGTTTGGTTGCACTATGGAAATAATTTTTTTGTTAAAATATTCTGCACAAGTCCGTGAGTGCTCTGGCATCTTACTACAAGGTTGGATATTTAAGGCATTGCTACAGCCGCACCAGGCCATATATTAGGATAGGTAGGAGTGCACACTATATCTAGTGTGGAATCGATCTATCTATCTATCTATCTATTATCTATCGATCGATCTACAATCATCTATGTATCTATCTCTATCCTATCATCTTAGATATCTACCTATCTATATAAGTATCTAACTATCTACCTATATCTCATATCGCTCTAGTATCTATCTATCTATCTACTATCTATCTATTATCTATCTATCTGTCTATCTCTATCTCTTCTATCTATCTATATATATATCATCTATAGTATATACATGCTATATCTATCTATCTATCTATCCTATCATATCTACCTATCTCTCTATTCTATCTAGTGATCATCTATCTATTATCTTCTATCTCTCTCTACTCTCTCTCTATTATATCTATCTTCTATCTATCTATTATATCTATCTATCTATTCTATCTATCTTATTATCCATCCTCCTCTATCTATCATATATCTGTCTGTCTGATGCTGTCTGTCGTGTTATCTATCATCTATCTATCTATCCTATGTATCTATCTATCTATATATCTATTTATCTATCTATCATCGTATCTATCTATATATCTATCTATCTCTGTCTGCTATTATCGGTCTGTTTTGTCTGTCTATCTATCTATCGACTATCTATCTATCTATCCTATATCTTTATGCTGTTATCTATCATATGTATGTCGTCGTCGTCCTGTATGTCTGTCTGTCTGTCTGTCTATCTATCTATCTATCTATCTATCTATTTATCTATCTATCTGTACAAGGCATATAATGGAAGCAGGACTGAAGCAGAATTAAATGGTAAGGATGTCTCGCTGCGTGTACACTAGCATTGACTAGGGTTCCCTTGCCACGTTAGAGCATGGACTATAAAAAGCTTTACGGAAAATGTTATAATTACCTTCCATTTAAAGACCTTACAAGGTATTTGAACTGAAAATCCTAATCCCAGAAGAGAGTTAATGTTATCACACTGAGTGCAGGATACACCAGTCGGGGGGGATTTTCAGGTTTAACATTTACAAACCGTCTGCTATTGGATAAGAGGTTTAATAAATACTATTAAAAAATAATCTTCACTGACCTAAAAAAAGAGGGTTTTTGCTTTTTGACTTTCTTCCATATTGTACTATATAGTAATATATGGTATTCATCATATTGTTCCATTCCGTAATATATTGTACCCTACTGCCCTCATTATATTACCCAATTGTACCAATTGTTATTATGCCCCATTATATTACACCAATTGATACCATATGTACTTCTACTGCCCGCATTATATACACCAGATGTACTCTACTGCCCTCATTATATTCACACCATATATACCAGATGTACTCTACTCCATCATTATATACACCATATGATACCTATTGTACCCTCCTGCCATCATTATATTATACCCTATTGTACATATTGTACCTACTGCCCTCATATATAAACCAAATGGATGAACCATATTGGACCCCTCTGCCCTAATCTATATTACACATATTGTACTATACTGCCCTAATTTATACACCATATTGTTACTCTTACTGCCCTCAGGAGATACACCAATGTGTACCATATTGTACCCTACTGCCCCTCATTATATTACAACATATTATACCATATTGTACTCTACGGCCCCCAGTATATTACAACATATTGTTACCATATTGTACTATACTCCATAGTTATTACACCATATTGTCCCATATTGTTACTCTACTGCCCTTATTATATTACACCATATTGTACCTAGTGTACTCTACGGCCCTCATATATTATACCATATTGTACTCTAAATGCCATCATTAATTATACCAATGTACAATATTGTACACTTACTGCCATCATATCTTATACCATATTAACCATATTGTACCATACTGCCTTATTATAGTACAACCATTATTGTTAACATATTTTACTCTACTGCCATATTAGAGTACAACATATTGTACCATATTGTACTCTACATGCCCTCATTATATTACACCATATTGTACCATATTGTACTCTACTGCCATCATGATCTTACACCATGATGTACCATATTGGACTCTACTGCCTCATCTAGATACACCATATTGGACCATATGTTACTTTAATTGCCCTCATTATCTTACATCATATTGTAAATATTGTACTCTACTGCCCTCATTTATATTTATACACATATTGTTTACTCTACTGTCTCATTATATTACACCATATTGTACCATATTGTACCCTCTGCCCTCATTATAGTACAACTATTGTACCATATTGTCCTCTATGCCCTCATTATATTATAACATATGGTACATATTGTACCCTACGCACCTCATGATATTATAACACATATGCTGGACCATATTGTTACTCTACGGCCCTCAGTATATTAAACCAATTGTACCATATTGTACCCTACTTGCCATCATTATATTATACCTATATTGTACCATATTGTACTCTGACGGCCCTCATTATATTACACAATATGTTCCATAGTGTACCCTAGGCCCTCATTCTAGTAAACCATATTGTACACATATGCTACTCTTACTTCCTCAATTATAGTACACCAGATGTACCATATTGTACTCTACTGCCTCATTTATGTATACATATGTACTCTACTGTATGCTATATTACACCATATTGCTACCATAGTGTACCCTACTGCCCTAATTTATATTTACAACCTATTGGTACCATATGTACTCTACGGCCCTCATTATATTACACCATATTGTACCATATTGTACCCCTAATGCATCAATTATATTACACACAATGTACCATATTGTACTTCTACGGCCCTTCATTATATTACACCATAGTGCCCATATTGTACCCTACTGCCATCATCTATATTACACCCATATGTACCATATCGTACGCTACTGCCTCATTATATTATTACCATATTGCTACTCTACTGTCCTCATGATTATTAAACCAGATTGCTACCATATTGTACCCTAATGCCCTCATTATATTACAACTATTGTACCATATGTACTCTACTGCACCTCATTAAGTACACATATTGTTACCATATTGTTATATACTGCCCTCATTATATTACAAAACAGATGTGTTACCATATTGTATCTACTGCCCTCATTATATACACCTATGTGACCATATTGTACTTACTTGCTTCCTCATGATATTAACAACATATTGTACACATATTGTACTTACTGCCTTTCATTATATTTACACAAGATTGTTACCATTTGTTACCCTACTGCCCTCATATTACACCATTTTGTACCAATTTACTCTACTGCCCTATTATATATTTACAACATTTGTACCATATTGTACTCTACTGGCCCTCTATTATTAAACCATATTGTTACCATATTGTACTATACTGCCGCATCATTATTACACCATCATTGTCTCTACCCCTGTTTTATTAAAATATTGTACCATATTTGTACCCTATTGCCCTCTATATATACACCTATCATTGTACCATATTGTACCCTATGCCCTCATTATATTACACCATATTGTACCATATTGTACTTACTGCCTCCATTATATACACCATATGGTCCATATTGTCCTACTGCCTCATTAATATACACCATATTGTACCAATGGTACTCTATGCCTCATTATATTACACCATATTGACTCTACGGCCCTCATTATATTAACACATATTGACTCTACTGCCCCATTAGATTAGTACACCATATGTACATATTTGTACTCTACGGCCATCATTATATTACACCATATTACCATATTGTACTCTACTGCCCATTATATACAACAGATTGTACCATATTGTACTCTATGCCCCAGTTAGAGTTACACCATATGTACAAGTATTGTACCCTACTCACACTCAGTATATTTAACAATGTAACCATATTGCTACTTCTACTGCCCTCATTATATCACCAGTACATATATTCTGCCTTAATTAGCCATATTGTACTATTCTACATGCCCTCATTATATTAGTACCAGTATGTACCATATTGTACGCTTACTGCCCTCATATATGATACATTAGTACCATATTTGGACAAAAAAAACCACGCCTCATTAATATGTATCTATTTCATTTTATTGTACTCTACTGCCCTCCATTTAATTTACCAATGTGTACTCTAATTGCCTCATTATATACCCATATTGTACCATATTTACCCTACTTGCCCTCATTATATAACAACACTATTTACCCATATTGTACCTACTGCCCTATTATTATTACACCATATTATACCATATGTGTACCTCCTGCCCTCATTAATACACTCATTGGTACCATATTTACTCTACCTGCCATCATGTATATTACACCATATTATACCATATTGTACCTTATGCACTCATATATTACACCATTATTTATACCATATTGTACTCTACTGCCATATTTATTACACCATATTGTCACCATATTGCCCTCATATTTACACCATATTGTAATATTGTACTCTACGCCTCATAAATTACACCATATTGTACTCTACTGCCCTCATGATATTACACCAATTGTACTCTAATACGACCTCAATATTATTACACCATATTGTACCAATTGTACTCTACTGCCCTCATTATATTACCACATATATACCATTATTGTACTCTACTGCCCTATTATATTACACGGGCATATTGTACCAATTGTACTCTATCGCCATCTATTTATACACCCATATTGTAACCAATTGTACTCTACTGCCCTGCATTATTATAGTACACCATATTGTACCATATTGTTACTCTACTGCCCATTTATATTACACCATGATGGTACCATATGTACTATACTGCCCTCTTATATTACAACATATTATACATATTGTTACCCATACTTGCCTCATATATATTACAACAATTACCATATGTACTATACTGCCTCATTATATTACCATATTATACATATTGTACCAAACTTGCCTCATTATATTACAGACATATTGTACCATTGACTCACTGCCTCATATATTACACCATATTGTACCATATTGGTACCCAACTGCCCTCATTATATTAAAACATATTTACCATATTTGTACCTCTATGCCCTATTTATATTACACACCATATTATACCATATTGGTACTCTATGGCCCTCATTATATTACAACATATTATACATATTGTACTCTTATGCCCTTCATTATATACACCATCTTGACCATATTGTAGCTTACTGCCTCATTTAAAATTAACATATTGTACTCTAATGCCCCATTTATATGACACCATGATTGTACTCTCGGCCCTCATTATATTACACCATATTGTACCTATTGTAATCTATGGTCTTCATTATCTTAACACCATAGTGTACCATATTGGTACATACTGCCCCTCATTATATTACAACATATGTACCATATTGTAATCTACTGCCCTCATTATATTTACACAAAGTGTACAGATTTCCCTAACTGCCCTCATTATATTACAAACTATTGTACGCATATGTGGATCTATGCCCTCATTATATTTTACCATATTGTACCATATTGTACCCTAACTGACCCCTACTATTAGACCACCATATGGTACCATATTGTACCTCTAGCCCTCATATATTACAACATATTTGTACCATGTTGTAACTCTACGCCTTAATTATGATTACACCATATTGTAACCATATTGTACTTCTACTGCCTCATTATATACGCCATATGTACTAACTGCCTCATTATAGTACGCCCAAATATTCATACATGTTGTTACCCTACTGCCCTATGAGTATTACACACCTATTGTACTCTACTGTTCCTATTATATTAACATATGTGACATATGTTACTCTAATGCCCATCATTGATATTTACAAGTATACTGTACCATATTGGTACCCTACTGCCCTCATTATATTAACACCATATTGTACCATATTGTACACTACTGCCTTATGATGTGAACACCATGTTGTCCATATTGTACCACTGCCTCATTATATTACGCCATATTGTACCATATTGTACCTACTGCCCCGTATTATATTACACCATATTGAACATATTGTACCACTAATGCCCTCATTTAATTATACGCATATTGTACCATATTGCACCCTACTGCCTCTTATTATTACACATTGTACCCTTCTGCCCTCTTATACTCACACCTATTATACCATATTGTACTCTACGCCCTCATTATAACACCATATGTACCATATTGGTGCCTACTGCCCTGATTATATTACCAATATTGCACATATACTACCCTACTGCCCTCATTATATTATACATATTGTACCAATTAGTACTCTACTGCCCTCATTATATTACACCATATTGTACATTTTGTTAATTTACTGCCACCATATTGTACAAATATTGTACTTCTGCACTCCATTATATACCAATATTGTACCATTATTGTACTCTACTGCCCATCCATTATATACACCATATGCCACCTATTGTACTATACGCCTCTTATTACACATATTGTCTCTACTGATCCATGTATATTACACCATATTTGTACCATAGGACTCTATGCCCCTCATTATATTACAATATACTGGGACCATATTGATTACCCTACTCCCTCCATATATTGACACATATTGACCATATTGTACATACTCCCTTATTATATTACAAATATTGTCCATATTGTATCACTATGCCCTATTTATATTACACCCATATTGTACCATATTGTACTCTATGCCCTCATATATTAAACCATATTGTACTCTTACGGCCTCGTTATATGACACCATATTGTACCATTTTGTACTCTACTTGCCTCCATTAGAATTATACCATATTGACCATAGTTTACTCTACTGGCCCTCATTATATTAACCATATGTACCATGTTTGTTACTGCTACTGCCCTCATATAGCTCATACCATATTGTACCATATGTACTCTACTGCCCTCCATTTACTAGCTACAATATACTGTACAATATGTAACTACGACCATCATTATATTACACCATATTGTAACCATTATTGTACACTACTGCTCATTATATTACACCATAATTGTACACATATTGTACCCCTATGCCATCATCTCATTTACGCCCCCTATAGGTACCCATATTGTACCCTACTGCCACTTATTATATTACCACATATTGTACCATATGTACACTACTGCCCTCATATTAGTCATATTGGTACATATTACCCTAATGACCCTCATTATATTACCATATTGTACCCTTATGCCCTCTTTATATCCACACCTTATTATAACCAATATGTACTCTACTCCCTCATATATTACACCATACATGTACCATATTGTGCCCTAATGCCGTTATATTACCACCAATATTGCACCATATACTACCCTACTGCCACTCATTAATTATACATATTTACCATTATTGTACTCTACTGCCTCATTGATTACACAATATGTACCATATTGACTCTACTGCCCTCATATATTAACACAATATGGTGACTCTACTGCCCTCATATTACACATATTGTACATATTTATCTACTGCCCTCATATTTACACCATATTGGCACCATATTGTACTCTACGCCTCTCATGTATACACCATATTGACCTTAATGTCCTCATTATTATTACACCATATTGTACCATATTGGTACTCTACTGCCCTCATTATATTTACAATATACTGTACCATATTGACCCTATGCACCATTATATTACACCATATTGTACCATATTGACACTATGCCCTTATTAGTATTACACCAATATTGTTACCATATGTACCCTAACTGCCCTAGTAATTACGCCAATTGTACAATATTCGTACCATATCCTACCCATTATTAATTACACCATATTGTACCATGATGATACCACTACTGCCCTTATTATATTACACCATATTGTACATATGCTTACTCGTACTGCCCTCATAATGTAAACATATTGTACTCTACGGCCTTGTATATTACACCATATTGTACCATGTTGTACTCTACTGCCTCTTATATTACCAGATTGTACCATATTGTTACTAAGCCCTCATATTTACACCATAATTGTACCATTTGTACTTCTACTGCCCTCATTATATTATACCATATTGTACCATATGTACTCTACATGCCCTCATTTATTTAGTACCATATTGCTCCATAACATAATTGTACTCTATGCGACCTCATTATATTACCACATATTATACCCAGTATTGTTACTCTACTGCCCTCATTATATAACACATATTGTACCTATTGTAATATACTGCCCTCATTATATTATTTACCATTGTACCATATTGTACTCACTGCCCTCAGTTATATTACACCATATTTTCTACATAGTGTACTTACTGCCCTCATTATATTATACCATATGTATACCATATTGTACTCTAAGCCCTTATAATATACACCATATTGTACCATATGTACCCACTGCCCTACATTAGATTATTACCATATTTTACCAATTTTGTTAAACCCCTACTGCCCTCATTATATTACACCATATTGTACCCTTCGTGCCATCAATTCACACCAATATATACCAGATTGGTACTCTACTGCCCTGACATATATCACCATAATGTACCATATGTGCCCTACTGCCCTGATTATATTAACAATTATTGCACACATATACTACCCTACTGCCCTCATTATATTATTACCATAGTTGTACCTGGTATCTACTGCCTTTATAACAATGTCAAGACTTAATGCCTATTATATTACACCATATTGTACATTATTGTACTCTACTGCACCCTTTATATACACCATATTGTACTAGTTCTACTGCCTCAATATCCTTTGTCTTACTGCACAACACATTTAATCTGCTCATATATTACACATATTGTACTCTACTGCCTCGTTATATTACAACAATTTGTACTCTACTGCCCTTAGATTACCAGTTGAATTACTACACAATATAAATGTACCATTGTACTCTACTGCCTTCAATATTACACATATGTGAACCATATATGGAGCTATACTGCCACACTTGTATATTACACCATTATGTACCATATTGTACTCTACTGCCCTATATAATTACCCCATATTGTGTAACTATTGTACTCTATGCACCCCTCATTATATTTTACCAGTATTGTACCATAGTTGTACTATACTGCCCTCATTATATTATACCATATTGACTCAACGTGCCCTATTATATTATACCATATGTACCATATGTACCCTATGCCCTCATTTATATGACCATATATGGTTAACCAATGTGTACTTTTGCCTCTTTATATATATGCGTACAATATGGAAATATAATGAGGGCAGGTAGGTACATATTGTGTAATATAATGAGGGCAGTAGAGTACAAATGGTGTTGGATATAATGGGCAGTAGGGTACAATATGGTACATATGGTTAATATAATGAGGCAGTAGAGTACAATATGGTACAATTGGTAAATTATAATGAGGGAGTAGAGTACAATATGGTACAATATGGTGTAATTAATGAGGGCAGTAGAGTACAATATGGCAAAATATGTGTAATATAATGAGGGCCGTTAGAGTACAATATGGTACAATATGGTTGTAATATAGAGGGCAGTAGAGTACAATATGGTTCAATATGGTATAATATAATGAGGGCAGTAGGGTACAATATGGTACAATATGGTATAATATAATGAGGGCAGTAGAGTACAATATGTAATATAATGAGGGCAGTAGAGTACAATATGGGTACAATAGGTAAAATAATGAGGGCAGTAGAGTACAATATGGTACAATATGGTGTAATATAATGAGGGCAGTAGAGTACAATATGGTGGAATATAATGAGGCAGTAGGTACATATGGTACAATATGGTGTAATATAATGAGGGCAGTAGGGTACAATATGGTACAATATGGTGTAATATAATGATGGCAGTAGAGTACAATATGGTACAATATGGATTGTAATAATGAGGACAGTAGAGTACAATATGGGTACAATGGTGTAATAAAGAGGGCAGAGAGTAAGTACAATATGGTTAACCATATGGTTATAATATAATGGGGCAGTTAGAGTACAATATGGTGTAATTAACAGAGGGCAGAGAGTACAATATGGTGTATATAATGAGGGCAGTAGAGTACAATATGGTACAATATGGTGTAATATAATGAGGGCAGTAGAGTGACAATATGGTACATATGGTGTAATAAATGAGGGCCGTAGAGTAACAATATGGTACAATATGGTGTAATATTAATGAGGGCAGTAGGTACATATGGTGGCAATATGGTGTAATACTAATGAGGGCAGTAGAGTACAATATGGTACAATATGGTGTAATATAAAGAAGGGCCAGTGAGAGTACAATAGGTTCAATATGGTAAATATTAATGAGGCATAGGGTACAATATGGTACAATATGGTAAATATAAGAGGGCAGTAGAGTACAATATGGTAAGGCATAAATGAGGGCAGTAGAGTACAATATGGGACAATATGGTATAATATAATGAGGCAGTAGAGTACAATGGACAATATGGTATATATAATGAGGCGAGAGTAACATATGGGATATAATGAGGGCCGTAGAGTACAATATGGTACAATATGGTGTAATATAAGGTAGGGCACAGTAGGTACATATGGTACAATATGGTATAATATAATGGAGGGCAGTAGAGTACAATATTGTGTAATTAATGAGGGCAGTAGAGTACAATATGGTGATAAATGGGCAGTAGAGTTACAATATGGTACAATTGGTGACTATATATACCCATAGTACCATATGTACTCTACGGCCCCTCATTATATTACACCATATGTATCAATTGTACTCTACTGCCCTCATTATTATTACACAATTGACAATTGTACCTACTGCCTCATTATATTATAGCATATTGTGTACCATATTGTACTCTACTGCCCTATTATATTAAACCATATTGTACCTATTGTACTCTACGTCCTCATTATATTACACCATATTGTACCATATTGACTGTATACTGCCCTCATTATATTACACATATTGTACCATTTGTACTCTACTCCTCAGATTAAATTACAATATATAAGTACATATTGTACCCACTGCCCCTATATATTACACCATAATGTACCATATTGTACACTATGCCTATTTCCTTATTATATTCCCATATTGTACCATATTTTACCCTACTGCCCTCATTATATTACGCCATATTGTACATATTGTACCCTACTGCCCTATTATATTACACCATATGTTCCATATTGTACAACTACTGCCCTTATATATTACACCATATTGTACCATATTGACTTACTGACCCTCATTATATTATACCATATTGTACTCTACTGCCTCGTTATCATTACACCCATTTATGTATACTCTACTGCCCTCATTATATTACCATATTGTACCATATTGTACTCTACGGCCCTTATTATATTACACCATATTGTACCATATTGTACCCTACTGCCCTCATTATATTTATACCATATTGTACCATATTGTACCCTACTGCCCTCATTATATTACACCATATTGTACCCTTCTGCCCTCATTATATCACACCATATTATACCATATTGTACTCTACTGCCCTCATATTTACACCATATTGTACCATATTGTACTCTACTGCCCTCATTATAGTACCACATATTGTACCTCTGCTCCATTATATCCACACCCTATTTTACCATATTGTACTCTACTGCCCTCATTATATTAACCATATTGTACTTTACTGCCCCTCATTATCTATATATAACCATATTGTACTCCTATTGTACCTACCTGTACACTCGTTATATTACCAGATGACTCTACTTGCCCTCTTTATATTACACATATTGTACATATTGTACTCTACGGCCCTCATTTATATTACAACCATAGTGTACCATATTGACTCTACTGCCCATCATTATTACACCAAATTGCACATATTGTACCCCTACATGCTAAATTATAGTTACACAATATAGTACATATTGTACTCTACGCCCTCATTATATTACACCATATTGTACCATATTGTACCTACTGCCCTCATATATTACACCATATTGTACCTTCATTTGTACTTCTACTGCCCTCATTATTATTACACCATATTGTACTCTACTGCCCTCGCTATATTACACCATTGTACTCTACTGCCTCATATATTAACATATGTCCATATTTACTCTACTGCCTCAATATTATTCACCATATTGTACCATATTGACTCTACTGCCCTCTTATATTACACCATATTGTACCATATTGTACTATACATGCCCTCATTATATTACACCATATTGTACCATATTGTACTTACTGCCCTCATTATTTATCACAAATGGTACCATATGTACTATACTGCCCTCATTATATATACCATATTGTTACCATATGCACTACGGCCACTCCATTATATTACAAATATTGTACATGTTGTTACATTACTGTTCCTCATTATATTACAAAAATATATACCATATGTTACCCTACTGCCCTCGTATTATTACACCATATGTGTACCATATTGTACTCTACGCCCTCATTATATTACACCAGTATGTATACCATGTTGGTACCCTACTGCCCTCATTATATGTAACCACCATATCTGTACCTGATTGTACTCTACGCCCTCATATATTACCCAATTGTACCATATTGTACTCTACGGTGCCCTCATGTCATATTACACCATATTGTACCTATGTGTACTCTACTGCGCCTCATTTATATTATACCATATTGTACCCATATTGTACTCTCTGCCCCTCATTATATTACAACCATATTATACCATATTGTACTCTACTGCCCTCATTATATTACACCATATTGTACATATTGTACTCTACTGACCTCATTATATTATACCATAGTTGTAACCATATTGTACCACTATGCCCGCATTATATTTATACCATATTGTACCATATTGCTTATTTACTGCCCTCATTATATTATACCATATTGTACCATATTGTACTCTCTACTGCCCCTATTTTAACCATATGTACATCTACTGCCCTCATTCTATTATACCATATTTGTACCATATGTACACCTACTGCGCCTATTATATTATACCATATTGAACCATATTTGTGACTCTACTGCCCTCTTTATCTTATATGGTAAAACAATATGGGTATAATATCATGAGCGGCAGTAGAGTACAATATTGTAATGTAATATAATGGTAGGGTACAATTGTATATGCAGGAGAGGTACAATGGTATATGGATAGGAAATGGCATGGTCTGTAATATAATGAGGGCAGTAGAGTACAATATGGGTACAATATTGTGTAAATATAATGAGGGGCAGATAGAGTGGGACATAGGTACAATGGTTTTAATATAATGATGGCCCGATAGAGTACAATATGGTACAATATGGTTTGGTAATATAATGAGGACAGTAGCGTTACAATAGGTACAATACTGGTTTTGTAATAAATTGATGGCGCAGTGTAGAGACAGTACAATATGGGTATACAGGAGTAGAGATTGGTACAGTAAATAATGGGGCAGTAGCAAGTACAAAATGGTTAATATAATGAGGGCAGTGTTAGAGTACAAATATGAGTTGTTTGTAATATAAGAGGGCAGTAGAGAGAGCAATGTACAATATGGTGTAATTATAAGGAGGGCAGTAGAGTACAATATGGTACAATATGGTGTAAATACTAATGAGGGCGAGTATGTAATATGGTGTAACAATAGGTCAGTAGTACCAATATGGTGTAATATAATGAGGACAGTAGAGTTGACATGATGGTGTAAATAATGAGGAGGCAGTACGGTACAATGTGCAATAGGTTGTAAATACTGATGGCAGAGAGTACAATATGGTACAATATGGTGTAATATAAAGAGGGCAGTAGAGTACAATATGGTCAAGATTGGTTATAATATAATGAGGGCAGTAGGTTACAATGCTGTACAAATGGTGATAATACAATGAGGGAAGTAGAGTCAATATGGATAGATAATGGGGCAGTACGAGTACAATATGGGTACAATATGGTATAATATAATGAGGGCAGTAGAGTACAATATGTACAATATGGTATGTAGATAATGGAGGGCAGTAGAGTAAAATATGGTACCAAATGCGTGTAATATACTGAGGGAGTGAGTACAATAGGTACAATAATGGTGTAATATAATGAGGTCAGTGAGTAAATGTACATTGAAAATATGGTACAATATGGTCATTGGTATATGAGCATGATCAATATGAATAGGGCAGTAGAGTACGTGAATATATGGGCAGTCGATACAATATGGCAATATTACCATATGTATTACTGCCTATTATTCACATATGTATATTGACCTACGTAACATAGTCTAGTATACTGCCTTTTACAATATGTACCGTGGGCCTACCCCATCTATCACCAGATTGTCCTATGCATCTGGCCCATTAACCAATGTCATATGACGACGCTATATAACCAATATGTACCCTTGCTGCCATTTATCACATATAATTTGTCCCGCACTTATACCTTGTCATGACCGATGCCATTTATATTAAATGTCTAGTCAATTAATTACCTGAATATTGTTTGCCCATACATAACTGTCATATTGTACCTAAGCCCTATTATTTGTACCATTACACTACTGCCCTTATTATATTAAACCATATTGTACCAATATTTACTCTACTGCCCTCATTATATTACACCATATTGTCCTATTGTTACCTCTACGCCATCATTTATTACACCATATTGACCATATTGGATACCCTACGCCCTCATTATATATACATACTTAAATACGCATTTGACAATATGACTTGGTTACTCTACGGCAGATTGACCTCATATTACCATATGTTACTACTCTCCATATATTAAATTGACATATTACTCGGCAATATCCCTAGTACATATATTATGCCTCATTATATTACACCATAGGTACATATGGACTCTACTTGCCTCATATATTACACCTATTTACCATTTGTATCACTACGCCTCTCCTCATTATATTATCACCAATTGTCCATATTGTACTCTATCTACTGACCCAATTATATTACACCTTTAATATTGTACTCTAACTGCCTGCAATATTACATATGACAATTTACACTACCCCTCCATATTTACCATAGCTGTACACTACGCCTCAGTACTATATACAATAACGTACCAGAATTGTACACTATGCCCTATTATATATACCATTACCATATTGTACTATACTGCTCATATACCATGCCTGGACTATACTCTATTTATTACACCATATTGTACCATATTGTACTCTACTGCCCTCATTATATTACACATATTGTACATATTGTACCCTACTGCCATCATTATTCAAATTGTAACCATATTGCCTACCTCATAATTCAACATTGCCATATGTACCACTACTGCCTCATATATTAATACCTAATTGTAACCATAGTGGTACCTACTGGCCTCATATTAACATATTATACATACCTTGTACCCTATGGACTATACCCCCTCATTATATTACACCATATTGTACCATATTGTACCTATATGCCTCATTATATTACACCAATATGTACCAGTATTTGTACTCTACTGCCCTCATTATATTACACAATATTGTACAATATTGTACTTACTGCCTCATTATATTTAACCATATTGTACCATATTGTACTCTACTGCCCTCATATATTACACCATATTGTACCATATTGTACTCTACGGCCCTCATTATATTATACCATATTGTACCATTTGTACTCTACTGCCCTCACTTATATACACCATATTGTACCATATTTACTCACTGCCCTCATATATTACACCATATTGTACCATATTGTACCTACGGCCCTCATTATTATTATACCATATTGTACCATATTGTACACTACTGCCCCTTCATTATATTATTACCATATTGTACCATATTGTATCTACTGCCCTCATTATATTACACCATATGTACCATATGTACTTACTGCCCTCATTATATTACACCTATTACCATATTGTACTCTACGGCCCTCAATTATATTACCACCATATGTACCATATGGTACACTACCAACCTCATTATATTACAAATTGTACCATATTGTACTACTGCTCTATCAACCTCATTAAATTTACCTACCCGAGATTACCCAATTGCTACCATATTGTACTACTGCCCTCATTAATACCACAATATGTACCATATTGTACACCTACTGCCCTTAATATCCTATCCATAGTATTATGCCCATCCATATTATACCATATTGGTACGTCTACTGCTCCTCATTCTATTACAACATATTATACCATATTTACCCTACTGCCCTCATTATATTTATACCATTGTACCATATTTACCTACTGCTTATCATGTCCCACTATATAACCATATTGTTACCTATATGCCCCTCATAACTGCCTCATTATATTTATACCATATTGTACAATGTGTACTCTACTGCCCTCATTATATTACAACCATATTGTCCATATTGTACTCTACGCCATAATTATATTACACCATATTGTACTCTACTGCCCTCATTATATTACACCATATTGTACCATATTGTACCCTACTGCCCTCATTATATTACACCATATTGTACCATATTGTACCCTACTGCCCTTATTATATTACACCATATTGTACCATATTGTACACTACTGCCCTCATTATATTATACCATATTGTACCATATTGTACTCTACTGCCCTCATTATATTACACCATATTGTACCATATTGTACTCTACTGCCCTCATTATATTACACCATATTGTACCATATTGTACACTACTGCCCTCATTATATTATACCATATTGTATTTTTGCTATTCCGTTTTATTGAAGAACAGGAGGTAAATAGTGTACCATATTGTATCTACTGCCCTCATTATATACACCATATGTGTACCATATTGTACTCTACTTGCCCTCATTATATTAAACATATTGTACCAATATGTACTCTACTGCCCTCATTATATACACCATAGATTGTACCAATTGTTACCATGCCCTCATTTATTACACCATTTTGTACCATATTGTACTCTACTGCACCTATTATATTTACAACATATTGTACCATATTGTACTCTACTGCCCTCATTATATATTAACCATATTGTACCATATTGTACTATACTGCGCCTCATTATATTACATCCATATTGTACTCTACTGCCCTGTTATTTATTAAACATATTGTACCATATTGTACCCTATTGCCCTCCTATATTACACCTATCTTGTACCATATTGTACCCTAATGGCCTATTATTTACACCATATTGTACCATATTGTACTCTACTGCCTCCATTATATTACACCATATGTACCATATTGTACCTACTGCACTCATTAATACACCATATTGTACCATATGTACTCTGCCCTCATTATATTACACCATATTGGACTCTACTGCCCTCATTATATTACACCATATTGTACTCTACTGCCCTCATTAGATTTTACACCATACTTGTAACATATTTGTACTCTACGGCCCTCATTATATTACACCTATTACCATATTGTACTCTACTGCCTCATTATATACAACAATTGTACCATATTGTACTCTACTGCCCGCATAATACACCATAAGTACATATTGTACCCTACTCCCTCATAATATTACCATGATGGTACACCATATTGACCATATTGTACTCTACTGCCCTCATTATATACAATATTGTACCATATTGTACTCTACTGCCCTCATTATATTAACCATATTGTACCATATTGTACCTACTGCCCTCATTATATATACATAATATGTAATATTTGACCTCATACTTCCCATTAATATGTTTTTATACATATTGTACCATATTGTACTCTACTGCCCTCATTAATATTACCAATTGTACTCTAATGCCCTCATTATATTACACCATATTGTACCATATTTACCCTACTTGCCCTCATTATATGTACAACATATGGTACCATATTGTACCTACTGCCCTATTATATTACACCATATTATACCATATTGTACTCTACTGCCCTCATTATATTACACCATATTGTACCATATTTACCTCTACCTGCACATCATGATATTACACCATATTAACCATATTGTACCTTATGCACTCATATATTACACCATTATTATTACCATATTGTACTCTACTGCCTCATTATATTACACCATATTGTCACTCTACTGCCCTCATATATTACACCATATTGTAACCATATTGTACTCTACTGCTCAGTAAATTACACCATATTGTACTCTACTGCCCTCATATTATTACACCATATTGTACTCTACATGACCTCATATTATTACACCATATTGTACCATATTGTACTCTACTTGCACTCATTTATTACACAATATTACCATGTTACCTACTGCCTCATTATATTACACATATTGTACCATATTGTACTCTATGCCACATTATATACAACCATTTGTACCAATTGTACTCTACTGCCCTCTTTCATTATAGTACACCCATATTGTACCATATTGTACTCTACTGTCCTCATTATATTACACCATATTGTACCATATGTACTATATGCCCTCATTATATTACACATATTATACCATATTGTACCATACTGCCCTCATATATATACACATATTTACCATTGTACTCTGACTGCCTCATTATATTACCATATTATACATATTGTACCAACTTTGCCTCATTATATTACAACATATTGTACCATATTGACTCTACTGCCCTCATTATATTACCACCATATTGTACCATATTGGTACCCAACTGCCCTCATTATATTAAAACATATTGTACCATATTTGTACTCTAATGCCCTCATTATATTACACCATATTATACCATATTTACTCTATGCCCTCATTATATTACAACATATTATACAATATTGTACTCTAATGCCCTCATTATATTACCACCATATTCCATATTGTACCATTACTGCCTCATAATTAAACAATTGCTACTCTACTGCCCTCATTATATTATCTGACACCATATTGTACTCTACGGCCTCATTATATTACACCTATTGTACCATATTGTACTCTATGTACCTCATATCATTACACCATAGTGTACCATATTGTACCTACTGCCCTCATTATATTACAACATATGTACATATTGTAATCTACTGCCCTCATTATATTACAAATATTGTACCAATTTGTCCCTACTGCCCTCATTATATTACACCATATGTACCATATTGTACTCTACTGCCCTCATTATATTTTACCAATTGTACCATATTGTACCCTATGCCCCATTATATTAACACCATATGGTACCATATTGTACCTCTAGCCCTCATTATATTACAACATATATGTACCATGTTGTATCTACTGCCTTATTATTTACACCATATTGGAACCATATTGTACTTACTGCCCTCAATATATACGCCATATGTTTACCTAACTGCCCTCATATATACGCCCACTATATATTACATGTTGTACCCTACTGCCCTCATATATTACACCATATTGTACTCTACTGTCCTATTATATTAACACATATTGTACCATATGTTAATCTACTGCCCTCATTTATTACAAATACTGTACCATATTGTACCCTACTGCCCTCATTATATACACCATATTGTACCATATTGTACACTATATGCCCTTATGTATTACACCATGTTGTACCCATATTGTACCTACTGCCCTCATTATATTACGCCATATTGTACCATATTGTAACCTACTGCCCCCTATTATATTACACCATATTGTACCATATTGTACACTACTGCCCTCATATATAACCATATTGTACCATATTGACCCTACTGCCTCATTATATTACACCATATTGTACCCTTCTGCCCTCTTTATATCACACCATATTATACCATATTGTACTCTACTGCCCTCATTATAATTACACCATAATGTACCATATTGTGCCCTAATGCCCTGATTATATTACACAATATTGCACCATATACTACCCTACTGCCCTTATTATATTATACCATATTGTACCATATTGTACTCTACTGCCCTCATTTATTTACACCATATTGTACATTTGTGTATTCTATCTGACCTATTATATTACACATATATTGTACTCTACTGCACTCATTATACTACCAATATTGTACCATATTGTACCTCTACTGCCCTCCTTATATACACCATATTGCCCTATTGTACTACTGCCCTCATTTATTACAATATGGTCTCTACTGCATCATTATATTACACCATATTGTACCATATGTACTCTACTGCCCTCATTATATTACAATATACGACCATATTGACCCTACTGCCCTCCATTATATTACACCATATTGTACCATATTGTACATACTGCCCTTATTATATTACACCACAAATTGTACCCATATTGTACCTACTAATGCCTGATTATATTACACCATATTGTACCATATTGTACTCTACTGCCCTCATATATTAAACCATATTGTACTCTACGGCCTCGTTATATGTAAACCATATTGTACCATTGTACTCTACTTGCCCTCCTTAGTATTATACCATATTGTACCATAGTACTCTACTGCCCTCATTATATTACACCATATTGTACCATGTTGTTACTCTACTGCATCTATATCATACCATATTGTACCATATGTAATCTACTGCCCTCATTATATACAATATACTGTACTATTGTAACCCTACTGCACCTCATTATATTACACCATATTGTACCATATTGTACACTACTGCTTATTATATTACACCAATTGTACAATATTGTACCCCTACTGCCCTCATTATATTACGCCTTAGGTACCATATTGTAACCTACTGACCCTTATTATATTACACACATATTGTACCATATTGTACACTACTGCCCTCATATATAGTCATATTGGTAACCATATTACCCTAATGCCTCATTATATTACACCCATATTGTACCCTTATGCCCTCTTTATATCACACCTTATTATAATCCATATGTACTCTATTCCCTCATATATTACACCATATGTACCATATTGTGCCCTACATGCCGTTATATTCACAATATTGCACCATATACTACCCACTGCCTCATTAATGTATACATATTTACATTATTGTACTCTACTGCCTCATTATTACACAATATTGTACCATATTGACTCTACTGCCCTCATATATTAGACACAATATGTACTCTACTGCCCTCATTTATCTTACACCATATATTGTTACAATATTGTACTCTACTGCCCTCATTATATTACACCATATTGCACCATATTGTCTCTACTGCCTTCATTATTTACACCATATTGTACTTACTGTCCTCATTATATTACACCAATTGTACCATATTGGACTCTACTGCCCTCATTATATTACAATATACTGTACCATATTGTACCCTACTGCCTCATTATATACACCATATTGTACCATATGACACTACTGCCCTTATTATGATACACCAATTATGTACCATATTGTACCCTAGAATGCCCTCCTCAGTAATTACGCCATATTGTACCTTTGTACCACTATGCCCATATATTATATTACACCATATTGTACCAATGTACACTACTGCCCTTATTATATTACACCATATTGTACCATATTGTACTCTACTGCCCTCATTATATTAAACCATATTGTACTCTACGGCCCTCGTTATATTACACCATATTGTACCATTTTGTACTCTACTGCCCTCATTATATTACACAATTGGACCATATTGTTACCTAGCCCTCATTTATTTACACCCATATTGTACCATTTGTACTTCTACTGCCCCTCATTATATTATACCATATTGTACCATATGTACTCTACGCCCTCATTATATTTAGTACCTATTGCTATAACATATTGTTTACTCATATGCCCTCATTATATTACACCATATTATACCAGATTGTACTCTACTGCCCTCATTATATACACCATATTGTACCTATTGTACTCCTACTGCCCTCATTATATTATACCATTGTACCATATTGTACTCACTGCCCTCAATATACCACCATATTTCTACTATCTGTACTTATGCCCTCATTATATTATTACCATATTAACCATATGTACTCTACTGCCCTTATAATTACACCATATTGTACCATATGTACCCTACTGTCCATCACTTATTATTACCATATTTTACCAATCTGTTACCCCTACTGCCCTCATTATATTACACCATATTGTACCCTTCTGCCTCATATACACACCATATATACCAATGGTACTCTACTGCCCTGCATTATATTCACCATAATGTACCATATTGTGCCCTACTGTCCCTGATTATATTACACAATTATTGCACCATATAACTACCCTACTGCCCTCATTATATTATACCATAGTACCATATGTACTCTACTGCCTTCATTATATTACACCATATTGTACCATATTGTACTCTACTGCCCTCTTTATATACACCATATTGTACCTTATTGTACTCTACTGCCCTCATTATATTACACCATATTGTACTCTACTGCCCTCATTATATTACACCATATTGTACTCTACTGCCCTCATTATATTAACCAGTATTGTACTCTACTGCCCTTTAATTATTTGATTATGACCATTATATATACCAATGTACCAATGTACTCTACTGCCCTCAATATTACACAATATGCTACCATATTGTACTTACTTGCCCTCGTATATTACACCATATGTCCATATTGTACTCTACTGCCCTATATATTACCCCATATTGCTAACTATTGTACTCTACTGCCCTCATTATATTCTTACCAATTGTACCATATGTACTATACTGCCCTATTATATTATACCATATGTACTCAACGCCCTCATTATATTATACCATATTGTACATATGTACCCATGCCCTCATTATATTATACCATATTGAACCATATTGTACTCTATTGCCCTCTTTATATTATATGGTACAATATGGTATAATATAATGAGGGCAGTAGAGTACAATATTGTGTAATATAATGAGGGCAGTAGAGTACAATATGTTGGTAATAATGAGGCAAGTAGGGTACAAATATGGTACATAGGTATGTAATATAATGAGCGGCAGTAGAGTACAATATGGTTTACAATATGGTATAATATAATGAGGGCAGTAGAGTACAAATGTACAATATGGTGTAATTAATGAGGGCAGTAGAGTACAATATGGCACAATATTGTAATATAATGAGGCGCTCTAGAGTACATATGGTACAATATGGTTGTAATATAATAGGCAGTAGAGTACAATTGTAATATGGTAGTAATATAATGAGGGCAGTAGTGTACAATATGGTACAATATGTAATAATATAAGAGGGCAGTAGAGTTACAATATGGTAATATTATATGAGGGCAGTAGTAGAGTACAATATGGTACAATATGGTATAATATTAATGAGGGCAGAGGAGTACAATTGGTACAATGGTATAATATAATGAGGCCAGTAGAGTACAATATGGTGTAATATAATGAGGTCAGTAAGTACAATATGGTACAATATGGTGTAATATAATGAGGGCAGTAGGGTACAATATGGTACAATACGGTGTAATATAATGATGGCAGTAGAGTACAATATGGTACATATGGTGTAATATAATGAGGACAGTAGAGTACAATATGGTACAATATGGTGTAATATAATGAGGGCAGTAGAGTACAATCTGGTACAATATGTATAATATATGGGGGCATACGTACAAATGTGTAATATAACGAGGGCGAGTAGGTACAATATGGTGTATATAATGAGGGCAGTAGAGTACAATATGGTACAATATGGTGTAATATAATGAGGCAGTGAGTACAATATGGTACATGGTGAATTAATGAGGCCGTAGAGTACAATATGGTACAATATGTGTAATAATGGGCATAGGTACATATGGTGCAATATGTGTAATAAGAGCAGTAGGTCATATGGTACAATATGGTGTAATATACATGAGCGAGGTACATGAGTTCAATATGGATTGAGGAGAGACAATATGTACATTGGATAATAGGGCAGTCGAGTACATTAATAATGGCGTAAGTACAATATGTCAAGGAAAATGGCAGTGAGTACATGGCATTTCGTATCTATAATGGGGCCTAGAGTACATATGTATATAATGAGGCCGTAGAGACAATATGTACAATTGGTGTATATAATGAGGGCAATAGATCATATGGTACAATATGGTATAATATAATGAGGCAGTAGAGTACAAATATTGATAATGGGCTAATACATATGGTGAATAAATAGGGACAGTAGAGTACATATGGTACAATATGGTGTACTAATAACCATATGTACCATATTGTACTCTACGGCCTCATTATATTACACCATATGTATCATATTGTACTCTTACTGCCCTCATTATATTACACCATATTGTACCATATTGTACCCTACTGCCTCAATATATTATAGCCATATTGTACCATATTGTACTCTACTGCCCTATTATATTTACACCATATTGTACCAATTGTACTCTACTGTCCTCATTATATTACACCATATTGTACCATATTGTACTCACTACTGCCCCTCATTATATTAACCATATTGTACCATATTGTACTCTAATGCCCTCAGTATAAATTACAATATATGTACCATATTGTACCTACTGCCCCTCATTATATTACACCATATTACCATATTGTACACTATGCTCCTTATTATATTACACCATATTGTACCATATTTACCCTACTGCCCTCATTATAATTACGCCATATTGTACCATATTGTACCCTACTGCCCTTATATTTACACCATATTGTTACCATATTGTACACTACTGCCTATTATATTACACCATTTGTACATATTGTACTCTTACTGACCTCATTATATTACACCATATTGTACTCTATGCCTAATTCACCATTTACTCTACTGCCCTCATTATATTACACATATTACCATTGTACTACTCCATTATTATATTAACACCATATTGTACATATTGTACCAATTGCCCTATTATATTATACCATATTGTACCATATTGTACCCTTACTGCCCTCATTATATTACCACCATATTGTACCCTTTGCCCTCATTATATTACACCATATTAACCATATTGTACTCTAATGCCCTCATTATATTACACCATATTGTACCATATTGTACACTACTGCCCTCATTATATTACAACATATTGTACCCTTCTGCTCATTATATCCAACCATATTTACATATTTACTCTACTGCCCTCATATATTAACCATATTGTACTTTACTGCTCATTATATACATAAACCATATTGTTTACCCTTGATATACCATATTGGTACTCTACTGCCCTCTATTATATATACACCATATTTTACACCATTTGTACTCTACTGCCCTCATTATTACACATATGTACCATATTGTACTCTACTGCCATCATTATATTACACCAAATTGCTACCATATTGGTACCTACTGCCCTATTATACAACCATATGTACCATATTGTACTCTACGCCCTCATTATATTACACCATTTGTACCATATTGATACTGCCCTCATTATATTACACCATATTGACCTATTGTACTCTATGCCCGCATATTACCATATTGTACTCTACTGCCCTCGTTATATTACACCATTTTGTACTCTACTGCCCTCATTATATTATACCATATTGTACCATATTGTACTTCACTGCCTCATTATATTTACCATATTGTACCATATATGTATCTACTGCCTCTATATTACACCTATTGTACCATATTGTACTCTACTGCCTCATTATATTACACCATTAGTGTACCTATTGTACTCTACTGCCTCCTTATATATCACCATATTTGTACCATATGACTCCTACCTGCCACCTCATTATATTACATACCATATTGTACCATATTGCACTATACGTGCCCTCATTATATTACAAATATTGTACATGTTGTACTATTACTTCCTCATTATATTACAACAATATATACCATATTGTACCCTACTGCCCTCCTATATTACACCATATTGTACCATATTGTACTCTACTGCCCCTCATTATATTACACCAATGTATACCATGTTGTACCCTACTGCCCTCATTATATACCACCATATTGTACCATTGTACTCTACGCCCTCTTATATTACACCAATTGTACCATATTGTACTCTACTGCCCTCATTATTACACAATTGTACCATATGTACCCTACTGCCCTCATTATATTATACCATATTGTACCATATTGTACTCTACTGCCCCTCATTATATTACACCATATTATACCATATTGTACTCTACTGCCCTCATTATATTACACCATATTGTACCATATTGTACTCTACTGCCCTCATTATATTACACCATATTGTACACATATTGTACCACTACTGCCCCATTATTATATACCATATTGTACCATATTGTACTTACTGCCCTCATTATATTATACCATATTGTACATATTGTACTCTACGCCCCTATATAATTAGTACCATATTGTACTCTACTGCCCTCATTATTATACCATATTGTACCATATGTACACTACTGCCCTATTATATTATACCATATTGAACCATTTGTACCTACTGCCCTCTTTATATTATATGGTAAACAATATGGGTATAATATCATGAGGCGGCAGGTAGAGTACAATATTGTATGTAATATAATGAGGGCAGTAGGGGTACAATTTGGTGGTGTATATAATGCGGGCAGTAGAGACAATGGTACAATATGGTGTAATATATGGGCAGTATAGAGTGACATAGGTACAATAGGTCTGTAATATAATGAGGGCCCGTAGAGTACAAGATGGTACAATATGTGTGTAATATAATGAGGGGCAGTAGGGTTACCAATAGGTACAATACGGTGTTTTTTGTAATAGAATGATGGCAAGTAGAGTACAATATGGTACAATATGGTGGTAATTATGAGGCAGTAGCAGTACAATTGGTACAAATCTGGTGTAATAAATTGAGGGCAGAGAGATACAATATGGTTACAATGATGGTATAATATAATGGGGGGCAGTAGTGAGTAACCAAAATGGGTTTGTAATATAACGAGGGCAGTAAGTAGAGTACATATGAGTGTAATATAAGAGGGCAGTAGAGGACAATATGGTACAATATGGTGAATATAATGAGGGCAGTAGGTACCAATATGGTACAATATGGTTTGTAAATCTAATGAGGGCAACGTAGAGTAAATATGCGTACCAATATGGTGTAATATAATGAGGACAGTAGAGTATTCAATATGGTGTAAATAATAAGGCAGTGGTACAATGGTGCAATTATGGTTGTAAATACTGATGGCAGAGAGTACAATATGTACAAATGGTGTATGTATATAAGAGGGCAGTAGAGTACAATATGGTCAAATTGGTTAAATAATGAGCGGCAGTAGGTTACCAATCTGTGTACAATATGGGATATATAATATGAGGGAAGTAGAGTCACAATATGGTATAATAATGACGGGCAGTAGAGTACATATGGTACAAATGGTATAATAAATGAGGGCAGTAGAGTACAATAGGTACAATATGGGTAGTAATAATGAGGGCAGTAGAGTACAATATGGCACAAGTATGCGTGTAATATATGAGGGCAGTAGAGTACAATTATGGTACAATAATGGTGTAATATAATGAGGTCAGTAGAGTACATATGGTACATATGGGTAATATAATGAGGCAGTAGAGTACAATATGGTTACAATATGGTATAATATAATGAGGGCAGTAGAGTACAATAGTGTGTAAATAATGAGGGCAGTAGAGTACAAATGGTGAATATAATGCGGGCAGTCGAGTACAATATGGTACAAATTTGTACCATATTTGTACTCTACTGCCCTTATTATATTAAACCATATTGTACCATATTGTACTCTACTTGTCCTATTATATTACACCATATTGTCCATTATTGTACTCATACGCTCATTATATTTACTGTACCGATGACTACTGCCTCATCATACGATTGTCCAATTCACCTAGCCCCATTATATTAACACCATATGACCAGCTTTATCTTACCGACGCCTCATAATACACCATATATGTAACACTATGTGCTACATTACTGCCTCATTATATTACACCTAGGTATATCCATTGATATACATTTACTGTTCACCTACTGCCATCATTATATTTACACCCAATTGTACTATTGTACTCTAGTTACTGCCCTATTATATTACACATAATTGTACTCTACTGTCCCAATTATATTACACCATATTGTACCATATGTACTCTACTGCCCATCATTATATTACAATAACTGTTACATATTGTACCCTAATGCCCTATTATATTACACCTATTGTACCAATTGTACATACTGCCCTTATTATATTACACCATAGTGTACCATATGTACTCTACTGCCTCATTATATTACACCATATGTCAACCTATTGTTACCCCCTACCTGCCATCATTAATTTACACCATATTGTACACATATTGTGAAACTACTGCCTCATTATATTATACAGATTGTAACCATATGTGTAAATACTGCCTCACTTATATTATACAATATTGTACCCATATGGTTACTATACGGCCCTCTATATTACACCATATTGTACCATTATTGTTACTTATGCCCCTCATTATATTACACAATATTGTACATATTGTACCTACGCACCTCATTATATTACACACTAGTGTACACATATTTATCTCTGACTCATTATTTACACCATATTGTACAATTGTACTCTACTGCCTCAGTATATTACACCATATGAGCTCCATATTGTACACTACGGCCCTCCTCATTATATTATACCATATTGTACCATTTGTACTCTTACTGCCCATCCTTATATACACCAATTGTACCAGCATTGTACTCGTAACTGCCTCAGTATATTACACCATATTGATACCATATTACACTACGGCCCTCATTCTATTAATACATTATTGTACCAAGTGTACACTACGGCCTCATTATATTATACAATTACGTACCATGATTGTACACTACTGCCCTATTATATGATACCACATATGATACCATATTGTACTATACTGCCCTCATTATATATCCATATTGGTACCATATTGTACTTACTCCCTCATTATATTACACCATATTGTACCATATTGTACTCTACTGCCCTCATTATATTACACAATATTGTACCATATTGTACTCTACTGCCCTCATTATATTATACCATATTGTACCATATTGCACATACTCCCTCATTATATTACAACCAATTGTACCATATTGTACCCTACTGCCCTCATTATATTACAACCTATTGTACCATATGTACTCTACTGCCTCATATATTACACCATATTATACCATATTGTACTCTACTGCCCTCATATATTATCACCATTGTACCATATTGTTACTCTACTGCCATCATTATATGTATTACCATATTGTACCATATTGTACTCTACTGCCCTCATTATTATATTATACCATGTTGTACAGATTGTACTCTACTGCCTCATTATATTACAACATATTGTACCATATTGTACCTTACTGCCCTCATTATATTACACCATATTGTACCATATTGTACTCTACTGCCCTCATTATATTACACCATATTGTACCATATTGTACTCTACTGCCCTCATTATATTACAACATATTGTACCATATTGTAACTACGGCCTATTATATTATACCATATTGTACCATTGTACCTCTACTGCCATCATTATATACACCATATTCTGTACCATATGTACTCTACTGCCCTCATTAATTACACCCATATTGTACCATATTGTACCTACGGCACCTCATTATTAGTATACCATATTGTACCAATTGTACACTACTGCCCTCATTATATTACACCATATTGTACCATATTGTACTCTACTGCCCTCATTATATTACACCATATTGTAACATATTGTACTCTCCTGCCCTCATTATTATTCACACCTATGTACCATATTGTCACTCTACGGCCCTCATTATATTACCACCATATGACCATTTACACTACCAACCTCATTATATTGACACCATATTGTCACATGCCTCTTAATTAACCATTGTCATATGTACCCACGCCATGCTATTTCACCATATGATAACCTACTGCGCCATCATTATATCGACCACATTATGCCTACCATATGTACCCTAGGCCCTTCATTTTATACACCAATTGTACCATTTGTACAACTCTGCCATCATTATATATAATTGATATCATATTGTATTTTTGCTATTCCGTTTTATTGAAGAACAGGAGGTAAAGGAGCTGTATCTTACCTCTCGTTCTTCAATAAAACCTGCAGGAGCCAGGAGAGAAGAGTCAGTACTTACCCTATCGCTCGCTCCTCCGACTCGTCCTCTGACTGATCCCGACGGACACAGGTAAGTTCCGAATCTTCTCTCCCAGCTCCAGCATGATTATACTTTTATGAACGAATGTTTGTAAATCAACGAACGTTCGGCCGTGGAATACCATGCGGTAGTTAAATACCACAATAGTATTCAATAGGCTTTCATTAATCTATGAACACAACAATGATTGTTTAGAGGCGAGCTATTGCTAAAAAGTGATACCACGCCGTTATAAATATGACCCTTATATGGAGAAGAAGAGGCAGTCAGGACTAAAATTATGGACAGATAGTCAGAGAAACAGAAAGATTGAGAGACAAGTGTCAATCACAGATACAGAAATCAGTATTCGATCCTTGATTGGTCTGATTCTTTACAAATGGGATTCTTTTTAAATTTCCCAACATGCTGGTTAAATCAGAAATCGAATGTATTTTCTCAAAAAACTGTCAGATATTTTTGCCGTTACTTAATTATTATTTTTCAACCTGACCAATGAAGGTTAGACTCTACCCTGGATATCGAAAAAAGGGTTGGGATCTAATTTGAAAGAATTCTGTTTACCAATCAATTCAACCAATCGAATTCAAAAATCGAATCTTGTGTGGCTGGATTTATTCTAATTGACTAGTACCACCTAGTGGCTGCTTCAGGGATTTGTTGTGTTGTGTCTGGACAATACAACACTTGGGGCCTCATTTACCCAGTCGCTGGGCAAATATATGAAGTTAAATTCGCGCTAACCGGGTCGCTACTGGTTCAATATCGCGTTTGCACTTTCAGCGCAGGATTTTAACTCCGCATTGGGTTTTACCGGGATTTACCCACATTCCCAAATGTGATATTAAATCTCTAAAGAAGCATTGACCCAGAGCGATAGCGGCTCTGGGTAAATGAGCCCCTTGGTGTCCTAGGGCACTGATATAGGTAATTTCCTTAAGTAAGGTGAGATGCAAGCCTAATAAGAAACTAAACATTCAACTAAATAGAAAAGATAGGGTGCACTACTCACTACATAGTGTTAAATATAAAAATCCTTTATTATCATGGGGACGGAAGAAATATATAAAAACATCTCAAAACATGAGCAGATATTGCCTATAGGTCAGTAGTTAGGTAAAGTGCACAGATAAGTATCAGAGCAAATACATAAGGTATAAATAACATCATGACTGCACAGACGAATATAGCTACCAGTCTCAGTATTCAGTCAGGTAGTCCATTTTAGTATAAAGGGGATCACCCATAAATAGTCATGCAGTCTACCAAGGCTTCTGCTGAGGGAAGGGGAAGGCTGGGGGACGCGTTTCGCTCCAGAAGCACATGTAAAGTGGAGCTTTTTCAACCACGCTGAGACCTTCACTATGGGGCCTATTTATAAACCTGCTGTATTGATAATTAATTAATATAACACCTTAAAATAAAATGATACAACAATGGCATATGTAATAGCTACATCACAAAATACAGCAACACAGATGAAATGGCCGGTACAGTCGTTAAATGCCACACGGTAACTGTACATTTTACAACGTGGTCAGTATTTAACAACTGTGTTAAAGGTCCAGCATGACCACACCTTTGTAAATATGCCCCTTTAAGACTATAACATAATAAGAATTTTGGGTTTGATTGACTTGATTGACACATGGACATTGTAATCAATTTGAGGTCTACGCTGTTGATTATGTGAACTTAGATTACAGAGATGTGACATTTTATTTGTTGTATTATATAATTTGTTGAACATGGGGAGGTAATTTTAACAAGTCAATTAGCTTGTTAACTTACCACGCCCAGATGGAAGATGGGAGTGTCTTCATGTGTGTTATCATGGTGCCCTTTATAAGTCAGATACCTAAAAAGGAGGTTGTGTCATTTTTTTTCCTACCAAGAAATTAATTCACTTTTTTCATTTAATTTCATTCTATTTTATTGTGTATGTGCCTGCCTTTACTTATGATGATATTATTCTTGGACTGCAAAATGGCAAAAAAATATTTATAAAAATGTAGTCAAGTCAACAAAATAAACCTCTATTCAGACAACATTGGCAGTGTTTTCTTTGTAGGAGAGTGCGTAGTTCCAGATTGCTATCATAAAAAAGGAAATAAAAATGTTATTGCATTTGTGAAAGTCTCAGTTTCCATAATAAGTCTAACAGGCCCAGATACAGCACGTGCCAGGCCCAGATATAGAACGTGCCAGGCCCAGATACAGCACGTGCCAGGCCCAGATACAGCACGGCCAGGCCCAGATAAGCACATGCCAGACCCAGATATAGAAAGTGCCAGGCCCAGATACAGCACGTGCCAGGCCCAATACAGCACATGCCAGACCAGATATAGAACGTCCAGGCCCAGATACAGCAAGTGCATGCACAGATACAGCACGTGCCAGGCCAGATAACAGCACATGCCAAGACCCAGATATAGCAAGTGCCAGGCCCAGATAAGCACGTGCCAGGCCCAGATACAGACATGCAGACCCAGATATAGAACGTGCCAGGCCCAGATACAGCACAGGCCAGGCCCAGATATAGAACGTGCCAGGCCAGATACAGCACGTGCCAGGCCCAGATACAGCACGTGCCAGGCCCAGATACAGCCCATGCCAGACCCAGATATAGAACGTGCCAGGCCCAGATACAGCACGTGCCAGGCCCAAATACAGCACATGCCAGACCCAGATATAGAACGTGCCAGGCCCAGATACAGCACGTGCCAGGCCCAGATACAGCACGTGCCAGGCCCAGATACAGCACGTGCCAGGCCCAGATACAGCACGTGCCAGGCCCAGATACAGCACATGCCAGACCCAGATATAGAACGTGCCAGGCCCAGATACAGCACATGCCAGGCCCAGATACAGCACGTGCCAGGCCCAGATACACACGCCGACAACAGCACACGCCAGGCCCATATAAAACTGCCAGGCCCAGAAACGCCGGCCAGCCCAGATACAGCACGTGCCAGGCCCAGATACAGCACATGCCAGGCCCAGATACAGCACATGCCAACCCAGATATAGAACGTGCCAGCCCAGATACAGCACGTGCCAGGCCCAGATACAGCACTGCCAGACCCAGATATAGAACTGCCAGGCCCCAGATACACACATGCAGGCCCAGATACAGCACGTGCCAGGCCCAGATACAGCACATGCCAGGCCCAGATACTGCACGTGCCAGGCCCAAATACTGCACGTGCCAGGCCCAGATACAGCACGTGCCAGGCCCAGATACAGCACGTGCCAGACCCAGATATAGAACGTGCCAGGTCCAGATACAGCACATGCCAGGAGTCCAGGACCAGATACAGCACATGTCAGGCCCAGATTTCTACTTAAGTGGCTTCTCAACTCATAATTTATAGGCGTTGTTGTCATTCCACAAAATATCATTGCACATTTCATATCTGTACAAATATCGAGGTCACGTTATATAACAAGTTTAGCAGTTCGTACAAACAATAGACATAGAGGTTTCTTTATGGTCCAGTGTTTTTATTATACAGGAGACATTTCGAGCCTTATTGCAGTTAGTGTTTGTATTATAGCGCCACCTCTCTTCATAATAAATTATTACACTGGAAGGAGGAAACAGCACGATGTTGATTTGCGCTGTGTACGGGCACATGATTGTAATACAGTTTAATGACCATATTTTCTAACCATTTCACTATAGGTTGTAAATTTCCATTACGTCTTTTTACTGCAGTCGCTTGTCATAACATAAACCTCTGTTCTCTCGAGTGGCTCTAACCAGATTTATTTATGGCAATTGATTCCCATATATTTGTATCTTTTTTTAATTGCGATTTTACCACCAAGTTCCAACAACCCTTGATGCTTCTTTCTGCATTGAAAGGTCAGACGAGGGTCCTTGGAGACATGAAGTAATGATGGGAGTAGCCACTCCAGGCATCGTGGCTCTGTTCCAGCCATTAATGACTCATTGACCATTACGCTACTTGAGTCTGACACATTGGATTGAACAGAATCAAGGCGAAGAACTAAATTCTGTTTGCATTTTGCAGATGTCAAGCTAAAGAGCATTTGCACTAAATCAAAGCGTTTCTTTAAGCCCTGTGAAGCAGACCTACTGCATTACTGATTAATTGTATAGTGGTAATTAGAAAATTAGAAATATCCTGTTAGCCAGCAGAATACTATACAATGCTATGCAGAAGATACAGATAGGGAGACTTGGTAGGACACAGAGGGGGCTCTTCTATGTTTTCAATTACATTAGGCTGGAGACCTACAGGACAATCTTCCCTGTAACCTAAAATTGTCTTTGTGCACAGAGATAAATTTTGTGTGCCCATACAAAATAACATTTTGTGCACTACACACCTCAACACTTCTATTATATTATAACATATATGTATTCCAGCAGATTTTTGCGCACCAGTTTAATCTGTGTATGCACGTCTGCAGAGTTGTATGCGAGCGCAAAGCTTAGAGGGAAAACTGCCACAGGAGCTTACTGTCTATAAAGCTATGAATGGCGAATGTCCAGTAGTGATATTGTTTATCTGCTTCCAAACTAGTGGATTTGGAACCAACCAATCGAGAAGAGGAAGGTAATGTGTGCGCTGTGGTTCCGGGTGCTATAGTAATTTAAGCGTGGGATGGATTTGTCGTACTTGTAGTGAGCTCCCAGTTCACACGCTGCAGTAAATAGGTTATGGATAGTGACGACTTTCCTTAAAAAGACAAAGTTTATTTCATCAATTTATTAAAAAATGACTTTTCCTCATCTTAATCTATAAATAAATACATGTAAGTAGCGGACGTTTCACTCTGAGTTTGTGGTGTTGCTGCGTGACTTCAATCCAGCACATGTTTTGCTCAGGAGCAGTATCCATCCTCCTTCTTTTAACCACTCCCACTTTCATCTGACCTGACTTTTTCCTACAAATCAACTGAGAAAACTCTGTCACCATTCCAGCAACAGCAAAACTGCTCACAGAAGAATAGTTTATGACAGCAAGACACTTGATTGACAGCTGAAATGTAAGATGTTTTAGATTGGATATCTAAAGAAATAGGGGGCAGATCAACAAAAAATATACATTGGTGGTTGGGAAGAATGATAGTTTTCAGCAATGGTCAAATTAAAATAAGGTTATTTCAGACATGTTGTAAGCTTCCTTGCTCCTGACGCATTTCGGGTCATGCCTCTTAATCATAGGAAGTAGATCCCAAACTGCCTAGGTCTAGAGATGAACAAATGGCGAGTTTCATTCCGACAGTTAATCCACGGAATTCTTTGAAGTTCTAAAAATCTGATTCAAGCTCAATGGAACCGGAATTTTTCACATTTCACAAATCTCTATAGTATTCTATAGCAATTTTAGAATTTTCTAAAGAAATTTTCAACAATTTTTTTTTAATGAATTTTAACATTTTTGATTTTTCAATGAAAAGCATTAAAATCAATTTTGTTTCAAAACCAAGATTCATCACTGACTAGTTCCTTTTTTTGTTGTTGTTGCTGGTAGAGAAACCAACACTGTTTTTCATCTTCCTCCTTTTGTGGCTCAGTCCTTGACTTCCACCCTGTACATCCGGTTTCGGTTAGCTAAAGATGTAATTCGGTTATATCTACACATGGAAATATGTATTGTGAATCTGTTACAATTTAAGATTGGAAGGGAGACATTTCTTTAGTGAGCCAAAATTGATCTGAAACATTATCCACCATTTTGTCAAAATATTTTATGGTTACGCAATATATTTCTGTAGATCTTGTGACAACAGTCACTATATAATTAATGTGTTACTGTATACATTGACAAAATAGAATGATAGCAAAGGATTTGGTATTTCAATTTCTCTCATCTCGAAAGTTATCCTTCGCACGTCCCTTTAAGGGAATGGTGCTTTGCCAAACATGTACATTTGACCTTTGGCTAGGCAAAGTGTCTTCTTGGTCATTAATCCTCTATAAATTAATTTAATGGTCCCAGCACTGCAGTAAAATTGAATAAATCTCTGTAAAGAAATTAACTACATGGCTCCCACATTCGCGAAAAGGTTTCTCTGTGCCTTCCCCCATTTTAGATTTGAGAAATACAATACAAAATGTCTGAAATTCTATAACATCAACTATTTTTGGTACAACCCATTTTGATCTATCCACTTAAATGATTTGAGTGTCCTTAGAACACATGCAATCAACATCAACATGAGGACGGCTGTGTCACTGGCGGTCACAGTGACATCACCCACTGTCGGTGACATTAGCGGTGTTGGTGTCTCTGGCGAAGAAAGAAGACATCCCAAGGGCTCTTCTAAGAGCCAATGGCTCTGGAGGGGGATCCTGGTTTCGAGCTGCCCCCTTAAGCCACATAAGGCACTTCTCAGTGCCACAAGGGCACTTATAAGTGCCAGGGAGGGGGTTCCTGGTTTCGAGCTGTGGTACACCTTAAACCCCAAAAGGCATTTGTCAATGTTCAGTGCTGGGGAGAGGGGCAGTTTTGAGCTGCTGGACCCCTTATGCCCCAAAAGGCACTTACTAGGGCCAAAATGGTCCTTCTAAGGACCCAGGGGGGTCCCGGTTTAAGCCTCAGGACCCCCGAACATCCGGCCACAGGATTTTTTCAGCCGTTCGAGGATTATCGCATTCGGTCGCTCGATGATTTCCAAAAATAAGCCCACGAGTTCAGAAAACCAAACTAGTTTGTATAGTTCGAGTTTGTCCGAACTCATAAAGTTTGGCCCAAACTCAGGTTCGGGTTTGGGTCCATCACTACCCTTTACAAGCTCGCACATGCACAGACGAGGCAGTTAGGGGAATAGCATTAAATCATTGCATGAGGTGTCAACTGTCGAACCCATGACTGTCAGCTGCTAAGCAGAAGAAGTAACAGAACATAGGGTAGCATTTCAGGTTAGTCTTACATCTCTCAGATTTTTAACTATTGCAATTTTGGGGTTTGGGGGATAATTCACTAATTTACTTATATACAATTTTACATTTGAGGGGCGGACTTACCCTTTAAACCACACCATTAATACGTTACCTAATTACCAGTTATGTAAGGTTAGCTAATTTATTAACAAATTACAAGATAAAATGTTTTCTTTTTTGCAGCTACAATGATTCCTGGCTCCTAATTTCTCTATGGATTTCCTTCCAACAGTTTCATGTCTTATATTTTATTTACCACCAAAGCAAAGCTGTTTTACCACACTTTACTGCACATTCCTTTTTAGATGTTCAGATATTTTTTTAATCCATTGAGGACACAAATTATTATAAACTAAAAACTATAATAAACAGAAATTACCGTTCCAACTTTATACTTATTTATGCAGTCATTTTGGTCCCAGCTACTACTTCAACTAGAATTCAACTTGCATTTTACGGGAAAAATGTCAGTGGCTTGAAATGTAAGTTATTTTAAACGAGTTGTTTTCACCCCAGAGAGCACATTTTAGAAGAAGGGATTTTTCAGAGTAAATTGATTGCTAAGTGGTCACATCGAAGTACATAACACTCAAGGTACCATTTTTAAACATTATTTCCGACCACGGTAATTATGGGAAATCTCTTACAGGAGATACTTAATTCAAGACTTATAAATATAGTCCTGCAATGTGGATTAGTTCCTTGACTGTGAGGACTGAGGACGGGACCTAAAAACATCAACAAAAATTGTTGTGCTACAAAAAAAAAACTGGTTTGAAAATGGATGAATTGGGGGTAAGGATCCAAACATTTTGTTGAATTGGTCCAAAGAAATGAATTTAACAGAAAACTCTCACATTTTTAGTCATTAAAGCCCCATAATATGTCAAAATATTCCTTTTCACTTCTTTCACATAAAGGGCATGTATGTATGCACTGTATGTATGTATGTATGTATGTATGTACTGTATGTATGTACTGTATGTATGTATGTATGTATGTATGTACTGTATGTATGTATGTATGTATGTATGTATGTACTGTATGTATGTACTGTATGTATGTATGTATGTATGTATGTATGTATGTACTGTATGTATGTACTGTATGTACTGTATGTATGTACTGTATGTATGTATGTATGTATGTACTGTATGTATGTATGTATGTATGTATGTACTGTATGTATGTACTGTATGTATGTACTGTATGTATGTATGTATGTATGTATGTATGTATGTATGTACTGTATGTATGTATGTATGTACTGTATGGATGTACTGTATGTATGTATGTATGTATGTAGAATTTTATTTATAAAGCACCACTTGGGTACACAGTGCTGTACATTATAAAATATACAAACAAGGGGATAAGTGCCATTATACAGATAAATAAAAATTAAATACAATTTCCTACATTGGTTAAGAAAGCATACATATAAATTATGTATAAATTGATATAAGTGCAACATGCCTTTGGCACATTAGGAATGTGATCCCTGCCCCGAAGAGCTTACAATCTAAGTGTAGGACTAAAGGGCGCTTACTAGATTGCTGTTCTTGAAGGCGGATGTAAATTGAGAACATACAAAAATGGGATTTTCCTTTTTTAAAGAACTTTTGCATGTGGCCAAATCCTAGGCTTTGGTTCCTGTTTACGGCTGAATCTACAAGAGACTACAAGGGTGGCAGGGAGTAGGGGTTGGTGGGACAGTAGTACTGTAACTACTGTAGGTCATTGAATGGTCCTTATCATTTTTGGCACATCATTTTGGCACAAGTAGAAGATAACATAAAGTTTAAAGGGGAACTTTGCTGTCTTCCAACTGCTCCTCTTCTGTCTGCCGTGTATAGTAACCAGGGTGGGACCCTAAACTGCTAATTCCTTGTGTCTGAGATGGGCTCTTACTTAAACTGAAGCAGAACTTACCAGAAGTTTTCTTCCCTTGTCCCTCTTCTGCTTTTGCGATGCAGCTAACAGACAGGGGCGTTTCTAGGGTTTAGCCACCTGAGCCAAACTTTTGGCCACTATAAAATGAAGGTATGCCACTATAAATGAAGGCTTGACTCGTTTTCACAAGTGTTTGATCAATGACTGTTCCTTTAAGATAATTCAATCAATCTCACACGGTTCCATTAATTAATGTTTAAAGGCCCCACGTCATCCCTAAACTATTTTATTAATTCAAGTCTGAGGTCACTATTCCATACAATTCTATTTTATTTCATGTTGCATTACTAGATTAGTTTGAAGGAAAGCCAAGCTACGTAAACAGCCTGGAATATTAAGGTTCTGCTTCATGTATAAATGAAATATTAAACTTAGTTATCTTCCCCCCCAGAGACCTAGAGATTGAATGGATATGTTTACACTTCCGTTTGCTGTCAGGTTGTATCAATACTAAACCTTCCCAGAGAAATAAGAGTAAAGTCCGTGCACCCAGGAATGTGAGGCTTAAAGTATAATGGTTTATAGAAATCTGTTTATCCTGTTCATCATAGATTTAAGCAGGGCACTTTATAGGGACATTACACATCTTTAGTTTATTTATGCTTAAAGGAAAACTGATCAAAATACATTTAATCAAGACTTACAGCCGAGAAAATGCTGATTAAAGGGCAACTCTCTGAACAAGTTAGGGTTAAATAAAAGCTCTTTTAAAATTAGCCCGGGATAACATCTCTAGGTTACACTTGTGAGAAGTTATTATGCTGGAAAGGTTTAGTATTATAACTTCCGAGCACTTCCTGCTTCCACCAACTTGCAGCTTTTTATTTCATATACAGGAGAACAAAAGTAGTTCCTCTCCCACAAGTATGACTTAATAGTTAAAGCAAAACTAAAGGAAATTATTAACTTAAGGTTATGTGATCCCCATGTACTGAGAACCTAAAAATCTATATTTTTAGCAATGTAATAATACATATGTATGTATGCATAGTTTATTTATAAAGTGCCACTTGTGGACGCAGTGTTGTACAATAACAAAATACAACAAAAGTCACACAAGGAGGCAAATACATAAATAGTTCAGTACATAAATGATACATTATATAAATAAATATGAGTACAGGGAAAGGAGGTCCCTGCCCCGTAGAGCTTACAATCTAATTAGGAGGGTAACATACTGATACAAGGGAAAGGAACATTTACCCTGCATACAGCATTGGCTTCAAATACAGTATCACTGTATGTGAAAAAAAAGCATAGCTAAATCACACCCAAAACTGCAATAGTTAGAAATCTGAGAGATGTAAGACTAACCTAAAACGCTGCCCAATCTTTTCTTGCCCTCTTTCTGCTTCCTGGTCCTTCCAGTTAGCAGCTGCCAGTCATGGATGCGACAAATGACATCACAGCCAATGGCTAAGTTCTATTCCCCTAGCTGCCTACTCTGAGCATGTGCAAGCTTGTAATCGAGCTTAGAGAGGAGGTGGGGGAAAGGGTAAGTCCTACATCAGCTTTTGAACTGTGGTTTGGGGGGTTTGTGGATAATTTAACTATATATAACTTTTTTTAAATTTGAGGGATGAACATGCCCTTTAAGCCATTCTGGTGGGTGTGCGTATAAGATTTTTTCTATTGCGATACATAATAAGGTCAGATGGAACATTGTCTACATGAATGGCAAAAATCCTTCACCTGAAAATCTAGTCACTAAACCATTACTAACCCTCACGGTCTGATTCAGTCTGTGATCAATAGACTTTCTTTTATTACGACAGTTTGACTGGGATCTTTGTCTTTACAATCCCACACACGACCTTTTTTCTCTTCTTGCCTTGAACTTGCAGAATTGCATTCATCATGGCGAAATATGACATTTTCACTGTATTGTCTGGATAAATCCTATTGCTATTTATTGCCTTTGGAAAACAAGATAAAGTAAATTGATTCACTCCAAAAGCTGTGGTAAATATAGGAACTGGAAAAGTAAAAGGCTTTATGTATAAACCAGTATGGGATTATACAATATATATATAGAGAGAGAAAGAAAAATATATATCTCAATATCTCTCTAGCTCTATAAATCGTTATTACAGGTATTCGACCAAGCAGTGGAAGAACACTGCTTTTTATACATTACAGTACCTTTCTATTACATTATATTACTATTACAGTACATTACTATTACAGTACCTTTCTATTACAGTACATTATTATTACAGTGCCTTTCTATTACAGTACATTACTATTACAGTACCTTTCTATAACAGTACCTTTCTATTACAGTATATTACTATTACAGTACCTTTCTATTACAGTACCTTTTTTATTACAGAACATTACTATTACAGTACCTTTCTATTACATTACATTACTGTTACAGTACATTATTACAGTACATTTACTATTTCAGTACATTAGTATTACAGTACATTACTATTACAGTACCTTTATATTACAGTACATTTACCATTTCAGTACATTTACTATTTCAGTACATTACTATTACAGTACATTACTATAACAGTACCTTTCTATTGCAGTACATTATTAATACAGTACATTACTTTTACAGTACCTTACTAATACAGTGCATTACTGTTACGGTACATTATATTACAGTACCTTTCTATTACAGTACTTTATTACAGTACATTTACTATTTCAGTACTTTACTATTACAGTACATTACTATTACAGTACACTATTACTATCACAGTACATTACTATTACAGTACACTATTACAAGACATTACTATTACAGTACATTACTATTACAGTACATTATTATTACAGTACATTTCTATTGCTGTACATTATTAATACAGTACATTACTATTACAGTACCTTTCTATTACAGTACATTACTATTACAGTACCTTTCTATTACAGTACTTTATTACAGTACATTTACCATTTCAATACATTACTATTACAGTACCTTTCTATTACAGTACATTACTATTACAGTACATTACTATTACAGTACCTTTCTATTACAGTACATTACTATTACAGTACCTTTCTATTGCAGTACATTATTGTTACAGTACATTACTATTACAGTACCTTTTTATTACAATACATTATTACAGTAAATTTACTATTTCTGTACATTACTATTTCAGTACATTACTATTACAGTACATTACTATTAAAGTACCTTTCTTTTACAGTACATTTACTATTTCAGTGCATTACTATTACAGTGCATTACTATTACAGTACCTTTCTATTGCAGTACATTATTAATACAGCACATTACTATTACAGTATCTTTCTATTACTGTACATTGCTATTACAGTACCTTATTACAGTACAATTACCCTTTCAGTACATTACTATTACAGTACATTACTATTACAGTACCTTTCTATTACAGTACCTTTTTTATTACAGTACATTACTATTACAGTACCTTTCTATTACATTACATTACTGTTACAGTACATTACATTATTACAGTACATTTACTATTTCAGTACATTAGTATTACAGTACATTACTATTACAGTACATTACTATTACAGTACCTTTATATTACAGTACATTTACTATTTCAGTACATTTACTATTTCAGTACATTACTATTACAGTACATTACTATAACAGTACCTTTCTATTGCAGTTCATTATTAATACAGTACATTACTTTTACAGTACCTTACTATTACAGTGCATTACTGTTACAGTACATTATATTACAGTACCTTTCTATTACAGTACTTCATTACAGTACATTTACCATTTCAGTACATTACTATTACAGTACATTACTATTACAGTACGCTATTACTATTTCAGTACATTACTATTTCAGTACATTACTATTACAGTACATTACTATTAAAGTACCTTTCTTTTACAGTACATTTACTATTTCAGTGCATTACTATTACAGTACATTACTATTACAGAACCTTTCTATTGCAGTACATTATTAATACAGCACATTACTATTACATAATCCATAGAAAAATAATCCTGCACACACCTAGAGTCCATAAAGAGAGAAATGTGCTGGGTGCAAATGGCCGACTGAGGCAAAAAAGTCAAAAGTTATAAAGAATATAAAGAGCCATGCACACCAGACTTGCTTGTCCTGTGTACTTTATTGTATCATACACAGGTACATCAATGTGACATTTCGGTACAACGTACCTTCTTCAGACAAAAAACTTTATTACAATGTATCATTAAATTACTGTTACAGTATCTTTCTATTACAGTACATTGCTATTACAGTACCTTATTACAGTACAATTACCATTTCAGTACATTACTATTACAGTACATTACTATTACAGTACTTTTCTATTATAGTACATTACTATTGCAGTACATTACTATTAAAGTACCATTACAGTACATTACCATTACAGGATCGTACATTACTATTACAGTACATTTCTATTAAAGTGCATTTACCATTACAGTACCGTACAATACTATTACAGTACATTACTATTACAGTACATTCTATTACACTACATTGTATTACAGTACATTACTATTACAGTACATTCTTTTCTATTACATACATTAGTATTACAGTACATTACTATTACAGTACATTACTATTACAGTACATTTCTGTTACAGAACATTCTATTACAGACACTATTAATATTACAGTACATTCTATTACAGAATATTACTATTACTTAAGTACATTTACTATTACGGTACATTACTTTACAGTACCTTACTATCACAGTACATTACTATTACAGTACATTTCTATTACAGTCATTACCATTACAGTACCTTTCTATTACAGTACATTACTGTTACAGTACCTTTCTATTACTGTGCATTATTACAGTACATTTACTATTTCATTACATTACTATTACAGTACATTACTATTACAGTACCTTTCTATTGCAGTACATTATTATAGTACTTTACTATTTTAGTACATTACTATTACACACCTTACTATTACAGTACATAACCATTACAGTCCTTTCTTTTACAGTACATTACTATTACAGTACCTTTCTATTACAGTACATTACTATTACAGTACCTTTCTATTGCAGTATATTATTATAGTACATTTACTAATACGTACATTACTATTACAGTACCTTTCTATTACAGCACATTACCATTACATTACCTTTCTATTACAGTACATTACTATTACGTACCTTTCTATTACAGTACATACTGTTACAGTACATTACTATTACAGTACCTTTCCATCACAGTACTTATTACAGTATATTATATTCAGTACTATTTCATACATACTATTACAGTACATTTACTATTACAGTACTCTTTCTATTAAATATATTACTATTACAGTACATTTAGTATTACAGTACTTTACTATTACCGTCATTACTATTACAGTTCCTTTCTATTACAGTACATTACTATTACAGTACATTACTATTGCAGTACATTATTTTTACAGTACATTATATTACAGTACCTTTCTATAACAGTACACTACTATTACAGTACCTTTCTATTACACACATTACTGTTACAGTGCCTTTCTATTACAGTACTTATTACATTACATTTACTATTTCAGTACATTGTATTACAGTACATTGTATTACAGTAAATTATATTACAGTACATTTCTGTTACAGTACATTCTATTACAGTACATTACTATTAGAGCACATATTATTACAGTAATTACTTACAGTACATTAATATTACATACTACTATATTACAATACAGTCTATTACTGTACACTATTAATATTACAGTACATTATTTTACAGTATATTACTATTACATATTACAACCTTTCTATTACAGACATTACCATTACATACCTTTCTATTACAGTACATTACTATTTCAGTACATTACTATTACAACGATTTTTTTTACAGTACATACTATTACAGTACATTACAATTACAGTACCTTTCTATTATAGTACATTACTATTACAGTACCTTTCTATTACATTACCTTTCTATACAGTACATTACTGTTACAGTACCTTTCTATTACTGTGCATTATTACAGTACATTTATTATTTCAGTACATTACTATTACAGTACATTACTATTACAGTACCTTTCTGTTGCAGTACATTATTATAGTACATTTACTATTTTAGTACATTACTATTACAGCACCTTACTATTACAGCACATTACCATTACAGTACCTTTCTTTTACAGTACATTACTATTACATTACCTTTCTATCACAGTACATTACTATTACAGTACATTTCTATTGCAGTACATTATATATAACATTACTAATACAGTACATTCTATTACAGTACCTTTCTATTACAGTACATTACCATTACAGTACCTTTCTTTTACAGTACATTACTATTACAGTACATTTCTATTACAGTACATTACTATTACAGTACCTTTCTTTACAGTAATTACTGTTACAGTACATTACTATTACAGTACCTTTCTATCACAAATTATTACAGTATATTTACTATTTCAGTACATTACTATTACAGTACATTTCTATTACAGTGCCTTTCTATTAAGTATATTACTATTACAGCACCTTTCTATTACAGTACATTACTATACAGTACATTACTATTGCAGTCATTATTTTACAGTACATTACTATTACAGTACCTTTCTATTACAGTACACTACTATTACAGTACCTTTCTATTACCACATTATTACATTACATTTACTATTTCAGTACATTGTATTACAGTACATTCTATTACATTAAATTACTATTACAGTACATTTCTGTTACAGTACATTCATTACATTACATACTATTAGAGCACATATTATTACAGTAAATTACTATTACAGTTACATTAATATTACAATACATACTATTACAATACAGTCTATTACTGTACTCTATTAAATTACAGTACGTTATTTTACAGTATATTACTATTACAGTACCTTTCTATTACAGTACATTACCATTACAGTACCTTTCTATTACAGTACATATACTTTTTCAGTAAATTACTATTACAGTACCTTTTTTTACAGTACATTACAATTCAGTACTTTTCTATTCAGTATCATTACTATTACAGTACATTACTATTCAGTACCTTTCTATTACAGTACATTTACTATTTCAGTACATTACTATTACAGTACCCTTCTTTTACAGTACATTACTATTACAGTACTTACAATACAGTACCTTTCTATTCACGTACATTCTCATTACAATACATTTCTATTACAGTACATTACTATTACAGTACCTTTCTATTACAGTACAGTATTACAGTATATTTACTATTACAGTACATTTACTATTAGTACATTACATTAGTTTACATTATATTCCATTACAGTACATTACTATTAGAGCACATATTGTTACAGTACATAACTATTACAGTACATTAATATTACAATACATACTATTACAGTGCACTATTAATATTACAGTACATTCTTTTACAGTTATTACTATTACATACAGTACATTTACTATTATAGTATATTACTATTACAGTACCTTACTATCACAGTACATTACTATTACAGTACATCACTATTACAGTATCCTTCTATTTTAGTACATTATAATTAGAGTACCTTTCTATTACAGTACATTACTGTTACGGTACCTTTCTATTGTAGTACATTATTTCGGTACCTTTACATTTCAGTACATTACTATTACAGTACCTTTCTATTACAGTACATTACTATTACAGTACATTACTTACAGTACCTTTCTATTACAGTACATTACTGTTACAGTACCTTTCTATTACAGTACATTACTGTTACAGTACCTTTCTATTACAGTACATTATTAGAGTATATTTCTATTTCAATAGATTACTATTACAGTACATTTACTATTACAGTGCCTTTCTATTAAAGTATATTACTATTACAGTACATTTACTATTACAGTACATTACTATTACAGTATGTTACTATTACAGTACCTTTCTATTAAGACTTACTGTTACAGTAACTTTCTATTACAGTACACTATTACAGTACATTTACCATTTCAGTACATTGTATTACAGTATATTAGTATTACAGTACATTCTATTACAGTACATTTACAGTACTATTACAGTACATTACTATTACATTACATAGTAAACAGTACATTTTTGTTACAGTATATTCTATTACAGACATTACTATTAGAGCACATATTATTACAGTACATTACTATTACAGTACATTAATATTACAATACATACTATTACAGTACAGTCATTACAGTACACTATTAGTATACAGTACATTCTTTTACAGTATATTACTATTACAGTACTTTACTATTACGGTACCTTACTATCACAGTACATTACTATTACAGTACATCACTATTACAGTACATTACCGTTACAGTACCTTTCTATTACAGTACATTATTACAGTACATTTACATTTCAGTACATTACTATTACAGTACCTTTCTATTACAGACATTACTTTTACAGTACCTTTCTCTTACAGTACATTACTATTACAATACATTTCTATTACAGTACATTACTATTACAGTACCTTTCTATTACAGTACATTACTATTACAATACATTTCTATTACAGTACATTACTATTACGTACCTTTCTATTACAGTACATATTACAGTATAATCATAAGTGTGGTATTTTATAATGGGAGCTGCAGTGGTATATATCCTTATAAAATCACTCAGCTATGTCACTAAGTGGCTCATTTCTTATATTTGATATCCCACTACTCTGCCCATTTCAGTGTTCTTGCCTGCACAATTTTTTTGCTGTGTTTAACTTCACTAACAGAACCTGCTGAGCTGCTTCCTGTCACTTCATAACCAGTGTCTCTTTTCTCCTC